>CM060924.1:789435190-790635190 GCA_030737875.1 Allium sativum
AGCTCTGTATCCGTATATCTCTTCTAGTTGTGTATTGTATTATTTTTCGCTGCTATGTAATGTATTATAATCTCTGATATTTTATAATGTATATTAATTGTTAATATTCTTGTATTCTGATGAATTGTTGTAATAAGAAATGAAATGTTCTTCTGTTTGCGTTCCGATGTGGCTTGTTCTCAACTCAATCTGTGATTTCCCGCAAGGGGGATTTTGGGTCGTAATAATGTTGGTTTCGGGCTTCGGGCTTGGTACTTAGGGAGCTGTTCGCTTGCTAATTTACGGTCAAAGAATGTGAATATGTGGGAATAATAATGCGTGAATGGGAATTGGATATAAAAATGTAAAATTTTGAAGTTTTGAGAGTAAAAATTTAAAGAAGGCGATGAACTTGATAATGGGGAAATTGAAAGAGATTTTGGTTTATCACCAATTGATTCATAAAATCTAAGTTCAAAGGATATTAAATATCTGAATTGATAAAGAGATCAAATTGAAATTTGAATGGAAATTTGAGGATATTCGATTTGAGATATTGGATATTGAAGATTTTGAAGATATAAATATGAATGTAGCGAATCCGGAAACCATTGATTTGGGAGGTAATGAATTGAGATAAATTTTGTATAACAGAATTTATATAAGAATGAGATGAGATGGTTGGAAATATGATTTGAAAAGTAGATCTTATGTAAGTTGACATAAGTATGATTTAGGAGGATTTTGAAATGAAGTACTATATGTATATAGTATTATATGTTTTCAAAGCAAAATAAGGGAAGTACCATCCTTCTCCTTTGAATTTCGAGCTTAGCTGAAATTTGTTGCTGGTGGTAGTAGGTTGTCTGGACATAAAACTCATGAGTTACCATTGAGCACGACTGCTAGCGTAATTCGCAGGGCTGCGGATAGCCTATGGCGGTCGAATGTTTCCTGAGGGAATCAGGCATAACCATTGTGATCGCTGCGATCTAGAGTCGTTGGAATTCGACCGTGTAGCGAAATTCGCAGGGCTGCTGATAGCCTACGACGTACAGATGTTTCTTGGGGGAACCAAGCGTAACCATTGTGACTGTTGCAATTTACAATCAAGTTGTAAGGGCGTAATCCGCAGAGTTGTGAAAGCTTACGGCTATGGATGTTTCCTGAGGGAATCAGGCATAACCATTGTGTACCTGCGGTCCCCATGGCATATCTACAAGTGAAAGAGATGTGACCACTAAAGTTACTAAAGGTAGAATGGGGCCATGCAATGTTTGAGATATCTTAGTGATAGTGAGCCACCTGTTTGATGCAACAGTTAGTCTTCGTGACTTGATTGGTCTTCGTGACCTGATTTGTCTTTGGGACTTGTTTTGTTCTCGTGACTTGAAGTATCTTCATAATTCCTTGATTTGTTTCCATGATTCTGAGACAGAGCAATCAACGCTCCGTGACCTCAGAATGTCTTTTGATTCTTAAAATATGTTCCGTTGATATGTCCATGACAAAATTTGCAAGGAAGTGATTTCCTACATATATGGATGTTTTCTGGGGGATCCAGACAAAACCATTGTGTATCTGCGATTCATGAACAATCAACATATCAATATCACATTGGTACTTCCCATAATTGTTTTAAAAGAGTTTTTGAAATATTTTCACTGGGAGTTAAAACAAGGATATTTAGTACTTGGATATTTTAGTCGTGCGCCTGGCCAGCGTATGCGTAACATCTGTAAGAACGACAATAGACTTGTCAAACTTCCAGTTATCAAATATTTTCAAATCGTTGATTTTAAAATATACCTAACTAGATAAGTTAAATAAAATAATTTCGGAGTAATGATACAAATATTATTATTTTTTGGCAAAAATTATAAATGATTTCGGATCTTGGAAAATTTCAAGTCGACAATTTATAACTTGAAGAGAAATGTATTTACAATATTTAGTGAGTGTTTGGGGAAAGATAAAATGTATTGAAGTTAAAAAGATTGGATTGATGATTGAAAAGACTAGACCCATTACAGCTGCAACGATGAATAAGTACCGTTGACAAATCATATTATAATGAAGTTTGGAATAGTTTGAGATGTATAAATCCAAATTATGCAGAGATTGAAAATTTAAAAGAGACTGGTTTTGGAATGAAATTTGGGTTATCAAATTAATTGAATGTGGCGGATAAACAAAGAAGGTCGATAGCATAGTATCGATATTTAATTAGTTGTGGAAGAATCTCACACAAATATGAAAATTTAAAGTATAAATTTGTATAACTATAACGATCTCTCCTTTTCGAGGACGAAAAGTTTTAAAGGGGGAAGAATGTAACGACCCAGAAATTTCGACTACTAGAATGTGAGATTTATTATAGATTTAATTTGAATAATCAATTTTATATTGATGCTCTGATTAGAAATTGAAAATCGAATATATGATTTTGTGTATGATTTGAACCAATTACTCTATTCGGAAACGGTTGGTTGAAAATCAAATAATTATGTTGAATAGTTGAATTTGATTGAAACTCAGTTAAAAAATACAAATGGTTGAATCTGAAAATAAATGAAGTAGCGTTAAATAGATTAGACAACTTCATTTGTTTAAAGATATGGAAATCAGCTTGGATGTATGTGTATTTGTGAAAATTGAATTTAACGTTTCAAACTCGAAAAAAAAATATTTAAAAACGTAGCAATAATTTGCGGTAGGATAAGATTTTATGGGGTACGAACAAATAAACATCTTCCTCGTACGTTGCCTACCCAAATATTACCTTCCCCGGTTAAAAGTCGCAAGTTACTTTTCTTTGCCTTCCTCTCCACATTTTCTTGGATGTCACGGTTTGTTCTTTATAAATTGAAAACCCTCTTCCCCATTTTTCTTCAGCCAAAAATCGTTCTTTTCTTTTTCAATGGCCGAATTGTCTCCCTTTTCCCCTCAAATAATTCGGTCTTCGTTCCTCCTAAATTCCATGCCATAGGAGCAGCTCTGCTCAAAGCCGCCGCCACCACGAAGACCGCGAGCACCACTTTCCGAAGCCACTGTCTTGTAAGCTTCGAGTACCGGTTCCACCAGCACGGAACCACCGTAGTTCGCCTCCTCTGCCTAGCATAGCCTGGCCGTATGGTGAGTCCTCTCACTCGCGATTAATCTTGTTCAAGTAACTTGAATTTGATTAAATTGAATAGAATAGTTTATCTTGGGTTCGTTGTCTATTAGGTAATTGCGTTTGTCTGTTAGACGTTTAAACTTTGATTTGGGTGTATGTGTGGGGGCCTACACCTATATGTATATTTATACATTTCAGTATATGTATATATGTAGCGTCAGCATATGAATACACCCAAAATTGTTCGTTTCTTGATTTGAGGAGTGGGAGAGGAAATTTCCTGAGCTCTGAGTACCGGATATTTGCATTCGCTACATTAGCATTGGACTGACTTTGTCATCTTACTCATACATGCCCAGTTATACCTGTATGTACGCGTAGATGGGCATTTTGAGTTACCTTGTCTTTGTTATAAATGTTGGAACCTATTACTTGCTGATACCTTTCGATTTGTCCCTGTTAGCACACATTATGGCCTCACCCTTACATTTGATCAACCCAAGTATTCATACGTGCTGCATTCATGTTGCCGACTCACTTGCGCTGCACGATTTACTAGCATATATTGCCACTGATGTGGTTAATGTTTGAACCATGGTAAGTTTAAGTTATATTTAGAGACTGGAATATTACACTGTCTGAACTGTATATGGTTTGTACCCTATGTTGGAAGTTATTTGAAGATGGTTATGTACAAATTTTAGAAGGATATTGGATTCCTTTATTGCCTACTTACACTTTTATCAAAATCTAAAACATAATACTTTCCCTTTAATGTGAACCCGAACATATATGTGAACTGAAACACCTATTGATCTTACCCTAGACATTGATCAAATATACATGTTGATAATGGTTATGTACTCTGTTTACATATATTGAACTATGTATGGGCATTTGACATGTGAAATAAACTAATTTGCTAATTTCTGGAATTTATTTCAGTGTTATTCCTCTTCATCCTTCCTTTCATGCACCTATAATTGAAGCTTGAGTATTAATTTTATGACTGATATCATTGTTTACTATCATCTTGTTAACACTGTTGTTATCATCCCATAAATGAGAGGTAGGCAGCAAGTCCCAGAATCTTTAACTAAATAAACTGGTTATTTTGGTCTCCCTTAGCCTGGATATATGGATGTTACCTTAAGGTTGGTGGTACCATGCCATTAACTACTTGCTTGCATTTTGTGTGTGCAGATTTATTAACCTTTCATTTGAAACATTGGTAAATGATTTGTCCATTTCATGGAACCTGGAAATATACATAAATTTACATTGGCCACCTTGTTATTATTTGAAACCTGGATCGGCATATTGAACACATTAAGTACATGGTGGTATAACTTGTTTTGTTTTGAAACTTAAACAAAAACACTTTAGTATCCTACTTGCTACTGTATTTTGCTCATTTCAAAAACTAATTACATGCCACTCTTGGATTATGGACAAAATATATCACAAAAGTGTAATGACCCGCATTGGCAGAGGTATTATAATTGATTTATTTAATTATATGAATAGTGATATAGTGAATTTAATGGTCGTGGAATTTAATAATAGTGAATATTTAATTAAAATAATAAATTAAATAATATATTTAATTCTGAAATAATCAGAATTGGCTAAAATGGCGATATGGTGTGAACTGGATCATCTGTGATATTTAATTCAGTTTAGAATTTGATTTAGAATAACGAATATATTATTTGAGTGACAGTTTGAACGTATAATTATATTATAATTAAAATCGAGCTCAACATGGCGCGGTAGTTCGCGATTTGGCGATTCGAACTTTAAATGAGTATACAGAAGCCGTTTTAAATCGGATTTCTTTAAAACAAGAAACATTAGGAGCTGGTAAAGTATATCTTTCTAGTGGAAAAATCGGGATTTCGTCGTGTAGATTTTGATTTACGTCCAAATCAAATTTTAGAAAAGTCGCTGTGGAATTCCTTTATAATTTGCGATGCTTTAATTACGTTGTAAATGGATTTTCGATATAAAACTGAAAATCGATTAATCTGGAATTCTGATATATCGAGATATAAGTCTGCTATGATAATCTGGGGCTGTACGATATCGTATACGAATATTTACGATAATATTTATTTATAAATATTTAACTTAATTATATTTAAATATATTTATATATTTAAATGTGTTATTTAGAGCTTTAAAAATAACCAGTTTTGCAAACGACCTCAGAATTCGACGAAACTAATTTTGTTGGATCCGCAATATTGATTTTTTGTTAGATTCCTAGTTTGATGATTTTTAAAGTCCATGTGTGGCCGTACCGATTTTTAATGTGAGAAACAGTCAGTATTTTGACGGTTAAAAATACGTTGTGTGAGCAATCGGAGTCGGAATTCGACGAAACCAGTTTTGTTGGGACCGTAATGTCGAACTCTAGCTACATGTCCGGTTTCGTGATTTTTAGGTACCGTATGTGATTACAGGAATTTTAGAGGACGAATACAATTAGCGTTGCTTAATCAATTAAAAATATCTAAAAATTAGTATAAATACTCTACCACTCTCTAACCTAATTCTTTTCCACTCCACAGTCAACCGAAAGGTAGCCGCCACCACCAATGTTCTAAAATGTGGAAAACCAAATTCAAAAATCAAAGTAAAATCCTAGAGAAATCTATAAATCTCAAAAATCATGTAATTGGATCTTTGGAGTTCTGGTCTTCATTTCTTTACTGGTAATCATGGGCTCGATACTGTTTCCGTTCGCTGGAAACTTCATGGCATCAACTAGGGTTGGGAAATCGTGAGACAGTTGAGCAGCGATGTCGATTTTGAGTGTATATTCGGATTGGTGGGTGAAAACCGCGCCTACTGTGATGTTTTGGGTGGGTATGGTGACAAAAATTATCGCAAGTCACTGTAGGGAGGCTGCTAAATGGTCGAAGTCGCGTCGGGGATGGATGATTCGAGCTGGATGAAATTAGGATGGAGTTAAAGAGACTTTGATGCTGAGTGGTTTGGTGTAATTGATTTATGATTTAGTGGGTGGTAGGAGGTGTTTGAACGGAGCAAAGTTTGGCCATGGTGCGTTATGAAGGTGCAGGCTACGACGTTTTTCATTTGGGAAGAAAGGGAAATATTGTGCGGGTTAGTTAAGTGGGTCGGGTCTTTGAATTGGTAAAGCCCAATGGAGGATATATTTAGTTTAAATTAATCTATATCATGTATAATCTTGTAACCATTATAACTTGAGCGTACCTTATTAGAATTGAGCGCCGTTGGATCCGTTGGGATCGTATGGACGACGGCTACGCGCTGGAACTGACTAGCAGTCCATTGGAGCTCGTTTGAATTTACGGCGAAATAAACTGTTTGATTCAAATCAAACAACAGTTTATCGTTCTTTAACGATGAACTGCCAATGTGAGTAAATCTCACTAACTCTAAACAGTTTATAATTTCATATTGTATTTTTAGAACTGTTAAATATTGTCTGATTGATTGTGTGTTGACTGTTGATTGAACTGCTAGTCAGTTAGTTGAATTTCTATATTGATTCTGTTTAACAGAATATATCATATGGAACTGAAAGTGATGTTGATTTTATTGTGTAACATCTGTGGATGCAGGGAAACAGGTTGGAGGAACCCAACATTTATTTTACTGTTTTTCATATATTGTGATATATGATGTGATATACAATCTGTTGTCGATTTTATGTGTTTGGACGATACTGATCATCGTGATTTGATATGTTGAATACCATAATATACCGAAATGTTGATAAGGGAATATTTTCAAAGTGATATTTGAAAATAAAAATATCTATAAATGGAATATTAATAAATAAGAAATATTTATAAATTGGAATATTTATAAATAGGAGATATTTAGAAAAGGGAAATTATAAAATCAAAGAATATATTTGATAGGGAAATATTGGCAAACCATTTGCAAATAGAATAATAGAAAAGGAAAGATTTGTAAATCATTTACAAATAGAATTGATAGGAAATATCTAGAAAATAAATAGAGTTATAAAAAGGAAATTTGTTTATAACTGAATAGGATGTTATAAAAAGGAAACCGTTATAAAAAGAAAACATTACTAAAAACTAAATCATTTGTAAAGTTTAGAACTGTTACTAAAAGTAAATCTTTATAAATGAATAGTTTATTCGAAGGGAGTTAATCGAATATGGTATTCGGAAGTTAGTAAATCGAATATGTTATTTGAAAGGGGTTAGTCGAGTTAGTTGAATAGAGTTAATCGAATCTTAGTTATCCGAATAGAGTTAAATAAATAAGGGTTATTCGAATTAGTTATTCGAATAAAGTTAAACACATAAGAGTTATTGAATTAGTTAATCGAAAGGAGTTAAGTAAAAGGAGTCAATCGAATAGAGTTAATTGAAAAGAGTTAATCGAATATAGTTTATTCGAATGGAGTTAAAGGAATAAATCGAATATAGTTTGTTCGAATGGAATTAGAGGAGTTAATCGAATATAGTTTATTCGAATAGAGTTAGAGGAGTTATCGAATATAGTTTATTCGACAGGAGTTAAGTGAATAGAGTTAATCCAAAGGAGTTTATCGAATAGAGTTAATTGAAAAGAGTTAATCGAATATAGTTACTCGAAAGAAAGGTTAAGTAAGGAAGTTAGTTAAAGAAATATAAAGTGAACTTTGCCTATTTCAAAGTTAGAAATGTTGTTCAGTTAAGGTCTGAGAGGTAGTTCTACCCCAACTTGATTGGCTTCGTATTTAACTAAGAAATGGTTAAGGTTCGGCAGTAAAGGATGGTTAAGTGAATTTAGTAATTAAAGTAAATAGTTTGAGTTGGCATCGCGATGGTTTGTTTAAACATCTGTCTAAGTCCAATGAAGGAGTTTTGGAAATGTTTTCTAAATAAGAACCATAAATGTTTTCTGATATAGAAAAAAAGAAATGGAAATGTTTTCCAGTGGTAATAACATATATCTTCTAAATTTAGAAAATAAGAAATGTTGAATATAGGGAAAACAGGAGATAAGTAAATTTATGAAGTACAGAGATAAATGTTGAATGATGATTGATCGATATAATTTCCTCCTGGAAATAATATCGTTGTTTGTACACTTGTTTTTATTCGATAGTTAAATCACAGACTATCGAAGTTTTGACCATTTTAACGTTGTCAATATGGAGAGACCGGTTGGATTATTATCCAAATAACCACTCTGTATTGGCATAAGTGTTGCGAATCATATATGCCAAAGATAATTGAAGATGGAGTAAAGTGCAAGGGCTATTGTATAAGTCTTAGATAACAGTGTCTAAGATGGATGTATTGAATAGTGCCTTCGGTTCATCCTATTCCTGGATGACTTGTATGGACGGATGTCTGACAGAGTATTTCCAGACGATCACGTATACTGATTTCTCCAACCGTACCAAGAGTGGAAGCGGAGAAGGAAACTTCTTTTAGCTAACACATAATGTATTGTTGAGGACGTCAATCGGTGATCTGATGGATTTGACGATGTTACATTCGAAGTGAATCTGATGTGATGATGAAGCTTAACCTCAAGCCTCATCAATCGGTAAATGACAGAAATCGGGCAGGTAGCATGGCTAAGTCGGTCGCACCGAAGTAGGGTGTATAATCACCTGATCTAGAGTTTCATTTATTTCTAAAAATCTATTGTTGATGCTGTCCCATTCGGGAACGGTTGCTGATCCCAACCGTTGGTGATATACATTCGATACACTCAAGGGAAATGAGTGGTCGGTCATGTGTGGCCGGGTTGCAATTGTTCTTGTTGAACCCAGTGTATTCCTTTCTAGAGGTACACTAGCGAAAGATGGTTCCATACCTTGTCATAGTTGGAAATCCATTAGCAAATAC
This sequence comes from Allium sativum, assembly GCA_030737875.1. Classification (NCBI taxonomy): domain Eukaryota; kingdom Viridiplantae; phylum Streptophyta; class Magnoliopsida; order Asparagales; family Amaryllidaceae; genus Allium; species Allium sativum. The sequence continues at coordinate 789,444,158 of CM060924.1, forward strand.
GTGCTTGCGGTTTTGATTGTATGCTATATATGTAGAACGTGAGATGAAAGCGTTTCTGCTAGATGATTACTATATTGTGGTTGATAGACATTATTATAATATCAAAGGGGTTTTTGATATAAAGATAATTTGGATTCTCATAATGGAAAAACCCGTTCCGTTATACGGCGTGGTCTTATGAGATATCGTTTACTTATTCAAACTGTTTTACTCATACCAGTCCCATGACTGACCCAAAGTTTGTTTGTTTGTTTCCCTAAACTCTTGGATGCCTAAATTTGTACGGGCAGTCAAGTAATCAGGATTTACAGATATACTGGAAGAGCTTGGAGCAGGTGGCTTCAGGATCATATAGCTATAGTTATTTCCGCTGTGTTGTAAGTGTTGTACTTTGATAATGATATGTATATTCAAGTACATATTTGTATTTCAAAGTTACGTTATGAAATATATTTATTTGTTCCGCTGTGAGATTCGTGTTACTCTGATGTTGTGTTCTTCTTCTTCTTCTATTCTAAGATTCTATCTTATCTTTCCTTACCCTCTAATTTCTTTCATTAATGATCGGTATTTTTCGATGTTTAGTTAGTTGTCATTGAATTTATGGTGATAACCAAAGTCGACAAAATCCCGGGTCATTACAGTTGATATCAGAGCTTAAGTTAAGTGAATTACCTTGGCTATGTGGCGTGACTCGGTAGAGATAGGGTTAGTAATACCCTAGATTGAGTCTGAGTGTATATATACGAGTGAACGTATTTGTTATTGATATAAAAATTGTTTTATATTGTGGAGATTTATTGGTTGAGTTGTTTATGAGTTCTGGTCGATCAGTTTGATCCACTGTATCGGTAGGGATTTTGTAAACAATTGAATACGACGGGTCGTCACGATATGTTTTGAAAAGAGGGTAAATTAAAATAAGTTTACCCAAGGTATATCTTGACATAGAGAATATATATATATATATATATATATATATATCAAAATTATAATATAGTGGATATATTGGTTGTAATTATAATCGAGTAAGATTATAAATTAAATGGTTATGTAAATAACCAATCAGAATTCATATAAGTGAAATATATGAAATCGAATTGAATTAAATCTGAAATTAAACCAGAAATTGAGTTAAAACTCTGGGGAATTGGATAAGGATTTGTAAATGGATTTCGATTAAAAATAAGGAAAATTTAAGATCCTGGGAGATTTTAAATTGTTTTACAAGCAGTGTGAATTATATTTTGAAATGAATTTCAAAGTGGAAATGTTTAGAAATGGTTTTATAGTATCGAACTCACTTCGATCGCTGGAAAATAGATTCTAATGATGACAGCTGCATCATCAGTATTCATTTTTGAGTTGTAAGTGACGAATTGCTACCAGAGATACTGTTTTGAATTTGTTTGGGAAAGACAAGTTGTGTTGAATTTCAAAATGGGAGTTATAATAAAGAATGAATAAAGAAAAGTTGAAATAGAAATTGAATATAGAAATTCAAAGGGAGTTTGAGTATATGAAATTCAATGGAATTGAAATAGAAATTCAAAGGGAGTTTGAATATATGAAATTCAATGGAATTGAAATAGAAATTGAATATAGAAATTCAAAGGGAGTTTAAATATATGAAATTCAATGGAAGTGATATAGAATTTGAAGAAAATATAAAGGAATTCAAATATAGAATTTGAATATATGGAATTTGAATATAGAATTCAAAAGGAATTCAAATATAGAATTTGAATATATGGAATTTGAATATAGAAATTCAAATGGGATTTATAATATAGAATGTGAATAGGATTTGATATATAGAATTTGAATAATAGAAGTGATATAAAATTTGAATAGAAATTGAATAGAATTAACTAAGTCGAAGAGGAATTAGTTAATCGAGTTTTGAATTTGAAGTTGAACTTTGAAAGGTGAATTGGATTTGTAAATGGATATTCGAAATCGAATATAGAACTTAAATTTGAAATTTGGATTCAAATTAGTTAATAAGCAAGTTAAAATATATTTGAACATGTCATGTTCAAATATAAAAGTGGAATAGACTAAAGAGTAAACTAACAAATTAATTAACGAATTGAGTTAAAACGATCAGGTATAGTTAAAACGGATTGGGCAGGTATAAATATACATGAGATAGGTATGGATAAGGTATGAAGGTATATAAATAGAATGCTCGATGAAAAGGTATGTATTTAGTTCATATATGAGATTTTATGCGCCGTCTCGGCTAGCCGCTTGGCTTTTTCTTTTTCTTTTGGATTGGTGAGGGCCATGGGAGGCTATTTGAAATATCCCGATGCTCCTAGTACAAAGGAGGTTATGGCGAATTTTTCCGGGAATTTAAGGAGTTAGAATATTTTTAAGATAATTTGATAGTTAAAAATCAACGTATCGATACATATATAGAAGTCGATAAGGAAACGAACTTAGAAATAGAATAGACAAATCAAAAAGGAAGACTAAGAATAAAATCTAGTAAGAATAGAAAGAGGAAGCGTATACGTGTTTAAAAGTGAATAATTAGTTGTATGGTATTGATTATTCGAGTAAGTAGTCATATATGTTTTGACGTTATAAATGTTATTCAGTCAAGGTCTGAGAGGTAGTTATACCCCAACTTGATTGATTTCATTATTAACAAAGAAATAGTAAGATTTCAGGCTCGAAGATCAATATTGAATAAGAGTTAGTTGAATATAGTATTTGGGTTGTCGTAACGATGTTTTACACAACATCCATTTTAACCCAAATAAGTGTAAGCTTGGAAATATAATAAAGAATATTTCCTAAGTATAGAAATAAACAAGATCGGAAAAGAGATAAGTAATTGGAATATTTTCCAATTATAAATAACCTATATTTTCTAAAGTTTAGAAAATAAAGGAAGGCGATATTCGGAAATGTTTTCCAAATAACATAAAAGGCCAATATGGTTATTGAAAATATTTGGTTAACAAATATTGATAAAGAAATAGAGAAGTGATTTAACTAATGGAATATTAATTAAGGGCTCAGTGACATGTTCAAAAGGAAAATTTGATTTTTGAAAAGAGTAAACTGTTTGAAAACTCCCAGGGAAAGACTGTTTGAATTAGAAACAAATTTAACAGAAATTTGTGAAAGCAAAGTGGAATTAAAAGTAAAGCCACTAAAGTGGTAACTGAGATTGAATTAGAATGATATCAAGACAAATTGGATTGTGAGATTTAAATTTGAAGTGTAATGGGATAATCAAGTTAAGAGTTGGGAATCGAGAAGAAACTCGAGTTGAAATGATATTTGGTTCGGATATAAGAGAATGGGTGTGTTGTGGATAAAAGCAGATTGGAATTTGATTGGGATAACCATTGTATCTGCTGAATTGATAACAGGTGGAAAGGATATAATGATATGTCAACAAAAGGTACAAGTTTATATTTCTATTGGATATAAGATTTATGAGCCGAATTGGCAAGCCGCTTGGCTGTTTGATTTTCTTTTGGGATGGAGATGGCCCAGAGAGGCGAGTTGGAGTTTGACCTATTGACCAGTACAAAGGAGGTGCTGGCGAAATTTTTCGAAGAGTTAAGGTGTTAGAAAATTTTCAGGATTTTTGGAAATTGTCGTTGATAAGAATTGATTAATAATTTAATTAAAATAAATTGGTTCAGTTGAAACCGGAGTTGAGAAGTGAACAAATAAGTCTGGCCAGTAGATAAGGTCGTCTTCTAGCTTTAGCAATTTCGAGGACGAAATTATTTTAAGTGGGGAAGAATGTAATGACCCGCATTAGCAGAGGTATTATAATTGATTTATTTAATTATATGAATAGTGATATAGTGAATTTAATGGTCGTGGAATTAAATAATAGTGAATATTTAATTAAAATAATAAATTAAATAATATATTTAATTCTGAAATAATCAGAATTGGCTGAAATGGCGATATGGTGTGAATTGGATCATCTGTGATATTTAATTTAGTTTAGAATTTGATTTAGAATAACGAATATATTATTTGAACGACAGTTTGAACGTATAATTATATTATAATTAAAATCGAGCTCAAAATGGCGCGGCAGTTCGCGATTTGGCGATTCGAACTTTAAACGAGTATACAGAAGCCGTTTTAAATCGGATTTCTTTGAAACAAGAAACGTTAGGAGCTGGTAAAGTATATCTTTCTAGTGGAAGAGAAAAATCGGGATTTCGTCGTGTAGATTTTGATTTACGTCCAAATCAAATTTTAGAAAAGTCGCGGTGGAATTCCTTTATAATTTGCGACGCTTTAATTACGTTGTAAATGGATTTTCGATATAAAACTGAAAATCAATTAATCTGGAATTCTGAAATATCGAGATAAGATGATAATATGGGGCTGTACGATATCATATACGAATATATACGATAATATTTATTTATAAATTGTAACAACCCTGAATTTTGGGGTAAATTTAAAAATGTATTTTAAGTAATTTTAATGAGTTTTGATATTTAAAATAATCTATTTTAAATAATAATGATCACAAATTTGGTTTAAATCGAAGTTAGAATGAATAATTCAATTTTAATTATAAAAGGGGTTAGAAATAGCACGGTAGTTTGAAAAGTCAAACTTAAACTTTGACTGACCGTACAGGACGCAAAATTTAACGGATTTTAGTGAAACCAAATATATTAGAAGCTATTTAAAAATATCTTTCCAACGAATCTGAAAAATCAAAATTTCATAGCGGGAATCAAAAGTTATGCCCAAATTAAAATTAGAAAGGTCGCTAGGTAATTTGCATAGGTCAAAAATGCTACTTTTTGCATATAAAGGAATTTGAACTCGAAACAACTTCCATTGAGTTCAGAATAATGTTTCTACATGGAAAAATAGTAAACACTTATATATTTCGAATTTCAGAAATTATTTGTTTAAAAATGTATTTTTAATATTAAATATATAGCCCTTGAAAATAGTTATTTTTCAAAAAGTGTCCGTTTTCGACGAAACCACTTTTGTTGGAACCGGAATATCAAATTATTGCTAGGTTTCAATTTTTAGAATTTTTCGAGTTAATATGTGAGCGTGGCAAAAGAAACTGTGTTTTGTCAATTTCGGTCAAAAATTAATTGACTGAAAAATTGCCATTTTTCAAAAAGTATCAGAATTCGACGAAATAAATTTTGTTAGGACCGTATCGTCATAAGAAAGCCAAAAATATTTTTTTTTGTATTTTTCTAAGTTAGTATGTAGTCCCGGTAAAATTATTTGTACGGAAAAATTAAAAATAAAGGAATTAAATTTTAAAACTGAAAAACGGAGGCCAAGATGATAGTTTGGGCTAACGGGACAGGTCCAGATGAGTCCGGAATGGGGGCTAAATGGTATGAACGACAGTCGTTGGGCCTAAATCGGAGTTCGGACCAAAACGGGCTTTAACGGGCTAATTAATTAATTAAATAATATATAAATAAGGGGTACGGGACTTCTTCCCCGATTAAACACATCGAATTAAACCCATAGCTGCCCCCTTTTTCTCAACTTCTCTCCTCCTTCTCTCCCAATCCGCAAAGAATTAGACTTAGGTTATGTGGAACTTTTTGAAGCTCTTCTCTTCCTCTTCCTTCTCCAACAAGTCTCACATCAAACCGCGCCGCGTAGCTCCAGAATTTAGAGCCCCAACCCGCGCTGAACGGACCCCCGCCGCACCTCCTCCTTGCAGCCACACCTTCCCATCTTCCCGGTGAAGATAGCCCTCTCGTAGCTCTCCAATCTCCCGCAAACCGTTCGTAAAACCGTCGACTACAGCTCCCGAAATCCGCATTTGAAGATTTGAACGTTTTCTGAAAATAAAGGTAAATTCATTTCAGATTTTGTCACGCTTTGTAGCGTCGTTGTGTCAGTTGTTAAAGGGCTGAATTTTGATTTTTCATATGAAATTGAATTTGAATCATTTCAGATCTGAAATCGTTTTGAATTCAAACACAAGATCTGATCAAAGTTGACAATTCATTTCAGATCCTTCCTAGGTGAGAATTTATTTTTAATTTAATTTAATTTATTTAATTATTAATTCTTTGTTATTAAAAATATTTATTAATAGATCTGCTATGTCTAATATTTTAAATATGGATCTGAATCGTTCATACCGTATGATGTTAGATCTGCAAATCTAAATATTAGATCTGAATTTATTGATTAATTAGAATAAATTATTTGTTAATTTTATTGAATCATGCCTCGTTGATTTGTCATATGCCAACATAAACATCACCCTATATATTACTTTGATGTGAATTGTTAGATTTAGACCTGTTGGCTTATTTGAATGTTGTTGTTGATTGGATGACATGAAATTTACATTTTATTATGTAAAATTAAAATAAGAATTTGCGATGACATGAAATTTACATTTTTTTTTTATGTAAATAAAGTATTTTCACCGCATGTATAAATTTACATTATTTTTAATGTAAATTAAAAAGAATAACACCGTAGGATGTCATTAACATTTTTAATGTTAATATTAAAAAGAAATTTAACCGTAGGATTAGTTAACATTATCTTTAATGTTAATATATATAAATTTCACCGTAGGAAGATTTACATTATTTTTAATGTAATAAAAAGAATACATTGTAATTAAAGAATAAATTTTACATTGAAAAGAAAGAATGGATTTTATATTGTAATTAGAGAATGGAAGTTTACATCTTGTTTAATGCAAATTAAATAAAAATTTGACAAGATTGAAAATAAAAAGATGACATTTTTGCATTGAAAATAAAAAGATGACATTTTTGCATTGAAAATAAAAAGATGACATTTTTGCATTGGAAATGAAAAGACGACATTTTGCATTGAAAATAAAAAAAGATGACATTTTTATATGTTATTTTAATGTGAAATTGAACGATGAATTAAAGATGACATTTTTATATGTTATTTTAATGTGAAATTGAAAAATGAATTAAAGACGACATTTTTATATGTTAATTTAATGTAAATTAGAACAATAAAGTATAAATGACATTTTTAGATGTGATTATAATGAGAATATTCACCATATAAAAAGTTTACATGTTTATTAATGAAAATATATAGGAATATACACCGTATTGTAAAAAATTACATTTTTCTCTGTAATTAACATGTAAATTCCACTGTATGTCGAAATTTAAATTTTTATATGTAAATTATAAAGTGAATTTATACCGTATGTTGAAAATTACATTTTTTCATTGCAATTAAAAGATGAATTTCATCGTATGTCGAAATTTACATTTTTATATGTAAATTATAAAGTGAATTAATGTCGTATGTTGAAAATTACATTTTTCTTTGTAATTAACAAGTGAAGTTCATCGTATGTTAAAATTTACATTTTTATATGTAAATTATAAAGTAAATTCCATCGTATGTTAAAATTTACATTTTTATATGTACATCATATAGGGAATTACACCATAGGATAAAATTTACATTTTTTTTTATGTAATTAAAACATGAATTTACATTGTGTGTTAAATATTACATTTTTATATGTAGTGTCTATAGGAAAGTAGACCGTATGAAAAAAACTACAATTTTCAATGTAATTAAATTATGGAATTTTCATTGTATGATAGAATTTACATTTTTCTTATATATATGTAACATAGAATTGGAATGAACATTAGAAATAAAATTGATTTATTTCATATGTAATTTAGATGTAGAAATGTGACATTGTAATTAAAAAACATATTTTTACAATGTGAATTAGATGTAGTGTTTGCATTGTAATTAAAAATTATATTTTTACAATGTAAATTAGAAGTACTGTTTGCATTGTAATTAAAAATCATATTTTTACAATGTAAATTAGAAGTAATGTTTGCATTGTAATTAAAAATCATATTTTTACAATGTAAATTAGAAGTAATGTTTGCATTGTAATTAAAAATCATATTTTTACAATGTAAATTAGATGTAGTGTTTGCATTGTAATTAAAAATCATACTTTTACAATGTAAATTAGATGTAGTGTTTGCATTGTAATTAAAAATCATATTTTTACAATGTAGATTAGATGTAGTGTTTGCATTGTAATTAAAAATCATATTTTTACAATGTGAATTAGAAGTAGTGTTTGCATTGTAATTAAAAATCATATTTTTACAATGTAAATAGGGAGTAGAGTTTGCATTCTAAAGAAAACTTGCAATTTGATATGTAAATTTAAAATAGGATTCACTGCAAATGTAAGTTACATTTTTATAATGTAACTAAGATGAGAATGTACATTGAAGTTGAAATCTACGTTTAAAAGTAGGATTTTGAATGTATCAAATTTTACATTTGTTTTACATGTAAATAAAGAATATACGAATTTGCATAGGAATTAAACTTACATTTTTATGTAAATAAAAAGGATGGAATTTACATTTTCAATGTAAGGAAAGAATGAAATTAGGATGCGGTAATATAATCTTCAGTTTCAAATGAATTAAAATTTAGTAAGTATCGGTAATTGTGTAGAGCGTTGTTTTAATCAAACGACGTTATTACGATTCAATGATTATATATATAATCAAAATTGAACGAATAGGGCGTGGTAGTTCGCATTTTGAAATCGTACTTTTAAACGGCTATACAAGAAGATCCGACCGTCGGATTTTCTTGAAACTGAAACTGTTAGGACCATCTTGGAAAAATCTTTCCAATGATATATATTACGTTAAGATCCAATGGTTAGATTCTGAGAAATGTGAAAATCAAAATTGGTTGAATGCAGCGCCATAGTCGCCCATGGACTTAAGGCGTCGTTATATGAAAGTTTAATTATTTTAAATAATTAAAATAGGAATGAATCGTTGATAAAAATAATTATTAATGTGTAAGAAGGATTTTAAATATATATATATATGTATATATACGAGGATTATTTGGAAAGTCCGAGTTTATCTCATTCCAAATAATTAAACGACGTTTAAAAATCCAAGATTGGAAGACGGCGATTGAAGACCGTCAAATCTCCACATCGAATGGACGATGATGGCTATTGCCTTAGAATGGCTCGCTACCATGATAAGGTAATAGTAGGAGTTGTCCGGACGTAGTGTTGATTTGTACGGGTTTGGCTTTCGCTCAGACCCAGAGCATAAGCTTATAAATGGATTGTGTGTCTGACATCGTACTCCATTATATATCATGTTATTAATCTTCTGTCGAATGTATGGATGTTTGGTGGCGGAGAATTTATTCTCTTGCTTAACACCCGTTCATATATTTCGGCAAAGGATTGGTAGTGTGATATGGAGTGATGATGTGGCATGCTAAGATGCATATGATCAAGGCTTTTTTGAAAAGCAGGCCTTGTGGGACGATCAAAGCATAGCCTGTTTAGGCATAGCTTTGTGTATAACGTGACTTCGCGAGCCTCACACACCGGCGGAGTCTAAAACGGGAGAAGGGAACGCAGGGAGAGCAGCACGTTTCTTTCTAGCTAGAAGTGGTGTTTGGGTTTTAACACGGCTCGACATTTTACTTATGTGGATGATGGAATGAGGCGCCTCGGATGATAGGTCCTATAGGACTAGGAAACGTGTGTTCAGGAATAACTAATCCGCAACTCGTACGGCGGACCGGCCCTGCAGCTTTCCAAGGGTTCACTGCGGGGGATCCTGAGACATTAGCTAGAGTGTCTCGAATCGGTAGGAGCTCCTCCCTAGCCTTGACTCATGATGGAAACCCAATTTCCAATACGACCCCATTCGGATTTGATTGTATTACTAGTATGGAGGCATAGTAGTATGGGATACTATTCTTCCTAGGATTTCTACATTTACTTTGAAATGTTTTGATATATACTAATAATAATATTAAACTCGTATTTGTCGTATTTATCATGTTTAATCACTATAAGGTAAAACCCTATCCTCTGGTGTGTGTTGCATTATGTGATGGGACCTGGGTCTTATGGTGATTCCATTTTTCTAAAAAACATAGCGTTGTTGTACGATTTACTTATCTTTTATTCTGACACTTTTATGCATGGCAATCCATTAGTGCAAACCCGTTCCGCGTTAGCGGCGTGGTCTTTGGATTTGCCCTATTAATAAGGATTTATTAGTTAAGAATTCTCACACCAGTCCCACGACTGACCCGTTGTTTGTTTCCACCTTTATGAAAACTCGGATGCCCTCTTTCCACACGGGCAGTCGAGCAGTTGTCTGCAGGTTTATCTCTTTAGCAGGATCCTGGATTGAAGCTTAAAGCTGTGTCCAGAACATTGGAAGTATTCTGCTGCCTTAGTTATTTTGTTTCCGCTGTAATGTATTAAAATCATGTAAAATTATATTCCGCTGTATTATTAGTCAATATACTCTGATATTCTGTACACTGATGTAACATTTATTATTGATGTTATAAAAGTCTGCTATTGTTGTTCTGATGTATTGTATTCCCAAAGTTAACGTAACCGGGATTAGAACGATTTTGTTCGATTTTGCGATCGATTAAGGCCGGGCAAAATCCGACTCGTTACAGTTGGTATCAGAGCTTTGGTTAGCTCAAATCTTTGGGATACAACTCATTAGAACTGAACAAAAGACTCATCAGAGATTGGGTTAGTAATATCCAATAGGAATACTCATTAGAGATAGGATCAGCAGTATCCTAGAATGAGAAAACTCATTAGAGATGGGGTTAGTAATGCCCTAGAATGAGTTGAGAGTAGCAAGCCTATAATATACGTATTTGTGATTAATTATAATCTATTTTGGAAAATATGATTTTGAATATATAAAAAGTTATATATTTGAAAGTTAATCAACGAATGAAATTATTTAAACCAATGGAGAATATATATATATATATATATATGATTAGTTAGTTAATTAATCAACTTTTAGCTTTGTTCCTTTTTGAGGACGAAAAGTTTTTAAGTGGGGGAGACTGTAACAACCCTGAATTTTGGGGTAAATTTAAAATTTTATTTTAAGTAATTTTAATGAGTTTTGATATTTAAAATAATCTATTTTAAATAATAATGATCACAAATTTGGTTTAAATCGAAGTTAGAATGAATAATTCAATTTTAATTATAAAAGGGGTTAGAAATAGCGCGGTAGTTTGAAAAGTCAAACTTAAACTTTGACTGACCGTACAGGACGCAAAATTTAATGGATTTTAGGAAACCAAATATATTAGAATCTATTTAAAAATATTTTTCCAACAAATCCGAAAAATCGAAATTTCGTAGCGGAAATCAAAAGTTATGCCCAAATTAAAATTAGAAAGGTCGCTAGGTAATTTGCATAGGTCAAAAATGCTACTTTTTGCATATAAAGGAATTTGAACTCGAAACCACTTCCATTGAGTTCAGAATGATGTTTCTGCATGGAAAAACAGTAAACACACATATATTTCGAGTTTCAGAAATTATTTGTTTAAAAATGTATTTTTAATATTAAATATATAGCCCTTGAAAATAGTTATTTTTTAAAAAGTGTCTGTTTCCGACGAAACCACTTTTGTTGGAACCGGAATATCAAATTATTGCTAGGTTTCAATTTTTAGATTTTTTTGAGTTAATATGTGAGCGTGGCAAAAGAAACTGTGTTTTGTCAATTTCGGTCAAAAATTAATTGACTGATAAATTGTCATTTTTCAAAAAGTCTCAGAATTCGACGAAATAAATTTTGTTAGGACCGTATCATCATAAGAAAGCCAAAAATAATTTTTCTGGATTTTTCTAAGTTAGTATGTAGTCCCGGTAAAATTATTTGTACGGAAAAATTAAAAATAAAGGAATTAAATTTTAAAACTGAAAAACGGAGGCCAAGATGACAGTTTGGGCTAATGGGACAAGTCCAGATGAGTCCGGAATGGAGGCTAAATGGTATGAACGACAGTCGTTGGGCCTAAATCGGAGTTCGGACCAAAACGGGCTTTAACGGGCTAATTAATTAATTAAATAATAAATAAATAAGGGGTACGGGTCTTCTTCCCCTATAGAACACGTCGAATTAAACCCATAGCCGCCCCCTTTTTCTCAACTTCTCTCCTCCTTCTCTCCCAATCCGCAAAGAATTAGATTTAGGTTATGTGGAACTTTTTGAAGCTCTTCTCTTCCTCTTCCTTCTCCAACAAGTCTCACATCAAACCGCGCCCCGTAGCTCTCGAATTTAGAGCCCCATCCCGCGCTGAACGGACCCCCGCCGCACATCCTCCTTGCAGCCGCACCTTCCCATCTTCCCTGTGAAGATAGCCCTCTCGTAGCTCTCCAATCTCCCGCAAACCGTTCGTAAAACCGTCGACTACAGCTCCCGAAATCAGCATTTGAAGATTTGAACGTTTTCTGAAAATAAAGGTAAATTCATTTCAGATTTTGTCACGCTTTGTAGCGTCGCTGTGTCAGTTGTTAAAGGGCTGAATTTTGATTTTTCATATGAATTTGAATTTGAATCATTTCAGATCTGAAATCGTTTTGAATTCAAACACAAGATCTGATCAAAGTTGACAATTCATTTCAGATCTGCCGTAGGTGAGAATTTATTTTTAATTTAATTTAATTTATTTAATTATTAATTCTTTGTTATTAAAAATATTTATTGATAGATCTGCTATGTCTAATATTTTAAATATGGATCTGAATCGTTCATACCGTATGATGTTAGATCTGCAAATCTAAATATTAGATCTGAATTTATTGATTAATTAGAATAAATTATTTGTTAATTTTATTGAATCATGCCTCGTTGATTTGTCATATGCCAACATAAACATCACCCTATATATTACTTTGATGTGAATTGTTAGATTTAGACCTGTTGGGTTATTTGAATGTTGTTGTTGATTGGATGACATGAAATTTACATTTTATTATGTAAAATTAAAATAAGAATTTGCGATGACATGAAATTTACATTTTTTTATGTAAATAAAGTATTTTCACCACATGTATAAATTTACATTATTTTTAATGTAAATTAAAAAGAATAACACCGTAGGATGTCATTAACATTTTTAATGTTAATATTAAAAAGAAATTTAACCGTAGGATTAGTTAACATTATCTTTAATGTTAATATATATGAATTTCACCGTAGGAAGATTTACATTATTTTTAATGTAATAAAAAGAATACATTGTAATTAAAGAATAAATTTTACATTTAAAAGAAAGAATGGATTTTATATTGTGTAACACCCCGCCTCCGCTAGGGTCACTCGCAAAGGAATGCACTAGCTTTAGAGGGGCATTATTGGTAATCATGCACAGAAATATCACAAGACAGAACATATAAAATAGCGGAAGTAAAATCAAACTTTCATAACATGAATAAATAAGGTCTAAAGTCTTTTACATCAGAGTACATCAAAACCTGTCTTGCAATAGTAAAGAAGCATAAAGACATTTTCGAAAATTATTCCCCAAGTAAAACAGTAAAGTAGCCATAGCCAAGAAAAGTCCAAGCCATCCATGATGACCTTCAAGCAGAAGAAGTCCGAATTAAACAACAGTATTTCCTCCCTGTAACCTGGGGGGGAACGGAAGACAAGAAGCGAAACAAAACGGGTCAGTCAAAAAGACTGAGTAAGCCCTACCTACTATCAGCATAAAAACTAGTAAAGTTAACTGACATGAGAAGCTGAGATGAACATAAGCATGATGACAAGATAGATAAGCTAAATCAAAATAACAGGATGAACTACTGAACTCAGATAAACTAAGGTGTCATGATAAATTACGATGTTAAGATAAAACAAGGTATCCCATCGTCAGGTTCCTATCAAGTATAATATCCCTAAGATATCTATCACGTATAACGTCCCATGGTATCTATCCTGTATTTTAGCTCTGCACCTACCATACTAGTATCCCCACCGTATCATGTGTTAACCATGAATGACCCTTACTCAAAAGTCGTGTAATGGTTCATGTCAACCTAATTTATCGCATTTATAGGTTACTCAACTCGTATGTTTCTTTCCATGTAAATGTTCAGTTCCTTGCCGTAGACCGTACGGACTTTCCCATGAGGTTCTATACTACTCCAATGTAATTCCATGATCCTTAAGCTCGTTTGGACTGTTACCCTAGACCTAGCTAGGCTTTCCCAACATGAATCATCGTTTGTGCAACTAGGACTTATGCCACCTAGGACCGCTAGTGATTATGCTTACCTATTGCACGTTTTCGTATTTCGGTTTGGGTTCAACCACCCAGGGCCACTAGGAATTACGCTAACCGTCAACCGCGCCCTTTTTCCCACGCATTCATCGTGAATCGTTTTTCCATGACTGTATGCACATGTATCACATCGTGCCATCCGAGTCCTGTCACAGGGCAGATCAAGAAATACAGGACTCGGTCGGGAGCTTTCGATTTATCTGCCGATGCAGATGCTAAGGTATGTTTTTCCTATACGTGGCTATGGTCCCACGAGACCACTCCCTCAACTAGTGAAAGACAAGACAGGATAAATCCTGTATGAGAACACACTACTGGCCAACCCACAATACTAGCCTTACCGCAACCATAATTAGATAGCATTTATGGTCTTTTGGGTGTTCTCTGCCTTTCCGTACGTACACGCTTGACCAAAGATGGTAGGTAGCCTGACGAAATGCTATCTAGGGCACTACCGTGTATCGTCGACTATCCCCTATCCATCCCCGTCTTTAGGTCGCTTGTATAGCAACCAAGGCATACTCTTGGTTCTTCTAACGCAGACCTTAACCTCTCATGAGCCTAGTATGATCACCTGGCAGCTCACAGAGGGATACCAAGAATATCCTCACGTTCCCCGAAGCCGCTGCTTCGTTACCCAGTTCGCTGGAGCCTTTATCTAAATCAGATAACTTGCTCCTACTCGTGTGCTTAAACGATGACCTACCGTATCGGGTTACTCATCCAATCTATGAACTGGTCCAAAATTCCTTGACTAAGAATTATTACTTAGCTATTCTCCAACGAAGGTTTACCACTTAGCTTATTCCCGTTATTCTTGTTAATTACGATTATCCACCTAATTCTCTGAACTAGGGTTTATATAATGGATTAAGTGTCACTTAAGTTCATGACTTAATCCGTCTACAAATCATGTCAAAATTGGCTAAGTATCCAAGTTCAAGACTTAACCCTACAAACCATGTGTCAAGTTGGTTAAGTATATTAAGCAATTCACGAATTAACCTCGTCCAATTATCATTCTAGATTGGTTAAGTATATATTAACTTGACCCTATCAATTTACTTAGTCAAATCGGTCAAGTGTATTCAAGCGATTCGTGACTTAGCCTTATCATATATCCTCTCGGTCCCGTTCTCGATCCCATTTCTGTTGTAAACTCCATAAGGGGGTATGACTCATCGGTTAGTAATACATGTCAAGGTTTGAAGGGGTCCGTTAGGTTGACTAAACCTTTTGGGCTTTTATAGGATTAGGGTTGGGTTAGGAAGGGATTTCTTGTAATCCAAAAGGAGTATATCTTGCTTATCTTCCCGATCTCTTTGTAGCATATCTTTCTTTCGCTATCTGTATCGTGTTAATCTTGTCATGAGAACCTTAGGTAGAAACCCTTTGGATGAAACATGTGTTTGAAACATGTTATGCTTGATGTTTGCAAGTGGTTGCAAGTGTTTGCAAGTGGTTACTCGCGGATGCATTATACACATTAGGCACTAGATCGGCTCACACACTCCTCATATTGCATACGCATGAGTGTTTATTCTTATTCATGGATGAATATGTTGTGCTATCACATGGACTTTGCATATGGATGTATGTTATGTGCACACATATAGATGTTATATATTATGTTAGGAATTGCATACATATGGATTCATTTCACTAACATAATTTGCATTGATGATATTTGCATTAGATAAGTACATATACACACACCTTTGCATATGTTCATACAACATTTAGAATCCTGTAAGGACAATGATTGCTCGTGGATGATGTTTTAAGTAGATGGATGTTGGATGGTAGGATACGTTCTTCCTAACTTGAAGATTTCGGGGACGAAATCCTTTAAGGAGGGGAGAATGTAACAACCCGTATTTTTAATAACCTGTTATAACATAATCGAGGCAGAATTTAATTCTAAAATCTGAAACAAGGGAAAAGGGCTGTGCCATTGCGTTCGTCTCGGAAAAATACGTGAAATAGAGTCTGAGTTTTCGAAAATCGGAGTTCGTATGACCCGATTAAGGCCCAATGAAGTTTTCAAAAAATTTCAAGTTCAAAACAGATTTCGAATTTCGGGTTCAAAATTCGAAAAACGGTCAGATTGGGCTAGGCGGGAAAATTCCCGCCAGAGCACCCAAGTCGACAGCCCTGTCGATTTGGGAGTCGACTTGGTTGGACCCAAGTCGACTTGGCTGTCGACTTGGTTCAGCCGGGCAGTTTTGCCGGGTGCACCATTTTGGGGTTTTGGTTAGGTTTTGGGGCCAGATTCGGTTTTAAGGGCTGAGATTGGAATTAGGATTTAATCCTAAGGTTGAAACTAATCCTAATCTCTATAAATAAGCCCCTAACCTAACCCTAAATCATCATTATTCATTCAAGTAACTAAACTATGGCAAAATCATTCCTCTCATGGGCTCCACTCTCATTCTAAAATTCCTAAGTAAATTCCTATGAGAGATTCATGTTCATTCAAGTGTTTTCAAGCATGAATGGATGTTGTTAGCTTGCATTCAAGTCAAGTTGCAACATTTCTATTTCAAAGCAAGGGTTTTTATTGATTTGGAGCTTTCATATTGGGTTTATTTGATTGCATAAGAGCTTCGTCTCAATCTTTGTTTTGCATTTCGATTTGTGCCTTCATAGCAATGTAAGCCCTTTTCCTACTCTTAGATATTAACTATGAAGTTAAATGTTCATGTTGCAAGTTTGGGTTTGATCATTAAGTATGATACATGCTATCATGTCATGCAAGTTTATGAAGTCATTATCTTGATCTTGTGGGCTAAAAGCTACAACCTTTATGTTGAAATGTTGCATTTTGCAACATGAGAACCCTCATAACCTTTATGTCAACTTGCATATGAAGTCATAACCCTTATATGATGATATATGCGAGTTACTAGTCATCATTCCATGTCTTTTGTCACCATGATTCGCTTATGTGCCAAGTTTGGGTTTATGCATGTTTTTGAGGCTTAAGAATGTAACATGCAAGTTAATGAACACATTTGTGCCTCATTTGCCACCATGATTAACTTGTGGCTTAATATCCATTTTTGTCATGCCTTTGCCAAGTCTCTTCTTTTAATCCATTACGTTGTTGCAAACGTATATGCGAGTTTAAAAGCGCTTGGGTTATGTTATGGGTAATTTCTAATGACATGAAAATATAACTTAAAAACATGACTTGAAATATAACATGGAAGTTGACATGTAAGTATGCTTGAAAATATGAAATTGGGAATTTACCTATTA
This sequence comes from Allium sativum, assembly GCA_030737875.1. Taxonomy (NCBI): domain Eukaryota; kingdom Viridiplantae; phylum Streptophyta; class Magnoliopsida; order Asparagales; family Amaryllidaceae; genus Allium; species Allium sativum. The sequence goes on from CM060924.1 coordinate 789,461,582, forward strand.
AGTTAGGTCTACCCGTACTATGGAATTGGGAATTTACCTATTGAGTTAGGTCTACCCATATTCTTAAGAAAACTTGAATATGAACATGACACTAGACTAAACACGAAAGTGACCAACTCGAGGTTGGGTTGAGTTTGCAACATAAAGCTACCCGGAACCGACCGGCCTAACTAGTAGTTGCAAACAATAGGACCCAATGTGAGAAGTTGGTCATGTTGTGCTTGAACCCGAGGTTAGACCAAGTTGTGGTGTAAATCTACCCGGAACCGACCGGCTTAACTAGTAACCACAACAAAGTCTAATGTGAGAGGTTGAGGTGCATTAAGTAATTAATGCCACATGATAAGGTTAAGTAAGTTTCCTTAATGACACTTAACCGTATAATACAGTTAATGGATGGGGTTCAGTTAACTTAGACTTAACTAATCTAAACATGGAAATCGGATGGGGTTAAGTTAGCCTAGACTTAATTAATCCAACTTGGTAGTTTAAGGGGGTTAAGTTAAACACTTAACTAATCTAACACGATGATTTGATGTGGTTAAGTGACCTATACTTAACCAATCTAACTCGTTAATTTGATGTGGTTAAGTTAACCAATACTTAACCAATATAACGTGAAAACATGATAAGGCTAAGTCACGAATCGCTTGAATACACTTGACCGATTTGACTAAGTAAATTGATAGGGTCAAGTTAATATATACTTAACCAATCTAGAATGATAATTGGACGTGGTTAAGTCGTGAATTGCTTAATATACTTAACCAACTTGACACATGGTTTGTAGGGTTAAGTCTTGAACTTGGATACTTAGCCAATTTTGACATGATTTGTAGACGGATTAAGTCATGAACTTAAGTGACACTTAATCCATTATATAAACCCTAGTTCAGAGAATTAGGTGGATAACCGTAATTAACAAGAATAACGGGAATAAGCTAAGTGGTAAACCTTAGTTGGAGAATAGCTAAGTAATAATTCTTAGTCAAGGAATTTTGGACCAGTTCATAGATTGGATGAGTAACCCGATACGGTAGGTCATCGTTTAAGCACACGAGTAGGAGCAAGTTATCTGATTTAGATAAAGGCTCCAGCGAACTGGGTAACGAAGCAGCGGCTTCGGGGAACGTGAGGATATTCTTGGTATCCCTCTGTGAGCTGCCAGGTGATCATACTAGGCTCATGAGAGGTTAAGGTCTGCGTTAGAAGAACCAAGAGTATGCCTTGGTTGCTATACGAGCGACCTAAAGACGGGGATGGATAGGGGATAGTCGACGATACACGGTAGTGCCCTAGATAGCATTTCGTCAGGCTACCTACCATCTTTGGTCAAGCATGTACGTACGGAAAGGCAGAGAACACCCAAAAGACCATAATTGCTATCTAATTATGGTTGCGGTAAGGCTAGGATTGTGGGTTGGCCAGTAGTGTGTTCTCATACAGGATTTATCCTGTCTTGTCTTTCACTAGTTGAGGGAGTGGTCTCGTGGGACCATAGCCACGTATAGGAAAAACAGACCTTAGCATCTGCATCGGTAGATAAATCGAAAGCTCGCGACCGAGTCCTGTATTTCTTGATCTGCCCTGTGACAGGACTAAGATGGCACGATGTGATACATGTGCATACAGTCATGGAAAAACGATTCACGATGAATGCGTGGGAAAAAGGGTGCGGTTGACGGTTAGCGTAATTCCTAGTGGCCCTGGGTGGTTGAACCCAAACCGAAATACGAAAACGTGCAATAGGTAAGCATAATCACTAGCGGTCCTAGGTGGCATAAGTCCTAGTTGCACGAACGATGATTCATGTTGGGAAAGCCTAGCTAGGTCTAGGGTAATAGTCCAAACGAGCTTAAGGATCATGGAATTACATTGGAGTAGTATAGAACCTCATGGGAAAGTCCGTACGGTCTACGGCAAGGAACTGAACATTTACATGGAAAGAAACATACGAGTTGAGTAACCTATAAATGCGATATATTAGGTTGACATGAACCATTACACGACTTTTGAGTAAAGGTCATTCATGGTTAACACATGATACGGTGGGGATACTAGTATGGTAGGTGCAGAGCTAAAATACAGGATAGATACCATGGGACGTTATACGTGATAGATATCCTGGGGATATTATACTTGATAGGAACCTGACGATGGGATACCTTGTTTTATCTTGACATCGTAATTTATCATGACACCTTAGTTTATCTGAGTTCAGTAGTTCATCCTGTTATTTTGATTTAGCTTATCTATCTTGTCGTCATGCTTATGTTCATCTCAGCTTCTCATGTCAGTTAACTTTACTAGTTTTTATGTTGATAGTAGATAGAGCTTACTCAGTCTTTTTGACTGACCCGTTTTGTTTCGCTTCTTGTCTTCCGTCCCCCCCCTCCCCCCCAGGTTACAGGGAGGAAATACTGTTGTTTAATTCGGACTTCTTCTGCTTGAAGGTCATCATGGATGGCTTGGACTTTTCTTGGCTATGGCTACTTTACTGTTTTACTTGGGGAATAATTTTCGAAAATGTCTTTATGCTTCTTTACTATTGCAAGACAGGTTTTGATGTACTCTGATGTAAAAGGCTTTAGACCTTATTTATTCATGTTATGAAAGTTTGATTTTACTTCCGCTATTTTATATGTTCTGTCTTGTGATATTTCTGTGCATGTTTACCAATAATGCCCCTCTAAAGATAGTGCATTCCTTTGCGAGTGACCCTAGCGGAGGCGGGGTGTTACATATTGTAATTAGAGAATGGAAGTTTACATCTTGTTTAATGCAAATTAAATAAAAATTTGACAAGATTGAAAATAAAAAGATGACATTTTTGCATTGAAAATAAAAAGATGACATTTTTGCATTGAAAATAAAAAGATGACATTTTTGCATTGAAAATAAAAAGATGACATTTTGCATTGAAAATAAAAAAAGATGACATTTTTATATGTTATTTTAATGTGAAATTGAACGATGAATTAAAGATGACATTTTTATATGTTATTTTAATGTGAAGTTGAACGATGAATTAAAAATGACATTTTATATGTTAATTTAATGTAAATTAGAACAATAAAGTATAAATGACATTTTTAGATGTGATTATAATGAGAATATTCAACATGTAAAAAGTTTACATGTTTATTAATGTAAATATATAGGAATATACACCGTATTGTAAAAAATTACATTTTTCTCTGTAATTAACATGTAAATTCCACTGTATGTCGAAATTTACATTTTTATATGTAAATTATAAAGTGAATTTATACCGTATGTTGAAAATTACATTTTTTTCATTGTAATTAAAAGATGAATTTCATCGTATGTCGAAATTTACATTTTTGTATGTAAATTATAAAGTGAATTAATATCGTATGTTGAAAATTACATTTTTCTTTGTAATTAACAAATAAAGTTCATCGTATGTTAAAATTTACATTTTTATATGTAAATTATAAAGTAAATTCCATCGTATGTTAAATTTTACATTTTTATATGTACATCATATAGGGAATTACATCGTAGGATAAAATTTACATTTTTTTTATGTAATTAAAACATGAATTTACATTGTGTGTTAAATATTACATTTTTATATGTAATGTCTATAGGAAAGTAGACCGTATGACAAAAACTACATTTTTCAATGTAATTAAAGGATGCAATTTCATTATATGGTAGAATTTACATTTTTCTTATATATGTAACATAGAATGGGAATGAACATTAGAAATAAAATTGATTTATTTCATATGTAATTTAGATGTAGAAATGTGACATTGTAATTAAAAATCATATTTTTACAATGTGAATTAGATGTAGTGTTTGCATTGTAATTAAAAATTATATTTTTACAATGTAAATTAGAAGTAATGTTTGCATTGTAATTAAAAATCATATTTTTACAATGTAAATTATAAGTAATGTTTGCATCGTAATTAAAAATCATATTTTTACAATGTAAATTAGAAGTAATGTTTGCATTGTAATTAAAAATCATATTTTTACAATGTAAATTAGATGTAGTGTTTGCATTGCAATTAAAAATCATATTTTTACAATGTAAATTAGATGTAGTGTTTGCATTGTAATTAAAAATCATACTTTTACAATGTAAATTAGATGTAGTGTTTGCATTGTAATTAAAAATCATATTTTTACAATGTGAATTAGAAGTAGTGTTTGCATTGTAATTAAAAATCATATTTTTACAATGTAAATAGGGAGTAGAGTTTGCATTGTAAAGAAAACTTGCAATTTGATATGTAAATTTAAAATAGGATTCACTGCAAATATAAGTTACATTTTTATAATGTAACTAAGATGAGAATGTACATTGAAGTTGAAATCTACATTTAAAAGTAGGATTTTGAATGTATCAAATTTTACATTTGTTTTACATGTTAATAAAGAATATAGGAATTTGCATAGGAATTAAACTTACATTTTTATGTAAATAAAAAGGATGGGATTTACATTTTCAATGTAAGGAAAGAATGAAATTAGGATGAGGTAATATAATCTTCAGTTTCAAATGAATTAAAATTTAATAAGTATCGGTAATTGTGTAGAGCGTTGTTTTAATCAAACGACGTTATTACGATTCAATGATTATATATATAATCAAAATTGAACGAATAGGGCGTGGTAGTTCGCGTTTTGAAATCGTACTTTTAAACGGCTATACAAGAAGATCCGACCGTCGGATTTTCTTGAAACTGAAACTGTTAGGACCATCTTGGAAAAATCTTTCCAATGATATATATTACGTTAAGATCCAATGGTTAGATTCTGAGAAATGTGAAAATCAAAATTGGTTGAATGCAGCGCCATAGTCGCCCATGGACTTAAGGCGTCGTTATATGAAAGTTTAATTATTTTAAATAATTAAAATAGGAATGAATCGTTGATAAAAATAATTATTAATGTGTAAGAAGGATTTTAAATATATATATATATATATGTATATATACGAGGATTATTTGGAAAGTCCGAGTTTATCTCATTCCAAATAATTAAACGACGTTTAAAAATCCAAGATTGGAAGACGGCGATTGAAGACCGTCAAATCTCCACATCGAATGGACGATGATGGCTGTTGCCTTAGAATGGCTCGCTACCATGATAAGGTAATAGTAGGAGTTGTCCGGACGTAGTGTTGATTTGTACGGGTTTGGCTTTCGCTCAGACCCAGAGCATAAGCTTATAAATGGATTGTGTGTCTGACATCGTACTCCATTATATATCATGTTATTAATCTTCTGTCGAATGTATGGATGTTTGGTGGCGGAGAATTTATTCTCTTGCTTAACACCCGTTCATATATTTCGGCAAAGGATTGGTAGTGTGATATGGAGTGATGATGTGGCATGCTAAGATGCATATGATCAAGGCTTTTTTGAAAAGCAGGCCTTGTGGGACGATCAAAGCATAGCCTATTTAGGCATAGCTTTGTGTATAACGTGACTTCGCGAGCCTCACACACCGGCGGAGTCTAAAACGGGAGAAGGGAACGCAGGGAGAGCAGCACGTTTCTTTCTAGCTAGAAGTGGTGTTTGGGTTTTAACACGGCTCGACATTTTACTTATGTGGATGATGGAATGAGGCTCCTCGGATGATAGGTCCTATAGGACTAGGAAACGTGTGTTCAGGAATAACTAATCCGCAACTCGTACGGCGGACCGGCCCTGCAGCTTTCCAAGGGTTCACTGCGGGGGATCCTGAGACATTAGCTAGAGTGTCTCGAATCGGTAGGAGCTCCTCCCTAGCCTTGACTCATGATGGAAACCCAATTTCCAATACGACCCCATTCGGATTTGATTGTATTACTAGTATGGAGGCATAGTAGTATGGGATACTATTCTTCCTAGGATTTCTACATTTACTTTGAAATGTTTTGATATATACTAATAATAATATTAAACTTGTATTTGCAGTATTTATCATGTTTAATCACTATAAGGTAAAACCCTATCCTCTGGTGTGTGTTGCATTGTGTGACGGGACCTGGGTCTTATGGTGATTCCATTTTTCTAAAAAGCATAGCGTTAGTTGTACGATTTACTTATCTTTTATTCTGACACTTTTAGGCACGGCAATCCATTAGTGCAAACCCGTTCCGCGTTAGCGTCGTGATCTTTGGATTTGCCCTATTAATAGGGATTTATTAATTAAGAATTCTCACACCAGTCCCACGACTGACCCGTTGTTTGTTTCCACCTTTATGCAAACTCGGGTTCCCTCTTTCCACACGGGCAGTCGAGCAGTTGTCTACAGGTTTATCTCTTTAGCAGGATCCTGGATTGAAGCTTAAAGCTGTGTCCAGAACATTGGAAGTCTTCCGCTGCCTTAGTTATTTTGTTTCCGCTGCAATGTATTAATATCATGTAAAATTATCTTCCGCTGTATTATTAGTCAATATACTCTGATATTCTGTACTCTGATGTAACATTTATTATTGATGTTATAAAAGTCTGTTGTTGTTGTTCTGATGTATTGTATTCCCAATGTTAACGTAGGCGGGATTTGAACAGTTTTGGTCGATTTTGCGATCGATTAAGTCCGGGCAAAATATGACTCGTTACATAAATATTTAATTTAATAATATTTAAATATATTTATATATTTAAATGTGTTATTTAGAGCTTTAAAAATAGCCAGTTTTGCAAACGACCTCAGAATTCGACGAAACTAATTTTGTTGGATCCGCAATATTGAATTTTTGTTATATTCCCAGTTTGGTGATTTTTAGAGTCCATGTGTGGCCGTACCGATTTTTAATGTGAGAAACAGTCAGTATTTTGACGGTTAAAAAAAAACGCTGTGTGAGCAAACGGAGTCGGAATTCGACGAAACCAGTTTTGTTGGGAACGTAATGTCGAACTCTAGCTACATGTCCAGTTTCGTGATTTTTAGGTACCGTATGTGATTACAGGAATTTTAGAGGACGAATACAATTAGCGTTGCTTAAAAATCGAATATAAAAATCAATTAAAAATATCTAAAAATTAGTATAAATACTCTACCACTCTCTAACCTAATTCTTTTCCACTCCACAGTCAACCGAAAGGTAGCCGCCACCACCAATGTTCTAAAACGTGGAAAACCAAATTCAAAAATCAAAGTAAAATCCTAGAGAAATCTATAAATCTCAAAAATCATGTAATTGGATCTTTGGAGTTCTGGTCTTCATTTCTATACTGGTAATCATGGGCTCGATACTGTTTCCGTTCGTTGGAAACTTCATGGCGTCAGTTAGGGTTGGGAAATCGTGAGACAGTTGAGCAGCGATGTCGATTTTGAGTGTATATTCGGATTGGTGGGTAAAAACCACACCTACTGTGAAGTTTTGGGTGGGTCTGGTGACAAAAATTGTCGCAAGTCACTGTAGGGAGGCTGCTAAATGGTTGAAGTCGCGTCGGGGATGGATGATTCGAGCTGGATGAAATTAGGATGGAGTTAAAGAGACTTTGATGCTGAGTGGTTTGGTGTAATTGATTTATGATTTAGTGGGTGGTAGGAGGTGTTTGAACGGAGCAAAGTTTGGCCATGGTGCGTTATGAAGGAGCAGGCTATGGCGTTTTTCATTTGGGAAGAAAGGGAAATATGGTGCGGGTTAGTTAAGTGGGCCGGGTCTTTGAATTGGTAAAGCCCAATGGAGGATATATTTAGTTTAAATTAATCTATATCATGTATAATCTTGTAACCATTATAACTTGAGCATACCTTATTAGAATTGAGCGTCGTTGGATCCGTTGGGGTTGTATGGATGACGGCTACGCGCTGGAACTGACTAGAAGTCCATTGGAGCTCGTTTGAATTTACGGCGAAACAAACTGTTTAATTCAAATCAAACAACAGTTTATCGTTCTTTAATGATGAACTGCCAATGTGAGTAAATCTCACTAACTCTAAAAGTTTATAATTTCATGTTGTATTTTTAGAACTGTTAAATATTGTCTGATTGATTGTGTGTTGACTGTTGATTGAACTGCTAGTCAGTTAGTTGAATTTCTATATTGATTCTGTTTAACAGAATATATCATATGGAACTGAAAGTGATGTTGATTTTATTGTGTAACATCTGTGGATGCAGGGAAACAGGTTGGAAGAACCCAACTGGGTTCCTCAACATTTATTTTACTGTTTTTCATATATTGTGATATATGATGTGATATATAATATGTTGTCGATTTTATGTGTTTGGACGATACTGATCATCGTGATTTGATATGTTGAATACCATAATATACCGAAATGTTGATAAGGGAATATTTTCAAAGTGATATTTGAAAATAAAAATATCTATAAATGGAATATTTATAAATAAGAAATATTTATAAATAGGAGATATTTAGAAAAGGGAAATTATAAAATCAAAGAATAGATTTGATAGGGAAATATTTGCAAACCATTTGCAAATAAAATAATAGAAAAGGAAAGATTTGTAAATCATTTACAAATAGAATTGGTAGGAAATATTTAGAAAATAAATAGAGTTATAAAAAGGAAATTTGTTTATAACTGAATAGGATGTTATAAAAAGGAAACCGTTATAAAAAGAAAACGTTACTAAAAACAAAATCATTTGTAAAGTTTAGAACTGTTACTAAAAGTAAATCTTTATAAATGAATAGTTTATTCGAAGGGAGTTAATCGAATATGGTATTCAAAAGCTAGTAAATCGAATATGTTATTCGAAAGGGGTTAGTCGAGTTAGTTGAATAGAGTTAATCGAATCTTAGTTATTCGAATAGAGTTAAATAAATAAGGGTTATTCGAATTAGTTATTCGAATAAAGTTAAACACATAAGAGTTATTGAATTAGTTAATCGAAAGGAGTTAAGTAAAAGGAGTCAATCGAATAGAGTTAATTGAAAAGAGTTAATCGAATATAGCTTATTCGAATGGAGTTAAAGGAATAAATCGAATATAGTTTGTTCGAATGGAATTAGAGGAGTTAATCGAATATAGTTTATTCGAATAGAGTTAGAGAAGTTATCGAATATAGTTTATTCGACAGGAGTTAAGTGAATAGAGTTAATCCAAAGGAGTTAATCGAATAGAGTTAATTGAAAAGAGTTAATCGAATATAGTTACTCGAAAGAAAGGTTAAGTAAGGAAGTTAGTTAAAGAAATATAAAGTGAACTTTGCCTATTTCAAAGTTAGAAATGTTGTTCAGTTAAGGTCTGAGAGGTAGTTCTACCCCAACTTGATTGGCTTGGTATTTAACTAAGAAATGGTTAAGGTTCGGCAGTAAAGGATGGTTAAGTGAATTTAGTAATTAAAGTAAATGGTTTGAGTTGGCATCGCGATGGTTTGTTTAAACATCTGTCTAAGTCCAATGAAGGAGTTTTGGAAATGTTTTCCAAATAAGAACCAAAAATGTTATCTGATATAGAAAACAAGAAATGGAAATGTTTTCCAATGGTAATAACATATATCTTCTAAATTTAGAAAATAAGAAATGTTGAATATAGGGAAAACAGGAGATAAGTAAATTTATGAAGTACAGAGATAAATGTTGAATGATGATTGATCGATATAATTTCCTCTTGGAAATAATATCGTTGTTTGCACACTTGTTTTTATTTGATAGTTAAATCATAGACTATCGAAGTTTTGACCATTTTAACGTTGTTAATATGGAGAGACCGGTTGGATTATTATCCAAAGAAACCACTCTGTATTGGCATAAGTGTTGCGAATCATATATGCCAAAGATAATTGAAGATGGAGTAAAGTGCAAGGGCTATTGCATAAGTCTTGGATAACAGTGTCTAAGATGGATGTATTGAATAGTGCCTTCGGTTCATCCTATTCCTGGATGACTTGTATGGACTGATGTCTGACAGAGTATTTCCAGACGATCACGTATACTGATTTCTCCAACCATACCAAGAATGGAAGCGGAGAAGGAAACTTCTTTTAGCTAACACATAATGTATTGTTGAGGACGTCAATCAGTGATCTAATGGATTTGACGATGTGACATTCGAAGTGAATCTGATGTGATGATGAAGCGTAACCTCAAGCCTCATCAACCGGTAAATGACAGAAATCGGGCAGCCAGCATGGCTAAGTCGGTCGCACCGAAGTAGGGTGTATAATCACCTGATCTAGAGTTTCATTTATTTCTAAAAATCTATTGTTGATGCTGTCCCATTCGGGAACGGTTGCTGATCCCAACCGTTGGTGATATACATTCAATACACTTAAGCGAAATGAGTGGTCGGTCATGTGTGGCCAGGTTGCGAGATGTTCTTGTTGAACCTAGTGTATTCCTTTCTAGAGGTACACTAGCGAAAGGTGGTTCCATATCTTGTCATAGTTGGAAATCCATTACCCAATACGTGCTTGCGGTTTTGATTGTATACTATATATGTAGAACGTGAGATGAAAGCATTTCTGCTAGATGATTATTATATTGTGGTTGATAGACATTATTATAATATCAAAGGGGTTTTTGATATAAAGATAATTTGGATTCTCATAAGGGAAAAACCCGTTCCGTTATACGGCGTGGTCTTATGAGATATCATTTACTTGTTCAAACTGTTTTAAACTGTTTTACTCATACCAGTCCCATGACTGACCCGGAGTTTATTTGTTTGTTTCCCTAAACTCTTGGGTGCCTAAATTTGTACGGGCAGTCAAGTAGTCAGGATTTACAGATATACTGGAAGAGCTTGGAGCAGGAGACTTCAGGATCATATAGATATAGTTATTTCCGCCGTGTTGTAAGTGTTGTACTTTGATAATGATATGTATATTCAAGTACAGATTTGTATTTCAAAGTTATGTTATGAAATATATTTATTCGTTCCGTTGTGAGATTCGTGTTACTCTGATGTTGTGTTCTTCTTCTTCTTCTATTCTAAGTTTCTATCTTATCTTTCCTTACCCTCTAATTTCTTTCATTAATGATCGGTATTTTTCGATGTTTGGTTAGTCGTCATTGAATTTATGGCGATAATCAAAGTCGACAAAATCCCGGGTCATTACAAAAAGTTAAGCTGCACATGAAAGTTAGGAGTGGCTCTTATATTTGATGCTATATGTACTGTATCCAATTATACCGGGAATACTTGATTTGTTTAAACTGTCAATATATGCTTGCTGAGTTTTTAGTTGCTCTACTTGTGCATATCAACATTTTTATGGAAACTGAAGTTGACTATACTTTCCTCTGCACCTTTTCATTTATGAGTACGCCTTGTGTGTGTATATATACACACACACACATATATGCAGCAACACATGTTTTACTGTGTTTTTATATATAAGTCCTATATGGCTTGGCATCCTCGTCATGCGTAACACTTTGGTTCCTTTACATGCATTTGGTTTTCTCTATAGTCATATTGGTGAAACCTGAAGCAACATATAATTTAATGATTCTCTACTGGGTGACACTTTGATAAGTAAACTGAGAAATGAAAGCACCTGCCTCTGTCCAACCTTAAACTCACACTTGTTTAGTGACCTGAACCGACTGTCTGTTATAGGAAGTATCCTCTTACTTGAAACTGGATGTCTTATGACCTTGTGAATTACACCTCTTGGCACTTATGACTTTATAATGCACCTATTTTGATGTATCGGTTAACTGGCCCTTTGCACCCTGTTCAGTCGCATGTAGGATGTGAACTTGCACATTGAAATACTAGCGTACAACTGCTGAAGCAAGGTGTTTGTTGCCTCTTCTGTCCTGTCGCCACTCTCATGCTCGGCTGCACTATGGTATGGTGGCACTTGAACACCTGCACAGTCGTGCTTGAATGATTCAACTCGAGTTCATTCCTGGAACGCTGGGGCACTACACACGGGTACATGTACACGTGTGTATATGCAAGCTTCCGGGAGTACTTGTTTAAACTCTGATAGAGATAATACAACATATAATTTTGTATGACACATATTTGAAGTTAGAATGGACTATTGTAATTCAGTTTTTTTATCGAAATTAATTTACTTGAACTATGATTAATCCTGACTCGAGTATTTTTATGTTTTTGCATGGAAAGCTCGAGTCAGATCCGAGCATTTCAGATTTAGATATTACAGCGGCGGATTCGAAGATTGGCAAAAACTAGGAGTTTCAGGAGACGCGCACTCTGAAGATTTTTAAAACAGTAAACATTTTTCTATTGTATTCAACTGTATTTTTACATTCCGCTGTACAGAAAAATCCTTGTATCAAAATTTTTGATTAATATATGAAAGGTTATTTTGTTGTTCAATACTGTGTTATTTATTTTATTTTGTGTTTTCTGTGTTGATTCTATTTTGAACTCGGTAAGATAAATAACGAACTGTCGATTTGAACGTTTTAGGTTGGTTAAATCACCAATTTGAAGTGGTCAAAAAGGCGGGTCTTTAAAATTTGGATTCAAATCCATTCCAATTCAACTATTGGAAATTCTGGTTATTTTTAAAACCCTTTCAAATCCAATTTATTTATTTCAAAAATAAATGGATTATAATTCTAGTTCAAAACTAGTTCATTTCGATAAAAATCTATTTTTATCTTTTCAAATATGGAATTTTCATCCCAATTCTTTCCAAATCATTTCTTATGATTTTAAACAAATTATTGCTATTTTTAATAATTTTATCAAGGCCCATACAGTCGATTTCCATCAACGGCCATCGAACTGCACTTACAGCGACCTTTTCCAAATTTGATTTGGACATAATTCCAAATCCAACTATTAGATTTCAAATCTCTAATATTCGTTAGAAAGCTCTTTTCGATACGAACCCAACGGTTGCGGTTTTAGGAGAATCCGACGGTCGGATTTCCCATAATGGCCATTCGAAGTCAATGGTCGAAACTCGCGAACTGCTGCTGTCCGGCGCGTTCTATTCAGGCCATTATATATATTGTATATATTTCGTCAATTTCCTTCTAAAACGTATTTTATAAATCGTTTTAAATTCGTTTTCAAAACCATTTCAACTACATATTCAATTTTAAATCAAAATTGAATATTCTGTATCATTAATAGATAAATGATAATATTTTCAAAATATTAGATTTTGAAATCACTTCCTTTTCTATATTCATTATAAAAACGAATATACTCGATATAAATATCGTTCACGTCAAAATGGCGCATATCTAATCAACACGGATTTATATATTTCAATAACTTCGTTATTCTATTCAACAAATGAAAATTTTCTTTAACACATGAATTTTCTTTGATTCAACACATGGTTATATATTTTATTCAACACATGAATTTTCTTTTACTCAACACATGAATTTTCTTTTATTTAACACATGAATATTCTTTATTTTCCAACTTGGAATGAGGCCCAATCAATTACCATATAATGTTAATTATATGGATTCCCTACAGCACATGTATCTAATAGCAACGATAAATAATCAACCATCATCCAGAGTGCATTCTACACTGCATAAGCATCAAATATAAATATTTAACGCTTATAACAGCCTGTTAATCAATTGATCGACATACAACTAATTATTTGGGATTAGTGTACGCCAAATATCATCCCAACACCCGTGTGGGGTTTCAAACAATCAAACACATATTTTATTTGTGCAGCTGGGCGATGTGTAAAATTTATCGTTCCAATCAATATCAGTCAAATGTGTGTATATAAACAAATCATCCGATTTGTTTATAAATGTTTATTTTATATACACGTTAAAAATTGTATTTTTAACTATAAAATATCTTATTCCATTCCACATCACACAATCAATATTCACACCACAAACAACAAACAAACAAGACGCCCATGGTCTATGGACCATGGGTGTCGGGTGCTGCTAAGCAACGTCTACATCCTAGTATATATTTCAACTAGAAAACAAATTAAAAATGAGAAGTTCTCACTGACTAGCTAAACCAATTCACCGCGACTCTTCATATGTAGGAAATCTTCATCGTGTCTCCAAGGAGATATGTTTCACACAGTATATGTTAAAAATTATATTTTTAACAACATTGCTTTCTATGTAAAGATTATATTTTTACATCGCTACTTTCTATATAAAGATTATAATTTTAAAACGCTACTTTCTATATAAAGATTATATTTTTACAACGCTAATTTCTACATAAAGATTATATTTTTACAATTCCATCGCTATTCAATTAAAGAAAAATCATATTTTTACTCTCTATTCAAACAAAGAAAATCATATTTTTCTTTGTTAAAAATTATATATATATATATATATATTTTTATACATAAAGATCCTAACTTTCTTATGAAATAAAATCAAACCTTTTTATTTATAAAAATCTACTCTTCTCTTCTTATAAAAATATATTCTCTTCATATTTCAAAATCTAATCTTTTCATATGCCAAAATTTAATCTTTATTGTTTATTAAAAATCTCCTCTTTATATCGTCAAAAATATCAACTTTATATTGTTAAAACAATTCTTTATATTGTTAAAAATAATCATCTTTATATTCACAAAAATCACATGTTTATACATGCAAAAATCATATCTTTACACACACAAAGATCATATGGTTATAGAAATCACATTTTTAATACTCGTTAAACAATGTATACTCTGATATTCATAAGATTAAAAAATTTAAATTACTAAAACCAAATTAAATAAGTTAAAAACTTACTTTGTTGCTAGAAGAGGGAGACACGGGCGAGGTGGTTGCGGAGGGTGAAGCGGTGAAGTGGCGGCAGGGCCCACATTGCCGAAGGCGTTATTTTCTGGGTGGTTTGGAAGTTTAGAGGGAATAAGGGATGAAGAAGGAGTAGCGGAGCTTGGTGGAGGATCTCAGGGGGCGGCGACTTGGGTCGTGGGTGGCGGCAGGTGGCAACGCTGGCCGAATGAGGGTTGGAGGAGGCGGCTTTGGGCGGATTGGTCTTTGGTTTCGTATGGGTAAAGGGGAGACATGGAGGGGAGATCATCAGAGGAGGAGGAGGGGTGGTGGAGCACCAGTCGGAGGTGGGGGGAGGCGTTCGTCGCCGGCGGCGACGAATGAGTGGGAGGAGCGGCGACCACGAGTTCAATTTTTTTTTGGGATTTGGGGCTTCACGACGGGTTAGGGTGAAGTGGAGGGTTTTATAGTAAATTAAATTTATTTAATATTATTTATTTTTCCCGAAAAGTTGACTTCTAAATTTCGAACTCCTGATCAAACCTACTGACTATCGTCCATAGCTAATTTCCCTCATTCCGAACACAATGGGATATGTTTCGTAAGCCAATTTGGCCGTTACGATAAGTTTTCCATTGAAATTAAAATATAAATCAATATAAATTGGATATGAACGTACATTTTAATTTACCGAGGCCACATACTGACTCAGAAAATCCCAGAAAAATTATTTCTGGCTTCGTATTGACGATACGGCCCTAACAAAACTAATTTCGTCAAATTTTAAGACCATTTGAAAAATGGCCATTTTCCAGTCAATCGAAATTGACTAAAACTGTTTAAACACTTTTAACTTCGCCACGCTCACATATTGATTCAGAAAATTACGAATTTTGGAATCTAGCAATAACTTGACATCTCGGATCCAATAAAAGTGGTTTCATCGAAAACCGAAGTCGTTTGCAAAATTTCCATTTTTAAGGGCCAAAATTCCATAGCGGCTATTCTGAAATTTCAACTGGGCATAACTTTTTATTCCCCCTATGAAATTTCAATTTTTCGGATTCCTTGGAAAGATATTTTCAAATAGATTCAAATATTTTTGGTTTCGCCAAAATCTGGTTTATTTTGAATCCTGCACATTCATTTGAAATTTAAATCGAATTCTCAAACTACCGCGCCATTTTCAATTCCTTTTATAATTAAAAATAAATATTTATATTCTAACAACGATCTATATAAATATATATGTTTTATTTCTATTCAAAATAAATTTCTCGTCGTTATTATTTAAAATAATTCATTTTAAATATTCTAAATTCATCAAAATTGCCAAAATAAAAATTTTAAATTGGCTCAGATTTCTGGGTTATTACAATCTCCCCCACTTAAAACTTTTCATCCCCGTAAAGGGACGAAGCTGAAAGTTGTTTTACATACCAACTCAACTTTCATTATTTTCATTATGGCTTAAGTTCTTCAATTTTTCAGTTTCTAAGAACTTTTCAAATTTTTCAGAAATTTGGCTAACACCCTAAATTTTCGAAAAATTTCGCGATAACCTCCCCTGCACGGGAGCACCGGGAAAATCCCGAAATTGCCATATAGGCCTCTCCAATCCAAAAAGAAAAAGAAACAGCCAAGCGACTCATAAAATCATCCAAAACCCAAGAATATGTAAACATGTACCTATTTGTCGGGCAAACAATTTTATTCTTCTGCTCTAGCCTCCTTGCTATGACCTATTCACACATATATATTGTAACAACCCGGAAAATCTGGGCCAGTTTAAAATTTTTATTTTGGCAATTTTAGCGAATTTAGATTATTTAAAATGAACTATTTTAAATAATATCGACGAGAAATTTATTTTGAATATAATTCGAACGAATATATTTATACGCGTCGTCGTTAGAATATAAATATTTATATATAATTATAAAAGGAATAGAAAATGGCGCGGTAGTTCGAAAATTCGATTTCTAATTTCAAATGAATATACAGAATTCAATATAAGTCAGAATTGAACGAAACAAGAAATATTTGAATCTGTATAACTATATCTTTGTAACGAAGTTAACAAACTGAGATTTCATCTTAGAAATGGAAAGATATGTCCAGTTGAAAATTAGAAATAGTCGCTGTGGAATTTATATATATTTTTATATATATATAAGGCCCTTAAAAATAGCAATTTTGCAAACGACCTCGGATTTCGACGAAACCAGTTTTATTGGGTCTGTGATGTTAAGTTATTGCTAGATTCCAAATTTCATAATTTTTCGAATCAATATGTGAGCGTGGCAAAGGAAAACGCGTTTGACCAGTTTCAGTTGATTTTAATCGACTGGAAAATGGCCATTTTTCCAACGGTCTCAGAATTCGACGAAACTAGTTTTGTTAGGACCGTATCGTCAATACGAAGCTAGAAAATATTTTTCTGGAATTTTTCGTGTTCGTATGTGGCCCCGGTAATTCGAAATGTACTTTTTGAATTTAAATGGAAAAAAAAAATTAAATTATTATAATTTTCTATAAAAAGGGCCCAACCAAAACCCTAACCCGCCCAACCTCAGAGCCGTCGTCAGCTTCTAAACAGAGGGCCAAAAATTTTCAAAAATCTAAAAACAAATCGCCCCAAATCGTTTACGAATTATCCTAGGGTTCCTAAGCGAAGATTGAAGTACTCTTTCCGCTCTTCCAATCCATACAAGGATGATGGATTTTCATTAAGCAAATCACGAGAAACGCCAGCTCAAAGTCGTCGAGTTTGCCTGCGTCGCCTGGTCGTGTGCGGCGTGCGAGTGGATCCCTGTCCTCGGCAATGGTGGAGCTTGCGAAGCTCTTTGATGTGGTGGGGTTAGATGGTGCTCCGGCGGCCTAAAAGTTGATCGGCAAGGAGCCCTAGGTCGCGATGTTTTGGGTTACGGCGCTCGAATTTTGCCTGGGAGGAAGACACAGATACAGGGTGAGAACATTTTCTCACTCCATAATTTTTGATTTTGTCTTTGAATCATGAGTTGTCATTTGAAAGTTTGGATGATTTTTGTTATTGATTTCGAGTTGTTGAGAAATTGATTGAGCAATGTGGAAAAATAGTCATGTTATGACATAATTATTCGGTAGTTAAAAATACGATTTTTAACGTATATATGCCATTTATAAAATTGCCATGCTAAGAAGAAAAATCTGTTCTAATTTATAAAAAGCTTTATAAAAATTTGTTTTGAAAATATATATATCATTTGTTTTGAAAATATATATATCATTTGTTTTGAAAATATATATATCATTTGTTTTGAAAATATATATATCATTTGTTTTGAAAATATATATATCATTTGTTTTGAAAATATATATCATATGTCTTGAAAAATATAGAGTAGAATTTGATTTGAAAAATATACAATACTTAGATTTGAAAATATAAAATAGCGAAAGAAAATATGATTTTTATATATTGAACTTCGAAAGAAAATATGATTTTTTTTATATATTGAACTTCGATAGAAAATATGATTTTTATATATTGAACTTCGATATTGAACTTTGATAGAAAATATGATTTTTATATATTGAACTTCGAAATAAAAATATGATTTTTTATATATTGAACTTCGAATTAAAAATATGATTTTTATATATTGAACTTCGAAATAAAAATATGATTTTTTATATATTGAACTTCGAATTAAAAATATGATTTTTATATATTGAACATCGAAGTGAAAATTCGATTTTTATATATTGAATAACGAAGTAAAAATCCGATTTTTCCATATGTAGTGGCTACAACAACGAAGATGACGATAGCGATGAAGACTTCTGCAAATGAAGAGGCGTGGAGCTAGGATAGCAATATGTGAGAACTTCTCACTCAAATTCTATTTTTCTAGTTATATATATATATACTAGGATGCAGACGGTGCTTAGTAGCACCCGACACCCGTCCACAGACCATGGACTTGTTTGTTTGACTGTTTGGTGATTGATTGTGATATTGGTTTGAATGTGGTTTGTGGTGTGAAAAATCGAATCGATAAGTTGGTTAGGATTAGACGTGCGCCGTTATAAGGCGAAGGAGTAAGGCTAGGTTAGACCCTTACTCCAAATTTTGTGGTTTGCATAACGAAAGTGAATTTGATTGATGTGTGAATGGCGTGGGCCTTCACTAGACCGGGGATTAGGCTAGGCCTTGTCCCGTTTCTAGTATCGTGCCGTTATGCCGCCGAAATTTTCTAAAATAAGTTAGAAAAATAAAAATAGCATTTTATTTAACGAATGAACTGAATAGAAATTCATATGTTAAAAATAAAATGTGTTATCGTTAAAAATATAATTTTTAACGTGAATGTGAATAAATAAATATTCATTTACAAACCAGACGGTTTGTTTATGTACACCTATTTGAATGACGTAGATTGGGTCGATAAATTTTACACATCGCCTAACTGCACAAATAAAATATGTGTTTGATTGTTTGAAACCCCACACGGGTGTTAGGATGAAATTTGAAGTTCACTCATCCTGATTGATTAAATATGTCGATCGATTGATTGACAAGCTGCTGTAAGCGTTAAATGTCTATATTTGATGCTTATACAGTGTAGTGCACTTTGGTTGATGATTGATTATTCATCGTTGTTGATATATACATGTGTTGTAGAAAATCCATATAATTAACATTATATGGTAATTGATTGGGCCTCATTCCAGTTTCGAAAAAAAAAATATTTGAAATAGAAATATTTGAAATAGAAATATTTGAAATAGAATATTTGAAATAGAAATATTTGAAATAGAATATTTGAAAATAGAAATATGTGAAGCCGTGAGGATTAGATTGACGCCATTTTGACGTGAACGATATTTATATCGATTTTATTCATTTTAAAATGAATATTGAAAAGTGATTTCGAAATCGAATATTTTGAAATGAATTGAACTGAAAACGATTTCGAAATGAATTGAATTGAAAACGATTTCGAAATGAATGGAATTGAAAACGATTTCGAAATGAATTGAATTGAAAACGATTTCGAAATGAATTGAACTGAAAACGATTTCGAAATGAATTGAATTGAAAACGATTTCGAAATGAATTGAATTGAAAACGATTTCGAAATGAATTGAATTGAAAACGATTTCGAAATGAATTGAATTGAAAACGATTTCGAAATGAATTGAATTGAAAACGATTTCGAAATGAATTGAATTGAAAACGAATTGAAATGAATTCAAATTGAATTGAAATTTGAATTGAATAGAAATGAATTTTGAAACGAATTTATAAAGAAGAATTCAATTTTGATTTGAATTGAAAAGGAGGTTGAAATTGCTTTTGAAACGAATTTAAAACTATTTATATAATTCGTTTTAAATAGAAATCGACGAAGTATATATTATATATATTATATATATAATATAATGGCCTGAATAGAACGCGCCGCGCCGCGGCAGTTCGTGAATTTCGACCATTTATTTCAAACGGACATTGCGGGAGATCCGACCGTCGGATTCTCCTAAAACCGGAACCGTTGGGTTCGTATCGAAAAGAGCTTTCTAACGAAGGCTAGAAATTTGAAATCTAACGGTTGGATTTGGAATTATGTCCAAATCAAATTCGAAAAAGGTCGCTGTAAGTGCAGTTCGATGGCCGTTGATGGAAATCGACTGTACGGGCCTTGATAAAATTATTAAAAATAGTAATAATTTGTGTAAAATCATAAGAAATGATTTGTGAAAGTTTGGGATGAAAAACTCCATATTTGAAAAGATAAAAATAGATTTTTATCGAAATGAACTAGTTTTGAACTAGAATTATAATTCTATTTATTTTTAAATAAATAAATTGAATTCGAAAAGGGTTTTAAAAGTAACCAAAATTCCAATGATTGCATTGGAGTGGATTTGAATCGAAATTGTCTTCGGAATATTTCGATGTTGGAATTCGGGATTATACAGGTGTTGTTATGGAAATTTGAAAGATATATATTTATATCGTTATTTCCAATACGACATTTGTTAGTCGTAGAATTCGATATTGAATATAAGCCGATATATTTTCTATTCAGAGCCTTGTATTGAATATCGAATGTGATTTGGGTTTGTCGTGAATGGTGTCTTCACTAACACTGTTCTTGAACCCAGTTGAGAAAAGATTGAATCTTTTTATTTAGATTTAATGAAGTGTACCAATTAAATGATTTTAATTGGAATTGAATGGATATTGATTTTTGGGTTTATCGTGAACAGTGTTTTAAATAACACTTGTTCTTTAACCTGATAATCAATAGAATGATTTTTGGGTTTATCGTGAACAGTGTTTTAAATAACACTTGTTCTTTAACCTGATAATCAATGGAATGTGATTTTGGGTTTATCGTGAACCGTGTTTTAAATGACACTGATTCTTTAACCCAGTCGAAGATTAAAACTAAGTGGAGTTTTAATGAATCTTTAATTAGATTGAAAAGATCGAGAATGGAGTATCACCAGTTTTGCTCCAGGCGATAGTTAAATCTTTAATTAGATTTGAACGTGAAATTTAGAAACTAACTGTCGGTTAGCCAAGCAGAAGGGTTTTCTGGATATTGATCTGATGTTGGTTTCGGCCTTCGGGGTTAATGTTTGGGGAATTATTCTCTTGATTAATTTACGGTTAGTGACTAATGAATTGGAATGAGGCGTATGTTGTGTTTGTGTAACACTTTTATAAAATATACGCGAGTTATTCGGGAAGTCCGGGTTTATC
This sequence comes from Allium sativum, assembly GCA_030737875.1. Lineage (NCBI taxonomy): Eukaryota > Viridiplantae > Streptophyta > Magnoliopsida > Asparagales > Amaryllidaceae > Allium > Allium sativum. Next base: position 789,482,957 of record CM060924.1, read on the forward strand.
CCATTCTGAATAATCGATACGACGATAAGTCGAAGATGAAGACGATGGTCGAAGACCGGAGGTCTTCACGTCGTTTGGGTGATAACTGATGATCTTGATTGGGCTGTACACCCAAGAAGATGGAAACAGTTAGTGATCGTCCAGACGTACTTGGAGATCGATGGATATGCGGGGTACTAGGTGCCTCCGGTTTCGTTCAGGCCCAGAACGGACTTGTAAATGGACTGTGTGTCTGACATTGGATTTCATTCTGTGTGACTGATATCGGTTGCATAGAGTGGTTTGCCTGTGTGGCATGCTAAGATGCAAATGATCAAGGCTTCTGTTGAAAAGCAAAGTCTTGTGGTGATGATCAAAGCACGGCCTTTGTGGCGTAGCTTTGTGTAACGTTTACCTCGCGTGTTTCACACCAGGTATGAACCAAAAACGGGAGACGGACCTCAGGGAGGACTTGCGTTTCTTTCTAGCTAAAAGTGGCGTCAGTGGTTTTACACGCCCTGACGAGTTTGACTTATGTGGTTGTTGCTGTTGCGAGGCGCCTCGGATTGATCGGTCGTTCTCGAACCGATGGAGTCATTCGTTGGCTCGTTTGCGCCCCAAAGGGCGGGGAGACGTATTGTTCAGGCATAATAATCCACATCGGTGGACCGGCCCTGACGATCCAGGGGGCAGTTGCGGCTGTTCCTGAGACATGGTAGGCTAGATTGTCTCGAATCGGTAGAGGACGATCCCTGGCCTCGGTTCATAGACGGAAATCCAATTTCCAAATACGTGACTTTGCGGTTTTATTTGTAAACCTATATATGGCGACATGATATATGGTACCCATGCCGCCTATGATTGATACTTATGATTTGAAGTTGTTTTATACAATATGCACTTATTATAGTATCAAATGATTTGTTTTAAACGTATCAAGCATTCTTTGGCTGTTATAAGGGAAAACCCTATCCCCCGGCTTGCGTTGCATTGTGTGATAGGACCTGGGTCTTATAACAGCTTCATTTTTCTTTATTTAGCATTGCGCTGTTTGTTTTATGCACTGGTATTCTTGGGAGGAAACCCGTTCCGTGTTATACGGCGTGGTCCCTTGATTTACCTAATGATTTAGAATAAAGATTAATAACTGTTTTAGTTCTCACACCAGTCACATGACTGACCTGGAGTTTATTGTTTTAACCTAAACTCTGGGTGCCCCTATTTTTGACACGGGCAGCTAGTAGTTTTGGTTTTGCAGATTTATATTCACAGGATCCTGGTTTACAGCTGGAACGATATCCGGAAAGCTTTGTATCCGTATATCTCTTCTAGTTGTGTACTGTATTATTTTTCCGCTGCTATGTAACTTATTGTTAATCTCTGATATTTCTGTGTAATATTTATTCATTTATACTCTGTATATTCTTGTAATCTGGTGCATTGTTGTAATATACAATGAAAAGTTCTTCTGTATGCGTTCTGTTTTTGTCTGTTCTCGAACTATCCGACGCTTTCCTTCACGGGGAAGTTGCGGGTCTTTACAGTTGGTATCAGAGCTTTGGTTTACAAAGCTAGAGAACAAGACACATTAGAACCATACGAAAGAATTCATCAGATATTGGATTAGTAGTATCCAATGAGAATGACTCGTTAGAGATAGGATCAGTAGTATCCTAGAATGAGTGTGAAGAGTATATTTTTCAAATGAAAACATTCTTTGTTTTGAAAATTTAAATCAACTATTCGTATTTGATTATTTATTTATATAGATTTGGACAATGCAGTATATAAAGATTTTGGGTATACGTCTGATCCACGTGTATTCGAAGTTTTAATATACTGAATGGATATAGAATTACACTCTAGTCGCACGGACCTGATTCTGATGGTTGACGCGTCATCATTAGTAATTAGCTTCGTGTTTCGAAGGTGTGATTTTCTATATATTTCCATTGGACTGGTGTGAGAACCAAAACTTATATAGTTAGAACCTATTGTTGTGAATTGGCATCAAAAACACGATTTTAGTATATGTATTAAAATTATGAATTTGAAACTCTAATTCAATAATTGATTGATGTTTGTGTTGTTTGTTTAATTGTTTGCTAATTTTGAACTAGTATGCCTAATTTGATCGAATATTGAATTGTATTGAAAATTGGTCGCATTTGCTTGCATATACATATATATCATTGAACAGGTCATAGCAAGGAGGCTAGAGCAGAGAATAAAATTTGTTTGCCCGACAAATAGGTACATGTTTACTACATAATTTCCTGTTTTGTTTGGGTGATGATGATTTTGTGAGCCTATTGGCTAGCCGCTTGGCTTTTTCTTTTTCTTTTTGAGATCTGAAGGACCGGGGAAGCTATTTGAAATTCCCCGATGCTCCCATTGCAGGGGAGGTTATGGCGAAATTTTTCGAAAATTTAGGGTGTTAGCCAAATTTTTTGAAATTTTGAAAATTCTCAGAAACTAAAAAGTTGGAGAACGAAAGCCAGATCGAGCGTAGAGCTGAATAATCAAACCACTTTCGACTTTGTTCCTTTTCGGGGACGAAAAGTTTTAAGTGGGGGAGATTGTAACAACCCGGAAAATCTGGGCCAGTTTAAAATTTTTATTTTGGCAATTTTAGCGAATTTAGATTATTTAAAATGAACTATTTTAAATAATATCGACGAGAAATTTATTTTGAATATAATTCGAACGAATATATTTATACGCGTCGTCGTTAGAATATAAATATTTATATATAATTATAAAAGGAATAGAAAATGGCGCGGTAGTTCGAAAATTCGATTTCTAATTTCAAATGAATATACAGAATTCAATATAAGTCAGAATTGAACGAAACAAGAAATATTTGAATCTGTATAACTATATCTTTGTAACGAAGTTAACAAACTGAGATTTCATCTTAGAAATGGAAAGATATGTCCAGTTGAAAATTAGAAATAGTCGCTGTGGAATTTATATATATTTTTATATATATATAAGGCCCTTAAAAATAGCAATTTTGCAAACGACCTCGGATTTCGACGAAACCAGTTTTATTGGGTCTGTGATGTTAAGTTATTGCTAGATTCCAAATTTCATAATTTTTCGAATCAATATGTGAGCGTGGCAAAGGAAAACGCGTTTGACCAGTTTCAGTTGATTTTAATCGACTGGAAAATGGCCATTTTTCCAACGGTCTCAGAATTCGACGAAACTAGTTTTGTTAGGACCGTATCGTCAATACGAAGCTAGAAAATATTTTTCTGGAATTTTTCGTGTTCGTATGTGGCCCCGGTAATTCGAAATGTACTTTTTGAATTTAAATGGAAAAAAAAAATTAAATTATTATAATTTTCTATAAAAAGGGCCCAACCAAAACCCTAACCCGCCCAACCTCAGAGCCGTCGTCAGCTTCTAAACAGAGGGCCAAAAATTTTCAAAAATCTAAAAACAAATCGCCCCAAATCGTTTACGAATTATCCTAGGGTTCCTAAGCGAAGATTGAAGTACTCTTTCCGCTCTTCCAATCCATACAAGGATGATGGATTTTCATTAAGCAAATCACGAGAAACGCCAGCTCAAAGTCGTCGAGTTTGCCTGCGTCGCCTGGTCGTGTGCGGCGTGCGAGTGGATCCCTGTCCTCGGCAATGGTGGAGCTTGCGAAGCTCTTTGATGTGGTGGGGTTAGATGGTGCTCCGGCGGCCTAAAAGTTGATCGGCAAGGAGCCCTAGGTCGCGATGTTTTGGGTTACGGCGCTCGAATTTTGCCTGGGAGGAAGACACAGATACAGGGTGAGAACATTTTCTCACTCCATAATTTTTGATTTTGTCTTTGAATCATGAGTTGTCATTTGAAAGTTTGGATGATTTTTGTTATTGATTTCGAGTTGTTGAGAAATTGATTGAGCAATGTGGAAAAATAGTCATGTTATGACATAATTATTCGGTAGTTAAAAATACGATTTTTAACGTATATATGCCATTTATAAAATTGCCATGCTAAGAAGAAAAATCTGTTCTAATTTATAAAAAGCTTTATAAAAATTTGTTTTGAAAATATATATATCATTTGTTTTGAAAATATATATATCATTTGTTTTGAAAATATATATATCATTTGTTTTGAAAATATATATATCATTTGTTTTGAAAATATATATATCATTTGTTTTGAAAATATATATCATATGTCTTGAAAAATATAGAGTAGAATTTGATTTGAAAAATATACAATACTTAGATTTGAAAATATAAAATAGCGAAAGAAAATATGATTTTTATATATTGAACTTCGAAAGAAAATATGATTTTTTTTATATATTGAACTTCGATAGAAAATATGATTTTTATATATTGAACTTCGATATTGAACTTTGATAGAAAATATGATTTTTATATATTGAACTTCGAAATAAAAATATGATTTTTTATATATTGAACTTCGAATTAAAAATATGATTTTTATATATTGAACTTCGAAATAAAAATATGATTTTTTATATATTGAACTTCGAATTAAAAATATGATTTTTATATATTGAACATCGAAGTGAAAATTCGATTTTTATATATTGAATAACGAAGTAAAAATCCGATTTTTCCATATGTAGTGGCTACAACAACGAAGATGACGATAGCGATGAAGACTTCTGCAAATGAAGAGGCGTGGAGCTAGGATAGCAATATGTGAGAACTTCTCACTCAAATTCTATTTTTCTAGTTATATATATATATACTAGGATGCAGACGGTGCTTAGTAGCACCCGACACCCGTCCACAGACCATGGACTTGTTTGTTTGACTGTTTGGTGATTGATTGTGATATTGGTTTGAATGTGGTTTGTGGTGTGAAAAATCGAATCGATAAGTTGGTTAGGATTAGACGTGCGCCGTTATAAGGCGAAGGAGTAAGGCTAGGTTAGACCCTTACTCCAAATTTTGTGGTTTGCATAACGAAAGTGAATTTGATTGATGTGTGAATGGCGTGGGCCTTCACTAGACCGGGGATTAGGCTAGGCCTTGTCCCGTTTCTAGTATCGTGCCGTTATGCCGCCGAAATTTTCTAAAATAAGTTAGAAAAATAAAAATAGCATTTTATTTAACGAATGAACTGAATAGAAATTCATATGTTAAAAATAAAATGTGTTATCGTTAAAAATATAATTTTTAACGTGAATGTGAATAAATAAATATTCATTTACAAACCAGACGGTTTGTTTATGTACACCTATTTGAATGACGTAGATTGGGTCGATAAATTTTACACATCGCCTAACTGCACAAATAAAATATGTGTTTGATTGTTTGAAACCCCACACGGGTGTTAGGATGAAATTTGAAGTTCACTCATCCTGATTGATTAAATATGTCGATCGATTGATTGACAAGCTGCTGTAAGCGTTAAATGTCTATATTTGATGCTTATACAGTGTAGTGCACTTTGGTTGATGATTGATTATTCATCGTTGTTGATATATACATGTGTTGTAGAAAATCCATATAATTAACATTATATGGTAATTGATTGGGCCTCATTCCAGTTTCGAAAAAAAAAATATTTGAAATAGAAATATTTGAAATAGAAATATTTGAAATAGAATATTTGAAATAGAAATATTTGAAATAGAATATTTGAAAATAGAAATATGTGAAGCCGTGAGGATTAGATTGACGCCATTTTGACGTGAACGATATTTATATCGATTTTATTCATTTTAAAATGAATATTGAAAAGTGATTTCGAAATCGAATATTTTGAAATGAATTGAACTGAAAACGATTTCGAAATGAATTGAATTGAAAACGATTTCGAAATGAATGGAATTGAAAACGATTTCGAAATGAATTGAATTGAAAACGATTTCGAAATGAATTGAACTGAAAACGATTTCGAAATGAATTGAATTGAAAACGATTTCGAAATGAATTGAATTGAAAACGATTTCGAAATGAATTGAATTGAAAACGATTTCGAAATGAATTGAATTGAAAACGATTTCGAAATGAATTGAATTGAAAACGATTTCGAAATGAATTGAATTGAAAACGAATTGAAATGAATTCAAATTGAATTGAAATTTGAATTGAATAGAAATGAATTTTGAAACGAATTTATAAAGAAGAATTCAATTTTGATTTGAATTGAAAAGGAGGTTGAAATTGCTTTTGAAACGAATTTAAAACTATTTATATAATTCGTTTTAAATAGAAATCGACGAAGTATATATTATATATATTATATATATAATATAATGGCCTGAATAGAACGCGCCGCGCCGCGGCAGTTCGTGAATTTCGACCATTTATTTCAAACGGACATTGCGGGAGATCCGACCGTCGGATTCTCCTAAAACCGGAACCGTTGGGTTCGTATCGAAAAGAGCTTTCTAACGAAGGCTAGAAATTTGAAATCTAACGGTTGGATTTGGAATTATGTCCAAATCAAATTCGAAAAAGGTCGCTGTAAGTGCAGTTCGATGGCCGTTGATGGAAATCGACTGTACGGGCCTTGATAAAATTATTAAAAATAGTAATAATTTGTGTAAAATCATAAGAAATGATTTGTGAAAGTTTGGGATGAAAAACTCCATATTTGAAAAGATAAAAATAGATTTTTATCGAAATGAACTAGTTTTGAACTAGAATTATAATTCTATTTATTTTTAAATAAATAAATTGAATTCGAAAAGGGTTTTAAAAGTAACCAAAATTCCAATGATTGCATTGGAGTGGATTTGAATCGAAATTGTCTTCGGAATATTTCGATGTTGGAATTCGGGATTATACAGGTGTTGTTATGGAAATTTGAAAGATATATATTTATATCGTTATTTCCAATACGACATTTGTTAGTCGTAGAATTCGATATTGAATATAAGCCGATATATTTTCTATTCAGAGCCTTGTATTGAATATCGAATGTGATTTGGGTTTGTCGTGAATGGTGTCTTCACTAACACTGTTCTTGAACCCAGTTGAGAAAAGATTGAATCTTTTTATTTAGATTTAATGAAGTGTACCAATTAAATGATTTTAATTGGAATTGAATGGATATTGATTTTTGGGTTTATCGTGAACAGTGTTTTAAATAACACTTGTTCTTTAACCTGATAATCAATAGAATGATTTTTGGGTTTATCGTGAACAGTGTTTTAAATAACACTTGTTCTTTAACCTGATAATCAATGGAATGTGATTTTGGGTTTATCGTGAACCGTGTTTTAAATGACACTGATTCTTTAACCCAGTCGAAGATTAAAACTAAGTGGAGTTTTAATGAATCTTTAATTAGATTGAAAAGATCGAGAATGGAGTATCACCAGTTTTGCTCCAGGCGATAGTTAAATCTTTAATTAGATTTGAACGTGAAATTTAGAAACTAACTGTCGGTTAGCCAAGCAGAAGGGTTTTCTGGATATTGATCTGATGTTGGTTTCGGCCTTCGGGGTTAATGTTTGGGGAATTATTCTCTTGATTAATTTACGGTTAGTGACTAATGAATTGGAATGAGGCGTATGTTGTGTTTGTGTAACACTTTTATAAAATATACGCGAGTTATTCGGGAAGTCCGGGTTTATCCCATTCTGAATAATCGATACGACGATAAGTCGAAGATGAAGACGATGGTCGAAGACCGGAGGTCTTCACGTCGTTTGGGTGATAACTGATGATCTTGATTGGGCTGTACACCCAAGAAGATGGAAACAGTTAGTGATCGTCCAGACGTACTTGGAGATCGATGGATATGCGGGGTACTAGGTGCCTCCGGTTTCGTTCAGGCCCAGAACGGACTTGTAAATGGACTGTGTGTCTGACATTGGATTTCATTCTGTGTGACTGATATCGGTTGCATAGAGTGGTTTGCCTGTGTGGCATGCTAAGATGCAAATGATCAAGGCTTCTGTTGAAAAGCAAAGTCTTGTGGTGATGATCAAAGCACGGCCTTTGTGGCGTAGCTTTGTGTAACGTTTACCTCGCGTGTTTCACACCAGGTATGAACCAAAAACGGGAGACGGACCTCAGGGAGGACTTGCGTTTCTTTCTAGCTAAAAGTGGCGTCAGTGGTTTTACACGCCCTGACGAGTTTGACTTATGTGGTTGTTGCTGTTGCGAGGCGCCTCGGATTGATCGGTCGTTCTCGAACCGATGGAGTCATTCGTTGGCTCGTTTGCGCCCCAAAGGGCGGGGAGACGTATTGTTCAGGCATAATAATCCACATCGGTGGACCGGCCCTGACGATCCAGGGGGCAGTTGCGGCTGTTCCTGAGACATGGTAGGCTAGATTGTCTCGAATCGGTAGAGGACGATCCCTGGCCTCGGTTCATAGACGGAAATCCAATTTCCAAATACGTGACTTTGCGGTTTTATTTGTAAACCTATATATGGCGACATGATATATGGTACCCATGCCGCCTATGATTGATACTTATGATTTGAAGTTGTTTTATACAATATGCACTTATTATAGTATCAAATGATTTGTTTTAAACGTATCAAGCATTCTTTGGCTGTTATAAGGGAAAACCCTATCCCCCGGCTTGCGTTGCATTGTGTGATAGGACCTGGGTCTTATAACAGCTTCATTTTTCTTTATTTAGCATTGCGCTGTTTGTTTTATGCACTGGTATTCTTGGGAGGAAACCCGTTCCGTGTTATACGGCGTGGTCCCTTGATTTACCTAATGATTTAGAATAAAGATTAATAACTGTTTTAGTTCTCACACCAGTCACATGACTGACCTGGAGTTTATTGTTTTAACCTAAACTCTGGGTGCCCCTATTTTTGACACGGGCAGCTAGTAGTTTTGGTTTTGCAGATTTATATTCACAGGATCCTGGTTTACAGCTGGAACGATATCCGGAAAGCTTTGTATCCGTATATCTCTTCTAGTTGTGTACTGTATTATTTTTCCGCTGCTATGTAACTTATTGTTAATCTCTGATATTTCTGTGTAATATTTATTCATTTATACTCTGTATATTCTTGTAATCTGGTGCATTGTTGTAATATACAATGAAAAGTTCTTCTGTATGCGTTCTGTTTTTGTCTGTTCTCGAACTATCCGACGCTTTCCTTCACGGGGAAGTTGCGGGTCTTTACATATATGTACATGCATGCATGCAATTCCAAACAATTTTCAATTCAGTTCAATATTTGATCAATTTGGTTATATGGTTCAAATTCTAATTAATCAACAAATAATCAAACAACACAATCAGCAATCAATTAGTTAATTATCATTTCAAATTCATAGTTTTGATATATAGTCAAAAATCACATTTTTGGTGCCAAATCACAACAATAAGCCGTATCTAGTTTTGGTTCTCACACCAGTCTATTGGAAATATATAGATATCACACCTTCGAAACTCGAACACAAATGCTGATGATGATGCATCATCATCAGGATTATCCCCGGGCGACTAGAGTGTGATTCTATATCTATCCATTATATTAAAACTTCGAATACACGTGGATCAGACGAATACGCAAAATCTTTATATACTTGATTGTCCAAATCAATATAAAATAAATAATCAAATACGGATAATTGATTTAAATTTTCAAAACAAAAATTGTTTTCATTTTAAAAATATACTCTTCACACTCGTTCTAGGATACTACTGATCCCATCTCTAACGAGTAATTCCCATTGGATATTACTAATCCAATCTCTGATGAATTATTTCGTATGGTTCTAATGTGTCTTGTTCTCGAGCTTTGTAAACCAAAGCTCTGATACCAAGCTGTTACGACCAGAACTTCCCCGTGAAGGAAAGCACGGATTGAGTTGAGAACAAGCCACATCGGGACACAAACAGAAGAACATTTCATTACTTATTACACAATTCCATCAGAATACAAGAATATGCAGAGTATAAACAAATAATATACATTTGATAAATATCAGAGATTACAATACATTACATAGCAGCGGAAAATAATACAAAACACAACATACGCCTCATTCCAATTCAGAATATTCTTTTATTCAAATATTCTTATACTTTGGGAAAGGTTCCCATTAATTTTATCAAAGATAAAATTCCTTAAATTTATTCTTTAATCTTCCTTTGAATATCAATTCAAACCAAATTATGGTTTATCCAAACTAGTCGGGATTAACGAACCTTACCGAAGTAATCATTTGTTTTAATTTCCCAATCCCAACCTATTCATCCTATGAAGTAAAACTGGTAATACTTCATATCTAACACAACGGTGTTATCGATAAATTCAATTACCATTCCACATTCAAATCTAATTAAATATTCAACTATCGCCTGGAGCAAAACCGGTGATACTCCATTCTCGATCATTTCAATCTAATTAAAGATTCATTAAAACTCCACTTGGTTTTAATCTTCCCAAAAATCAATATTAATGATTGTTTAACTTGGGAAACCATATCCTGTCTTTAACTGGGTTAAAGAACCAGTGTAATTTAAAACACGGTTCACGATAAACCCGAAATCACATTCCATTAACGATGGAATCTTCATGGAAAACAAATCGATATATATAATTGATATAAACTTCCATATACGACTAATAATATAAATGGAATAACGGCAACGCCTTTTAAATTCCAAATATATTAGCGGTCTTCCTCCACAGAAATTCACTTTGATTATTACCAATTCGAATTCCATTCCAATTTATTTTATTAAATTGGAAAACTTTTACTTTGGAAAATCTCCTTTAAATCTTAACAAAAGATTTATAAATTCCAAATCACATTTCACTGTAAATGTAACACCCCACGTCCATTAATGTCACTCACAAAGGGAATGCATTAACTTCTATGGAGCGTTTTAAGTGAGTATAGAACAGAAACTTAACAATAAGATAGATATAAACAGTACTTAAAACTTTATAACTTTATTCATTGCAGCGGTAAAAACATATGTTTGATTACATCATCAAAAACCAGAGTCAAAGTACATAATATCGATCTTGACCAAATCAAAATACATAAATTGAAAGACATAACCCCAGTACAAAATAGCCATAAATAAGAGAGGCTGAACTTTACTACAGCGATCCAAGCAACTTCTAAAAGCAAGAGATACAGCTATCCAAAATCAAGCTCCACTGCTGCTAGTTCCAACCTGAGCACCTTGGGGGGGGGGGGGGGAGGGGAGGAAGAAAAGAGGTGGAAACAAAGGGGGTCATACATAAAGTCTGGCGAGTGCGATAACTTTAACAATATAATTACCAAAATAACTAGGCTAAGGCATGAGTTGGAAAATATGGAAATGGCTGTGAACAATTGAGTAAGACAGAGTAAACAAGGAAACAAGATGAACAAAGATAACGTTAAAGCGCACCTAAACCACTATAAGATAATTACTATACTGCACCACCACTACTATACTGCACCACCACTAGTCACCCTAAGGTTGATCCTACCTACAGAACTTAATAATGATAATGGTAGTTTCGTGCACCCCTAGCTGCCTTCAAAGGCGCCGCCTGCCCCTATCTCCACTAGGTGTATCCGCTACCCCCATGAGATCGGCTCCCTAACTCGTAGATACCCGTGTTGTCCCACAGTGGGGTGTATCACTCCCCAAAGTGGCAACCCGATACCACCAACAGTGCACAACTTATACCTACACGATGCCACAACGTCTTACCTACCAGCTCGGGCCCACACACGCATATGAACCCGTTGGACTTGCGTTGCCACCGCTAATCCGTTTTGGCCTCTTACAGTCAAGCCCAGTACGCGTGTCCCGTCCCCGACTTGGGTCGAGCCCACAGAGATATTTATGGGTTACTGGTTGAAACGGTCCCCCATTACTTGACATAAGCTATCCACCTAAGCTTGGTCCCCTCTAGTACATCCCACTTAACCATCTTCGTATTCATGTTCACTTACATGTTTCAATTTTGTTTAAGTGTTTCTAATCGTATTTCAAATGTCACCCAAGGCACCTACTAGATTCCGCATGCCACCCAAGGCACCCACTTAACCCCCTCATGTCCCACTACATGTTTATTTGGTTAAGTGTTTCTTAATTCATTAAGACCGTGACCTTATAAAGACCTCCCTCATTAGACTGACATTTGTGGCAACTGGATTTGCCGGGCGAGTCTGGGAAGTCTTACACCACAAAAGAGCCTAACTTCATGTCTTTACAACGGTTACGCATTTAATTTATGCCTAAGACCTCCCACATTAGACTGACATTTGTAGCAGCTGGATTTGCCGGGCGGGTCCGGGCAGGCTTACACTACAAAAGAGCCAAACCTCGTGTCTTAGACGATTAATTACTCCTAATTGATCATTCCCCAATTTGAATTAATTTCCCTATTCAAATTATCAATCAATTCCAAATTTAACTATGGCCATAATTGACTCAATTATGTCCATTTATTTATGGTATGTAAAATCATACCAATTTTCATTACAAATTTATTTTACGCCTTTTAAGGCATTTATGCCAATTCTCAATATTAAATCTTTTAATATTATCCCATTACCCCACGTTGTACGTTCGTTCGTTTAACGTAAAATATACATTAGACTCGAATAGTCTAACTTATAAAATAAAGAGAAAACATCACAACATACATATAGATAAACTAGATCTAAACATAAGGGGTGAACTTGCATGTGTGAATGAGGTTCTACATCTAAAACTTGCATTGGCCAAAGTCACAACTTGCATAAAACTACATATGTCATAAATCCAAATCTAAAGGTGTGAACTTGTTTAGGTAATAGTCACAAACTTGCATAAATCATGTACGTCATAGATCTACATTAAAGGTGTAAACTTGCATAGGTAATAACCACAAACTTACATAACATGATTCATACTCCAAACACATATATTTGTGTAAACTTGCATATGTGATTTATGCAACATAACGATGGTGTAAACTTACATCTAAACATGTAAACTAGCATGTAGAATTTAGCGTATAACTCACACATGTCATAGCCTAACTTTAGATCTAAAATAGATGTCATGAAACATGTAAAGTTATACATAATCTTTACTAACTTGCATATGATCCACATCTAAATCAACACCTAAACTTGCATACATACATATGATTTATCATATGAATCAACATAACCAAACTAGCGTATGAAACATCATCATGAATTGGTCAATTATAAAATTACAACATAGAAGATAACATCGCAACTTTACAGCATAGACGATAATCATCATAGAATTTACAACATAAATGATAACATCACAATTTTAAAAGATAAATAATAACATGCGGTCAATAATTCACAACATAGCCATATGATCCACATCATTACTCAATCCAATTAAATTGCTGATTATTTTATTAAAGAAATCGAACTCACAACTCAAAGAAGGTCTTGAGTTCTGAATTCTGAGTTCTAAAGTTGAATTAGCTATCCTTTGAAGTAGATTCATTATTAGAGTTGAATAGAATTGAATTTGATTAGCTTTCTTCCTCTCTAATTGGTGGCGGCTATTCTGAGTTGCAAGGTGACAGCATGGAGGCGATGAATCTAATTTTAATTTGATTTTAGGGTTTGAGTCTATAGGCGTTTTTATAGAGTTAGTTTAAGCCGTCTGATCAACCCAGAATTTAATCCAGCCAATCAGAGTAGATCAGAAACCCTAATGAGTCAATACACAGTCATTAACAGGTTACTAATCAAATCGGGTGGGGGGGGGGGGGGGCAGGTCGATCCTATGGTCGACCTGGTTAGGGTAGGTCGACCCCCAGGTCGACCCTATGGTCGACCTGGCCCTGGCGGGAAACTTCCCGCCTAGCCCATCTGACTCCGAAATTTTGAATTTTGAAATATGTTTTGAATTTTCTGAAACTTCCGATGGCCATAACTTCATCATACGAAGTCCAATTTACGCAAACTCGGACTCTATCTCAACCAGAATTCCGAGACGAACACAATGGCGCAACCCGTTTCCCTTTATTCTCACATCTGAGATTAGTTATTCTTTAATTTTTTATTATAGTGTTAACATAAATACGGGGTGTTACATTCTCCCCTCAAAGGATTTCACCCCCGAAATCTCCAAATTAAGTAGAATGCATATCCTAACATCCAAACAACCATCTACTCAACCATCAAACACAGGCGTCCATTGTCCTTATAAAATTCCTAATGTTGTATGAACATATGCAAGAAGTGTGTGTATATGTTCTTTATCTAATGCAAAATCAGGCGGTTTACTGATTCAGTTGACCTCCTTAATGCAAACCGTGATAGTGCCATGCGTCCATTATGTATGTGAAAGAATCCTATCGATACATATTATTTCTACATGTGTGCACAACCATTCACCAAAATGCAGCATCCATATGATAGTACAACCATTATACATCCATTAACTTAAATATGCACACACATTTTTATGCAATATGCAATATGAAGTGACTGAACCGATCTAGTGCCTAAAGTGTGTGTATGTAATAACCCGGAAATTCTGAGCCAGTTTAAAAAATTTATTTTGGCAATTGTAGCGAATTTTGAATATTTAAAATGAATTATTTTAAATAATATCGACGAGAAATTTATTTTGAATATAATTCGAACGTATATATTTATACGCGTTGTCGTTAGAATATAAATATTTATATATAATTATAAATAGAATTAAAAATGGCGCGGTAGTTCGACAATTCGATTTCAAACTTCTATTGAATGTACCGGGTGCAAAACAATCCGGATTTTAGCGAAACCAAAAACATTAGGATCTTATTGATAATATCTTTCCAACAAATCCGAAAAAATCGAAATTTCATAGCGGGAATCAAAAGATATGTCCAGTTGAAAATTCTGAATAGTTGCTATGGAATTCAGGCCCTTAAAAATGGACATTTTGCAAACGACCTCGGATTTCGACGAAACCACTTTTGTTGGATCCGTGATGTCAATTTATTGCTAGGTTTCAAATTTCATAATTTTTCGAATCAATATGTGAGCGTGGCAAAGGAAGACGCGTTTGACCAATTTCAGTTGATTTTAATCGATTGGAAAATGGCCATTTTTCTATAGGTCTCAGAATTCGACGAAACTAGTTTTGTTAGGACCGTATCGTCAATACGAAGCTAGAAAATATTTTTCGGGAATTTTTCTAGTCAGTATGTGACCCCGGTAAATTGAAATGCGCGTTCAAATTCAATATATAGAGTTATATGTTGATTTTGACAGAAACTGATTGTAACTATCGAATCATCCTACGATACATATCCCATTGTGTTCGGAATGGGGGTGAAACATTATGGACGACAGGCGGTGGGCCTCGTTTAGAGGTCGTATGTAAAAGTCAACTTTTTGCAAATTAAATAATAATAAAAAAAATATCTTCTCTCCTTCTATAACCTCTGCCCCCCTCCCCCCCCCCCCCCCCCCCGTTCAAAATCATTTCCACAGATTAAAAAAAAAAGAGAAAAGGGGAAAAACCGCGTCGATGGCCCTCCCCACGCCGCCGCCGGTGGCAGAGCCACCACCACCGCGCGCCTCCCCTCCTCATCTTCCTCCTCTTCCCCCTCGACGAGACATCGAGCCCCCCCCCCCATCGCGCCAGCACCCTCCTCCTCCGTTCGAAACCGCAGCTACCCCAAGACCACCAAAATCCGCCGCTCCTTCCCCGACCTCCTCCTTCGAACCCGCCCTCTCCCCATCGAGCACCCCTCCGACAGTCCCCCCCCCCCTTCACCGTTGACTGTAAGTTTTTTTTATTTATTATTATAATTTTTGTTTATATAAATTCTGATTTATTTTGTTTGTAAATAATCAAGTTTAGATTTTTAAAGGTATAAAAATAGGATTTTTAAAGTAATAAAAATATGATTTTTATATTTTTAAAGTATTAAAAATATAATCTTTACTATGTAGAAGATGTAAAAATATGATTTTTGTCTATGTAGAAGATGTAGAAATATGATTTTTATATTTTTAAAGAAATAAAAATATGATTTTTATATTTTTAAAGTATTAAAAATATAATCTTTATTATGTAGAAGATGTTAAAATATGATTTTTGTTTATGTAGAGAATTAAAAATATAATTTTTACATAATAGGAATATTAGAAATATCATCTTTATATGTGTAGAAAAATAAAAATGGGATTTTTATAATGATATACTTGAAAAGGCGAAATCTTTATATAGAGAATAGCGAGGTAAAAATAGAATTTTTATCTATATATAGCATAATAAAAATTCGATTTTTATATATTGAATAGCGAAGTAAAAATTCGATTTTTACATATGTAGTGGCTACAACAACGAAGATGAAAAAAATGCGATAACGATGAAGATTTCTATCAAAGAAGAGTCAAGATGATTGGATAGCTATCGGTGAGAATTTCTCACCTTTCAATTTCTTTTTCTAGTTATATATATACTAGGATGCAGACGGTGCTTAGTAGCACCCGACACAATCGTCCACAGACCATGGACTTGTTTGTTTTGTTGCATAAATTAGTTAGGTGATTTGATTTGAATTTGGTTGTTCGGTGAATTTGATTGATGTGTGAATGGCGTGGGCCTTCACTAGACCGGGGATAAGGCTAGGCCTCGTCCCGTTTCTAGTATCGTGCCGTTATGCCGCCGAAATTTTCTAAAATAAGTTAGAAAAATAAAAATATCATTTTATTTAAAGAATGAAATGAATAAAAATTCATGTGTTAAAATAAAATATTTTATCGTTAAAAATATATTTTTTAACGTGAATGTGAATAAATAAATATTCATTTACAAATCGGACGGTTTGTTTATGTACACCTATTTGAAGGACATTGATTGGGACGATAAATTTTACACATCGTCCAACTGCACAAATAAAATCTGTGTTTGATTGTTTGAAACCCCACACGGGTGTTGGAATGAAATTTGAAGTTCACTCATCCTGATTGATTAAATATGTCGATAGATTGATTGACAGGCTGTTATAAGCGTTAGATATCTATATTTTGATGCTTATGCAGTGTAGTGCACTTTGGTTGATGGTTGATTAGTTTTCAATGCTGTAATATACGTGTGATGTATGAAAATCCATATAATTAACATTATATGGTGATTGATTGGGCCTCATTCCAATTTAGAAGATAAATAATATTATAAAATAAAGGTTCATGTGTTGACAGTACTCATCCGTTGAGATTAGTCATGTGTTGAACGAAATATTTTAATAATAAAATTTACATCTTTATCAATATAAAATAAAGGTTCATGTGTTGACAGTACTCATCCGTTGAGATTAGTCATGTGTTGAACGAAATATTTTAATAATAAAATTTACATCTTTATCAATATAAAATAAAGGTTCATGTGTTGACAGTACTCATCCGTTGAGATTAGTCATGTGTTGAACGAAATATTTTAATAATAAAATTTACATCTTTATCAATATAAAATAAAGGTTCATGTGTTGACAGTACTCATCCGTTGAGATTAGTCATGTGTTGAACGAAATATTTGAAGTAGAAATATTTGAAAATGAAATATTTGAAGTAGAAATATTTGAAAATGAAATATTTGAAATAGAAATATTTGAAAACGAAATATTTGAAATAGAAATGTTTGAAAAGGAAATGTTTGAAATAGAATATTTGAGAATAGAAATATATGAAGCCGTGTTGATTAGATAGACGCCATTTTGATGTGAACGATATTTATATCGATTTTATTCATTTTAAAATGAATATTGGAAAGTGATTTCGAAATCGAGTATTTAGAAATGAAATTTGAATTGAATTGAATAAATAACGAATTCGATTTGAATTGAATAAATAACGAATTCGATTTGAATTGAATAAATAACGAATTCGAAATGAATTGAATTGAAAACGATTTCGAAAGGAATTGAATAGAAAACGAATTTGATTTCAATTGAATATATAACGAATTTGAATAAAATAGAAAACCAATTTGAATTGAATCGAATAGAAAACCACTTTGAATTGAATCGAATTGAAAACAAATTCGAATTGAATTTAAAAGGAAGTGAAATGAATTCAAATTGAATTGAAACTTGAATTGAATAGAAATGAACTTTAAAAAGAATTTATAAAGAAGAATTCAATTTTGCTTTGGATTGAAATGGAAGTAGAAAAATGTTTTTGAAACGAATTCAAAAACTATTTATAAAATTCGTTTTGAATAGTAATCGACGAAATATATATTATATATATAATATAATGGCCTGAATAGAACGCGCCGCGGCAGTTCGTGAATTTCGACCATTTATTTTGTAACGACCCGTATTTTTGGGCAGTCTATTTTAAATATTTAATATCATTTTAAATATTTTTTTGATAATAAATATAAATTCTATGTGAATGTAATCGATAATGGTAGTAATATATTATCGAGAAATTTATTTGTTTATAAATTTAAATTATTTTATATCTATTTAAAATGATTATTCTATATACATTTAAATTAAATATAAAATATATTTGGTTAGTTCAGAATGTGTTAAACTGTTGAAATAACAATGGTTGCGTTAAAATAACGGGTCTGATTTTCGAATAAGGGTACCGCAAGATATTTTAGTTATCTAATTAAATAAATTCATATCAAATGTTTTATCAGCCAACCTAATTTACTTCCTACGGAAACCTAGTTCCCTCGAGCCACAAAACTGTCTCCCGCTCTCGTTATCAAGGAAACACGATTTTAATGGCCTGTGTTCCTCCTGTCTCCCTCCTCCTTCTATAAAACCGCAACCTTCCCCTTCTTTTTCATTTGCAAGAACCGGCTTCAGTTCAACTCAAATCGAAGTAGCCTAAAATCCCAAACCGTGAGTTCGATCTTACAAAAATCAATTTAAAAATCAAATACTATGTTCGATCCCTGAAGCCGACAACAGAATGGAGCTCGCGATTTAGGGTTTAGAAATGAGGATCGAAATTGAAATCGTCGGTTCCCTGATGTTCGACTTGGACGCTGGAGCGATGTTGGCGTTGCCATAAGGGAAGCGTGGTGTTTTTAGGAGGTGCGAACTGGAGACATTTGCGAGTGAGATTTGCAATGGGGATGGATTTCTGTAGCTCGCGATTTGTGATTTAGGGGGTGGTCGACCTTCAACAGCAGCACTGAGGACATCGCGATTTGGATTCTTGACAGCTCCTGGAGTTCGACGTCGCCAGAGTTTGGGTACGGTTTTGTCGTGAGGGATGCGATAGTGGATGATAAGGGAAATCGCGATAATGGAGTTTGGACTGGGGCATGGCAGTGACGGGTTTGGGGGCAGTACCTGACATTGAACGTGAGTATGGTGTGGTAAACTGAGATGAACAGAGTGTTTGGGTGGGGGATTGCGGCTGTGAGGAGCAGTTTCCGAGATTGAAGGAGAAGTGCTTGGTGAAATGCCGAGGAGAGAAGTAATTAAGGTAATATAAATTATTTAATTTAATTCTAATTTGCAAGTTAATAACGGTTGTTAAATTTGTTAATAACATTTTTTTAAGTTAATTTAGTTAATTTATAAAGTGATTAGGATTTTTAAGTTAGTTTATATAAAGGGATTAGTTAGTTAGAAATAAAATCTGTAAAGTAATCAGTTAAGATTTTAGTTGGAATTTAGTTAACACATAAGTAATTAATTTAAAGTAAGTTAAAAGTCAAATTAAGTTTACCTTTAATCCTATTAGTCGATATAATCCGTATATCTGATAAATGGAAAAATTTAAATTTTATACAAGGTAGTTAAATCGAGAAGCCAGTTCCTTAGAAAATAGTTGGGGAAAATACTATTGGACGTTGGATTGGAAATTTTCTAAAATCAATTGGATCAGAATGGATCGCACAATGAAATCAGGTGAGTAAATCTCACTCACCTTTAGAATTATCTTTATTTCGTTAAAAATAATTGTCTGTTGCTTGTGTGAATGTTTTATGGTTGTTTCATATATATTAGTTATTTAGGCTATATATATATATATATATTGGGTTGATTGATTGGTTGGATTCCCACAGTCTCATTAGCGGATGCCCGCAGTTTCATAGCGGATGATTACCCTATACGCCCCACGCTATGATTAGTGGATGACCTTCTATACCGCGATATTCTGCCACGAAGCAGAATGGGTATTATTTATGTGCTAACATATGTGGATGCAGGAAAACAGGTTGGAGGAATCCAACCGGATTCCTCAAAAATATATTATCTGTTTGTTTATATTGTTTGCATATATATTGTTATATATGATGTGTTAGAAAAATAAATAATTGGTTGCTTTGTGTGTTTAAATATCACAGGGCTTAAGCAATGATATTTAAAAATATCATGGAAGGATATTTGAGATTTAAAAGGAAAAAAATCTATTTTTAAATAGAATTTGAATTTTTAATGGAATAAAAACATAAACTTGTTTTGAAAAATAAAACAAGTAGTTCTTTATAAACGAAGTTTATAAATAGTTCTTTTATAACGAAGTTATAAATGAAGTGAAAAGAATTATCATTTGATAATTCAGGAAAATAGAAATACAAGCGTGAAATTGGGATTTGAAATGAAATTTCAAAATAGGATGTGGAATGAAATTTTTACATATATAACTCAAATGAAATTTGAGTATAACATTCGAATAGTAGAATTAGAAAAGTAGTTTAAATACTTGAATTTTAAATAAAAGGAAAAGGAGATTGAATATTAGTAATTCAAATAGAAGTTCAAATAGAATTTGAATAGACGAAATTAGAATGAAAAATAGAATTTGAATTCAAGGAATTAAAATAGAATTTGAATTCGAAGGAATTCAAATAAAGAAAATTTAAATAGAGATTTGGATATAGAATTCGAATGAAATTCAAATATAGAAATTTGAATATGGAAGTTCAAATGGAATTTTAAATACAGAGTTTAAATAAGAGATTCAAACAGCATTTGAATAAGAGAGTTCAAAATGGAATTTGAATAAGAGAATTTAAATAGAATTTGAATAAAGAAATTCAAATAGGGATTTGAATATAGAATTTCAAAATAGAATTTGAAATAAACTTTGAAAATAGGATTTCAAAGTAGAATAGGAAATCCAAATGGTTTGAAATGGAATTTGAATTCAAAGGAATTCAAATGGGTTTGAATAAAGAAATTCCAATGGGATTTAAATATAAGATTTCAAATAGAAATTTAAATGAAGTTTAATATTTAAATTCAAATATGATTTTCAAATATAACCATTCAAAGGGGATTTGATTATAGAATTTAAAGTGGAATTTAATTCAAAGGAATAAATTAAGGTATTGGGATTCAAGAAAATTAAATGTGGAGTTTAACTAATGAATTTGAATTTAGAATTCAAATGGTATTTGTAAATGAATTCGAATTTAGAATTCAATGGTGTTTGAAAGAAAATTGGAATATTTTAATTCAAATAGAGTTGGAAATAGATTTGAACATAGAAATTCAAATGGGGTTTGAATATTTGAATTTCAAAAAGGGAATTCAAAATGGAGTTGAATATCTAAATTCAAGTGTGAATTTCAAATATAGAAATTCAAAAAGGAGTTGAATTAAAGTGGGAATTCGAATAAAGAATCTGAAATGGAATTCGAATAAAGGATTTCAAATGGGATTTGAATACAGGATTTAAAACTATGGAATTTGAAATGTAAAGATTCAAATGGAATTTGAAATGTAAAGATTCAAATGGAATTTGGAATATATATATCTATATATATATATTAGAAGGGAGTTGAATTCATTTAACGAAGTTTAAAAAGTTTATATATATAAATATAATTAAAACGAACTCGCCGCAGCGATGCAGTTCGTAAATTGGCGATTCGAACTTCAATCGAGTATACCGAACTCAATTGAAGTCGAAATTCTTTGAAACAAGAAACGTCAGGACCGGTTTGATAATAGTTTTCTAATGAAGATGAAAAATCTGGATTTCGTCGTATAGATTTTGAGTTATGTCAAAACCAAATTTTCAGAAAAACAGCGCCAGAACTATTTAAAAACCATAACGGTTTATTCAGGTTATAAAAGGATTTTAAGCAAATAAAAATCCGAATTGTCTATTTAGAGAATTTCAGAGTTGAGTTGTAAAATATATGCGAATTCAAGTTGTGTAAATGAATATGATTTTTGGAAACAGATACCAGATTTTGATTTATTGAATAGAATTAACTAAATTGAATAGAAATTAGTTAAGGAGATTTCGAATGGATATTGGGGTTTGAATAAGTAAATTCGATTTGAAAATTTATATTCGGAATCAAAAAGGAAACTAGAATTGAAATTGAAATTCAATTTGGTTGTGAGCAAGTTAAACTTTTTATTTGAACGTGTTATGTTCAAACAAAGAAGTGAAATAGGCAAAATAGCTAATTAAAGAATAAATGAGCGAAACTGAATTCAAACGATTGAGTTGAGTTAAACTGAATGGAAAACAGGTGAACAGGTGTTGGACAGGTATGGAATGAAGTATATAAAGTATATGAAGATTTTTAATGTATGTGCCCGACAAAAAGGTACATGTTTAAATTCACATATGGGTTTTATGCGCCGTATCGGCAAGCCGCTTGGCTTTTCCTTTTTCTTTTGATTGAGGAAGATACCGGGAAGCTATTTGAAATTTCCCGATGCTCCCGATACAGGGGAGGTTATGGCGAAATTTTCCGGAAATTTAAGAAGTTAGAATATTTTAAAGATATTTTGATAGTTAGAAATCATTGTATCGACGTATAGAATTCGATAGGTAAGTGAATATAAAAATCGAATATTGCAAACAAAAAGGGAAATCCATAAATTAGAAATAGAAAGCGAACTATATACATCTTTTAAAAATGAATAATTGGGTTGTATAGTGTGTTTATTCGAGGTAAGTGTTTTGCTATTTTGAAGTTGAGGATGTTTTCAGTTAAGGTCTGAGAGGTAATTTTACCCCAACTTGATTGATTTCATTTTTAATGGATAAATAGTAAGATCCAGTCTCGAATAGAAGTGTTTGAAAAGGGGTTAGTTGAATAAAATATTTTGGGTTGTCGTAACGATGTTTTACACAACATTCGTTTTAAACCCAAGTGATGGAATTTTGGAAATATAACGAGTAAATATTTCCTGAGTATAATTAAAATAGTCGGGATAGAGATAAGTGATTGGAATTGTTTCCAATTGCAAATAGAGATATTTTCTAATATATAGAAAATAAAAGGGGTTGATATTGGGAAACGTTTTCCAAATAGCATAAGAAGCCGAGATGATTATTGAAAATATTTGGTTAACAAATATTGATAAGAGAATATAGAAGTGATTTAATTAATGAAATATTAATTAAAGAGCCCAGTGATTTGTTTGATATGTTGGATGAACACTTGTTTTTATTCGATAGTTAAATCACAGACTATCGAAGTTTTGACCATCGTTGTCAATATGGAGAGACCGGTTGGATTATTATCCGAAGAACCACTCCGTATCGGCATAAGCGTTGCGAACCAAGTATGCTGAATATATTGAAGACGGAGTAAAGTGCAAGGGCTTTTCTAGTAATAGAAATAGTGCCTTCGGTTTCGTTCAGTCCCAGAACGAACGTAAATGGACGAATGTCTGACAAAGTATTTCCATGATCAAATGGATTGGTCTGTATGAATATATATGGTTGCAACGGATTTATCCCTTAGCATAATATCCAGAATATTTGTGCAAACTCAACTAGTGATTAACGGATCTGACGATGTGGCATTCAAAGTGATTGTGCTATCAATGAATGGTAAGTATTCGTAGCCTCAGGCCTCAACAACCGGGAAAGGGCAAAAATCGGGCAGGCAGCATGGCTATGTGGGTCGCACCCATTAGGATGTATAATCACCTATCTAGAGGTTCATTTAATTTCTTATTCTATTCGATGCTGACCCTATTCGGGTGGCGGTTGCTGATCCCAACCGTCGGTGATATACATTCGATACACTCAAGCGAAATGAGTGGTCGGTCATGTGTGGGCCGGGTTACAAGACGTTCTTGTTGAACCCAGTGTATTCCTCTCTAGAGATACACAGTCGGAAGGTGGTTCCATACCTTGTCATGTTGGAAATCCAATCTCCAATAAGCGCCATGCGGTTTTTGATTTTATAATATATATGTGGAGCGTGAGATGCAAGCGTTCTGCTATTTGGTTATTTATTTGATGTAGACATTACTATAATATCACTGGATTTGATATCAAAGTGTTTTGGGTTATAGTAAGGTAAAAGCCGTCCATGTTTATGTGTGGGCTGGTCTTACTATTAACTTTTCTTTCGGAAAGAGTTTTGAAGGTTAAACAAGTGGTTGGAGTTTACTCACACCAGTCCCATGACTGACCCAGAGTTTATTTTGTTTTTTTTTTTTCCTAAACTCTTGGGTGCCCAAATTTGTACGGGCGGTCAAGTGTTTCAGGCTTTTACAGATACACTTGGAGGAGCTTGAAGCTGGAGGCTTCAACGTTAGTTATTTAGAGTTACTTCCGCTGAATCAAATGTTATGTGTACTCTGATGATGGTATGTATATATGTACAAAACAGATTGTATTTCAAAGCTTATGTTATATAATATATTTTATTCGTTCCGCTGTGAGTTTGTGATCTTCGTTTTTCTTCTATTCTAAGTTTTCTATCTTATCTATTCTCACCCTCTAACTTCTTTCTAATAATGAGTCGT
Source organism: Allium sativum (assembly GCA_030737875.1). NCBI lineage: Eukaryota > Viridiplantae > Streptophyta > Magnoliopsida > Asparagales > Amaryllidaceae > Allium > Allium sativum. The sequence goes on from CM060924.1 coordinate 789,507,556, forward strand.
ATTTCTGTGTTATTTGGGTTGGACGTGTGGTGTATTTAGTCAACTCAGATAGCTCGGATTTGCGGGTCGTTACAGTTGGTATCAGAGCTTAGGTTTAGCGAATGCCTAGGCTTTGTGGAGTTGTGCTCATTAGAGATAGGGTCAGTAGTACCCTAGAATGAGTTGAGTGTATATATATACGAGAGAGCGTATTTGTTATTTGATATAAAAATTGTTTTATATTGTGTTGGCTTGTCTGTTGAGTGGTTTATGAATTCTGGTCGAATCGTGGGACGCCACGAAGTCGATAGGGATTTCTAAACACTTGAACAGAAAATACGACATGATATTGTTTTAAGTGGGTAGATGAAATAATTTTACCCAAATTTCTATTTTGATATAAAAAGAATAATTTTCTGAAATTATTATATGGATGTGTTGATTGTTAGGATTATAATCAAATGAGATTATAAACTTAGAATGGTTATTTATAACCAAATAGAATTTGTATAGGAATTAGATATACAAATGAGATGAATTAGAATTAAATTCAAACCAGAATTAAGAATTTAAAATCCTGGGAAGTTGAAATTTATTTTTCAAAGTATATTAAAATAATATGGATTTGTTTTAAAGGATTTGAGAGAAAATCATGGATTTTGAAATAATAAAGCACTGAACTCACTTCAGTGGCTGGGAAATAATTCTGATGATGATTGCAACATCATCAGTGTTCATTTCCGAGTTTCTAAGTGATAGGTTGCTACCTTAGAAAGTTTTGATGGAAATTTGTTTGAAAGAAACAAGTAGTTTGAAAATTCAAATGTTTTGAATTTGAAATGGAAATAAATATACATGTATATATTTATGTGATTTCAGAAGAATTTGAAAAGAAAACCCAAGGATTTGGATTCTGGAATTAAAATTTAACTGAAGCAAGTTAAATGGTTCGAGGTGAATAAATTGACTAGAATCAATTTGAAATAAATTGAAATGAATATGAATTAGAATGCATATGAATGGAAACCAAAAGTTTTGGTTGAAATTAAAATCATAGAAATTTGAGGAGTTGAGTTTCAACATAAGTGAATTTTTGAAAAGTAATGGATTTGTACCATTTTTCTACCTTAGCAATTTCGAGGACGAAATTATTTTAAGGAGGAAAGAATGTAACGACCCGTATTTTTGGGCAGTCTATTTTAAATATTTAATATCATTTTAAATATTTTTTTGATAATAAATATAAATTCTATGTGAATGTAATCGATAATGGTAGTAATATATTATCGAGAAATTTATTTGTTTATAAATTTAAATTATTTTATATCTATTTAAAATGATTATTCTATATACATTTAAATTAAATATAAAATATATTTGGTTAGTTCAGAATGTGTTAAACTGTTGAAATAACAATGGTTGCGTTAAAATAACGGGTCTGATTTTCGAATAAGGGTACCGCAAGATATTTTAGTTATCTAATTAAATAAATTCATATCAAATGTTTTATCAGCCGACCTAATTTACTTCCTACGGAAACCTAGTTCCCTCGAGCCACAAAACTATCTCCCGCTCTCGTTATCAAGGAAACACGATTTTAATGGCCTGTGTACCTCCTGTCTCCCTCCTCCTTCTATAAAACCGCAACCTTCCCCTTCTTTTTCATTTGCAAGAACCGGCTTCAGTTCAACTCAAATCGAAGTAGCCTAAAATCCAAAACCGCGAGTTCGATCTTACAAAAATCAATTTAAAAATCAAATACTATGTTCGATCCCTGAAGCCGACAACAGAATGGAGCTCGCGATTTAGGGTTTAGAAATGAGGATCGAAATTGAAATCGTCGGTTCCCTGATGTTCGACTTGGACGCTGGAGCGATGTTGGCGTTGCCATAAGGGAAGCGTGGTGTTTTTAGGAGGTGCGAACTGGAGACATTTGCGAGTGAGATTTGCAATGGGGATGGATTTCTGTAGCTCGCGATTTGTGATTTAGGGGGTGGTCGACCTTCAACAGCAGCACTGAGGACATCGCGATTTGGATTCTTGACAGCTCCTGGAGTTCGACGTCGCCAGAGTTTGGGTACGGTTTTGTCGTGAGGGATGCGACAGTGGATGATAAGGGAAATCACGATAATGGAGTTTGGACTGGGGCATGGCAGTGACGGGTTTGGGGGCAGTACCTGACATTGAACGTGAGTATGGTGTGGTAAACTGAGATGAACAGAGTGTTTGGGTGGGGGATTGCGGCTGTGAGGAGCAGTTTCCGAGATTGAAGGAGAAGTGCTTGGTGAAATGCCGAGGAGAGAAGTAATTAAGGTAATATAAATTATTTAATTTAATTCTAATTTGCAAGTTAATAACGGTTGTTAAATTTGTTAATAACATTTTTTTAAGTTAATTTAGTTAATTTATAAAGTGATTAGGATTTTTAAGTTAGTTTATTTAAAGGGATTAGTTAGTTAGAAATAAAATCTGTAAAGTAATCAGTTAAGATTTTAGTTGGAATTTAGTTAACACATAAGTAATTAATTTAAAGTAAGTTAAAAGTCAAATTAAGTTTACCTTTAATCCTATTAGTCGATATAATCCGTATATCTGATAAATGCAAAAATTTAAATTTTATACAAGGTAGTTAAATCGAGAAGCCAGTTCCTTAGAAAATAGTTGGGGAAAATACTATTGGACGTTGGATTGGAAATTTTCTAAAATCAATTGGATCAGAATGGATCGCACAATGAAATCAGGTGAGTAAATCTCACTCACCTTTAGAATTATCTTTATTTCATTAAAAATAATTGTCTGTTGCTTGTGTGAATGTTTTATGGTTGTTTCATATATATTAGTTATTTAGGCTATATATATATATATTGGGTTGATTGATTGGTTGGATTCCCGCAGTCTCATTAGCGGATGCCCGCAGTTTCATAGCGGATGATTACCCTATACGCCCCACGCTATGATTAGTGGATGACCTTCTATACCGCGATATTCTGCCACGAAGCAGAATGGGTATTATTTATGTGCTAACATCTGTGGATGCAGGAAAACAGGTTGGAGGAATCCAACCGGATTCCTCAAAAATATATTATCTGTTTGTTTATATTGTTTGCATATATATTGTTATATATGATGTGTTAGAAAAATAAATAATTGGTTGCTTTGTGTGTTTAAATATCACTGGGCTTAAGCAATGATATTTAAAAATATCATGGAAGGATATTTGAGATTTAAAAGGAAAAAAATCTATTTTTAAATAGAATTTGAATTTTTAATGGAATAAAAACATAAACTTGTTTTGAAAAATAAAACAAGTAGTTCTTTATAAACGAAGTTTATAAATAGTTCTTTTATAACGAAGTTATAAATGAAGTGAAAAGAATTATCATTTGATAATTCAGGAAAATAGAAATACAAGCGTGAAATTGGGATTTGAAATGAAATTTCAAAATAGGATGTGAAATGAAATTTTTACATATATAACTCAAATGAAATTTGAGTATAACATTCCAATAGTAGAATTAGAAAAGGAGTTTAAATACTTGAATTTTAAATAAAAGGAAAAGGAGATTGAATATTAGTAATTCAAATAGAAGTTCAAATAGAATTTGAATAGACGAAATTAGAATGAAAAATAGAATTTGAATTCAAGGAATTAAAATAGAATTTGAATTCGAAGGAATTCAAATAAAGAAAATTTAAATAGAGATTTGGATATAGAATTCGAATGAAATTCAAATATAGAAATTTGAATATGGAAGTTCAAATGGAATTTTAAATACAGAGTTTAAATAAGAGATTCAAACAGCATTTGAATAAGAGAGTTCAAAATGGAATTTGAATAAGAGAATTTAAATAGAATTTGAATAAAGAAATTCAAATAGGGATTTGAATATAGAATTTCAAAATAGAATTTGAAATAAACTTTGAAAATAGGATTTCAAAGTAGAATAGGAAATCCAAATGGTTTGAAATGGAATTTGAATTCAAAGGAATTCAAATGGGTTTGAATAAAGAAATTCCAATGGGATTTAAATATAAGATTTCAAATAGAAATTTAAATGAAGTTTAATATTTAAATTCAAATATGATTTTCAAATATAACCATTCAAAGGGGATTTGATTATAGAATTTAAAGTGGAATTTAATTCAAAGGAATAAATTAAGGTATTGGGATTCAAGAAAATTAAATGTGGAGTTTAACTAATGAATTTGAATTTAGAATTCAAATGGTATTTGTAAATGAATTCGAATTTAGAATTCAATGGTGTTTGAAAGAAAATTGGAATATTTTAATTCAAATAGAGTTGGAAATAGATTTGAACATAGAATTCAAATGGGGTTTGAATATTTGAATTTCAAAAAGGGAATTCAAAATGGAGTTGAATATCTAAATTCAAGTATGAATTTCAAATATAGAAATTCAAAAAGGAGTTGAATTAAAGTGGGAATCCGAATAAAGAATCTGAAATGGAATTCGAATAAAGGATTTCAAATGGGATTTGAATACAGGATTTAAAACTATGGAATTTGAAATGTAAAGATTCAAATGGAATTTGGAATATATATATCTATATATATATATTAGAAGGGAGTTGAATTCATTTAACGAAGTTTAAAAAGTTTATATATATAAATATAATTAAAACGAACTCGCCGCAGCGATGCAGTTCGTAAATTGGCGATTCGAACTTCAATCGAGTATACCGAACTCAATTGAAGTCGAAATTCTTTGAAACAAGAAACGTCAGGACCGGTTTGATAATAGTTTTCTAATGAAGGAGAAAAATCTGGATTTCGTCGTATAGATTTTGAGTTATGTCAAAACCAAATTTTCTGAAAAACAGCGCCAGAACTATTTAAAAACCATAACGGTTTATTCAGGTTATAAAAGGATTTTAAGCAAATAAAAATCCGAATTGTCTATTTAGAGAATTTCAGAGTTGAGTTGTAAAATATATGCGAATTCAAGTTGTGTAAATGAATATGATTTTTGGAAACAGATACCAGATTTTGATTTATTGAATAGAATTAACTAAATTGAATAGAAATTAGTTAAGGAGATTTCGAATGGATATTGGGGTTTGAATAAGTAAATTTGATTTGAAAATTTATATTCGGAATCAAAAAGGAAACTAGAATTGAAATTGAAATTCAATTTGGTTGTGAGCAAGTTAAACTTTTTATTTGAACGTGTTATGTTCAAACAAAGAAGTGAAATAGGCAAAATAGCTAATTAAAGAATAAATGAGCGAAACTGAATTCAAACGATTGGGTTGAGTTAAACTGAATGGAAAACAGGTGAACAGGTGTTGGACAGGTATGGAATGAAGTATATAAAGTATATGAAGATTTTTAATGTATGTGCCCGACAAAAAGGTACATGTTTAAATTCACATATGGGTTTTATGCGCCGTATCGGCAAGCCGCTTGGCTTTTCCTTTTTCTTTTGATTGAGGAAGATACCGGGAAGCTATTTGAAATTTCCCGATGCTCCCGATACAGGGGAGGTTATGGCGAAATTTTCCGGAAATTTAAGGAGTTAGAATATTTTAAAGATATTTTGATAGTTAGAAATCATTGTATCGACGTATAGAATTCGATAGGTAAGTGAATATAAAAATCGAATATTGCAAACAAAAAGGGAAATCCATAAATTAGAAATAGAAAGCGAACTATATACATGTTTAAAAAATGAATAATTGGGTTGTATAGTGTGTTTATTCGAGGTAAGTGTTTTGCTATTTTGAAGTTGAGGATGTTTTCAGTTAAGGTCTGAGAGGTAATTTTACCCCAACTTGATTGATTTCATTTTTAATGGATAAATAGTAAGATCCAGTCTCGAATAGAAGTGTTTGAAAAGGGGTTAGTTGAATAAAATATTTTGGGTTGTCGTAACGATGTTTTACACAACATTCGTTTTAAACCCAAGTGATGGAATTTTGGAAATATAACGAGTAAATATTTCCTGAGTATAATTAAAATAGTCGGGATAGAGATAAGTGATTGGAATTGTTTCCAATTGCAAATAGAGATATTTTCTAATATATAGAAAATAAAAGGGGTTGATATTGGGAAACGTTTTCCAAATAGCATAAGAAGCCGAGATGATTATTGAAAATATTTGGTTAACAAATATTGATAAGAGAATATAGAAGTGATTTAATTAATGAAATATTAATTAAAGAGCCCAGTGATTTGTTTGATATGTTGGATGAACACTTGTTTTTATTCGATAGTTAAATCACAGACTATCGAAGTTTTGACCATCGTTTTCAATATGGAGAGATCGGTTGGATTATTATCCGAAGAACCACTCCGTATCGGCATAAGCGTTGCGAACCAAGTATGCTGAATATATTGAAGACGGAGTAAAGTGCAAGGGCTTTTCTAGTAATAGAAATAGTGCCTTCGGTTTCGTTCAGTCCCAGAACGAACGTAAATGGACGAATGTCTGACAAAGTATTTCCATGATCAAATGGGTTGGTCTGTATGAATATATATGGTTGCAACGGATTTATCCCTTAGCATAATATCGAGAATATTTGTGCAAACTCAACTAGTGATTAACGGATCTGACGATGTGGCATTCAAAGTGATTGTGCTATCAATGAATGGTAAGTATTCGTAGCCTCAGGCCTCAACAACCGGGAAAGGGCAAAAATCGGGCAGGCAGCATGGCTATGTGGGTCGCACCCATTAGGATGTATAATCACCTATCTAGAGGTTCATTTAATTTCTTATTCTATTCGATGCTGACCCTATTCGGGTGGCGGTTGCTGATCCCAACCGTCGGTGATATACATTCGATACACTCAAGCGAAATGAGTGGTCGGTCATGTGTGGGCCGGGTTACAAGACGTTCTTGTTGAACCCAGTGTATTCCTCTCTAGAGATACACAGTCGGAAGGTGGTTCCATACCTTGTCATGTTGGAAATCCAATCTCCAATAAGCGCCATGCGGTTTTTGATTTTATAATATATATGTGGAGCGTGAGATGCAAGCGTTCTGCTATTTGGTTATTTATTTGATGTAGACATTACTATAATATCACTGGATTTGATATCAAAGTGTTTTGGGTTATAGTAAGGTAAAAGCCGTCCATGTTTATGTGTGGGCTGGTCTTACTATTAACTTTTCTTTCGGAAAGAGTTTTGAAGGTTAAACAAGTGGTTGGAGTTTACTCACACCAGTCCCATGACTGACCCAGAGTTTATTTTGTTTTTTTTTTTTTTTTCCTAAACTCTTGGGTGCCCAAATTTGTACGGGCGGTCAAGTGTTTCAGGCTTTTACAGATACACTTGGAGGAGCTTGAAGCTGGAGGCTTCAACGTTAGTTATTTAGAGTTACTTCCGCTGAATCAAATGTTATGTGTACTCTGATGATGGTATGTATATATGTACAAAACAGATTGTATTTCAAAGCTTATGTTATATAATATATTTTATTCGTTCCGCTGTGAGTTTGTGATCTTCGTTTTTCTTCTATTCTAAGTTTTCTATCTTATCTATTCTCACCCTCTAACTTCTTTCTAATAATGAGTCGTATTTCTGTGTTATTTGGGTTGGACGTGTGGTGTATTTAGTCAACTCAGATAGCTCGGATTTGCGGGTCGTTACATATTTCAAACGGACATTACGGGAGATCCAACCGTCGGATTCTCCTAAAACCGGAACCGTTGGGTTCGTATCGAAAAGAGCTTTCTAACGAATATTAGAAATTCAAAATCTAACGGCTGGATTTGGAGATACGTCCAAATCAAATTTGAAAAAGGTCGCTGTAAGTGCAGTTCGATGGCCATTGTTGAAAATCGACTGTACGGGCCTTGATAAAATTATTAAAAATAGTAATAATTTGTGTAAAATCATAAGAAATGATTTGGGAAAAATTGGGGTGAAAAACTCCATATTTGAAAAGATAAAAATGGGTTTTTATCGAAATGAACTAGTTTTGAACTAAATTTAAAACCCAATTATTTTTAAATTAATAAATTAGATTTAAAAAGGGGTTTTAAATAATCGGAATTTCTAATATATTTGATTGGATTTGAAATGGGTTTATCGTGAACGGTGTTTTAAATAACACTAGTTCTTTAACCCGATAATAAATAGAATGTGATTTGGGTTTGTCGTGAACTGCATTTTAAATAACACTAGTTCTTTAACCCAGTAAAAGGAGTTTTAACGAATCTGCAATTAGATTGAAATGTAAATCTATAATCTAAATTATCAAATTTAGAAAATGAACGAGAATGGAGTATCCCCAGTTTTGCTCCAAAGCGATAGTTAAATCTTTAAATAGATTTGAACGTGAAATGGTAATTAATTTTACCGATAACACCGTGGTGTTAGATATGGAGTATTACCAGTTTTGCTTCATGGGATGAATAGGTTGGGATTGGGAAATAAAATAAATAATTACTTCGGTGTGGTTCGCTAATCTCGACTAGTTGGAAAAACCATAATTTGGTTTGATATGATATCCAAAGGAAGATTAAAGGATAAATTTTAAAGAATTTATCTTGGATAAAATTAATGGGAATCTTTCCCTAAAAATGTGATTTGGTGTATAAAAGAATATTCTGAATTGGAATGAGGCGTATGTTGTGTTGGTATAACATTTGTTTTCAATATACGCGGGTTGTTCGGAAAGGCCGGGTTTATACCCATTCTGAATAACCGATTCGACGATAAGGCGAAGATGAAGACGGTGGTTGAAGACCGGAAGTCTTCACATCATTTGGATAACTACTGGCGATCCTGATTGGGCAGTACACCCAAGAGGATGGAAATAGTTGGTGGTCGTCCAGACGTACCTGGAGATGGATGGATATGCGAGGAAAGTGCCTCCGGTTTCGTTCAGACCCAGAATGGACTTGTAAATGGATTGTGTGTCTGACATTGGATTTTATTCTATGTTGATTGATTTCTATTAAATATACATCTGTTTGGCGGCGGAGAATTTATTCTCTTGCTTAACGCCCTTCTCTGAGACGTACGAGCTCAGAGGTTGTATATCGATGGACATCAGTCGCATGGCATGAATTGCCTGTGTGGCACGCTAAGATGCAATGATCAAGGCTTCTGTTGAAAAGCAAAGTCTTGTGGTTGATGATCAAAGCATGCCTACGTGGCAGCTTTGTGTATAACGTGAATTCGCGAGCCTCACACCTCGGTATGAGTTAAAAACGGGATACGGACTGCAGGGAGAGCACGACGTTTCTTTCTAGCTTTGGTGATGTCAGTGACTTACCAGCCCTGACATTTATATACTTTTCACCTTTGTGGTTGTTGGATGAGGCGCCTCGATTTTAGGTCTGTAAGGACCGGGAAACGTGTGTTCAGGCATAATTTATCCTCTAACGTAAGTGAGGACCGACCCTGAAGCATCCAAGGGTTGCCCAGAGTGCGTAGCCCTGGGACATTTGCTAGAGTGTCTCGAACGCGGAGAGGAGCTTGCCCCTTGCCTCGACTCATGACGGAAATCCAATTTCCAATACGTGTATTTCGGCTTTATTTGTAGAGCCTAGTATGGCGACATAGTGGGATGGGGCACTCATGCCGTCTATGATTTATATTTATGATTGAAATTGTTTTGACACTATACACTTATTATAGTATCAAATGACTTGTTTTTAAACGTATCAAGCATGTTTGGCTGTTATAAGGTAAAACCCTATCATCCGGCTTGCGTTGCATTGTGTGATGGGACCTGGGTCTTATAATAGCTTCATTTTTCGAAAAATCATTGCGTTGTTTATTCTATGCACTGGTATTCTTGGGAGGAAACCCGTTCCGTGTTACACGGCGTGGTCCCTTGAATTACTCTCTTTTAAAATAAAGTTTTAATAACTGTTTTAGTTCTCACATCAGTCACATGACTGACCTGGAGTTTATTGTTTTAACCTAAACTCTGGGTGCCCCTATTTTCCGCACGGGCAGCTAGTAGTTTTGGTTTTGCAGATTTATCTTCACAGGATCCTGGTTTACAGCTGGAATGATATCCGGAAAGCTCTGTATCCGTATATCACCTTCAGTAGTGCTTTGTAATATTTTCCGCTGCTATGTAATTTATTGTAATCTCTGATATTTATCGAATGTAATTTATTCAATTTTACTCTGTATATTCTTGTATCTGATGGAATTGTTGTAATAACAATGAAATGTTCTTCCGTCTGCGTTCTGATTTGTCCTGTTCTCAAACGATCAGGGGTTTCGAACGGTCTAGATCGGTTTAACGACTGATTCAGATCGAGCGAAATTCCCGGCCGTCACATTTGGTATCAGAGCTTTGGTTTACAGAGCTCGAGAACAAGACACATTAGAACCATACGAAAGAATTCATCAGATATTGGATTAGTAATATCCAATTAGAATGACTCGTTAGAGATAGGATCAGTAGTATCCTAGAACGAGTGTGAAGAGTATATTTTTTAAATGAAAACAATTTTGTTTTGAAATTTAAATCGTTTTATACGTATTTGAATATTTTATTTGTATTGATTTGGAAAATCTAGTATATAAAGGTTTTGCATATACGCGTCATGAACGTATATTCGAAGTTTTAATATATTAGATAGATATAGAGTCACACTCTAGTCTCCCGGAGATGATTCTACTAATGACTATATAGCATCAGTAGTGTGTGTTCGAGTTTCGAAGGTGTGATTTTCTATATATTTCCATTAGACTGGTGTGAGAACCAAAACTTATATAGCTAGAACACATTGTTGTGAATTGGCATCAAAAACAGGATTTTTGTATATATGTATCAAATTATGAATTTGAAAACTCTAATTCACTAATTGATTGATGTTTGTGTTGTTTGTTTATTTGTTTGATAATTTTGAACCATTATGCCTAATTGAATCAAATATTGAACTGTATTGAAATTAGACGCATTTGCTTGCATATACATATACTTACATTGAACAGGTCATAGCAAGGAGGCTAGAGCCAGAGAATAAAATTTGTTTGCCCGACAAATAGGTACATGTTTACTATAATTTACTGTTTTGTTTGGGTGATGATGATTTTATGAGCCTATTGGCTAGCCGCTTGGCTTTTTCTTTTTCTTTTTGAGATCAGAAGGCCTGTATGGCAATTTCGGGATTTTCCCGTGCTCCCCGTACAAAGGAGGTTATGGCGAAATTTTTCGAAAATTCCGGGTGTTAGCCAAATTTTTGAAAATTTGAAAATTCTCAGAAACTGAAAAGTTGGAGAATGGAAGTCAGATCGAACGTAGAGTTGATTAATCAAACCACTTTCGACTTTGTTCCTTTTCGGGGACGAAAAGTTTTAAGTGGGGGAGATTGTAATAACCCGGAAATTCTGAGCCAGTTTAAAAATTTTATTTTGGCAATTTTAGCGAATTTTGAATATTTAAAATGAATTATTTTAAATAATATCGACGAGAAATTTATTTTGAATATAATTCGAACGTATATATTTATACGCATCGTCGTTAGAATATAAATATTTATATATAATTATAAATAGAATTAAAAATGGCGCGATAGTTCGACAATTCGATTTCAAACTTCAATTGAATGTACCAGGTGCAAAACAATTCGGATTTTAGCGAAACCAAAAACATTAGGATCTAATTGATAATATCTTTCCAACGAATCCGAAAAATCGAAATTTCATAGCGGGAATCAAAAGATATGTCCAGTTGAAAATTCTGAATAGTCGCTATGGAATTCAGGCCCTTAAAAATGGACATTTTGCAAACGACCTCGGATTTCGACGAAACCACTTTTGTTGGATCCGTGATGTCAATTTATTGCTAGGTTTCAAATTTCATAATTTTTCGAATCAATATGTGAGCGTGGCAAAGGAAGACGCGTTTGACCAATTTAAGTTGATTTTAATCGACTGGAAAATGGCCATTTTTCTAACTGTCTCAGAATTCGACGAAACTAGTTTTGTTAGGACCGTATCGTCAATACGAAGCTAGAAAATATTTTTTGGGAATTTTTCTAGTTAGTATGTGACCCCGGTAAATTGAAATGCGCGTTCAAATTCAATATATAGAGTTATATGTTGATTTTGACAGAAACTGATTGTAACTATCGAATCAGCCTACGATACATATCCCATTGTGTTCGGAATGGGGGTGAAACGCTATGGACGACAGGCGGTGGGCCTCGTTTAGAGGTCGTATGTAAAAGTCAACTTTTTGCAAATTAAATAATAATAAAAAAAATATCTTCTCTCTTTCTATAACCCCCCCCCTTTCAAAATCATTTCCACAGATTAAAAAAAAAGGGAAAAACCGCGTCGATGGCCCTCCCCACGCCGCCGCCGGTGGCAGAGCCACCACCACCGCGCGCCTCCCCTCCTCATCTTCCTCCTCTTCCTCCTCGATGCGACATCGAGCCCCCCCCCCCATCGCGCCAGCACCCTCCTCCTCCGTTCGAAACCGCAGCTACCCCAAGACCACCAAAATCCGCCGCTCCTTCCCCGACCTCCTCCTTCGAACCCGCCCTCTCCCCATCGAGCACCCCTCCGATAGTCCCCCCCCCCTTCACCGTTGACTGTAAGTTTTTTTTATTTATTATTATAATTTTTGTTTATATAAATTCTGATTTATTTTGTTTGTAAATAATCAAGTTTAGATTTTTAAAGGTATAAAAATAGGATTTTTAAAGTAATAAAAATATGATTTTTATATTTTTAAAGTATTAAAAATATAATCTTTACTATGTAGAAGATGTAAAAATATGATTTTTGTCTATGTAGAAGATGTAGAAATATGATTTTTATATTTTTAAAGAAATAAAAATATGATTTTTATATTTTTAAAGTATTAAAAATATAATCTTTATTATGTAGAAGATGTTAAAATATGATTTTTGTTTATGTAGAGAATTAAAAATATAATTTTTACATGATAGGAATATTAGAAATATCATCTTTATATGTGTAGAAAAATAAAAATGGGATTTTTATAATGATATATTTGAAAAGGCGAAATCTTTATATAGAGAATAGCGAGGTAAAAATAGAATTTTTATCTATATATAGCATAATAAAAATTCGATTTTTATATATTGAATAGCGAAGTAAAAATTCGATTTTTACATATGTAGTGGCTACAGCAACGAAGATGACAAAAATGCGATAACGATGAAGATTTCTATCAAAGAAGAGTCAAGATGATTGGATAGCTATCGGTGAGAATTTCTCACTTTTCAATTTCTTTTTCTAGTTATATATATACTAGGATGCAGACGGTGCTTAGTAGCACCCGACACAATCGTCCACAGACCATGGGCTTGTTTGTTTTGTTGCATAAATTAGTTAGGTGATTTGATTTGAATTTGGTGGTTCGGTGAATTTGATTGATGTGTGAATGGCGTGGGCCTTCACTAGACCGGGGATAAGGCTAGGCCTCGTCCCGTTTCTAGTATCGTGCCGTTATGCCGCCGAAATTTTCTAAAATAAGTTAGAAAAATAAAAATATCATTTTATTTAAAGAATGAACTGAATAAAAATTCATGTGTTAAAATAAAATATTTTATCGTTAAAAATATAATTTTTAACGTGAATGTGAATAAATAAATATTCATTTACAAACCGGACGGTTTGTTTATGTACACCTATTTGAAGCACATTGATTAGGACGATAAATTTTACACATCGCCCAACTGCACAAATAAAATCTGTGTTTGATTGTTTGAAACCCCACACGGGTGTTGGGAAGAAATTTGAAGTTCACTCATCATGATTGATTAAATATGTCGATCGATTGATTGACAGGCTGTTATAAGCGTTAGATATCTATATTTTGATGCTTATGCAGTGTAGTGCACTTTGGTTGATGGTTGATTATTTTTCAATGCTGTTATATACGTGTGATGTATGAAAATCCATATAATTAACATTATATGGTGATTGATTGGGCCTCATTCCAATTTAGAAGATAAAGAATATTATAAAATAAAGGTTCATGTGTTGACAGTACTCATCCGTTGAGATTAGTCATGTGTTGAACGAAATATTTTAATAATAAAATTTACATCTTTATCAATATAAAATAAAGGTTCATGTGTTGACAGTACTCATCCGTTGAGATTAGTCATGTGTTGAACGAAATATTTTAATAATAAAATTTACATCTTTATCAATATAAAATAAAGGTTCATGTGTTGACAGTACTCATCCGTTGAGATTAGCCATGTGTTGAACGAAATATTTGAAGTAGAAATATTTGAAAATGAAATATTTGAAGTAGAAATATTTGAAAATGAAATATTTGAAATAGAAATATTTGAAAACGAAATATTTGAAATAGAAATGTTTGAAAAGGAAATGTTTGGAATAGAATATTTGAGAATAGAAATATATGAAGCCGTGTTGATTAGATTGACGCCATTTTGACGTGAACGATATTTATATCGATTTTATTCATTTTAAAATCAATATTGAAAAGTGATTTCGAAATCGAGTATTTTGAAATGAAATTTGAATTGAATTGAATAAATAACGAATTCGATTTGAATTGAATAAATAACGAATTCGAAATGAATTGAATTGAAAACGATTTCGAAAGGAATTGAATAGAAAACGAATTTGATTTCAATTGAATATATAACGAATTTGAATCAAATAGAAAACCAATTTCAGTTGAATCGAATAGAAAACCACTTTGAATTGAATCGAATTGAAAACAAATTCGAATTGAATTTAAAACGAAGTGAAATGAATTCAAATTGAATTGAAACTTGAATTGAATAGAAATGACCTTTAAAACGAATTCATAAAGAAGAATTCAATTTTGCTTTGGATTGAAATGGAAGTAGAAAAATGTTTTTGAAACGAATTCAAAAACTATTTATAAAATTCGTTTCGAATAGTAATCGACGAAATATATATTATATATATAATATAATGGCCTGAATAGAACGCACCGCGCCAGTTCGTGAATTTCGACCATTTATTTCAAACGGACAGTACGGGAGATCCGATCGTCGGATTCTCCTAAAACTGGAACCGTTGGGTTCGTATCGAAAAGAGCTTTCTAACGAATATTATAAATTCAAAATCTAACGACTGGATTTGGAGATACGTCCAAATCAAATTTGAAAAAGGTCGTTGTAAGTGCAGTTCGATGGCCATTGTTGGAAATCGACTGTACGGGCCTTGATAAAATTATTAAAAATAGTAATAATTTGTGTAAAATCATAAGAAATGATTTGGGAAAAATTGGGGTGAAAAACTCCATATTTGAAAAGATAAAAATGGGTTTTTATCGAAATGAACTAGTTTTGAACTAAATTTAAAACCCAATTATTTTTAAATAAATAAATTAGATTTAAAAAGGGGTTTTAAATAATCGGAATTTCTAATATATTTGATTGGATTTGAAATGGGTTTATCGGGAACGGTGTTTTAAATAACACTAGTTCTTTAACCCGATAATAAATAGAATGTGATTTGGGTTTGTCGTGAACTGCATTTTAAATAACACTAGTTCTTTAACCCAGTAAAAGGAGTTTTAACGAATATGCAATTAGATTGAAATGTAAATCTATAATCTAAATTATCAAATTTAGAAAATGAACAAGAATGGAGTATCCCCAGTTTTTCTCTAAAGCGATAGTTAAATCTTTAATTAGATTTGAACGTGAAATGGTAATTAATTTTACCGATAACACCGTGGTGTTATATATGGAGTATTACCAGTTTTGCTTCATGGGATGAATAGGTTGGGATTGGGAAATAAAATAAATAATTACTTCGGTGTGGTTCGCTAATCTCGACTAGTTGGAAAAACCATAATTTGGTTTGATATGACATCCAAATGAAGATTAAAGGATAAAGTTTTAAAGAATTTATCTGGGATAAAAT
Source organism: Allium sativum (assembly GCA_030737875.1). Lineage (NCBI taxonomy): Eukaryota > Viridiplantae > Streptophyta > Magnoliopsida > Asparagales > Amaryllidaceae > Allium > Allium sativum. The sequence continues at coordinate 789,523,384 of CM060924.1, forward strand.
TAATGGGAATCTTTCCCTAAAAATGTGATTTGGTGAATAAAAGAATATTCTGAATTGGAATGAGGTGTATGTTGTGTTCGTGTAACATTTGTTTTCAATATACGCGGGTTGTTCGGAAAGGCCGGGTTTATACCCATTCTGAATAACCGATTCGACGATAAGTCGAAGATGAAGACGGTGGTTGAAGACCGGAAGTCTTCACATCGTTTGGATAACTAGTGGCGATCCTGATTGGGCAGTACACCCAAGAGGATGGAAATAGTTGGTGGTCGTCCAGACGTACCTGGAGATGGATGGATATGCGAGGAAAGTGCCTCCAGTTTCGTTCAGACCCAGAACAGACTTGTAAATGGATTGTGTGTTTGACATTGGATTTTATTCTATGTTGATTGATTTCTATTAAATATACATCTGTTTGGCGGCGGAGAATTTATTCTCTTGCTTAACGCCCTTCTCTGAGACGTACGAGCTCAGAGGTTGTATATCGATGGGCATCAGTCGCATGGCATGAATTGCCTGTGTGGCACGCTAAGATGCAATGATCAAGGCTTCTGTTGAAAAGCAAAGTCTTGTGGTTGATGATCAAAGCACGCCTACGTGGCAGCTTTGTGTATAACGTGAATTCGCGAGCCTCACACCTCGGTATGAGTTAAAAACGGGATACGGACTGCAGGGAGAGCACGACGTTTCTTTCTAGCTTTGGTGGTGTCAGTGACTTACCAGCCCTGACATTTATATACTTTTCACCTTTGTGGTTGTTGGATGAGGCGCCTCGATTTAAGTCTGTAAGGACCGGGAAACGTGTGTTCAGGCATAATTAATCCTCTAACGTAAGTGAGGACCGGCCCTGAAGCATCCAAGGGTTGCCCAGAGTGCGTAGCCCTGGGACATTTGCTAGAGTGTCTCGAACGCGGAGAGGATCTTGCCCCTTGCCTCGACTCATGACGGAAGTCCAATTTCCAATACGTGTATTTCGGCTTTATTTGTAGAGCCTAGTATGGCGACATAGTGGGATGGGGCACTCATGCCGTCTATGATTTATATTTATGATTGAAATTGTTTTGACACTATACACTTATTATAGTATCAAATGACTTGTTTTTAAACATATCAAGCATGTTTGGCTGTTATAAGGTAAAACCCTATCCTCCGGCTTGCGTTGCATTGTGTGATGGGACCTGGGTCTTATAATAGCTTCATTTTTCGAAAAAGCATTGCGTTGTTTATTCTATGCACTGGTATTCTTGGGAGGAAACCCGTTACGTGTTATACGGCGTGGTCCCTTGAATTACTCTCTTTTAAAATAAAGTTTTAATAACTGTTTTAGTTCTCACACCAGTCACATGACTGACCTGGAGTTTATTGTTTTAACCTAAACTCTGGGTGCCCCGATTTTCCGCACGGGCAGCTAGTAGTTTTGGTTTTGCAGATTTATCTTTACAGGATCCTGGTTTACAGCTGGAATGATATCCGGAAAGCTCTGTATCCGTATATCACCTTCAGTTGTGCTTTGTATTATTTTCCACTGCTATGTAATTTATTGTAATCTCTGATATTTATCGAATGTAATTTATTCAATTTTACTCTGTATATTCTTGTATCTGATGGAATTGTTGTAATAACAATGAAATGTTCTTCCGTCTGCGTTCTGATTTGTCCTGTTCTCAAACGATCAGGGGTTTCGAACGGTCTAGATCGGTTTAACGACTGATTCAGATCGAGTGAAATTCCCGGCCGTCACAGTGTATATGTATCCACGAGCAACCACTAGCAACCACTTGCATCCACATGCATCCATCATACATAACATGTCACAAACACATGTTTCAACCATAGGACTACCCTATCTAAAGGTCAAAGATATTAGTGAGAGGACATACTAAAGATAAAACAAGTACAAGCTAAGCGATAAAGGATAAATTAAAGAACATACCCTCGAAAAGAAAAGGGTACAATGAACGCATCTTCTCTTCCGTCTCCCAGGTAGCATTGCTCTCGTTATCTCCCCATTGCATTTTGACTAGCTTGACCTCTCGATTCCTCAACTTCTTAACCTCCGACCCAAGAATGCACGTAGGAGCTCGTCGAATCGTCGCATCACGCTCTATCTCCACCTCTCTAAGCAAGCTCGGCTCTACCACTTCCGCGGTCTCGTGCAAGCACTTCCTCAAATGTGATACATGGAATACGTCGTGTACACCACTAAGTCTCTCGGGCAACTCCACTCTATACGCCATCTGCCCAATCCTCTCCTTAATAGGAAACATCCCTACAAACCTTGGTGCTAACTTCCCAACGGACCCAAAGCGAACCACATCCTGTAATGGAGACACCTTGACAAAGACCATGTCCCTAATATCAAACTCAAGATCTATCCTCCTCTTATTAGCATAAGATTTATGCATATCTTGCGTTGTCTTCATCCTCCTTCGAAACAAATCGATCTTTTCCGAAGTCTCTCTAATCATATCGGGCCCAAGCAAGATCTTATTTGTAAACTCCGACCAACATGTAGGCAAACGACACGGCTGTCCATAAAGAGCCTCGAACGGTGCCATGCCAATGCTAGACTGAAAGCTATTATTATATGCGAACTCCACCAACGGAAGATGTTCCTCCCATGTACCTCCGAAGTCTAAGGCACACAACCTCAATAGGTCCTCTAGAATACGATTCACCCTCTCGGTCTGGCCGTCCGTCTGAGGATGATATGCGGTGCTCAAACATAACTGAGTCTCTACCGCCTCTTGCAAGCTCTTCCAAAATTCGCTAGTAAAGATAGGATCGCGGTCGCTCACTATGCTAGAAGGAACACCGTGCAAACGAACTATCTCTCGAATGTATACGGAGGCTAACCATGGAGCAGTCCTCTTACTCTTTACGGGAATGAAATGGGCGCTCTTAGTAACTCTATCTACCACGACCCAAATCCCCGTATTACCATTCCTCGATCTTGGTAACCCATCAATAAAGTCCATTGAGACACTTTCCCACTTCCATTGTGGAACCTCCAATGGGTGAAGCAACCCACCGGGCTTCTTTTTCTCTTCTTTTACTTGTTGGCACACCAAGCATCTAGCGACAAACTCGGCCATATCCCTCTTCATACCGGCCCAAAAGTAAACTCGTCCCATGTCCATGTACATCTTGTCCCCCCGGGATAGATAGTCATCTTCAAACGATGTGCATCATCAAGAATGGTCGTCCTCAGATTCTTGTCCCGTGGTACACAAAGTCTACCGTCCCTACGTAACCAACCCTTTTCATCTAGGGTATACCTACTGAGATGGCTCGATGACTCCTCCCTTTTGAGCTTCTCTACTAACTCAACCAAATGTGGGTCATCTCGCTGTGCCTCACCAATCCGTCCCAAAAGAGTAGGTCTGACCTCTAAGGATGCTTGCAAACCGGGTACAAAGTCAACGGAAGGTCTAAAGTCAAACGTAGAGATGAACTCTAAGCTTCGTCGCTCAACAAACAACGGACTCAAGGATAACCTTTTCCTACTTAAGGCGTCTGCCACCACGTTACCCTTGCCAGGGGTATATGCTATCTCGAAATCGTAGGACGCTAAGAATTCCATCCACCTTTGTTGCCTTAAGTTCAAGTCCTTCTGAGAGAACAAGTATTTTAGCGATTTGCGGTCAGTGAACAATTCGAATTTTTCACCAAGAAGATATTGGCGCCAAGACTTGAGCACGAAAACAATAGCAGCCAACTCTAGGTCATGTGTAGGGTAATTTCTCTCATGCACTCTCAATTGCCTTCCACCATAGGCTATTACCCTTCCCTCTTGCATTAAGACTGCGCCTAGTCCTGTCCCACAAGCATCGGTATAAACGGTAAATGGCTTACTCCCATCTGGTAACACTAAGACTGGGGCTGTGGTCAAAGCTCTCTTTAAACGTATGAACGCATCATCACAATCTACGTACCATGTGAAAACTAGGTTCTTCTTCGTCAAGCGTGTTAATGGGGCTGATATTTTTGCGAAGTCTTTGATAAACTTTCTATAGTAGCCAGCCAACCCTAAGAAACTCCTCACCTCGGTAGCATTTTTAGGGCCTTCCAATCTTGGATGGCCACTACCTTCGTGGGATCCACAGTTATCCCTTCTTTGGAAACCACATGCCCTAAGAATCTCACTTCCTTCCTTCAAAAGTGACATTTTGAAAATTTAGCTTTAAGGCTATGCGCTTAAAGGGTCTCCAACACTTCCCTAAGATGTATGGCATGGTCTTCCTTGCTTTTAGAAAAGATCAAGATGTCGTCCACAAAGACTACCACAAATTTATTAAGGTACTCCCTAAACACCCTACTCATCAAGTCAACAAAGTATGCGGGGGCGTTTGTCAAACGAAGGGCATCACAAGCCACTCGAAGAAGCCGTCTGGAGTCCTAAAGGCAGTCTTGTCTATGCTATCCTCAGCCACCCTCAACTGATGGAAACCCGTGGCTAAGTCCAACTGCGAAAACACTGAGGCGCCAACTAACTGATCGAAGAGATCGTCAATCCTCGGCAGTGGGTGCCTATTCTTCTTAGTAAGCTTATTAAGTTCTTTATAGTCCACACAGAGTCTAAGGGACCCATCTGCCTTCGTGGAAAATACTACTGGAGCACCCCACTCCGATATACTACGTCTGATGAACCCCTTCTCAAGCAATCCTTTCACTTGCTTACTGAGTTCTCTTCTCTCTCCTGGAGCCATGTGGCGCACTGGCAATGCAACAGGCTTTGCATTATCTACTAGATATATTCGAAAGTCTTTCTCACGTTTTGGGGGTAAACACCTCACCTCATCAAAGACATCAACATATTCACAGACTATACGAACAGAATGTAAATCATCATCGGATGCGTCAAGGGATTCTAGGTAGCTAAGCATTACTAGACCTCTAGGGTCACAAGAAATATCAAGGGTCTTTCCACAACAAGTCATCAATCTAACTACCCTTCTTTCACAATCTAGGATGGCCCCGTATCTAGTTAGGCAATCCATACCTAGAATCAAGCCATAGCCCATGAAACCAAGAACAAAGGTATTACATTCAAACTCAACGCCCAAGATAAACACTCTCAAATCCCGACAAATCATAGAAAGATGAGCCGAACCACCAATAGGATTTGAGACTACTAAGGGATCCGTAACTAAACTAGTATCTAGGTGCAGTGTTTCAACTAATGATGTGGAGATAAACGAATTTAATGCGCTAGAATCGAATAAAGTACGGACAGGATGATCAAACAGAAAAACTAAACTTTCAACGGAAATTGCCCTACCTCGTTCTTGTAGTGGTGGGACCACGAGAGCCTGAACTTGCCCCCTTGCCTGCCCTGGTGCCATAAAAGTCTGCACCTGTCCTCCTGAGGTAGACCCTGCCCTCTTCCCTTTCCTTGGGCAGTCCTTAATCAGATGTCCCGCTTCGCCACAATGGAAACAACCAGTCTTCTTTTTCTTCCTACAATCTTTACTTGGATGGCCTGGTGTCCCACAGTTAAAGCATCTCTTCTTCCCCTTTCCATTGTTGCCTTTACCACCTTTCTTGTTCTGTTGTTGCTGTTGCGGCTTCTTTTGATCCCCTTTCTTCTCGGGTGCCTTATTAGCATTGGCGCCTTTCTCCTCTTCATGCATAAGCGCCATGTCAACTAGTCTCTCAAAAGAAGCCCCCATGGGGATGTGGGTCATAGCTAACCCATGAAGCGGTTCGTTCAAAACCTTAACAAATCTCAGGGCCTTCTTTTCTCGTGTATTCACCAAGTCCAAGCCAAATCTCGCCAACTGATTGAATTTGTTGACGTATTCTTTTACTGATAGATTCCGCTGCTTCAATGCTAGAAACCTTTCCATGTATAGATTCTCTTCATCCTGTGAGAGAAACGTCGCCTCAAACCTCCGCCTGAAATCTGGCCATGTGTCAACTAGACGTTCTCCATTAGTAACCTCCCACCAAAACGAGGCCTCATCCTTCATTATCCAGGTAGCTAACTGGACCTTTCTTCCATCTTCCACCTCAAAGATCCCAAACAATTCTTCCACCTCCTTTAGCCAATTTCGTCCTTCAACAAATGTCTCCGTCCCGTGAAAAGGTTTTCCATCCATTGCTCGAAAGTCCTTACATATCTTAGCAAAAGTATCGACACGAGGAGGAGGAGGAGCATTTTCTGGACCTGCAGTGGTGGGCCTAGTCTCCAAATACCTCCTAAATCATCCTGGTATCGTTATTCCCTCGGGTATCTCGGGAATTCCAGACATGCTGAAACGAAAAAGGAAAGATTCAATACATAAGAACCGAAGGAAGGATATATGGATCTTGGGGTTATGCTTTCTAAAATAAGCTTTTCTCTTGAAAATAATTTCCATAAAACATACTTTTGAAGTTACTTCTTTATAAAAGTTGTTTTTCAAAAACACTTTTCAAAATTCATATATGTTCTGGTAACCTTCAGCTCTGATACCACGTGTAACACCCCACGTCTATTAATGTCACTCACAAAGGGAATGTATTAACTTCTATGGAGCGTTTTAAGTGAGTATAGAACAGAAACTTAACAACAAGACAGATATAAACAATAATTAAAACTTTAAAACTTTATTCATTGCAGCGGTAAACACATATGTTTGATTACATCATCAAAAACCAGAGTCAAAGTACATAATATCCATCTTGACCCAATCAAAGTACATCAATTGAAAGACATAACCCCAGTACAAAATAGCCATAAATAAGACATGCTGAACTTTACTTCAGCGATCCAAGCAACTTCTCAAAGCAAGAGATACAGCTGTCCAAAATCAAGCTCCACTGGTGCTAGTTGCAACCTGAGCACCTTGGGGGGGGGGGGGGGGAGGAAGAAAAGAGGTGGAAACAAAGGGGTTCAGACATAAAGTCTGGCGAGTGCGATAACTTTAACAATATAATTACCAAAATAACTAGGCTAAGGCATAAGTTGGAAAATAAGGAAATGACTATGAACAATTGAGTAAGACAGAGTAAACAAGGAAACAAGATGACCAAAGATAACGTTAAAGCGCACCTAAACCACTATAAGATAATTACTATACTGCACCACCACTAGTCACCCTAAGGTTGATCCCGCCTACATAACTTAATAATGATAATGGTAGTTTCGTGCACCCCTAGCTTCCTTCATAGGTGCCGCCTGCCCCTATCTCCACTAGATGTACCCACTACCCCCCATGAGATCGGCTCCCTAACTCGTAGATACCCGCGCTGGTCCCACAGTGGGGTGTATCACTCCCTAAAGTGGCAACCCGATACCACCAACAATGCACAGCTTATACCTACACGATGCAACAACGTCTTACCTACCAGCCCGGGCCCACACACGCATATGAACCCGTTGGACTTGCGTTGCTACGGCTAACCCGTTTTGGCCTCTTACAGTCAAGCCCAGTACGCGTGTCCTGTCCTCGACTTGCATCGAGCCCACAAAGATACTTATGGGTTACTAGTTGAAATAGGCCCCCATTACTTGACACAAGCTATCCACCTAAGCTTGGTCCCTCTAGTACAACCCACTTAACCCTCTTCATATTCATGTTCACTTACATGTTTCAGTTTTGGTTAACTGTTTCTAATCATATTTCAAATGCCACCCAAGGCACCTACTAGATTCCGCATGCCACCCAAGGCACCCACTTAACCCCCTCATGTCCCACTACATGTTTATTTGGTTAAGTGTTTCTTATTTCATTAAGACTGTAACCTTATAAAGACCTCCCACATTAGACTGGCATTTGTGGCAGTTGGATTTGTCAGGCGGGTCCGGGCAGTCTTACACCACAAAAGAGCCAAACCTCGTGTCTTTACAACTGTTACACATTTAATTTATGCCTAAGACCTCCCACATTAGACTGGCATTTGTGGCAGCTGGATTTGCCGGGCGGGTCCGGACAGTCTTACACCACAAACGACCCTAACCTCGTGTCTTAGACGATTAATTACTCCTAATTGATCATTCCCCAATTTGAATTAATTTCCCTATTCAAATTATCAATCAATTCCAAATTTAACTATGGCATAATTGACTCACTTATGTCCATTTATTTATGGTATGTAAAATCATACCAATTTTCATTACAAATTTATTTTATGCCTTTTAAGGCATTTATGCCAATTCTCAATATTAAATCTTTTAATATTATCCATTACCCCCACGTTGTATGTTCGTTCGTTTAACGTAAAATATACGTTAGACTCGAATAGGCTAACTTATAAAATAAAGAGAAAACATCACAACATACATATAGATAAACTAGATCTAAACATAAGGGGTGAACTTGCATGTGTGAATGAGGTTCTACATCTAAAACTTGCATTGGCCAAAGTCACAACTTGCATACAACTACATATTTCATAAATCCAAATCTAAAGGTGTGAACTTGTTTAGGTAATAGTCACAAACTTGCATAAATCATGTATGTCATAGATCTACATCTAAAGGTGTAAACTTGCATAGGTAATAACCACAAACTTACATAACATGATTCATACTCCAAACACATATATTTGTGTAAACTTGCATATGTGATTTATGCAACATAACGATGGTGTAAACTTACATCTAAACATGTAAACTAGCATGTAGAATTTAGCGTATAACTCACACATGTCATAGCCTAATTTTAGATCTAAAATAGATGTCATGAAACATGTAAAGTTATACATAATCTTTACTAACTTGCATATGATCCACATCTAAATCAACACCTAAACTTGCATACATACATATGATTTATCTTATGAATCAACATAACCAAACTAGCATATGAAACATCATCATGAATTGGTCAATTATAAAATTACAACATAGATGATAACATCGCAACTTTACAGCATAGACGATAATCATCATAGAATTTACAACATAAATGATAACATCACAATTTTACAACATAAATAATAACATGCGGTCAATAATTCACAACATAGCCATTTGATCTGCATCATAACTCAATCCAATTAAATTGCTTATTATTTTATTAAAGAAATCGAACTCACAACTCAAAGAAGGTCTTGAGTTCTGAATTCTGAAGTTGAATTAGCTTTCCTTTGAAGTAGATTCGTTGTTAGAGTTGAATAGAATTGAATTTGATTAGCTTTCTTCCTCTCTAATTGGTGGCGGCTATTTTGAGTTGCAAGGTGACGGCATGGAGGCCATGAATCTAATTTTAATTTGATTTTAGGGTTTGAGTCTATAGGCGTTTTTATAGAGTTTAGGATTACTTTAAGCCGTCTGATCAACCCAGAATTAATCCCAGCCAATCAGAGCAGATCAGAAACCCTAATGAGTCAGCACACAGTCATTAGCAGGTCACTAATCATATCTGCCCGAGGGGGGGGCAGGTCGACCCCCAGATCGACCCTATGGTCGAACAGGTTAGGGTAGGTCGACCCCTAGGTCGACCCTATGGTCGACCTGGTTAGGGTAAGTCGACCACCATGTCGACCCTATGGTCGACCTGGCCCTGGCGGGAAATTTCCCGCTAAGCCCATTTGACTCTGAAATTTTGAATTTTGAAATCTGTTTTGAATTTTCTGAAACTTCCGATGGCTATAACTTCTTCATGCGAAGTCCAATTTACGCAAACTCGGACTCTATCTCTACCAGAATTCCGAGACGAACACAATGGCGCAACCCGTTTCCCTTAATTCTGACATCTGAGATTAGTTATTCTTTAATTTGTTATTATAGCGTTAACAGAAATACGAGGTGTTACAGTAAATCGGGTTAAAGAACAAATTTCGTTAAAATACAGTTCACGATAAACCCAATTCGCATTCCATTAATTATCCGGTTAAAAAACAAGTGTTATTTAAAACACTGTTCACGATAAACCCAAAATTCAATTCAAATTCAAATTCAATTCTAATTAAATACCATTTAATTGGTATACTTCATTAAATCCAAATAAAAAGATTTAATATTTTCCTCAACTGGGTTTAAGAACAGTGTTAATGAAGACACCATTCACGACAAACCCAAATCCCATTTGATATTAAACACAAGGCTCTGAATAGAAAATATATCGGCTTATATTCAATATCAAATTCTACGACCAACAAGTATCATATTGGAAATAACGATATAAATATATCTTTCAAATTTCCATAACAATATCTGTATAATCACGAAATCCAACATCGTAATATTCCAAAGACAATTTCGATTCAAATCCATTCCAATTCAACTATTGGAAATTCTGTTTATTTTTAAAACCCTTTTAAATCCAATTTATTTATTTCAAAAATAAATGGATTATAATTCTAGTTCAAAACTAGTTCATTTTGATAAAAATCTATTTTTATCTTTTCAAATATGGAATTTTTTCATCCCAATTCTTTCCATATCATTTCTTATGATTTTACACAAATTATTGCTATTTTTAATAATTTTATCAAGGCCCATACAATCGATTTCCATCAACGGCCATCGAACTGCACTTACAGCGACCTTTTCCAATTTTGATTTGGACATAATTCCAAATCCAACCATTAGATTTCGAATCTCTAATATTCTTTAGAAAGTTCTTTTCGATACAAACCCAACGGTTTTGGTTTTAGTGAATCCGACGGTCGGATATCCTGTAATGTCCATTCGAAGTCAATGGTCAAAATTCGAGAACTGCCGCAGCGCGGCACGTTCTATTCAGGCCATTATATATATAATATATATATATTGTATATATTTTGTCGATTTCCTTTTAAAACGTATTTTATAAATTGTTTTAAATTCATTTTCAAAACCATTTCAACTTCATATTCAATTTTAAATCACTGTATCATAATATATAAATGATAATATTTTCAAAATTTTAGATTTTGAAATTACTTCCTTTTCTATATTCATTATAAAAACGAATATACTCGATATTAATATCATTCGCGTCAAAATGGCGCATATCTAATCAACACAACTTTATATATTTCAATAACTTCGTTATTCTATTCAGCAAATGAATATTTTCCTCAACACATGAATTTTCTTTTATTCAACACATGAATATATATTTTATTCAACACATGAATTTTCTTTTACTCAACACATGAATATATATTTTACTCAACTCATGAATTTTCTTTTATTCAACACATGAATATTCTTTATTTTCCAACTTGGAATGAGGCCCAATTAATTACCATATAATGTTAATTATATGGATTCCCTACAGCACATGTATCTAATAGCAACGATAAATAATCAACCATCATCCAGAGTGCATTCTACACTGCATAAGCATCTAAAAAAAAACATTTAACGCTTATAACAGCCTATTAATCAATCGATCGACATACAGCTAATTATTTGGGATTAGTGTACGCCAAATATCATCCAACACCCGTGTGGGGTTTCAAACAATCAAACACAAATTTTATTTGTGCAGTTGGGTGATGTGTAAAATTTATCGTCCCAATCAATATCAGTCAAATGTGTGTATATAAACAAATCGTCCGATTTGTTTATAAATATTTATTTTACATACATGTTAAAAATTATATTTTTAAATATAAAATATCTTATTCCATTCTACATCACACAATCAATATTCACACCACAAACAATAAACAAACAAGTCGTCCGTGGTCTGTGGACAATGGGTGTCAGGTGCTGCTAAGCACCGTCTGCATCCTAGTATATATCTCAACTAGAAAACAAAATAAAAGTGAGAAGTTCTCATCGAATAGCTAAACCAATTGACCACGACTCTTCATATGTAGGAAATCTTCAACGTGTCTCCAAGGAGATCTGTTTCATGCGGTATATGTTAAAAATTATATTTTTAACAATGTTTCTTTCTATATAAAGATTATATTTTTACAACGCTACTTTCTATATAAAAATTATATTTTTACAACGCTACTTCCTATATAAAGATTATATTTTTACAACGCTACTTTCTATATAAAGATTATATTTTTACAATTCCATCGTTATTCAATCAAAGAAAAATCATATTTTTCTTTGTTAAAAATTATATATATATATATATATATATATATATATATAATCTATGCATAAAGATCCTACCTGTAACACCCCTCGTCCATTAATGTCACTCACAAAGGGAATGCATTAACTTCCATGGAGCATTTTAAGTGTGTATAGAACAGCAACTTAACAACAAGACAGATATAAACAATACTAAAACTTTAAAACTTTATTTCAATGCAGTGGAAAATACATAAGTTTGATTACATCATCAAAACCAGAGTCAAAGTACATAATATCCATCTTGACCATCTCAAAGTACATCAATTAAAAGACATAATCCCCAATACAAAATAGCCATAAATAAATGAGAGGCTGAACTTTACTTCAGCGATCCAAGCAATCTTCTAAAAGCAAGAAGCACAGTTGTCCAAAATCAAGCTCCACTAGTTCTAGTTCCAACCTGAGCACCTGGGGGGGTGGGGGGAAGGAAGAAAAGAGGAGGAAACAAAGGGGGGTCAGACATAAAGTCTGGCGAGTGCGATAACTTTAACAATATAATTACCAAAGTAACTAGGGTAAGGCATATGTTGGAAAATCAGGAAATGACCATGAACCATTGAGTATGGTAGAGTAAACAAGGAAACAAGATGAACAACGATATCGTTAAAGCGCACCTAAACCACTATAAGTTAATTACTAAACTACACCAACACTATAAGATAATTGCTATACTGCACCACCACTAGTCACCCTAAGGTTGATCCAGCCTACAGACTTAAATAATGATAATGGTAGTTTCGTGCACCCCTAGCTGCCTATGAAGGTGCCGCCTGTCCCTATCTCCACTAGGTGTACCCACTACTCCCAAGCGATCGGCTCCCTAACTCGTAGATACCCGTGATGGACCCATAGTGGGGTCTATCACTCCCTAAAGTGGCAACCCGATACCACAAATAATGCACGGCTTATACCTACACGATGCAACAACGTCTTACCTACCAGCCTGGGTCCACACATGCATATGAACCCGTTGGACTTGCGTTGCCACCGCTAACCCGGTTTGGCCTCTTACAGTCAAGCCCAGTATGCGTGTCCCGTCCTCGACTTGGATCGAGCCCACAAAGATACGTATGGGTTACTGGTTAAAATGGGCCCCCATTACTTGACACAAGCTGTCCACCTAAGCTTGGTCCCCTCTAGTATATCCCACTTAACCCTCTTCTTATTCATGTTTCAATTTTGGTTAAGTATTTCTAATCGTATTTAAAATGACACCCAAGGCACCCACTAGATTCGACATGCCACCAAAGGCACACACTTAACCCCCTCATGTCCCATTACATGTTTATCTGGTTAAGTGTTTCTTAATTCATTAAGACCGTAACCTCATAAAGACCTCCCACATTAGACTGGCATTTGTGGCAGCTGGATTTACCGGGCCGGTCCGGGCAGTCTTACATCACAAAAGAGCCTAACCTCGTGTCTTTACAATTGTTACGTATTTAATTTATGCCTAAGACCTCCCACATTAGACTGGCATTTGTGGCAGCTGGATTCGCCGGGCGGGTCCGGGCAGTCTTACACCACAAAAGAGCCTAACCTCGTGTCTTAGACGATTAATTACTCCTAATTAATCATTCTCTAATTTGAATTATTTTCCCTATTCAAATTATCAATCAATTCCAAATTTAACGATGTCCATAATTGACTCAATTATGTCCATCCATTTATGATATGTAAAATCATACCAATTTTTCATCACAAATTTATTTTATGCCTTTTAAGGCATCTATGCCAATTAAATCTTTTTATATTATCCCCTTTTACCCCACGTTGTACGTTTATTCGTTTAACGTAAAATATACGTTAGACTCGAATAGTCTAACTCATGGAATAAAGAAAAAACATCACAACATACATATAATTAGAACTAGATCTAAACATAAGGGGTGAACTTGCATGGGTGAATGATGTTCTACATCTAAAACTTGCATAGGCCAAAGTTACAACTTGCATAAAACTACATATGCCATAGACCCAAATCTAAAGGTGTGAACTTGTTGGGATAATGGTCACAAACCTGCATAAATCATTTATGTCATAGATCTACATCTAAAGGTGTAAACTTGCATAGGAAGTAACCACAAACTTGCAAAACATGATTCATATTCAAACACATGTATTCATATAAACTTGCATATGTGATTTATGCAACATAAAAATGGTATAAACTTACATCTAAACATGTAAACTAGCATGTAGAATTTGGCATATAACTCACACATGTCATAGCCTAACTTTAGATCTAAAATAGATGTCATGAAGCATGTAAGGTTACATATAATTTCCCCCAACTTGCATATGATTCATGTCTTGATAAAAATCTAAAATTGCATACATGCTTATGATTTATCATATGAATCAACATACCCAAACTAGCATATGAACAACATGGTGATTTGATTATACATAAGCCAATCATAAAATTACAACATAGATGATCACAACTTTACAAGATAACATCATAGAATTTACAGCATAAACATCACAATTTTACTACATGAATAATTCACATCATATCCAAATAATCCACATCATAACTCAATCCAATTAATTTGCTAATTATTTTATTAAAACTATCGAACTCACAACTCAAAGAAGGTCTTGAGTTCTGAATTCTGAGTTCTGAAGTTGTAATAGCTTTCCCTTGAAGAAGATTCGTTGTTGAAGTTGAAAAGAATTGAATTAGATTAGCTTTCTTCCTCTCTAATTGGTGGCGGCTATGCTGAGATGCTAGGTGACGGCATGAAGGCCATGAATCTAATTTTGTTTTGATTTTAGGCTTTGAGTCTAGAGGTGTTTTTATAGAGTTTAGGATTAGTTTAAGTCGTCTGATCAACCTAGAATTAATCCCAGCCAATCAGAGCATATCAGAAACCCTAATGAGTCAGCATCTAGTCATCAACAGGTCATAAAACAAATCTGCCCCCGGGGGGGGGGGGGGGGGCAAGTCGACCTGGTCAGGGCAGGTCAACCCCCAGGTCGACCTGGCCCTGGCGAGAATTTTCCCGCCTAGCGTGTCTGACTCCGAAATTTGAATTTTCTGAAATCTGTTTTGAATTTTCCAAAACTTCCGATGGCCATAACTTCTTCATACGAAGTCCAATTCACGCAAACACGGACTCTATCTCAACCAGAATTCCGAGACGAACACAATGGTGCAACCCGTTTCCCTTAATTCTCACGTCTGAGATTAGTTATTCTTTAATTTGTGAACATTAGTGTTAACAGAAATACAGGGTGTTACATTCTCCCCTCCTTAAAGGATTTCGCCCCCGAAATCTCCAAGTTAAGGAGAATGCATATCCTACCATCCAAACAACCATCTACTCAACCATCAAACACAGGCATCCATTGTCCTTATAAAATTCCTAATGCTATATGAACATATGCAAGAAGTGTGTGTATATATTCTTTATCTAATGCAAAATCAGGTGGTCTACCGATTCAGTTGACCTCCTTAATGCAAACCATGATAGTGCCAGACGTCCATTATGTATGCGAAAGAACCCTATCGATACATATCATTTCTACATGTGTGCACAACCATTCACCAAAATGCAACATCCATATGATGGTACAACCATTATACATCCATTACTTAAATATGTACACACATTTATATGCAAAATGCAATATGAAGTGACTGAGCCGATCTAGTGCCTAACGTGTGTGTATATGCATCCACGAGAAACCACTAGCAAACACTTGCATCCACATGCATCCATCATACATAACATGTCTCAAACACATGTTTCAACCATAGGACTACCCTATCTAAAGGTCAAAGGTACTAGCGAGAGGACATACTAAAGATAAGATAAGTACAAGGTAAGCGATAAAGGAGAAATTAAAGTACATACCCTTGAAAAGAAAAGGGTATAATGAATGCATCTTCTCTTCCGTCTCCCAAGTAGCGTTGCTCTCATCATCTCCCCATTGCACTTTGACTAGCTTGACCTCTCGATTCCTCAACTTCTTAATCTCCGACCCAAGAATGCACGTAGGAGCTCGTCGAATCGTCGCATCACACTCTATCTCCACCTCTCTAAGCAAGCTCGGCTCTACCACTTCCGCGGTCTCATGCAAGCATTTCATCAAATGTGATATATGGAATACATCGTGTATGCCACTAAGTCTCTCGGGCAACTCCACTCTATACGCTATCTGCCCAATCCTCTCCTTAATAGGAAACGGCCCTATGAATCTTGGTGCTAACTTCCCAACGGACCCAAAGAGAACGACGTTCCGTAATGGGGACACCTTGACAAAGACCATGTCCCCAATATCAAACTCAAGATCTGTCCTCCTCTTGTCCGCATAAGATTTCTGCCTATCTTGCGCCGTCTTCATCCTCCTTCGAATCAAATCGATCTTTTCCGAAGTCTCTCTAATCATATTGGTCCCAAGCAAGATCTTATCTGTAGACTCCTGCCAAAAAATAGGCGAACGACACGGCCGTCCATAAAGAGCCTCGAATGGTGCCATGCCAATGCTAGACTGAAAGCTACTATTATAGGCGAACTCCACCAACGGAAGATGTTCCTCCCATGTACCTCCGAAATCTAAGACACACAACCTCAATAGGTCCTCTAGAATACGATTCACCCTCTCGGTCTGGCTGTCCGTCTGAGGATGATATGCGGTGCTCAAACATAACTGAGTCCCTACCGCCTCTTGCAAGCTCTTCCAAAATTCGCTAGTAAAGATAGGATCGCGGTCGCTCACTATGCTAGAAGGAACACCGTGCAAACGAACTATTTCACGAATGTATACGAAGGCTAACCATGGAGCAGTCCTCTTACTCTTCACGGGAATGAAATGGGCGCTCTTGGTAAGTCTGTCTACCACAACCCAAATCCCGTATTACCCTTCCTCGATCTCGGTAACCCGTCAACAAAGTCCATCAAGACACCGGGCTTCTTTTGCTCTGCTTTTACTTGTTGGCACACCAAGCATCTCACGACAAACTCAGCCATGTCCCTCTTCATACCGGCCCAAAAGTAAACTCGTCTCATGTCCATGTACATCTTGTCCCCGCCGGGATGGATGGTCGTCTTCGAACGATGTGCATCATCAAGAATGGTCTTCCTTAGGTCCTCGTCTTTTGGTACACAAAGTCTACCATCCCTATGTAACCAACCCTTATCATCTAGAGTATACCTACTGAGATGGCTCGATGACTCCCCTCTTTTGAGATTCTCTACTAACCCAACCAACTGTGGGTCATCTTGTTGTGCCTCGCCAATCCATCCCAAAAGCATAGGTCTAACCTCCAAGGATGCTAGCAAACCGGGTACAAAGTCAATGGAAGGTTTAAAGTCAAACGTAGAGATGAACTCTAAGCTTCGCCGCTCAACAAACAACGGACTCAAGGACAACCTTTTTCTACTTAAGGCGTCTTCCACCATGTTACCCTTGCCAGCGGTATATGCTATCTCGAAGTCGTAGGATGCTAAGAATTCCATCCACCTTTGCTGCCTTAAGTTCAAGTCTTCCTGAGAAACCAAGTATTTTATCTATTTGTGGTCAGTGAACAATTCGAATTTCTCGCCAAGAAGATAATGACACCAAGACTTAAGCGCGAAAACAATAGCGGCCAACTCTAGGTCATGTGTAGAATAATTTCTCTCATGCACTCTCAACTGCCTTCCACCGTAGGCTATTACCCTTCCCTCTTGCATTAAGACTGCGCCTAGTCCTGTCCCACAAGCTTCGGTATAAACGGTAAATGGCTTACTCCCATCTGGCAACACTAAGACTGGGGCTGTGGTCAAAGCTCTCTTTAGACGTTGGAACGCATCATCACAATCTACGTCCCATGTGAAAACTAAGTTCTTCTTCGTCAAGCGTGTTAATAGGGCTGATATTTTTGCGAAGTCTTTCATAAATTTCCTATAGTAGCCAGCCAACCCTAAGAAACTCCTCTCCTCAGTAGCATTTTTAGGGACCTTCCAATCTTGGATGGCCACTACCTTTGCGGGATCCACGACTATCCCTTCTTTGGAAACCACGTGCCCTAAGAATCGCACTTCCTTCCTCCAAAAGTGACATTTAGAAAATTTATCTTTAAGGGTATGCGCTCGAAGAGTCTCCAACACTTCCCTAAGATGTAGGGCATGCTCTTCCTTGTTTTTAGAAAAGATCAAGATGTCGTCCACAAAGACTACCATGAATTTATTAAGGTACTCCCTAAACACCCTACTCATCAAGTCAACAAAGTATGCCGGGGCGTTTGTCAAACCGAAGGGCATCACAAGCCACTCGAAGAAACAGTCTGGGGTCCTAAAGACAATCTTGTCTATGCTATCCTTAGCCACTCTCAACTGATCGAAACCTGTGGCTAAGTCCAACTGCGAAAACACTGAGGCGCCAACTAACTGATCGAAGAGATCGTCAATCCTCGGTAGTGTGTGTCTATTCTTCTTAGTAAGCTTATTAAGTTCTCTATAGTCCACACAAAGTCTAAGGGACCCATCTGCCTTCGTGGAAAATACTACTGGAGCACCCCACTCCAATATAATACGTCTGATGAACCCCTTCTCAAGCAATTCTTTCACTTGCTTACTGAGTTCACTTCTCTCTCTTGGAGCTATGTGGCGCACGGGTAATGCAACTGGCTTTGCATTATCTACTAGATATATTCGAAAGTCTATCTCACGTTTTGGGGGTAAACCCCTCACCTCATCGAAGACATCAACATATTCACAGACTATGGGAACAGAATGTAAATCATCATCGGATGCGTCAAGGGATTCTAGGTAGCTAAGCCTTACTGGACCTCTAGGGTCACAAGAAATATCAAGGGTCTTTCCAAAATGAGTCAACAATCTAACTACCCTTCTTTCACAATCTAGGATGGCCCCATATCTAGTTATCCAATCCATACCTAGAATTAAACCGTAGCCCATGAAGCCAAGAACAAAGGCGTTGCATTCAAACTCAACGCCCAAGATAAACACTCTCAAATCCCAACAAATCATAGAAAGATGAGCCGAACCAGCAATAGGATTTGAGACTACTAAGGGATCCGTAACTAGACTAGTATCTAGGTGAAGTGTTTCAATTAATGATGTAGAGATAAACGAATGTGATGCGCCAGAATCGAATAAAGTACAGACAGTGTAACACCCCGAAAATTCTATAACTGTGAAATTCATGAATTAAAGTATAATTAAATCTGAAATCAAAGAACTAGGGGAAACGGGATACGCAATTGCGTTCGTCTCGGAAAAATACGCGAAATAGAGTCCGAGTTTTCGAAAAACGGAGTCTGTATGAAGAAGATATGGCCTTCGGAAGTTTTGAATTAAATTTAAAATTCAAACAGAATAAAATAATTCGAAAATGGGGCCCAATGGGCCAGGGCGGACAAACACCCGCCTAGGCCACCCAGGTCGACTGGGCTGTCGACCTGGGCTACCCATGTCGACAGGGCTGTCGACAGCCCTGTCGACAGGGGTGTCGACCTGGTCGAGCCCAGTCAACCTGGCTGGCCAGGTCTGTGTTTGGTCGAATTTCTGTGGTCTGCTTTGTCACTAGGGCTAGGTGGCAAGTTCTAATTGGTCTCTCTTCGTAATGAATGGCTATGATCAATCCAAGCAACATCAAGGGTCCTAATCAGTTCCTAACCTCTATATAAACAACCCTAGACTAAACCCTAATCTATTCATTCAAAATTAAGAACATAGACGCCATGTTGCTGAGGAACGACTAAGAATAGCCGCCAACTAGAGAGGGAATTAGGAAGAAAGTTCTAAAGCCTAAAGCAATTCAAGCAACCTAAAGCCAATCAATTCAACAAAGGAATCATATCTCTTAATTAGAGAATTCGCCGCAACTATTGTAAGTAGAGTATTACTTTGGTATGAATAAACAACTGTATTGATTTGTATGCTTGAATTGGGATAATAAAGTAGTTCATATTTGTGCAAAATTATGTTATTCATTATAAAGAACTACATGCGGTAGTTCTATGCAAATATACGTTTGGAATATTGTGCAAATTATGTAATCTATGTTGAAGCTACATGTATGTAGTTGATTGAAATTCATTCGAGTTTGGGGCTTTGTTATTATGCCATCATGATGTATATTTTTGTGCATAAATCATTTTGCAAGTAATTGAAACAAGTTTGGTTGTTATAGTTCATATGAAACTATGTTGGAATTTTGACACCATAATCCATGTATTAAGTCATGCTTTTGCAAAACTTATGAATATGGCTAGGCTATGAATGATATTTGGCATAATTGAAATCTATGATTAAGTCTATTTTGTTTAAAAGAATTATATGATGACATATGTGAGACATGGCTAGGTTAGACTCAAAAATCCCTTTTTGCAAGTTTAAAGCAAACACCATGATTAGGAATATTTATGCCATGCTTATGTTTGACATTATGCCATGTTTATGCTAGAAGTATTTATGCCATGCTTATGTTTGACATTATGCCATGTTTATGCTAGAAGTATTTATGCCATGCTTATGTTGGACATTATGCCATGTTTATGCTAGAAGTATTTATGCCATGCTTATGTTTGACATTATGCCTAAATAAAAATATAGGTTCATGTGTCAATAATGATATCTCAATTACAAGTTCACATGCTTTGATTCATGTCACCTATGTTTTATGACCAAAGTATATGTCACTACTATGCAAGTACACCAGTTTCTATTTTGTATTCCCATCGTCATATTGCAAGTTCATACGCTCACCTTCCCCTTTTTGTGTATGTAATCACGCTTTAAGCCTCCCCTTTCGCATGGCTAAATTGGGCTTTAAAAGGCTAAGCCCAATATATATGAACGGACGTGTAAAACGGGGGAAAATAACGTTGGGTTAAAATTAATTAATGAATGAAAATATAGAATAGAAGGGGCCAAATTCAAATATGGGTTGGGCCCGTGATTGGTGTAACCTTTACACCATTAACTTAATAATGGGCCGCAAATATTTACATATAAGAAATAAAGAAGAATGACAAAATATGTAAATGTAGAACATACGATGTGTTTAACCCGAGGTTGGATTGAGTTGTGATGTAAACCTGCCCGGAACCGCCCGGCTGTCCAGTAGTCACAACAATACCTATCCAATGTGGGAGGTTAAACATGGAGCCCAGCAAGGACCCGAGGTTAGACTGAGTTGTGGCGTAAGACTGCCCGGAACCAACCGGCAACAGGCAGCCACAACAATACCTGTCTAATGTGAGAGGTCAGGGCCTTAATAAGACAATTAAGGCTGAGTCAGGATTGTTAGGATTAAGTGAACTAAAGACTTAATCAAAATGGAACATGCTAAACTAAACGGACTGGTGGGGGTTAGGTAGGAAACACTTAACCAACTTAGCATGTTGGCTAGAGATAGAAAACCTAGTAACGGGGGACCCTTTTCAGCAGTAACCCTAAAAGGTGTATCAGGATACCCTGAAACTAGGCAGGGTGGGGCACGATTACTGGGCTGATTGTAAGAGGTCAAAGCGACGGTGGTGGTGTAGCAGTGTAGGTTCTAACGGAGTGCGGGCGTGTACACACTCCGGTGCAGAAAAATAAGGCACTGGACACCAGTAGCATACCTGTGCACTCTAAGGTTGTGTCGGGTTGCCACTATGGGACTTGATACACCCCATGGTGGGACCAGCATAGGTAACTACAGACATCGGGGGCCGTAAGACACATGTAACTATGCGAGTAGGAGCCGATCATCATTGAATGGATCACATCACCCTGATTATGGGGTGCCAATTGGAAACTAGTTTATATGGGTTCAGAGATTAACATGGGGTACGATAGTATATTCGACCCTAGATAACTTAACCAAGTTTATTGTGCTTGCCCACTTCTTGTTTATACTTATCATACCCAGTTCTTTATTCATAGACAAAATAGTACTAGACTTACTCAGGCTTTATGTCTGACTCTACTTTTCTTTCGTCTTCTTTCTTCCGTTTCCCCCCCCCCCCCAGGTCCTCAGGGAGGGAACACAGCAGCTTGACCAACCTCAACATCCAGCTTGAAGAAGAGAAATGTATTGCTTGGACTTTCCTGTTTTGAACTATGGCTTTGGACAATCCACTATGGGGCTTTTGCAGTTTATCTATGTTTTATTTATGCTTCTTTAAATAATGTACTCAAGACAGATTATGAAAGTGTTATGTTATGTTTTTGGAAAGGATGTTGTTGTAACACGTATTTGACTTTTTGAAATAAAGTTTGTTGTTCTTCCGCTGTTTACAAATATGTGTTCTTATATCTGTCTTGTATATCTGTGACTTGTACTTATAAACCTCCACCAAAATTAGGGCATTCCCTTTGAGAGTGACCCTAACGGAGGTGGGGTGTTTCACTTGGTATCAGAGCATAGGTTTACCAGATAAGATAAAAAGTTTTGAAAAAAATTATTTTCAAAAAAGGAAATTTAAAGAAGCATTTTTAAAAGAAAAATATTATTTTATTTTTAAAAGGCAAAGTCCACTCCCCAAAGCCGTAGGTACTATCTCTTATCCTTCGTTTTGAATCTATCCTTTTTGTTTCAGCATGTCCCAAGATCTTATCTTGCCAGAAGGGGTGCCAATACCTGGTTGGTTTAGACGGTTCTTAGAAGCAAGGGCCACTCAGCCAGGTCCTACCGTTCCTCCTCCCCCAGCTGAAGGGAATCATCCAGCTGCGGCAGCACCTTTTCCTCCACCTCCTCCTCGGGGAAACGCGTTCGCTAAGATATGTAAAGATTTTAAAGCTATGGGAGGAAGGGATTTCCATGGAACTGAGTCCTTCGTAGCAGCTAGAAATTGGCTGAAAGAAACTGAGGACCTATTCATCATCTTTGAGGTAGAAGATAGACAAAAAGTACAGTTGGCAGTATGGCTATTGAAGGGCGAGGCTTCCTACTGGTGGGAAGTCACTAATGCTGAAAGACCAGTGGAGACATGGGAGGACTTTAGGGCAAGGTTTGAGACTAAGTTTCTCTCAGATGCGGAAAGAAGTTTGCAGTTGGAAAAATTCTTATTTCTTAAGCAAGGGGACAAGACAGTCAGAGAGTATGTGAATCAGTTTGATGAGCTGGCTAGGTTTGGGCTTGACCTAGTCAATACCCCGCACAAGAAGGCTCTCCGTTTCGTCAAAGGGTTGAATGAGCCATTACACAGTTTGGCCATGACCCATATACCCATGGGAGCCACGTATGAAAGATTGGTGCAAATGGCATTGCTGAATGAAGAGGATAAGGGCAAGAAGGAGACAAAGGCAGAAAGCTCTCAAGGGAAGAAAGAGGGTTTGCAGCCTAAGAAGACAGACTTTAAAAAAGGCGGGGAAGGCAACAAAGAGAAGAGGACGTGTAATTTCTTTGGCAAAGTGGGGCACTTAGTAAAGGACTGCCGGAAAAAGAAGGCCAAGGAGAATGGTGGGTGCTTTTCTTGCGGTGAGACGGGCCATAGGGCTAAGGACTGCCCAAAGAAACGGGGACAGGGGCAGGGCGCTGGATCCACCCCAGGGGCACAGATTCATGTGCTGGAAGCGCCACCTTTGCAACAGTGAGGTACGAACACTTCTGTAGAAAGTGTAGTTTATCTTTACGATCACCCCGTTCGCACTTTATTTGATTCTGGCGCATCACACTCCTTTATCTCGTCTGCTTTAGTAGAGTCTCTGCACCTAAAAACTAGTATGGTAGAGGACCCCTTAATTGTTTCAAACCCAATTGGGGGCCCAGCTCATTTGTCTATGATCTGTGTGGGATTGAAAATTTCTATTCTAAGTATAGAATTTCAATGTAGTACCTTTGTTTTGGGCTTTTCGGGGTATGGTTTGATTATGGGCATGGATTGGCTATCCAGTAATGGGGCCATCCTTGATTGTGAGAAAAGGGTTGTTAGGCTCCTAACCCAGCTCGGTAATACTTTGGAAATTTCTTGTAATCCCTCGCATGCGGTTATGCTTAGTTATCTTGAATCGCTAGATGCCTCTGTTGAAAATTTGCATTCAGTTAGAGTGGTCCGGGAATATCCGAATGTCTTTGAAGAGGTGAAGGGCTTGCCTCCTAAGCGGGAAATAGACTTCCACATATATCTTGTAGATAATGCAAAGCCCGTTGTGTTGCCCGTTAGACATATGGCTCCACGAGAAAGGAAAGAGCTCAGTAAACAGATTAAAGAGCTTCTAGAAAAAGGGTTCATTAGGAGGAGCATTTCAGAATGGGGCGCTCCGGTGGTGTTCGCTACAAAGGCGGATGGTTCACTCCGTCTATGTGTTGACTATAGGGAGCTCAACAAGCTAACGAAAAAGAATAGGCACCCTCTCCCTAGAATTGACGATTTATTTGACCAGCTTGTAGGAGCGTCTGTTTTCTCCCAACTCGATTTAGCAACCGGTTTTCATCAGCTAAGGGTGGCTGAGGATAGCATCGATAAAACGGCTTTCAGAACCCCAGATGGCTTCTTTGAATGGCTTGTCATGCCTTTCGGCTTGACAAATGCACCTGCTTACTTCGTGGACCTGATGAGTAGGGTATTTAGAAATTTCCTCAACAAATTCGTAGTGGTCTTCGTAGATGATATCCTTATCTTCTCAAAGAGTGAAGAGGAACATGCTCAGCACCTAAGGGCAATCATGGAAACTTTGCGAGTCCATCAACTAAAAGCCAAGTTCTCCAAATGCCACTTTTGGAGAGAAGAGGTGAGGTTCCTTGGGCACATAGTATCCAAACAAGGGTTAGCGGTGGACCCTGCTAAGGTAGTAGCGGTACAGGATTGGAAGACACCAAGGAATGCAACTGAGGTCTGAAGTTTCCTAGGACTAGCAGGTTTCTATCGAAAGTTCATAAGGGATTTTGCGAAAATCTCCGCTCCGCTCACGAAATTGACTAAGAAGAATCTAGTGTTTAATTGGGATTTGTATTGCGAGTTTGCTTTCCAACGACTAAAAAGGGCTCTCACAACAGCCCCAGTTTTGACGCTGCCAGATGGGAGCAAGATGTTCACTGTTTATACGGATGCATGTGGGACAGGGCTAGGCGCCGTCTTAATGCAAGAAGGAAGGGTAGTAGCTTATGGCGGGAGGCAATTGAAAGTACACGAAAAGAACTACCCAACCCACGATCTTGAGTTAGCCGCCATCGTCTTTGCACTCAAGTCTTGGCGACACTATCTCCTAGGTGAGAAGTTCGAATTTTACACTGACCATAAATCGTTGAAATATCTTTTCTCGTAGAAAGATCTTAACTTGAGGCAACAAAGATGGATGGAGTTTCTTGCCTCGTACGATTTCGAAATCTCCTACACTCCGGGCAAAGGCAACGTAGTGGCAGACGCGTTGAGCCGAAAGAAATTGACCCTAAGCCCGTTGTTTGTTGAAAGACAAAGCCTAGAGTTTATAGCCAGCTTCGACTTTAGGCCTTCCTCTGATTTCGTACCGGGCTTGCTAGCATCTCTCGAAGTGCGCCCAACTTTAGTGGATTCAGTAGGGGCAGCACAACGCGAAGACCCTCAGCTTGTGGAAATGATTGATAGGCAAATTAGGGGTGAGACTTCAAGTCACCTCAACAGATACTCCATCGACGATAAGGGTTTGCTAAGGCGAGACGGAAGACTATGCGTCCCACAGACAAAAGATTTAGTAAGGAAGGTTCTCGAGGAAGCGCATCATTCCAAGATGACGATACACCCAGGCGGAGATAAAATGTACAAAGACATAAAAAGGACTTTCTTCTGGAATGGCATGAAAAAGGACGTGGCAGAATTCGTTTCTAAGTGTATGGTGTGCCAACAGGTTAAGGCGGAACAGAAAAAGCCTGGCGGACTGCTACATCCTTTGGAGGTCCCGCAGTGGAAGTGGGATAGCATCTCAATGGACTTCATCGATGGGCTGCCTAGGTCTAGGAGAGGCAACACTAGCATTTGGGTAATAGTGGATAGGCTTACTAAAAGCGCCCACTTTTTACCTATCAAAAGTAAAAGAACTGCCTCATCCCTAGCATCACTTTACCTCAAAGAAATCGTTCGACTCCATGGAATACCGTCTAGCATTGTTAGTGACCGAGACCCCATCTTCACCAGTGAGTTTTGGCGGAGTCTGCAAGAAGCTGTAGGAACGCAGTTATGCTTGAGCACAGCCTATCATCCCCAAACCGACGGCCAAACAGAGAGAGTGAACAGAGTTTTGGAAGACCTCTTAAGACTGTGCGTCCTTGACTTCGGAGGGACATGGGAAGACCACCTTCCTTTGGTGGAATTCGCCTACTACAACAGCTATCAAGCAACCATTGGAATGGCGCCCTTCGAAGCTTTATATGGAAGACCGTGCCGATCACCCACTTGTTGGTTGGAGTCCACGGATAAGCTCATACTTGGACCAGATATGATCCGAGAGACCTCAGAGAAAGTAGACTTAATACGAAGAAGGATGAAGACGGCCCAAGACAGACAAAAGTCCTACGCCGACAAGAGGAGGACCGACCTTGAATTTGAAGTTGGAGACAGAGTTTTTCTCAAGGTATCACCGCTAAGGAACGTTGTTCGTTTTGGAACCACAGGAAAACTGGCACCAAGGTTCGTAGGGCCATTCCCTATTATCGAGAAAATTGGGAAAATGGCCTATAGATTAGAGCTACCCGAGAGGTTGGCTGGAGTCCATAACGTTTTTCACGTTTCACATCTCCGAAAATGTCTGCATGAGTCAGCTGAAGTGGTAGAGCCAAATATCCTCGAAGAGGCCGAAGTGGAACGCGAAGCGACCATAAGAAAAGTTCCAACCCGCATCTTAGGAACAGAAGTGAAGAAGCTACGCAACCGCGAAGTCAAGCTCGTCAAAGTTCAGTGGAGCGACGCCGAGGGAGACGCAACTTGGGAAACTGAAGCTAAAATCCGTACAGCCTACCCTTTTCTGTTCGAGGGTACATCCTTGATCTTTCCTTTTCCTTAAGTTGCGCTTTTATCTATCTTTTTAGGTATATTTCCTCGACCGTATCTTTTAGGTAGAAAACCTTTGGATGAAAACATGTAGTTGAAACATGTTATGGATGATGGTTGCAAGTGGTTGCAAGTGATTGCTAATGGTTGCTCGTGGTTGCATATACACACACAATCTAGGTTTTAGATCGGCTCAGTCACTTCATATTGCATATGCATATATGTTTGCATTCGTATATGGTTGAACTTTAATGTGTTGTCATGTGGATGTTGCATTTGTATTGAATGATTGTGCACTCATGTAGAATCAAGAATAGGGAAGTTTGCATACATAATGGATTCATGGCACTTACATAATTCGCATTAAGGAGGTCAACTGAATCAGTAGACCGCCTGATTTTGCATTAGATAAGTTCATGTACACCCACACTTCGCATATGATCATGAAGCATTAGAAGTCTTTTAAGGACAATGGATGCTCGTGTTTGATGGATGAGTAGATGGATGATTGGATGTTAGGATATACATTCCTCCTAACTTGAAGATTTCGGGGACGAAATCCTTTTAAGTGGGGGAGAATGTAACACCCCGAAAATTCTATAACTGTGAAATTCATGAATTAAAGTATAATTAAATCTGAAATCAAAGAACTAGGGGAAACGGGATACGCCATTGCGTTCGTCTCGGAAAAATACGCGAAATAGAGTCCGAGTTTTCGAAAAACGGAGTCCGTATGAAGAAGATATGGCCTTCGGAAGTTTTGAATTAAATTTAAAATTCAAACAGAATAAAATAATTCGAAAATGGGGCCCAATGGGCCAGGGCGGATAAACACCCGCCTAGGCCACCCAGGTCGACTGGGCTGTCGACCTGGGCTACCCATGTCGACAGGGCTGTCGACAGCCCTGTCGACAGGGGTGTCGACCTGGTCGAGCCCAGTCAACCTGGCTGGCCAGGTCTGTGTTTGGTCGAATTTCTGTGGTCTGCTTTGTCACTAGGGCTAGGTGGCAAGTTCTAATTGGTCTCTATTCCTAATGAATGGCTATGATCAATCCAAGCAACATCAAGGGTCCTAATCAGTTCCTAACCTCTATATAAACAACCCTAGACTAAACCCTAATCTATTCATTCAAAATTAAGAACATAGCCGCCATGTTGCTGAGGAACGACTAAGAATAGCCGCCAACTAGAGAGGGAATTAGGAAGAAAGTTCTAAAGCCTAAAGCAATTCAAGCAACCTAAAGCCAATCAATTCAACAAAGGAATCATATCTCTTAATTAGAGAATTCGCCGCAACCATTGTAAGTAGAGTATTACTTTGGTATGAATAAACAATTGTATTGATTTGTATGCTTGAATTGGGATAATAAAGTAGTTCATATTTGTGCAAAATTATGTTATTCATTATAAAGAACTACATGCGGTAGTTCTATGCAAATATACGTTTGGAATATTGCGCAAATTATGTAATCTATGTTGAAGCTACATGTATGTAGTTGATTGAAATTCATGCGAGTTTGGGGCTTTGTTATTATGCCATCATGATGTATATTTTTGTGCATAAATCATTTTGCAAGTAATTGAAACAAGTTTGGTTGTTATAGTTCATATGAAACTATGTTGGAATTTTGACACCATAATCCATGTATTAAGTCATGCTTTTGCAAAACTTATGAATATGGCTAGGCTATGAATGATATTTGGCATAATTGAAATCTATGATTAAGTCTATTTTGTTTAAAAGAATTATATGATGACATATGTGAGACATGGCTAGGTTAGACTCAAAAATCCCTTTTTGCAAGTTTAAAGAAAACACCATGATTAGGAATATTTATGCCATGCTTATGTTTGACATTATGCCATGTTTATGCTAGAAGTATTTATGCCATGCTTATGTTTGACATTATGCCATGTTTATGCTAGAAGTATTTATGCCATGCTTATGTTTGACATTATGCCATGTTTATGCTAGAAGTATTTATGCCATGCTTATGTTTGACATTATGCCTAAATAAAAATATAGGTTCATGTGTCAATAATGATATCTCAATTACAAGTTCACATGCTTTGATTCATGTCACCTATGTTTTATGACCAAAGTATATGTCACTACTATGCAAGTACACCAGTTTCTATTTTGTATTCCCATCGTCATATTGCAAGTTCATACGCTCACCTTCCCCTTTTTGTGTATGTAATCACGCTTTAAGCCTCCCCTTTCGCATGGCTAAATTGGGCTTTAAAAGGCTAAGCCCAATATATATGAACGGACGTGTAAAACGGGGGAAAATAACGTTGGGTTAAAATTAATTAATGAATGAAAATATAGAATAGAAGGGGCCAAATTCAAGTATGGGTTGGGCCCGTGATTGGTGTAACCTTTACACCATTAACTTAATAATGGGCCGCAAATATTTACATATAAGAAATAAAGAAGAATGACAAAATATGTAAATGTAGAACATACGATGTGTTTAACCCGAGGTTGGATTGAGTTGTGATGTAAACCTGCCCGGAACCGCCCGGCTGTCCAGTAGTCACAACAATACCTATCCAATGTGGGAGGTTAAACATGGAGCCCAGCAAGGACCCGAGGTTAGACTGAGTTGTGGCGTAAGACTGCCCGGAACCAACCGGCAACAGGCAGCCACAACAATACCTGTCTAATGTAAGAGGTCAGGGCCTTAATAAGACAATTAAGGCTGAGTCATGATTGTTAGGATTAAGTGAACTAAAGACTTAATCAAAATGGAACATGCTAAACTAAACGGACTGGTAGGGGTTAGGTAGGAAACACTTAACCAACTTAGCATGTTGGCTAGAGATAGAAAACCTAGTAACGGGGGACCCTTTTCAGCAGTAACCCTAAAAGGTGTATCAGGATACCCTGAAACTAGGCAGGGTGGGGCACGATTACTGGGCTGATTGTAAGAGGTCAAAGCGACGGCGGTGGTGTAGCAGTGTAGGTTCTAACGGAGTGCGGGCGTGCACACACTCCGGTGCAGAAAAATAAGGCACTGGACACCAGTAGCATACCTGTGCACTCTAAGGTTGTGTCGGGTTGCCACTATGGGACTTGATACACCCCATGGTGGGACCAGCATAGGTAACTACAGACATCGGGGGACTTAAGACACATGTAACTATGCGAGTAGGAGCCGATCATCATTGAATGGATCACATCACCCTGATTATGGGGTGCCAATTGGAAACTAGTTTATATGGGTTCAGAGATTAACATGGGGTACGATAGTATATTCGACCCTAGATAACTTAACCATGTTTATTGTGCTTGCCCACTTCTTGTTTATACTTATCATACCCAGTTCTTTATTCATAGACAAAATAGTACTAGACTTACTCAGGCTTTATGTCTGACTCTACTTTTCTTTCGTCTTCTTTCTTCCGTTTCCCCCCCCCCCCCCAGGTCCTTAGGGAGGGAACACAGCAGCTTGACCAACCTCAACATCCAGCTTGAAGAAGAGAAATGTATTGCTTGGACTTTCCTGTTTTGAACTATGGCTTTGGACAATCCACTATGGAGCTTTTGCAATTTATCTATGTTTTATTTATGCTTCTTTAAATAATGTACTCAAGACAGATTATGAAAGTGTTATGTTATGTTTTTGGAAAGGATGTTGTTGTAACACGTATTTGACTTTTTGAAATAAAGTTTGTTGTTCTTCCGCTGTTTACAAATATGTGTTCTTATATCTGTCTTGTATATCTGTGACTTGTACTTATAAACCTCCACCAAAATTAGGGCATTCCCTTTGAGAGTGACCCTAACGGAGGTGGGGTGTTTCAGACAGGATGATCAAACAGAAAAACTAAACTTTCAACGGAAATTGCTCTACCTCGTTCTTGCAGCGGTGGGATCAAGAGAGCCTGAACTTGTCCCCTTGCCTGCCCTGGTGCCATGAGAGCTTGCACCTGTCTTCCCGAGGTAGACCCTGCCCTCTGCCCTTTCTTTGGGCAGTCCTTAATAAGATGTCCCGCCTCGCCACAGTGGAAACAACCTGTCTTCTTTTTCTTCCTACAATCTTTGCTTAGGTGGTCGGGTGTCCCATAGTTAAAGCATCTTTTCTTTCCCTTACTTTTGTTGCCTTTGCCACCTTTCTTGTTCTGTTGTTGCTGTTGTGGCTTCTTTTGATCCCCTTTCTTCTCGGGTGCCTTATTAGCATTGGCGCCCTTCTCTTCTTCATGCATAAGTGTCATGTCAACTAGCCTCTCAAAGTTAGCCCCCATGGAGATGTGGGTCATAGCTAACCCATGAAGCGGCTCGTTCAAACCCTTAACAAATCTCAGGGCCTTCTTTTCGGGAGTATTCACCAAGTCCAAGCCAAATCTTGCCAATTGATTGAATTTGTTGACGTACTCTTTCACCGATAGATTCCCTTGCTTCGATGCTAGAAACCTTTCCATGTATAGATTCTCTTCAACCCGTGAGAGAAACTTCGCCTCAAACCTCCACCTAAAATCTAGCCATGTATCGACTGGACGTTCTCCATTAGTGACCTCCCACCAAAACGAGGCCTCATCCTTCATTAGTCAGGCAGCCAACTGGACCTTCCTTCCATCTTCCACTTCAAAGATTCCAAACAGTTCTTCCACCTCCTTTAGCCAGTTTCGAGCTTCAACAAATGTCTCTGTCCCGTGAAAAGGTTTTCCACCCATTGCCCGAAAGTCCTTACATATCTTAGCAAAAGTATCGACGCGAGGAGGAGGAGGAGCATTTGCTGGACCTACGGTGGCGGCCCTAGCCTCGAGATATTGACGAAACCAACCGGGTACATGAACACCCACTGGTATCTCAGATGCTTCAGACATGCTGAAACGAAAAAGGAAAGATTCAATACAAAAGAACCGAAGGAAAGATATATGGCCCTTGGGGTTATGCTTTCTAAAATAAGCTTTTCTCTTGAAAATACTTTCCTTAAAACATACTTTTGAAGGTACTTCTTTATAAAAATCGTTTTTGAAAAACAGCTTTTCAAAATTCATATCTGTTCCGGTAACCATCAGCTCTGATACCACGTGTAACACCCCACGTCCATTAATGTCACTCACAAAGGGAATGCATTAACTTCCATGGAGCATTTTAAGTGTGTATAAAGCAGAAACTTAACAACAAGACAAATATAAACAGTACTAGAACTTTAAAACTTTATTTCAATGCAGCAGAAAATACATAAGTTTAATTACATCATCAAAACCAGATTCAGAGTACATAATATCCATCTTGACCAACTCAAAGTACACCGATTAAAAGACATAATCCCCAATACAAAATAGCCATAAATAAAAGAGAGGCTGAACTTTACTTCAGCGATCCAAGCAATCTTCTAAAAGCAAGAAGCATAGTTGTCCAAAATCAAGCTCCACTGGTGCTAATTCCAACCTGAGCACCTTGGGGGGGGGGGGGAGGAAGAAAAGAGGAGGAAACAAAGGGGGGTCAGACATAAAGTCTGGCGAGTGCGATAACTTTAACAATATAATTACCAAAGTAACTAGGCTAAGGCATAAGTTGGAAAATCAGGAAATAACCATGAACCATTGAGTATGGCAGAGTAAACAAGGAAACAAGATGTACAACGATATCGTTAAAGCGCACCTAAACCACTATAAGTTAATTACTAAACTACATCAACACTATAAGATAATTGCTATACTGCACCACCACTAGTCACCCTAAGGGTGATCCCGCCTATA
This sequence comes from Allium sativum, assembly GCA_030737875.1. Lineage (NCBI taxonomy): Eukaryota > Viridiplantae > Streptophyta > Magnoliopsida > Asparagales > Amaryllidaceae > Allium > Allium sativum. The sequence goes on from CM060924.1 coordinate 789,556,023, forward strand.
GACTTAAATAATGATAATGGTAGTTTCATGCACCCTTAGTTGCCTTCATAGGTGCTGCCTGCCCCTATCTCCACTAGGTGACCCACTACACCCAAGCGATCGGGTCCCTAACTCGTAGATACCCGTGCTGTCCCCACAGTGGGGTGTATCACTCCCCAAAGTGGCAACCCGATACCACAAATAACGCACGGCTTATACCTACACGATGCAACAACGTCTTACCTACAAGCCCTAGTCCACATACGCATATGAACTCGTTGGACTTGCGTTGCCACCGTTAACCCGGTTTGGCCTCTTACAGTCAAGCCCAGTATGCGTGTCCCGTCCTCAACTTGGGTCGAGCCCACAAAGATACGTATGGGTTACTGGTTTAAATGGGCCCCCATTACTTGACACAAGATGTCCACCTAAGCTTGGTCCCCTCTAGTACATCCCACTTAACCCTCTTCTTATTCATGTTTCAATTTTGGTTAAGTATTTCTAATCGTATTTAAAATGACACCCAAGGCACCCACTAGATTCCACATGCCACCCAAGGCACCCTCTTAACCCCCTCATGTCCCACTACATGTTTATCTGGTTAAGTGTTTCTTAATTCATTAAGACCGTAACCTCATTAAGACCTCTCACATTAGACTGGCATTTGTGGCAGCTGGATTTGCCGGGCGGGTCCGGGCAGTCTTACACCACAAAAGAATCTAACCTCGTGTCTTTACAATTGTTACGTATTTAATTTATGCCTAAGACCTCCCACATTAGACTGACATTTGTGGCAGCTAGATTTGCCGGGCGGGTCCGGGCAGTCTTACACCACAAAAGAGCCTAACCTCGTGTCTTAGACGATTAATTACTCCTAATTAATCATTTCCCAATTTGAATTACTTCTCCTATTCAAATTATCAATCAATTCCAAATTTAAGGGTGTCCATAATTGACTCAATTATGTCCATCCATTTATGGTATGTAAAATCATACCAATTTTTCATCACAAATTTATTTTATGCCTTTTAAGGCGTCTATGCCAATTAAATCTTTTAATATTATCCCCTTTTACCCCACGTTGTACGTTTATTCGTTTAACGTAAAATATACGTTAGACTCAAATAGTCTAACTCATGGAATAAAGAAAAAACATCACAACATACATATAATTAAAACTAGATCTAAACATAAGGGGTGAACTTGCATGGGTGAATGATGTTCTAAATCTAAAACTTGCATAGGCCAAAGTTACAACTTGCATAAAACTACACATGTCATAGACCCAAATCTAAAGGTGTGAACTTGTTGGTATAATGGTCAAAAACTTACATAAATCATGTATGTCATAGATCTACATCTAAAGGTGTAAACTTGCATAGGTAGTAACCACAAACTTGCATAACATGATTCATATTCAAACACATGTATTCATATAAACTTGCATATGTGATTTATGCAACATAACAATGGTATAAACTTACATCTAAACATGTAAACTAGCATGTAGAATTTGTCATATAACTCACACATGTCATAGCCTAACTTTAGATCTAAAATAGATGTCATGAAGCATGTAAGGTAACATATAATTTTCCCCAACTTGCATATGATTCATGTCTTGATAAAAATCTAGACTTACGTACATACTTATGATTTATCTATGAATCAACATACCCAAACTAGCATATGAACAACATGGTGATTCGATTATACATAAGCCAATCATAAAATTACAACATAGATGATCACAACTTTACAAGATAGCATCATAGAATTTACAACATAAACATCACAATTTTACTACATGAATAATTCACATCATATCCAAATAATCCACATCATAACTCAATCCAATTAATTTGCTAATTATTTTATTAAAATTATCGAACTCACAACTTAAAGAAGGTCTTGAGTTCTGAATTCTGAGTTCTGAAGTTGTAATATCTTTCCCTTGAAGAAGATTCGTTGTTAAAGTTGAAAAGAATAGAATTAGATTAGCTTTCTTCCTCTCTAATTGGTGGCGGCTATGCTGAGTTGCTAGGTGACGGCATGGAGGCCATGAATCTAATTTTGTTTTGATTATAGGGTTTGAGTCTAGAGGTGTTTTTATAGAGTTTAGGATTAGTTTAAGCCGTCCGATCAACCCAGAATTAATCCTAACCAATCAGAGCGTATCAGAAACCTTAATGAGTCAACATCTAGTCATCAACAGGTCATAAAACAAATCTGCCCGGGGAGGGGGGGAGGGGCAGGTCGACCCCCAGGTCGACCCTATGGTCGACCTGGTCCGGGCAAGTCGACCCCCAGGTCGACCCCCAGGTCGACCCTATGGTCGACCTGGTCCGGGCAAGTCGACCCCCAGGTCGACCCTATGGTCGACCTGGCCCTAGCGTGAATTTTCCCGCCTAGCCTGTCTGACTCCGAAATTTGAATTTTCTGAAATCTGTTTTGAATTTTCTGAAACTTCCGATGGCCATAACTTTACGAAGTCCAATTCAGGCAAACTCGGACTCTACCTCAACCAGAATTCCGAGACGAACAAAATGACGCAACCCGTTTCCCTTAGTTCTCACGTATGAGATTAGTTATTCTTTAATTTGTGAACATTAGTGTTAACGGAAATACGGGGTGTTACACTACCTTTCTTATGAATTAAAATCAAACCTTTTTATTTATAAAAATCTATTCTTCTCTTCTTATAAAAGTATATTCTCTTCTTATTTCAAAATCTAATCATTTCATATGCCAAATTCTAATCTTTATTGTTAATTAAAAATCTCCTCCTTATATCATCAAAAATATCATCTTTATATTGTTAAAACAATTCTTTATATTGTTAAAAATAATCATCTTTATATTCATTAAAATCACATGTTTATACACACAAAAATCATATCTTTACACACACAAAGATCATATGGTTATAGAAATCACATTTGTAATACTCGTTAAACAATTTATACTCTGATATTCGTAAGATTAAAAAATTTAAGTTACTAAAACCAAATTAAATAAGTTAAAAACTTACTTTGTTGCTAGAAGAGGGAGACAAGGGCGAGGTGGTTGCAGAGGGTGGTGCGGTAAAGTGGCGGCAGGGCCCACATTGGCCGGAGGCATTGTTTTCTGGGTGGTTTGGAATTTTAGAGGGAATAAGGGATGAAGAAGGAGCAGCGGAGCTTGGTGGAGGATCTCAGGGGGTTAGGGGGCGGCGGCTTAGGTCGTGGGTGGCGGCAGGTGGTGACACTGGCCGAATGGGGTCTGGAGGCGGCGTCTTTGGGCGGATTGGTCTGTGGTTTCATTTGGAGAAAGGGGAGACGTGGAGGGGAGATCGTCAGAGGAGGAGGAGGGGTGGTGGAGTGCCAGCCGGAGGTGGGGGATGCGTTCGTCGCCGGCGGTGGCGAATGAGTGGGAGGAGTGGCGGCCACGAGGTCAATTTTTTTTGGGATTTGGGGCTTCACGACGGGTTAGGGTTATGTGGAGGGTTTTATAGTAAATTAAATTTATTTAATATTATTTATTTTTCCCAAAAAGTTGACTTTTAAATTTCGAACTCGAAATCAAACCCCCCGTGTGTCGTCCATAGCTAATTACCCCCATTCCGAACACAATGGGATATGTTTTGTAAGCCAGTTTGGCCGTTACAATCAATTTCCATTGAAATTAAAATATAAATCAACATAAATTGGATTTGAACGTACATTTTACTTTACCGAGCCCACATACTGGCTCAGAAAATCCCAGAAAAATCATTTTTGGCTTCGTATTGACGATACGGTCCTAACAAAACTAATTTCGTCAAATTCTAAGACCATTTGAAAAATGTCCATTTTCCAGTCGATCGAAATTGACTAAAACTGTTAAAACACGTTTAACTTCGCCACGCTCACATATTGATTCAGAAAATTACGAATTTTGGAACCTAGCATTAACTTGACATCCCGGATCTAACAAAAGTGGTTTCGTTGAAAACCGAGGTCATTTGCAAAATTTCCATTTTTAAGGGCCAAAATTCCATAGCGACTATTCTGAATTTTCAACTGGGCATAACTTTTTATTCCCGCTAGGAAATTTCAATTTTTCGGATTCATTGGAAAGATATTTTCAAATAGATTCAAATATTTTTGGTTTTGCCAAAATCCGATTTATTTTGAATCATGCACATTCATTTGAAATTTAAAATGGAATTTTCAAACTACCGCGCCATTTTCAATTCCTTTTATAATTAAAAATAAATATTTATATTCTAACGACGATCTATATAAATATATACATTTTATTTCTATTCAAAATAAATTTCTCGTCGTTATTAATTAAAATAATTCATTTTAAATATTCAAAATTCATCAAAATTGCCAAAATAAAAATTTTAAATTGGCTCAGATTTCCGGGTTATTACAATAAGTGATAAATAATTTGTTTTAAACTACAGAATACGTTTATATAAAATATCTGCATTTGTTTGAATAGTTGTTTGCTTGCTGAATTGGCTCCTAGGTTAAATTGTAACATGGTGTTTTGTAACACAAATAAGTGTTAGGAAAGTGTTGCAAAATAAGATAGCTTTAGGAAAGTGTATGTGTCATCATGCATGTGAATGTAGCTCCTTAAGGGATGTGTGTCTCATACCCAAAAGACTAAAATTCCCCTCTCCTACCCTATATTAGCACCCTTAAACCCCTCTCCTTTCCTATTCCTGTTGGGAATGCAGATTAATGATCTTAGGGAAAATTAAACACTAGAGGGGGTGAATAGTGTTTTATGGATTTTATTAATTTCTTGAAATCTTTTTGGATTAAATAGAATGTTATGAAAATCACAGATATCTACAATCACAGAATCAATCACAGATGCAGAAAACAAGAATAAAACGTAGTAAAAGGAAAGTACACACCGAGATTTTATACTGGTTCAGAGTTACCCTACATCCAGTCCCACACTACATCAGGTTATGCAGATTTCTTTTCAATATAATCTTCAAATTACAATCCTCTATTTGAATGGCCACGAGGTACACCAGCATCTTCTTCCAAGCATAGAGCGCTCTCTTGATTTATCGAGGCTACAAGATCACCTAATTGATTTCCAACTATAATCACACCCAATTGATTTACGGTCTACAATCACAACCAATCGATTTACGGTCTACAATCACATCTTTTCTCGTATCAGTTTTAAAGTATTCACTCGATAGAACATGACCTTACAATCTTTGATTACAAACAGCCTATAACTCTTGAGTAGCACTTGAATTTCAGAGATAGTTTGATGTAGAATTGAAAGAGAAAGAGATTGATATAATTTCTATAAAATCGGCAGAGTATAATAATAGATTTTGAGAAATTAAGAAGAATAATGGCAAGGACAGATGGAAAGAAGTAGGAGATGATTGATAATTAAAAAATTCGAAATCTGAAGCCTATTTATAGTTCTCCAACACCTATAACCATTCAGAAAAGGTTAGGATTTAGAAGACAAAACATTTCAAAATTTAAAAACAAAACCAATGACACATATGTCGAAACACATAAATTTATATGTCAACATATATTAGTATTTTTTTAAAAAATAAATCAAAGCAAATAATGATTAAATAAATTATGATGATTTCTGAGTTAAACCAAACTATATTCCTTTATATTAAAATAGAGCATTTCAAGTAGAATTATATATTAAAACATATTTTAAGATGATTTAAAATGATTAAAAGTATATATAAATGATATAAAAGTATATAAATAAAACACATAAATATAGGAGAAATCTACACATAAATATAAATAAAACACATAAACACATAAAACTTCATAAATACAACTAAGAGAATTAAAAAAACAAAAGTAACTATGATAAAATTAGAGCTAAATCTACAAGTAATAAATATTTGAATTAGGAGTTAAAATATATTTAAGAAATAAAGTATAATTATTAAAGTAGGAGTTAATAAAAAATTTTGGAGTTAAAACAAGAAAATAAAGATTTAAAATAAGGAAGTAATTTTGAAAATAGATTGAAAAACAAGGAAGTAATTTTGAAATCATTTGAAAAGTTTGAAGTTGGAATTCAATGCTAACCAGAGTTTTAACAAGATATCTAGACACAATTTCTCTATATTTCTTGAACTCTTGAATTCTTGATACTCATGAGTCTTGTATCTTGAACTCTTTTACTTTGAAATCTTGTTTTCTCTGAACTATACAGTCTTCAATAATCAATGCCTTCATAGATTTCCTGTACATACATATATACATTCTAGATAATAGTGTTAGTATATATTTTATAACAATAATAATTGAAACAAGCTTGTTGTCATCAAACCATCATCATCAACATCTCAGTCCCTAACTGTAACGACCCAGATTTTTGGCCAATTTATTTTAAATATTTAGTATGGTTTTAAATATTGAATTTAAAATATAAATGGTATTTTATTCGATTATCGATTAAATAATCGAAATACGAGAATTTAAAATAATTCAATTCGAAGTTAGAATTAAATCAAAACAATTCAGATGATCAGTATTAATTGTATTTGAATATAGATGATAATAAAAATATTTTATTATCAGAGAATTTATTTGTTTTAAATTTAAATTATATTATATTGATTTAACATGGCTATTTTAAATATACGTTCAAATTTAATTGTATAATCTATTTCGTTGAATTCAAAATAGCGTTATAACATTATAACGACGGTCGTTATGTTAAAATAGCGGTTTGTGATGTCGAGTTTTGAACCCCGAAATATATATACTGTGGATAGGATCGAAATCAAATCGCAGTCAAAACAAAATCAAATCAAGTTAAATTGAAATTAAATTCTATTAAAATTGCCTGTACGTTTGGAGACAACCAGTTAAGACTAACGTACGTTCTGTTGCCCTCCTTCCTCTATATATTGCGACTACCCCTTCCTTCTCTCCAGACAACAAAATTTAATCCTTCTCCTCCATTCTTTGCAAATCGATTAACTGCTTCAGGAAAAAAAGGAATGCCATTTCTCACTGTTAGTGTTTTAATCGCAATACCCTCCTTCTATTCTATTCCTTTTCCTTCCCATTCGCTCATTTTTCTCCACAGCGAACGGAATAAATCCAAAACCCCCCTTCTAAAATTCTTCGAAAATTCTTTCCAATTAGATTCTCCATGAAATAACGTAATATTGAATTCGTTGTGATTGTATATCCTAGAACTTCACTTCCATTGCCTTCAGATAAGGAGCTAGTCAATCTCTGGAACTCTGATTTTCATTCCAGTCGAGCTAAGTCTCTCGTTCGAAGTCGCGATGGAGGAGATTGATTATGTGAAGGGTTGACGGTGTTCGATTTGAGGAGCCGAGAACTCGAGGAGGCCGATGTTGAAGGCCAACACTGGGTTGAAGATCGACAGTTCACCATGGATTTCAGTCGCGATTCCCATGAGGAGCAGTAAGTCGATGTGGACTGTCTGGGGTTCAATATTGATGGTGCAATGTATGCTGTGAATGGCATGAACAGAAAAGGATTCAGGCATTTTTAGAGGGTACGATTTTGGGAGAAATTGGAACTGGTTTAGTTCGATTTTATGAGGGTGTTGGGAGGTTGGGATGCTAGAATATGATGCTGCAGTAATGTTGGTCAATCCTGGTGATGTAGTAGCAGTAATTAGACAAATGGTAATGATTTTTTTAAAGGGAAGGAAGTTGTCTGTAAGATGGTTGATGAAATGTCGTAATGGGCTGATGGTAGTTTGTGGAGATGATTGAAGTATTCAGGAGTTGTTCGAGACGTTGTTCATCAATTAGTCGAGTGGTATGCAGAATTGATAAGGTATAAATTTTTATTTAATTAAAATTCATAGAAAGTCATTTATTTTAGTTAATTTAAATTAATAATCGATCAATCATTAAAATAAATTAAATAATTATAGGTGATAAATTCATTTGAGACGAAGTAGATGCGTAGTCGAGACATGGAAATTTTAATCGGATATTCGGCGAATGAGAATCACGGTGAGTAAATCTCTCTCACCTTTCAATTAAAATTATTATTTTTAGTTAAAAATAATTGTTGTTGCTTGTTTTAATGCTGTTTGGTTGATTTAGATATATTAGTTATTTAGGGTTGACTATTATATATATTGGGTTAATGATTGGTTGGATTCCCACAGTTTCATTAGCGGATGCCGACAGTATTATTAGCGGATGACACTACGCCCACGAATATAAATGGATCCCCTTTTATACCGCGATATCCTGCCATGAAGCAGGATGGGTATTATTTCTGTTGACTAACGTTTGTGAATGCAGGGAAACAGGTTGGAGGGATCCAACTGGATTCCTCAAAAATATATTATCTGTTGTTTATTTATTTGCATATATACTGTCATATATGATGAGTTAGAAAAATAAATAATTGGTTGTTTGGTGTTTAAATATCACTGTGCCCAAATATTGATATTTAAAAATATCATGAAAAGGAATTTCGTAGATTCAAAAGGAAAATCTATTTTTCTAAAATAGAATTTCAAATGAGGAATTCAAATAGAATTTGAAATTTCAAATGAGGAATTCAAATAGAATTTGAATATGAGAAATTCAAATAGAATTTTGAATACGATAAATTCAATGGAATTTGAATATAGAAAATGCAAAGAGAATTTTCAAAAGTAAGATTTTGGTTTTAAATGGATTTCGAAATAGGCTTGTTTAAATAAAACAGGGAAATTTATAAAATAGTGTTGATAAATATAATGAATAAATTATCAAGAGATAAATTGAATATTTGAATTCAAAGGAATTTAAATATGGGATTTGAATTCAAAGGAATTGAAATAGATTTGAATTCAAAGGAATTGAAATAGACCTGAATTCAAAGGCATTGAAATAAAATTTGAATTCAAAGGAATTCAAATAGATTTGAATAAAGAAAGTTCAAATGAAATTTAAATATAGAATTTGAAAAAGAAGTGAAATGGAGTTAAATATGGAAATTCATATGTAATTTGAATATAGAATTCAAATAGAATTCAAATGGAATTTAAACAAAGGAAATTCAAATTTTGAATTTGAATGTAGAAATTTAAATGGAATTTGTTTATAGAAATTGAATGGAGTTTGGATATAGAAAATTCAAATATGAATTTAAATATAGAATTTGAATATAGTAATTCAAATGGAATTTGAATATAGAGATTCAAGGAGAATTTGAATAAAGGAAATTCAAATAGAAATTGAATATAGAATTTGATATAGACTTTGAGTACAGATTTGAATAGAGTTAAAATGGAATTTAAATATAGGATTCAAATAGAATTGAAATAGATTTGAATATAGGAAATTCAAATTTGAATTCAGATGAAGTTTGAAATAGATTTGAATATAGAAATTCAAATGGGATTTGAATATGGAATTTGAATATAGAATTCAAATGGAATTTAAAATATATCAGAATGGGGTAGAATTTATTTCAAACAAGGTTTAAAAGTTTATATTTATAAATATAATTAAAACGAACTCGCCGCAGCGCTGCAGTTCGTAAATTGTCGATTCGAACTTCAATTGAGTATACAGAACTCAATTGAAGTCGGAATGCTTTGAAACAAGAAACGTCAGGACCGATTTGATAATAGCTTTCTAATGGAGGAGAAAAATTTGGATTTCGTCGAATAGATTTTGAGTTATATCAAAATCAAATTTTCAGAAAAGCAGCGCCAAAATCGTTTTAAAAACGATAACAGTTTATTTATATAAATAAAAGGATTTTAAAGAAATAAAATCCGAATTTGCCATTTGAAAAATCCAGACTGGAGATATAAAATAAATATGAACTCCAGTGAAGTAAGTGAAATGATTTTTGGTACAAAAAACCATATTTTTAACTACTGAATAGAACTAACTAGTCTGGAATATATTTGGTTAAAAGGGGGTTTTGAATCAAATTTGGGTTTTGGTTAAGAAAATTGAATTGGTAAATATATATTCGAAATCGAATATGGAACTTGAGTTGGAAATGGAATCAAATTAATTTATAAGCAAGATAAAAGATATTTGAACATGTTATTTTCAAATACAAAGTAAAATAGGCCAAAGAAGCTAATAAGAGGATTAACTAGTGAATTGAGTTAAAATGACCAGATTGAGTTGGGACAAATTAGAAACAGGCGAACATGTGTTAGACCGGTATGGGATGAAGTATATGAAGGTTTAATTTATGTGCCCGACAAAAAGGTACATGTTTAAATTCATATATGAGATTTTATGCGCCGTATCGGCAAGCCGCTTGGCTTTTCCTTTTTCTTTTGGATTGGTGAGGGCCATGGGTGGCTATTTGAAATATCCCAAAGCCCTCGGTGCAGGGGAGGTTATGGCGAAATTTTCCGGGAATTTAAGGAGTTAGAATATTTTTAAGATAATTTTGATAGTTAAAAATCAATGTATCGATATATATATTAAATTCGATAAGTAAACGAATTTAAATAGAATATTGTAAACAAAAAGGGAAATCTATAAATTAGAAATAGAAAGCGAACCATATACATGTTTTTGAAAATGAATAATTGGGTTTATAGTGTGTTTATTTGAGGTAAGTGGTTTTGCCATTTGGAAATTGAGGATGTTTTCAGTCAAGGTCTGAGAGGTAATTTTACCCCAACTTGATTGATTTCATTTTTAATTGATAAATAGCAAGATCCAATCCAATCTCGAAGAGAAGTTTTAAATAAATAGCTAGTTGAAAAATATTTTGGGTTGTTGTAACGATGTTTTACACAGCATTCGTTCTAACCCATATGGAGGAAATTTTGGAAATATAAAAGTAAATATTTCCAAAGTATAATTAGAGTAGTCGGGAAAGAGATAAGTGATTGAAATTTGTTTTCAATTTCAAATAGATATATTTTCTAAATATAGAAAATACAAGAAAATGATATTTGGAAACGTTTTCCAAATGGCGTAAGAGGCCAAGACGATTATTGAAAATATTTGGCTAACAAATATTGATAAGGAAATGCAGTGGCGATTTAATTAATGAATGAAATATTTATTAAAGGCCCAGTGGTTGATTGAGGTTATGGATGAATGGATGTTTGTTTTTCTTCGATAGTTAAATAACCGACCATCGAAGTGTTTGCCAATATCGTCGTCAATATGGAGAGACCGGTTGGATTATTATCCGTGAACCACTCTGTATTGGCAGTAGCGTTGCGAATCAGATTATATGAAGATAATTGAAGACGGAGTAAAATGCAAGGGCTTTTTCTATTTATAGAAATTGCGCCTTCGGTTTCGTTCAATCCCAGAACGAACGTATATGGACGAATGTCTGACAAAGTATTTCCAATGATCGAATGGGTTGGTCTGTATAAATATATATGGTGGCAACAGATTTATTCCCTTAGCATAACATCCAGAATATTTGTGCAAATCAACCAGTGATTAACGGATCTAACAATGTGGCATTCAAAGTGATTGTGCTATCAATGGATAGAATGTAATCGTAGCCTCAGGCCTCAACAACCGGGAAATGACAAAAATCGGGCAGGCAACATGGCTATGTGGGTCGCTCCCATTAGGGTGTATAATCACCTATCTAGAGATTCATTTAATTCCTTATTCTGTTCGAAGCTGTCCCATTCGGGAAACGGTTGCTGATCCCAACCATTGGTGATATACATTCGATACACTCAAGCGAAATGAGTGGTCGGTCATGTGTGGGCCGTGTTGCAAGATGTTCTTGTTGAACCCCGGTGTATCGCCTCTAGAGTACACTGATCGGAATGTGGTTTCATACCTTGTTATGTTGGAAATCCAATCTCCAATGAGCGCCATGCGGTTTTTGATTTTATATTATATATGGAGCGTGAGATGCAAGTGTTCCGCTAGATTCTATTTATTTGATTTAGACATTATTATAATATCACAGGATTTGATATCAAAGTGTTTTGGGTTATAGTACGGTAAAAACCGTCCATGTTTATGTGTGTGCTGGTCTTACTATTACCTTTTCCTTCGAAAGGATTTTGAAAGTTAAACAAATGGTTGGAGTTTACTCACACCAGTCCCATGACTGACCCAGAGTTTATTTTGTTTTGTTTTCCCTAAACTCTTGGGTGCCAAAATTTGTACGGGCAGTCGAGTAGTCTGGATTTTACAGATTCACTTGGAAGAGCTGGAAGCAGAAGGCTTCACCAGTTAGCTATAGACTATCATATCTCAGCTGTGTATTGTGTTGTATCTGGAAACAGGTGTTTATAACTGTTCCAGGAATAACTGTTATGCTCTGGTACTGGTATGTATGTCCAATTACTGATTTGTATTTTCAAAAGTTATGTTATATAATATATTTTATTCGTTCCGCTGTGAGTTTGTGATCTTCAATTTCTTCTATTCTAATATTTCTTTCTTTCTATTTCTCATCCTCTAACTTCTTTCTAATAATGATTCGCATTTCTGTGCAATTTGGGTTAGACGTGTGGTGTTATTAGTCAACTCAGATAGTATGGATTTGCGGGTCACTACAGTTGGTATCAGCGTTTAGGTTGAGCGAATACCTAGGCTTGTGTGGCATGTGCTCATCAGAGATAGGGTCAGTTGTAACCTAGAATGAGTTGAGTATATATACGAGAGAGCGTATTTGTTAATTGATATAAAAGTTGTTATATATTGTGTTGGTTAGTCTGTTGGGTGGTTTATGGATTCTGATCGAATAGTGGGATGCCACAAAGTCGATAGGAATTTCTAAACACTTGAACAGAGGAATTTGACACAGTATTGTTTTAATTGGGTAAATGAAATAATTTTACCCAAAATTCTATTTTGATAGAAAAGGAATAATTTTCTAAAATTATTATAATATATGGATGTGTTGGTTGTTATTATTATAATAAAATGAGATTAAAGAAAATTGAAATGGTTATATATAACCAAAATAGAATTTGTATATGAATAAAATATACAAATGGGACGGATTAAAATTGAATTCAAAACTGAATTCATAATTTAAATCCTGGGAAGTTGGAAAATATTTTCGAAGTATATTAAAATAATATAGTTTTATTTTGAAAATATTTTTGAATAGAAATCATTTTGAATGGATTTTGAAATAGTTAAAGCACTGAACTCACTTTAGTGGCTGGAAAATAATTCTGATGATGACTGCAGCATCGTCAGTGTTCATTTTCGGGTTTCTAAGTGATAAATTGCTACCTTGGAAAAGTTTTGATGGAAATTTGTTTTGAAAGAAAACATGTGGTTTGAAAATTCAAATGTTTGAATTTGAAATGGAAATAAATATATATGTGTATATATTGTGATTTCAAAAGGATTTGAAATGAAAACTCGGGGATTTGAATTCTGGAATTTAAATTTAACTTAAGAAAGTTAAATCAATCAAAGTAAATAAATTGATCAGAATCAATTTGAATGGAATGTGAATTGATTGTAAATCATTCAGATAAAAATGATTGTGAGTATATATATGAAAACCAAAAGTTGGTTGGGACTAAAATTGTCGAAATATGAGGAGTTGAGTTTCAACATAAGTGAGATTTTGAGAAGTAATGAGTTTGTACCATTTTTCCTACCTTAGCAATTTCGAGGACGAAATTATTTCAAGGGGGTAAGAATGTAACGACCCAGATTTTTAGCCAATTTATTTTAAATATTTAGTATGGTTTTAAATATTGAATTTAAAATATAAATGGTATTTAATTCGATTATCGATTAAATAATCGAAATACGAGAATTTAAAATAATTCAATTCGAAGTTAGAATTAAATCAAAACAATTCAGATGATCGGTATTAATTATATTTGAATATAGATGATAATAAAAATATTTTATTATCAGAGAATTTATTTGTTTTGAATTTAAATTATATTATATTGATTTAACATGGCTATTTTAAATATACGTTCAAATTTAATTGTATAATATATTTCGTTGAATTCAAAATAGCATTATAACATTATAACTACGGTCGTTACGTTAAAATAGCGGTTTGTGATGTCGAGTTTTGAACCCCGAAATATCTATATTATGGATAGGCTCGAAATCAAATCGCAGTCAAAACAAAATCAAATCAAGTTAAATCGAAATTAAATTCTATTAAAATTGCCTGTACGTTTGGAGATAACCAGTTAAGACTAACGTACGTTCTGTCGCCCTCCTTCCTCTATATATTGCGACTACCCCTTCCTTCACTCCAGACAACAAAATTTAATCCTGCTCCTCCATTCTTTGCAAACCGATTAACAACTTTAGGAAAAAAAGGAATGTCATTTATCACTGTTATTGTTGTAATCGCAATACCCTCCTTCTATTCTATTCCTTTTCCTTCCCATTCTCTTATTTTTCTCCACAGCGAACGGAATAAATCCAAAACCCCCCTTCTCAAATTCTTTTCAATTAGATTCTCCATGAAATAACGTAATAATGAATTCGCTGTGATTGTATATCCTAGAACTTCACTTCCATTGCCTTTAGATAAGGAGCGAGTCAATCTTTGGAACACTGATTTTCATTCCAGTCGAGCTAAGGCTCTCGTTCGAAGTTGCGATGGAGGAGATTGATTATGTTAAGGGTTGACGGAGTTCGATTTGAGGAGATGAGAACTCGAGGAGGCCGATGTTGAAGGCCAACACTGGGTTGAAGATCGACAGTTCACCATGGATTTCAGTCGCGATTCCCATGAGGAGCAGTAAGTCGATGTGGACTGTTTGGGGTTCAATACTGATGGTGCGATATATGTTGTGAATGGCATGAACAGAAAAGGATTCAGGCATTTTTGGAGGGTGCAATTTTTGGAGAAATTGGAACTGGGTTAGTTCGATTTTATGAGGGTGTTGGGAGGTTGGGATGCTAGAATATGATGCTGCAGTAATGTTAGTCAATCCTGGTGATGTTGTAGCAGTAATTCGTCAAATGGGAATGATTTTTTTAAAGGGAAGGAAGTTGTCTGTAAGATGGTTGATGAAATGTCGTAATGGGCTGATGGTAGTTTGTGGAGATGATTGAAGTATTCAGGAGTTGTTCGAGACGTTGTTCATCGATTAGTCGATTGGTATGCAGAATTGATAAGGTATACATTTTTATTTAATTAAAATTTATAGAAAGTTATTTATTTTAGTTAATTTAAATTAATAATCGATCAATCATTAAAATAAATTAAATAATTATAGGTGATAAATTCATTTGAGACGAAGTTGATGTGTATTCGAGACATGGAAATTTTAATCGGATATTCGGCGAATGAGAATCACGGTGAGTAAATCTCACTCACCTTTCAATTAAAATTATTTTTTTAGTTAAAAATAATTGTTGTTGCTTGTTTGAATGCTGTTTGGTTGATTTAGATATATTCGTTATTTAGGGTTGACTATTATATATATATATATATTGGGTTGATGATTGGTTGGATTCCCGCAGTCTCATTAGCGGATGCCCGCAGTATCATTAGCGGATGACACTACGCCCACGTATATAAGTGGATCCCCTTTTATACTGCGATATCCTGCCACGAAGCAGGATGGGTATTATTTCTGTTGACTAACGTTTGTGGATGCAGGGAAACAGGTTGGAGGGATCCAACTGGATTCCTCAAAAATATATTATCTGTTGTTTATTTGTTTGCATATATACTGTCATATATGATGAGTTAGAAAAATAAATAATTGGTTGTTTGGTGTTTAAATATCACTGGGCCCAAATATTGATATTTAAAAATATCATGAAAAGGAATTTCGTAGATTCAAAAGGAATTTCTATTTTTCTAAAATAGAATTTGAAATTTCAAATGAGGAATTCAAATAGAATTTGAAATTTCAAATGAGGAATTCAAATAGAATTTGAATTTGAGAAATTCAAATAGAATTTTGAATACGAGAAATTCAATGGAATTTGAATATAGAAAATGCAAAGAGAATTTTCAAAAGTAAGATTTTGGTTTTAAATGGATTTCAAAATAGGCTTGTTTAAATAAAACAGGGAAATTTATAAAATAGTGTTGATAAATATAATGAATAAATTATCAAGAGATAAATTGAACATTTGAATTCAAAGGAATTTAAATATGGGATTTGAATTCAAAGGAATTGAAATAGATTTGAATTCAAAGGAATTGAAATGGATTTGAATTCAAAGGCATTGAAATAAAATTTGAATTCAAAGGAATTCAAATAGAATTTGAATTCAAAGGAATTCAAATAGATTTGAATAAAGAAAGTTCAAATGAAATTTAAATATAGAATTTGAAAATAGAAGTGAAATGGAGTTAAATATGGAAATTCAAATGTAATTTGAATATAGAATTCAAATATAATTCAAATGGAATTTAAACAAAGGAAAATCAAATTTTGAATTTGAATGTAGAAATTTAAATGGAATTTGTTTATAGAAATTGAATGGAGTTTGGATATAGAAAATTCAAATATGAATTTAAATATAGAATTTGAATATAGTAGTTCAAATGGAATTTGAATATAGAGATTCAAGTAGAATTTGAATAAAGGAAATTCAAATAGAAATTGAATATAGAATTTGAAATAGACTTTGAATACAGATTTGAATAGAGTTAAAATGGAATTTAAATATAGGATTCAAATAGAATTGAAATAGATTTGAACATAGGAAATTCAAATTTGAATTCAGATGAAGTTTGAAATAGATTTGAATATAGAAATTCAAATGGGATTTGAATATGGAATTTGAATATAGAATTCAAATGGAATTTAAAATATATCAGAATGGGGTAGAATTTATTTCAAACAAGGTTTAAAAGTTTATATTTATAAATATAATTAAAACGAACTTGCCGCAGCGCTGTAGTTCTTAAATTGTCGATTCGAACTTCAATTGAGTATACAGAACTCAATTGAAGTTGGAATGCTTTGAAACAAGAAACGTCAGGACCGATTTGATAATAGCTTTCTAATGGAGGAGAAAAATTAGGATTTTGTTGAATAGATTTTGAGTTATATCAAAATCAAATTTTCAAAAAAGCAGCGCCAAAATCGTTTTAAAAACGATAATGGTTTATTTAAATAAATAAAAGGATTTTAAAGAAATAAAATCCGAATTTGCCATTTGAAAAATCCAGACTGGAGATATAAAATAAATATGAACTCCAGTGAAGTAAGTGAAATGATTTTTGGTACAAAAAACCAGATTTTTAACTACTAAATAGAACTAACTAGTCTGGAATATATTTGGTTAAAAGGTGGTTTTGAATCGAATTTGGGTTTTGGTTAAGAAAATTGAACTGGTAAATATATATTCGAAATCGAATATGGAACTTGAGTTGGAAATGGAATCAAATTAATTTATAAGCAAGATAAAAGATATTTGAACATGCTATTTTCAAATATAAAGTAAAATAGGCCAAAGAAGCTAATAAGAGGATTAACTAGTGAATTGAGTTAAAATGACCAGATTGAGTTAAGACTAATTAGAAACAGGCGAACATGTGTTAGACCGGTATGGGATGAAGTATATGATGGTTTAATTTATGTGCCCGACAAAAAGGTACATGTTTAAATTTCTATATGAGATTTTATGCGCCATATCGGCAAGCCGCTTGGCTTTTTCTTTTTCTTTTGGATTGGTGAGGGCTATGGGAGGCTATTTGAAATATCCTGAAGCTCCCGGTGCAGTGGAGGTTATGGAGAAATTTTCCGGGAATTTATGGAGTTAGAATATTTTTAAGATAATTTTGATAGTTAAAAATCAATGTATCGATATATATATTGAATTCGATAAGTAAACGAATTTAAATAGAATTTTGTAAACAAAAAGGGAAATCTATAAATTAGAAATAGAAAGCGAACTGTATAAATGTTTTTGAAAATGAATAATTGGGTTTATAGTGTGTTTATTCGAGGTAAGTGGTTTTGCCGTTTTGAAATTGAGGATGTTTTCAGTCAAGGTCTGAGAGGTAATTTTACCCCAACTAGATTGATTTCATTTTTAATTGATAAATAGTAAGATCCAATCCAATCTCGAAGAGAAGTGTTAAATAAATAGTTAGTTGAAAAATATTTTGGGTTGTTGTAACGATGTTTTACACAGCATTCGTTCTAACCCATGTGGAGGAAATTTTGGAAATATAAAAGTAAATATTTCCTAAGTATAATTAGAGTAGTCGGGAAAGAGATAAGTGATTGAAATTTGTTTTCAATTTCAAATAGAGATATTTTCTAAATATAGAAAATACAAGAAATTGATATTTGGAAACGTTTTCCAAATGGCGTAAGAGGCCAAGACGATTATTGAAAATATTTGGCTAACAAATATTGATAAGGAAATGTAGTGGCGATTTAATTAAGGAATGAAATAATTATTAAAGGCCCAGTGGTTGATTAAGGTTATGGATGAATGGATGTTTGTTTTTCTTCGATAGTTAAATAACCGACCATCGAAGTGTTTGCCAATATCGTCATCAATATGGAGAGACCGGTTTCGTTCAATCCCAGAACGAACGTATATGGACGAATGTCTGACAAAGTATTTCCAATGATCGAATGGGTTGGTCTGTATAAATATATATGATGGCAACGGATTTATTCCCTTAGCATAACATCCAGAATATTTGTGCAAATCAACCAGTGATTAACGAATCTAACGATGTGGCATTCAAAGTGATTGTGCTATCAATGGATAGAACGTAATTGTAGCCTCAGGCCTCAACAACCGGGAAATGACAAAAATCGGGCAGGCAGCATGGCTATGTGGGTCGCTCCCATTAGGGTGTATAATCACCTATATAGAGATTCATTTAATTCCTTATTCTGTTCGATGCTGTCCCATTCGGGAAACGGTTGCTGATCCCAACCGTTGGTGATATACATTCGATACACTCAAGCAAAATGAGTGGTCGGTCACGTGTGGGCCGGGTTGCAAGATGTTCTTGTTGAACCCCGGTGTATCGCCTCTAGAGTACACTGATCGGAAGGTGGTTCCATACATTTTCATGTTGGAAATCCAATCTCCAATAAGCGCCACGCAGTTTTTGATTTTATATTATATATGGAGCGTGAGATGCAAGCTGTAATAACCCGGGAATCTAAGCCAATTTAAAAATTTTATTTTGGCAATTTTAGCGAATTTTGATTATTTAAAATGAATTATTTTAAATAATAACGATGAGAAATTTATTTTGAATAGAATTCGAACGTATATATTTATTCGAATCGTCATTAGAATATAAATATTTATTTATATATATAAAAGGAATTGAAAATGGCGCGGTAATTCGATAATTCGATTTCAAAATTCAAATGAATGTACCGGGTGCAAAATAAACCGGATTTTAGTGAAACCAAAAATATTTGAATCTAATTGATAATATCTTTCCAACGAATCCGAAAAATCGAAATTTCATAGCGGGAATCAAAAGATATGTCCAGTTGAAAATTCAGAATAGTCACTATGGAATTTTGGCCCTTAAAAATGGAAATTTTGCAAACGACCTCAGATTTCGATGAAACAACTTTTGTTGGATCCGTGGTATCTAGTTTTGTTAGGTTTCAAATTTCGTAATTTTTCGAATCAATATGTGAGCGTGGCAAAGGAAAACGCGTTTGACCAGTTTTAGTTGATTTTAATCGACCGGAAAATGGCCATTTTTCAAACGGTCTCATAATTCAATGAAATTAGTTTTGTTAGGGCCGTATCGTCAATACGAAGCTAGAAAATATTATTCGGGAATTTTTAGAGACTGTATCTGGCCCCGGTAAACTGAAATGTATGTTTAAAATTCAATAAAAGGATTTAAATGTTAAATTTAACGGAAACTGGTCGTAACAGCCGAATTAGGTTATGAAACATATTCCATTGTGTTAGGAATGGGGGTATTTAGATGGGGGCGACACTCATTGGGTTTGATTTGGGGTTCGTGAGGATAAACGAGAAATTGGAAATAAATAATATTAAAATAAAATATAAATTCCTATAAATAACCCTACCCCTAAAACCTAGTTCCCTTTTGGATTTCTTGGCCGCCATCATTAAAAACGAATGGCAATAAACCCTCCGATTGTTCTTCCTCAATCCCTCCTCAATCGATCGAATTGAATGCCTAATTCAAAACACAAATTCAAGAGCCATCTCAGCTCTTCCAATCCCTACCCGTTTGATGAGATTTCACGAGGTGGTTCACTGGGATTTGGAGTTCAAACTCTCGACTGTCGCACGTGGTTTTAAGCCACCAGGGGCTGTCGAGTCAGACGCTGCTCGCGGTGGAGGGAGAGGGCGTGGCGCCCTTCGACGTTGACCCATTTGATTGGATTCCGACGCATAGAGGCGCAAGCTTTTTGAAGACCTAGGTCGGAGCTGATTTGGGTTTCAAGGTTACAGTAAAAGGGGGGTCACGATGGTAAAAAGAGGAAGAAGGTTATCACAGTGAGATTTCTTCTTTAATTTATTTTATCTATGAAATTATAAGTCAATGAATTTTTATTTATAATATTGTTTAAAAATGGATTTTTAAAAAATAAAAAAAATGGATTTTCAAAATATAAAAAATGGATTTTTAAAATATAAAAGATGGATTTTTAAAATATAAAAGATCGGATTTTTAAAAATATAAAGGATGGATTTTTAAAATATAAAAGATCGGATTTTTATAATAGAAAAGATGAAAATTTTGTTATAGAAAAACGAGATTTTTATCATGCATATCATTATAAAAAGAAGTGATTTTTAAATATAAAAACATCGCAATAAAAATATAATTTTTATATCAAGTATGAAGTTAGAAATATACTTTTTATATAGTAGAGATTGTATATTTTTTTTAATATAAACATCAACATAAAAATATGTTTTTTATGTATGAAGTAACAGTATAAAAATGTGATTTTTAATAATCGACTGCGTGATACAGATTGCAACGGTACTATCGGAAAACAAATCTGAATTCAAACCGTTCAGAAATAAAGAATGACAGAGTGGAAACCAAAGGTGAGAACTCCTCACTTTTAATTGATTTTATTTCTAGTTAATAATATATACTAGGATGCAGACGGTGTTTAGTAGCACCCGACCACCGTCGTCCACAGACCATGGACGGCTTGTATGCTTGTTTGTTTGATTTTGATGTGTAGTTGATTGTGTGACGTGAAATGAAATAAATATTTATATTGTTAAAAATATTTTCTAGTTAAAAATAGAATTTTTAACGTGTATATAAAATAAATATTTATAAACAAATCGGAGGTTTATTTATATACACTGATTTGATTGATATTGATTGGGACGATAAATTTTACACATCGCCCAACTGCACAAATAAAATCTGTGTTTGATTGTTTGAAACCCCACACGAGTATTGGGATGATATATGACATACACTAATCCCAATAATTAGTTGTATGTTGATCGATTGATTGACAGGCTGTTTTAAGCATTAAATATTTATATTTGATGCTTATACAGTGTAGAACGCACTCTGGATGATGGTTGATTATTTATCATTGTTATTTTGTACATGTGTTGTAGAAAAATCCATATAATTAACATTATATGGTAATTGATTGGGCCTCATTCCAGTTTTGAAATAGAAATATTTGAAAAAGAAATATTTGAAATAGAATATTTGAAAATAGAAATATATGAAGCCATGTTGATTAGATTGGCGCCATTTTGACGTGAACGATATTTATATCGATTGTATTCATTTTATAATGAATATCGAAAGTTATTTCAAAACCTGATATTTTGAAAAGAATTAGAATTCAAATTGAAATTGAATAGAAATGAATTCGAATTGAAATTGAATAGATTTGAAATTGAATAGAAATGAATTCAAATTGAAATTGAATAGATTTGAAATTGAATAGATTAGAAATGAATTCGAATTGAATTGAATTGAAAATGAACTGAAATTGAATTAGAAATCAATTTGAATTGAAATCAATTTGAAACGAATTTGAAAGGAATTTATAAGGAAAAATTCAATTTTGATTTAAAATTGAATATGAAGTTGAAGCTGTTTTGAAAACGAATTTAAAACGATTTATAAAATACGTTTTGAAAGGAAATCAACGAAATATATATAATATATATAGAATGGCCTGGATAGAACGCGTCGCGCCGCGGCTTTTCGTGAATTTCGACCATTGACTTCGAATAGATATTGCGGGAGATCCGACCGTCGGATTCTCCTAAAACCGGAACCGTTGGGTTTCTATCGAAAAGAGCTTTCCAATGAATATTAGAGATTAGAAATCTAACGGTTGGATTTGGAATTATGTCCAAATAAAATTTGAAAAAGGTCGCTGTAAGTGCAATTCGATGGCCGTTGATGGAAATCGACTGTACGGGCCTTGATAAAATTATTAAAAATAGTAATAATTTGTGTAAAATCATAAGAAATGATTTGTGAAGAATTGGGATGAAAAACTCCATATTTGAAAAGATAAAAATAGATTTTTATCGAAATGAACTAGTTTTGAACTAGAATAATAATTTATTTATTTTTTAAAATAAATAAATTGGATTTGAAATGGGTTTTGAAAATAACCAGAATTTCCAATAATTGCATTGGAATGGATTTGAATCGAAATTGTCTTCGGAATATTTCGATGTTGGATTTCGTGATTGTACATATATTGTTATGGAAATTTGAAATATATATATATATATATATCGTTATTTCCAATATGATATTTGTGAGTCGTAGAATTTGAAATTGAATATAAGCCGATATATTTTCTATTTAGAGCCTTGTATTTAATATCAAATGTGATTTGGGTTTGTCGTGAATGGTGTCTTCATTAACACTGTTCTTAAGCCCAGGGGAGAAAAAGATTAAATCTTTTTATTTAGATTTAATGAAGTGTACGAATTAAATAATATTTAATTGGAATTGAATTGGTATTGATTTTTGGGTTTATCGTGAACAGTGTTTCAAATAACACTTGTTCTTTAGCCCGATAATTAATGGAATGTGATTTTGGGTTTATCGTGAACCGTGATTTAAATGACACTGATTCTTTAACCCAGTTAAAGATTAAAACTAAGTGGAGTTTTAATGAATCTTTAATTAGATTGAAAAGATCGAGAATGGAGTATCATAAGTTTTACTCCAGGGGATAGTAAAATCTTTAATTAGGTTTGAACGTGAAATGGTAATTGTAACACCCCGAATTTCAGTTAACACTGATATTCACTAATTACAGAATTAATAATCTCAGATGTGAGAATCAGGGGAAACGGGTTACGTCATTGTGTTCGTCTCGGAAAAATACGCGAAATAGAGTCCGAAATTTTGTAAATCGGAGTCCGTATGACCCGGTTAAGGCCCAAAGAAGTTTTCGGGAAATTTGAATTTCGAAACATGCAGAAATGGGGGCCAGGCGGGAAAACTCCCGCCCAGCCAAGTCGAATTGGCTGTCGACAGGGCTGTCGACTTGCCTGTCGACATGCCTGTCGACTTAGCAGTCGACAGGGCTGTCGACTTGCCCTGTCGGCTGATTCTGGCCTGGGTGCACCTGGTTGAGTTTTGGGCTGGGTTGGAGGGCTTGGGACGAAATCTGACGGACCTAAACTAACCTAGGGTTAATCTAAGGGTCTAAAACACATCCTAATCCTATAAATAAGACCCTAAGCTAGCCCTAAATGATCATAATCCTATCCTCTAACTAAACTATGCCAAAATTTTCTATGATCATGGCCTCCACTCAAAACCCTAGCCTCCATCCTCTTTCTAAACTATTTCTATGAAGGCTTTCATGTTCATACAAGAATTTTTAAGTTGTATGAGTGATCATTAGCTTGCATTCATCATCAAGTTGCAAGCTTTATTTTCAAGGCTAGAGTTTTTGGGTGATTTTTGGCAAGGGTTTTCTTATTGGAGTTTAGTGGTGAGTTTCTATAGCCTTAATAATCAATTGTTAAATTGATTATGATAGGATATGATAAGATATGACTATGTTTGTGGATCAATGTGTTTATGCAAGTTTAGTATAGTGTATGTTGTGTGTTTTGCAAGTTTTATGCTATATATTATGCAAGTTTAATGCTATGTTTTATGATGCTCATTATGCAAAACACTATGTTGAACATTGATTCATATGTAACATGTTATGCAAGCTATATGTGAGATTATATGCAAGTTCACATGTAACATGTTATGCAAGCTATATGTGAGATTATATGCAAGTTCACATGTAACATGTTATGCAAGCTATATGTGAGATTATATGCAAGTTCATATGTAACATGTAATGCAAGTTATGTGCACGATTATATGCAAGTTCATATGTAACATGTTATGCAAGTTATGTGTTTGGTTATATGCAAGTTATGTGCATGATTATATGCAAGTTCATATGTAACATGTTATGCAAGTTATGTGTTTGGTTATATGCAAGTTAACATGTGACATGCTATGCAAGTTCACACCTTTGTATGACATAAGAATCATATGCAAGTTACCCCCTTTGTGACATATGTGCTTCATGCAAGTTTGGGTTAAATGCTAGTTGGGTTTAATGTATGCTCATATATGCAAGTTGACACCTTTTAAACCCATGATAAAGTTATATGCTATGATTGGTTAAACCCATGGCATTTGTGATGAATCTTCCCTTTATTATGTCATGTTATGAGAACGAATTACGTGGGGTGTTACACGTGGTATCAAAGCTTAAGGTTACCAGAACAGATAAATTTTTTAGAAAAACTATTTTCTAAGAATATTTTTGAAAGGAGTATTTTCAAAAACATGTCTTTTAAGAGAAAAGTTTTTGAAAGAAAAGCATAATCCCCAATAGCCATATCTATATCTTTGAAATTCTCCGTTTTGAATCTCTTCCTCTCTTGTTTTGAGTTTCCCCTCCGCGTATAGATGATCTTTCTAAGATAGATAAGAATGGAAAACCACTTCAAGGACTTAGACATTAGTCAGATTAGAAGTTGGTTCAAGAAGGAGGAGGACTGGTAGGTACCTATTGTATAGACGATGGGAGGAAGGCTCAAATAGTTGTTTGGTTAATGAAGGATGAAACCTCATTGGTGGGAGGTTACGAGTGGAGAATGGGAAGAAGAAGGCGAGTAGTTATCCTTTTGGGAGGAATAGGACACCTTATTAGGGTTTTCCAAAGGGGCAAGGGCAAGGTATGGAATCTTCTGGAGGGTAGTTGTATTCCCTCACGGCTAGCGTACCATATGGGGATAAGACCGTCTAGGTTGGAATTTGGATTTCTTTATTATCCGGTTCGAACTTTATTTGATTCTGACGCATCGAGTTCATTTACCTCATCGTTGTTAGTTGAGTCACTGCACTTAGACACCAGTTTAGTAGATGATCCCTTAGTTGTTTCAAACCCAATTGGGGGCTCCATGATGTGTTTGGGTTTGAAAGTTTCTATACTTAGCGTTGAGTTTAGATGTGATGCTTCTTGGGCTTCACGGGCTATGGGTTAGTTTTGGGCATGGACTGGTTATCCAGTAATGGTGCCGTTCTTGTTTGTGAAAGGAGAGTTGTTAGGCTTATGACCCGCTTGGGTAACACTCTCGAGATCTCTTGTAATCCCATGGAATCTGTTATGCTAATTTATGTAGAATCGCTTGACACGTCGGTCGAGAGTATGCGGTCTGTTAGAGTGGTCCGGGAATACTCGGATATGTTTGAGGAGGTGAAGGGCTTACCTCCGGAGCGGGAGATTGACTTCCGAATATATCCGGTAGACAATGCCAAACCAGTATCTTGGCCAGTGTGCCACATGGCTCCTCGTGAGAGGAGGGAACTCCATAAGCAAGTAGACGATTTGCTTGAGAAGGGGTTTAGAAGACGAAGTATATCGGAGTGGGGTGCTCCAGAAGTTTTTGCTATGAAGGCGGATGGGTCCCTCAGACTTTGTGTAGACTATAGAGAGTTTAACAAGATAACAAAGAAAAATGGACACCCATTGCCGAGGATTGATGATCTCTTTGATCAGTTAGTTGGCGCCTCAGTGTTTTCGCAGTTGGACTTAGCCACGGGGTTTCGTCAGTTGAGAGTGGCTGAGGATAGTATAAAGAAGACTGCCTTTAGGGCTCCGGATGTTTTTTATGAGTGGCTGGTGATGCCATTTGGTTTGACGAACGCCCCCGCATACTTTGTTGATTTGATGAGAAGGGTGTTCAGGGAGTACCTAAATAAGTTCGTGATGGTCTTTGTGGATGACATCTTGGTCTTTTCTAGGAGCGAAATAAGTTTTCGTATGTGCTCAATAGGTTGAGCAAAGCCAGTTATGGGATAAACAGTGGTTTTGGAGCGAGACTGGCGAGGACATCCAGAGTTGGACAAGGGCTTAATTATTTAGCCGTTTTTACTAGTATCATCTCACGTAGGTCGTCTGAATTCGAAGGAGGTATCCCTTGGGTGTTTGTCTGATATTGGTTTAGGCCTTTGGGGCTTGCATTTGGGGGATGTCGAGTTCGATTAGGGTGGTCTGCGTGAGAGATGGACAGTTGTGATGATTTTGGATGGGGTAATATCCTGGTTTTCTCTAAAAGTGGAGAAGAGCATGCCCAACATCTTAGGGAAGTGTTGGAGACTCTTCGAGCGCATAGTCTTAGGACAGCAAAAGTGGATGGGATTCTTAGCATCCTATTAGTTTGAGATAGCGTATACCCATGGCAAGGGTAACGTGGTAGCGGACGCCTTAAGTAGAAAAAGGTTGTCCTTGAGTTCATTGTTCGTTGAACGACGGAGCTTAGAGTTTATTTCTATGTTTGACTTTAGACCTTCCGTTGACTTTGTACCCGGTTTGCTAGCCTCCTTGGAGGTTAGGCCTACTCTTTTGGGGCGGATTGGCGGAGCACAGCGAGACGACCCACAGTTGGTTGAGTTAGTAGAGAAGCTCATGAGGAGGGGGAGTCGTCCAGCCATTTGAGTAGGTACACCCTAGATGGTAAGGGGTGGTTGCGTAGAGACGGTAGACTTTGTGTACCGCAAGACGAGGGTTTGAGGAAGGCTATACTTGATGATGCACATCATTCGAAGATGACCATTCATCCCGGTAGGGACAAGATGTACCAAGACATGAAGCGAGTTTTCTTTTGGGCCGGTATGAAGAAAGACGCGGCCGAGTATGTCGCTAGATGCTTGGTGTGCCAACAAGTAAAAGCGGAGCAAAAGAAACCCGGTGGGTTGCTTCACCCATTGGAGGTTCCGCTATGGAAGTGGGATAGTGTCTCGATGGATTTCGTCACTGGATTACCAAGATCGAGGAAGGGTAATACGGGAATTTGGGTTGGGGTAGACAAACTTACTAAGAGTGCCCATTTTATACCCGTGAAGAGTAAGAGGACTGCTCAATAGCTAGCTTCAATCAACATTCGAGAGATTGTTAGATTGCATGGTGTACCTTCCAGCATAGTGAGTGATCGAGATCCTATCTTCACTAGCGAGTTTTGGAAGAGTTTGAAAGAGGCGGTAGGGACTCAGCTGTGTTTGAGCACCGCAAATCATCCTCAGACGGACGGCCAGACCGGGAGGGTGAATCGCATTTTAGAAGACCTTTTGAGGCTATGTATCTTAGATTTTGGAGGTACATGAGAAGAGCATCTTCCATTGGTGGAGTTCGCATATAATAACAGCTTTCAGTCTGGTATTGGCATGGCTCCTTTCGAAGCTTTTTATGGAAGGCCTTGTCGATCACCTACATGTTGGTGGGAATCTACGGATAAGATCTTGCTTGGGCCCGATATGGTTAGGAAGACTTCGGAAAAGATTGATTTGATTCGAAGAAGAATGAAAGCGGCGCAAGACAGACAAAAATCTTATGCGGACAAGAGGAGAACAGAGCTTGAGTTTGATATTGGGGACATGGTCTTTGTTAAAGTATCTCCGTTACGGAATGTGGTTCGCTTTGGATCTGTTGGGAAGTTATCACCAAGGTTTGTTGGACCGTTTCCTATTAAGGAAAGGGTTGGACAGATGGCCTATAGAGTGGAGTTGCCCGACAGACTTAGTGGTGTACATGATGTATTCCATGTGTCACATTTGAGGAAGTGCCTACATGAGACCGCAGAGGTGGTAGAGCCGAGCTTGCTTAGAGAAGTAGAGATAGAGCGTGATGTGACTATTTGACGAGCTCCTACACGCATCCTTGGGTCAGAGATTAAGAGGTTGAGAAACAGGGAGGTTCAACTAGTCAAAGTGCAATGGGGAGAAGATGAGAGCAACGCTACTTGGGAGACGGAAGCGAAAATGCGTTCATTATACCCATTCCTTTTTGAGGGTATGTCTTTTAACTTCTCCTTTATCGTTTGTCTAGTACTTATCTTATCTTTAGTATGTCCTCTTGTTAGTGCCTTTGACCTTTAGATAGGGTAAACCTATGGTTGAAACATGTGTTTGAGACATGTTATGATTGATGGATGCATGTGGATGCAAGTGTTTGCTAGTGGTTGCTCGTGGATGCATATACACACACTCTAGACACTAGATCGGCTCAATCACTTCATATTGCATATTGCATATAATTGTGTGTAGGTAGCTATATTTATGGATGTATAATGGTTGTGTTATCATATGGATGATGCATTTTGGTGAATGATTGTGCACTCATGTAGATATAGTATGTGTCGATAGGGTTCTTTCGTATACATATTGGATGCATGGCACTATCACGGTTTGCATATGTTCATACATTAGATAGGGAACATATACACACACTTTTTGCATATGCTCATACATCAGTAGAAATTGTTTTAAGGACAATGGATGCCCGTGTTTGATGGATTGAGTAGATGGTTGTTTGGATGGTAGGATATGCATTCTCCTTAACTTGGAGATTTCGGGGACGAAATCCTTTAAGGAGGGGAGAATGTAACACCCCGAATTTCAGTTAACACTAATATTCACTAATTACAGAAATAATAATCTCAGATGTGAGAATCAGGGGAAACGGGTTACGTCATTGTGTTCGTCTTGGAAAAATACGCGAAATAGAGTCCGAAATTTTGTAAATCGGAGTCCGTATGACCCGATTAAGGCCCAAAGAAGTTTTCGGGAAATTTGAATTTCGAAACATGCAGAAATGGGGGCCAGGCGGGAAAACTCCCGCCCAGCCAAGTCGACAGGGCTGTCGACTTGCCTGTCGACATGCCTGTCGACAGGGCTGTCGACTTGCCCTGTCGGCTGATTCTGGCCTGGGTGCACCTGGTTGAGTTTTGGGCTGGGTTGGAGGGCTTGGG
The DNA here is from genome assembly GCA_030737875.1 of Allium sativum. Classification (NCBI taxonomy): domain Eukaryota; kingdom Viridiplantae; phylum Streptophyta; class Magnoliopsida; order Asparagales; family Amaryllidaceae; genus Allium; species Allium sativum. The sequence goes on from CM060924.1 coordinate 789,585,166, forward strand.
ACGAAATCTGACGGACCTAAACTAACCTAGGGTTAATCTAAGGGTCTAAAACACATCCTAATCCTATAAATAAGACCCTAAGCTAGCCCTAAATGATCATAATCCTATCCTCTAACTAAACTATGCCAAAATTTTCTATGATCATGGCCTCCACTCAAAACCCTAGCCTCCATCCTCTTTCTAAACTATTTCTATGAAGGCTTTCATGTTCATACAAGCATTTTTAAGTTGTATGAGTGATCATTAGCTTGCATTCATCATCAAGTTGCAAGCTTTATTTTCATGGCTAGAGTTTTTGGGTGATTTTTGGCAAGGGTTTGCTTATTGGAGTTTAGTGGTGAGTTTCTATAGCCTTAATAATCAATTGTTAAATTGATTATGATAGGATATGATAAGATATGGCTATGTTTGTATATCAATGTGTTTATGCAAGTTTAGTATAGTGTATGTTGTGTGTTTTGTGAGTTTTATGCTATATGTTATGCAAGTTTAATGCTATGTTTTATGATGCTCATTATGCAAAACACTATGTTGAACATTGATTCATATGTAACATGTTATGCAAGCTATATGTGAGATTATATGCAAGTTCACATGTAACATGTTATGCAAGCTATATGTGAGATTATATGCAAGTTCACATGTAACATGTTATGCAAGCTATATGTGAGATTATATGCAAGTTCATATGTAACATGTAATGCAAGTTATGTGCATGATTATATGCAAGTTCATATGTAACATGTTATGCAAGTTATGTGTTTGGTTATATGCAAGTTATGTGCATGATTATATGCAAGTTCATATGTAACATGTTATGCAAGTTATGTGTTTGGTTATATGCAAGTTATGTGCATGATTATATGCAAGTTCATATGTAACATGTTATGCAAGTTATGTGTTTGGTTATATGCAAGTTAGCATGTGACATGCTATGCAATTTCACACCTTTGTATGACATAAGAATCATATGCAAGTTACCCCCTTTGTGACATATTTGCTTCATGCAAGTTTGGGTTAAATGCTAGTTGGGTTTAATGTATGCTCATATATGCAAGTTGACACCTTTTAAACCCAAGATAAAGTTATATGCTATGATTGGTTAAACCCATGGCATTTGTGATGAATCTTCCCTTTATTATGTCATGTTATGAGAACGAATTACATGGGGTGTTACACTAATTGAATTTACCGATAACACTGTGGTGTTAGATATGAAGTATGACCAGTTTTACTTCATGGGATGAATAAGGTGGGATTGGGAAATTAAAATAAGTGATTACTCCGTTGTGGTTCGCTAATCCCGACTAGTTTGAATTGATATTCAAAGAAGATTAAAGAATAAATTTAAAGAATTTATCTTTGATAAAATTAATGGGAACCTTTCCCAAAATATAGGAATATTTGAATAAAAGAATATTCTGAATTGGAATGAAGCGTATGTTGTGTTTGTGTAACACTTGTTTATTATATACGCGAGTTATTCAGAAAGACCGGGTTTATCCCATTCTGAATAACTGATTCGACGTGGTGTCGAAGATGAAGATGGTGGTCGAAGACCGGAGGTCTTCACGTCGTTTGGACAATTACTGATGATCTTCATTGGGCCATACACCCAAGAGGAGGGAATCAGTTGGTGATCGTCCAGACGTGCTGGGAGATCGATGGATATGCGAGGTACAAGGTCCCTCCGGTTTCGTTCAGACCCAGAACGGACTTGTAGATTGACTGTGTGTCTGACATTGGATTTCAATCTGTGTGATTGATTTCTATTAAATATATATCTGTTTGGCGGCGGTGAATTTATAATCTTTCTTAACGCCCTTCTCTGAGACGTACAAGCTCAAGGGTTATATATTGATCGATATCAAACGCATGGAGTGAATTGCCTGTGTGGCATGCCTAAGTGGCAATAGATCGAGGCTTCTGTTGAAAAGCAAAGTCTTGTGGTTGGTGATCAAAGCACAGCCTGTGTGGCATAGCTTTGTGTAGCGTTGATTCACGAGCCTCACACCCCGGTTGTGAACCAGAAATGGGAGAGGACTTCAGGGAGGGCATGCGTTTCCTTCTAGCTAGAAGTGGCGTCAGTGGTTTTACACGCCCTGACGAGTTTGACTTATGTGGTTGTTGCTGTTGCGAGGCGCCTCGGTTAGATCGGACGATCCGGGTCCGATGGAGTCATTCGTTGGCTCATTTACGCCGCATAGGGCGGGGATACGCAGTGTTCAGGCATTTTAATCCACATCGGTGGACCGGCCCTGACGATCCAACGCATGTCTGCGAGCTTGCCTGAGACATGGGCTAGATTGTCTCGAATCGGTAGAGGACGATCCCTAACCTCGGTTCACAGAGGGAAATCCAATTTCCAAATACGTGACTTTGCGATTTTGATTGTATAACCTATATAAGGCGACATAGTGGTATGGGGCATTCATGCCGCCTATGATTGATACTTATGATTTGAAATTGATTTCTTCACTTATAACAATAATAATAGATTTGTTTTAACGTATCAAGCATTCTTTGGCTATTATAAGGTAAAACCCTATCCTCCGGCTTGCGTTGCATTGTGTGATGGGACATGGGTCTTATAATAGCTTCATTTTTCTTTATTTAGCATTGCGCTGTTTGTTTTATGCACTGGTATTCTTGGGAGGAAACCCGTTCCGTGTTATACGACGTGGTCCCTTGATTTACCGAACTTTAAAATAAAGATAAATAACTGTTTTAGTTCTCACACCAGTCCCATGACTGACCTGGAGTTTATTGTTTTAACTTAAACTATGGGTGCCCTTATTTTCGACACGGACAGCTAGTATTTTTGGGTTTTGCAGATTTATATTCACAGGAACCAGGTTAACAGCTGGATCGATATCCGGAAAGCTTTGTATCCGTGTATCTTCTTCAGTTGTATTTTGTATTATTTTCCGCTGCTATGTAATGTATTGTAATCTCTGATATTTTTCTGTTGTGTAATATTTACTTATACTCTGTATATTCTTGTAATCTGGTGGAATTGTTGTAATTAACAATGAAATGTTCTTCTGTTTGGTTTCTTTTGTGTGTTGTTCTCGAACTATCCGCTCTTTCCTCACCGAGGAAGTTACAGGTCATTACATTTGGTATCGGAGCTTTGGTTTACAAAGCTCAGAGAACAAGACACAGTAGAACCATACGAAAGAATTCATCAGAAATTGGATTAGTAATATCCAACGGGAATGACTCGTTAGAGATGGGATCAGTAGTATCCTAGAACGAGTGTGAAGAGTATATTTTTAAAAAGTGAAAACAATTTTTGTTTTGAAAATTTAAATCAATTATTCGTATTTGATTATTTATTTATATTTAATTTGGACAATCCAGTATATATTGATTTTGCATATACGTCTGATCCACGGGTATTCGAAGTTTTAATATACTGGATAGATATAGAATCACACTCTAGTTGCCCGGAGGTGATGCTTATAATAACCATGGCATCATCAGTGTTGTGTTCAAGTGATGAGAGTGGGATTTCTATATGTTTCCTATTGATAGCTGTGAGAACCAAAATTATACAGGGCTTATTGTTATGATTTGGCATCAAAAATGTGATTTTTGACTATGTATCAAAGCTATGAATTTAAAAAGCTAATAAATTAATTGATTGCTGGTTGTGTTGTTTGATTATAGTTTGATAAATTAAATGTTGAACGATTTAGCCAGATTGAACCAAAAAGTGAATTGTATTGAAAATTAGTCGCATTTGCATGCATATACATGTACTTACATTGAACAGGTCATAGTAAGGAGGCTAGAGCAAAAGAATAAAATTGTTTGCCCGGCAAATAGGTGCATGTTTACCATAATTTACTGTTTTGTTTGGGTGATGATGATTTTATGAGCCGACTGGCTAGCCGCTTGGCTTTTTCTTTTGGATTGAAGAAGGCCATGGGAGGCTATATGAAATATCCCGAAGTCCCCGGTGCAGGGGAGGTTATGGCGAAATTTTTCGAAAATTTAGAGTGTTAGCCAAATTTTTGAAAAATTTGAAAAGTTTTTAGAAACTGAAAAGTTGAAGAACTTAAGCCGTAATGAAAACAATGAAAGTTGAGTTGATTTGTAAAACAACATTCGGCTTCGTTCCTTTTCGGGGACGAAAAGTTTTAAGTGGGGGAGATTGTAATAACCCGGAAATCTGAGCCAATTTAAAATTTTTATTTTGGCAATTTTAGCGAATTTTGATTATTTAAAATGAATTATTTTAAATAATAACGACGAGAAATTTATTTTGAATAGAATTCGAACGTATATATTTATTCGAATCGTCGTTAGAATATAAATATTTATTTATATATATAAAAGGAATTGAAAATGGCGCGGTAGTTCGATAATTCGATTTCAAAATTAAAATGAATGTACCGGGTGCAAAATAAACCGGATTTTAGTGAAACCAAAAATATTTGAATCTAATTGATAATGTCTTTCCAACGAATCCGAAAAATCAAAATTTCATAGCGGGAATCAAAAGATATGTCCAGTTGAAAATTCAGAATAGTCGCTATGGAATTCTGGCCCTTAAAAATGGAAATTTTGCAAACCACCTCGGATTTCGATGAAACCACTTTTGTTGGATCCGTGGTGTCTAGTTATTGCGAGGTTTAAAATTTCGTAATTTTTCGAATCAATATGTAAGCGTGGCAAAGGAAAACGCGTTTGACCAGTTTTAGTTGATTTTAATCGATTGGAAAATGGCCATTTTTCAAACGGTCTCAGAGTTCAATGAAATTAGTTTTGTTAGGGCCGTATCGTCAATACGAAGCTAGAAAATATTATTCGGGAATTTTTAGAGATTGTATGTGGCCCCGGTAAACTGAAATGTACGTTTAAAATTCAATAAAAGGATTTAAATGTTAAATTTAACGGAAACTGATCGTAACAGCCGAATTGGGTTATGAAACATATTCCATTGTGTTTGGAATGGGGGTATTTAGATGGGGGCGACACTCATTGGGTTTGATTTGGGGTTCGTGAGGATAAACGAGAAATTGGAAATAAATAATATTAAAATAAAATATAAATTCCTATAAATAACCCTACCACTAAAACCTAGTTCCCTTTTGGATTTCTTGGACGCCATCATTAAAAACGAATGGCAATAAACCCTCCGATTGTTCTTCCTCAATCCCTCCTCAATCGATCGAATTGAACGCCCAATTCAAAACACAAATTCAAGAGCCATCTCAGCTCTTCCAATCCCTACCCGTTTGATGAGATTTCACGAGGTGGTTCACTGGGATTTGGAGCTCAAACTCTCGACCGTCACCCGCGGTTTTAAGCCACCACGGGCTGTCGAGTCAGACGCTGCTCGCGGTGGAGGGAGAGGGCGTGGCGCCCTTCAACGTTGACCCCTTTGATTGGATTCCGACGCATAGAGGCGCGAGCTTTTCGAAGACCTAGGTCGAAGCTGATTTGGGTTTCAAGGTTACAGTAAAAGGGGGGTCACGATGGTAAAAAGAGGAAGAAGGTTATCACAGTGAGATTCCTTCTTTAATTTATTTTATCTATGAAATTATAAGTAAATGAATTTTTATTTATAATATTGTTTAAAAATGGATTTTTAAAATATAAAAAAATGGATTTTTAAAGTATAAAAAATGGATTTTTAAAATATAAAAGATGGATTTTTAAAATATAAAAGATCGGATTTTAAAAAATATAAAGGATGGATTCTTAAAATATAAAAGATCCGATTTTTATAATAGAAACGATAAAAATTTTGTTATAGAAAAGACGAGATTTTTACTATGCATATCATTATAAAAAGAAGTGATTTTTAAATATAAAAACATCGCAATAAAAATATAATTTTTATATAAAGTATGAAGTTAAAAATATACTTTTTATATAGTAGAGATTATAAAAATATAATTTTTATAATATAAACATCAACATAAAAATATGATTTTTATGTATGAAGTAACAGTATAAAAATGTGATTTTTAATAATCGACTGCGTGATACAGATTGCAACTGTACTGTCGGAAAACAAATCTGAATTCAAACCGTTCAGAAATAAAGAATGGCGGAGTGGAAACCAAAGGTGAGAACTCCTCACTTTTAATTGATTTTATTTCTAGTTAACAATATATACTAGGATGCAGACGGTGTTTAGTAGCACCCGACACCCGTCGTCCACAGACCATGGACGGCTTGTATGCTTGTTTGTTTGATTTTGATGTGTAGTTGATTGTGTGATGTGAAATGAAATAAATAATTATATAGTTAGAAATATTTTCTAGTTAAAAATAGAATTTTTAATGTGTATATAAAATAAATATTTATAAACAAATCGGAGGTTTGTTTATATACACTGATTTGATTGATATTGATTGGGACGATAAATTTTACACATCGCCCAACTACACAAATAAAATCTATGTTTGATTGTTTGAAACCGCACACGGGTATTGGGATGATATATGACATACACTAATCCCAATAATTAGTTGTATGTCGATCGATTGATTGACAGGCTGTTATAAGCGTTAAATATTTATATTTGATGCTTATACAGTGTAGAACGCACTCTGGATGATGGTTGATTATTTATCGTTGTTATTTTGTATATGTGTTGTAGAAAAATCCATATAATTAACATTATATGGTAATTGATTGGGCCTCATTCCAGTTTTGAAATAGAAATATTTGAAATAGAATATTCGAAAATAGAAATATATGAAGCCGTGTTGATTAGATTGACGCCATTTTGACGTGAACGATATTTATATCGATTGTATTCATTTTATAATGAATATCGAAAGTGATTTCAAAATCTGATATTTTGAAAAGAATTAGAATTCGAATTTAAATTGAATAGAAATGAATTCAAATTGAAATTGAATAGATTTGAAATTGAATAGAAATGAATTCGAATTGAAATTGAATAGATTTGAAATTGACTAGATATGAATTCAAATTGGAATTGAATTGAATTGAAAACGAACTGAAATTGAATTAGAAATCAATTTGAATTGAAATCAATTTGAAAGGAATTTATAAGGAAAAATTCAATTTTGATTTAAAATTGAATATGAAGTTGAAGCTGTTTTGAAAACGAATTTAAAACGATTTATAAAATACGTTTTGAAAGGAAATCGACGAAGTATATATAATATATATATATTATATATATGGAATGGCCTGAATAGAACGCGCCGCGCCGCGGCCGTTCGTGAATTTCGACCATTGACTTCGAATGGATACTGCGGGAGATCCGACCGTCGGATTCTCCTAAAACCGGAACCGTTGGGTTCGTATCGAAAGAGCTTTCCAATGAATATTAGAGATTAGAAATCTAACGGTTGGATTTGGAATTATGTCCAAATCAAATTTGAAAAAGGTCGCTGTAAGTGCAGTTCGATGGCCGTTGATGGAAATCGACGTACGGACCTTGATAAAATTATTAAAAATAGTAATAATTTGTGTAAAATCATAAGAAATGATTTGTGAAGAATTGGGATGAAAAACTCCATATTTGAAAAGATAAAAATAGATTTTTATCGAAATGAACTAGTTTTGAACTAGAATAATAATTTATTTATTTTTTAAAATAAATAAATTGGATTTGAAATGGGTTTTGAAAATAACCAAAATTTCCAATAATTGCATTGGAATGGATTTGAATCGAAATTGTCTTCGGAATATTTCGATGTTGGATTTCGTGATTATACAGATATTGTTATGGAAATTTGAAAGAGATATATATATCGTTATTTCCAATACGATATTTGTGAGTCGTAGAATTTGATATTGAATATAAGCCGATATATTTTCTATTTAGAGCCTTGTATTTAATATCAAATGTGATTTGGGTTTGTCGTGAATGGTATCTTCATTAACACTGTTCTTAAGCCCAGTGGAGAAAAAGATTAAATCTTTTTATTTAGATTTAATGAAGTGTACCAATTAAATAATATTTAATTGGAATTGAATTGGTATTGATTTTTGGGTTTATCGTGAACAGTGTTTTAAATAACACTTGTTCTTTAACCCAATAATTAATGGAATGTGATTTTAGGTTTATCGTGAACCGTGTTTTAAATGACACTGATTTTTTAACCTAGTTAAAGATTAAAACTAAGTGGAGTTTTAATGAATCTTTAATTAGATTGAAAAGATCGAGAATGGAGCATCACCAGTTTTACTCCAGGCGATAGTAAAATCTTTTATTAGGTTTGAACATGAAATGGTAATTGAATTTACCGATAACACCGTGGTGTTAGATATGAAGTATGAATAGTTTTACTTCATGGGATGAATAGGGTGGGATTGGGAAATTAAAATAAATGATTACTCCGTTGTGGTTCGCTAATCCCGACTAGTTTGAATTGATATTCAAAGAAGATTATAGAATAAATTTAAAGAATTTATCTTTGATAAAATTAATGGGAACCTTTCCAAAAATATAGGAATATTTGAATAAAAGAATATTCTGAATTGGAATGAAGCGTATGTTGTGTTTGTGTAACACTTGTTTATTATATACGCGAGTTATTCAGAAAGACCGGGTTTATCCCATTCTGAATAACTGATTCGACGTGGTGTCGAAGATGAAGACGGTAGTCGAAGACCAGAAGTCTTCACGTTGTTTGGACAATTACTGATGATCTTGATTGGGCCGTACACCCAAGAGGAGGGAATCAGTTGGTGATCGTCCAGTCGTGCTAGGAGATCGATGGATATGCGAGGTACAAGGTCCCTCCGGTTTCGTTCAGACCCAGAACGGACTTGTAGATGGACTATGTGTCTGACATTGGATTTCAGTCTGTGTGATTGATTTCTATTAAATATATATCTGTTTGGCGGCGGAGAATTTATTCTCTTGCTTAACGCCCTTCTCTGAGACGTTCGAGCTCAGGGGTTATATATTGATGGATATCAAACTCATAGAGTGAATTGCCTGTGTGGAATGCCTAAGTGGCAATAGATCGAGGCTTCTGTTGAAAAGCAAAGTCTTGTGGTTGATGATCAAAGCACAGCCTGTGTGACATAGCTTTGTGTAGCGTTGATTCACGAGCCTCACACCCCGGTTGTGGACCAGAAACGGGAGAGGACTTCAGGGAGGGCATGCGTTTCCTTCTAGCTAGAAGTGGCGTCAGTGGTTTTACACGCCCTGACGAGTTTGACTTATGTGGTTGTTGCTGTTGCGAGGCGCCTCGGTTAAATCGGACGATCCGGGTCCGATGGAGTCATTCGTTGGCTCATTTACGCCCCAAAGGGCGGGGAGATGCAGTGTTCAGGCATTTCAATCCACATCGGTGGACCGGCCCTGACGATCCAAGGCTTGTCTGCGCGCTTGCCTGAGACATGGCTAGATTGTCTCGAATCGGTAGAGGACGATCCCTGCCCTCGGTTCACAGAGGGAAATCCAGTTTCCAAATACGTGACTTTGCGATTTTGATTGTATAACCTATATATGGCGACATAGTGGTATGGGGCATTCATGCGGCCTATGATTGATACTTATGATTTGAAATTGATTTCTTCACTTATAGCAATAATAAAAGATTTGTTTTAACGTATCAAGCATTGTTTGGCTATTATAAGGTAAAACCCTATCCTTCGGCTTGCGTTGCATTGTGTGATGGGACTTGGGTCTTATAATAGCTTTATTTTTCTTTATTTAGCGTTGTGCTGTTTGTTTTATGCATTGGTATTCTTGGGAGGAAACCCGTTCCGTGTTATACGGCGTGGTCCCTTGATTTACCAAACTTTAAAATAAAGATAAATAACTGTTTTAGTTCTCACACCAGTCCCATGACTGACCTGGAGTTTATTGTTTTAACCTAAACTCTGGGTGCCCTTATTTTCGACACGGCCAGCTAGTAGTTTTGGGTTTTGCAGATTTATATTCACAGGAACCTGGTTTACAGCTGGAACGATATCCGGAAAGCTTTGTATCCGTGTATATTCTTCAGTTGTATTTTGTATTATTTTCCGCTGCTATGTAATGTATTGTAATCTCTGATATTTTTCTGTTGTGTAATATTTACTTATACTCTGTATATTCTTATAATCTGGTGGAATTGTAATTAACAATGAAATGTTCTTCCGTCTGCATTCTTTTGTGTGTTGCTCTCGAACTATCCGCTCTTTCCTCACCGGGGAAGTTACGGGTCGTTACACAAGCGTTCCGCTAGATTCTATTTATTTGATTTAAACATTATTATAATATCACTGGATTTGATATCAAAGTGTTTTGGGTTATAGTAAGGTAAAAACCGTCCATGTTTATGTGTGGGCTGGTCTTACTATTACCTTTTCCTTCGAAAGGATTTTGAAAGTTAAACAAATGGTTGGAGTTTACTCACACCAGTCCCATGACTGACCCAGAGTTTATTTTGTTTTGTTTTCCCTAAACTCTTGGGTGCCCAAATTTGTACGGGCAGTCGAGTAGTCGAGATTTTACAGATTCACCTTGAAGAGCTGGAAGTTGGGGGCTTCACCAGTTAGCTATAGACTATCATATCTCCGCTGTGTATTGTGTTGTATCTGGAAATAGGTGTTTATAACTGTTCCAGGAATAACTGTTATGCTCTGATACTGGTATGTATGTCCAATTACTGATTTGTATTTTCAAAAGTTATGTTATATAAAATATTTTATTTGTTCCACTGTGAGTTTATGATCTTCAATTTCTTCTATTCTAATATTTCTTTCTTTCTATTTCTCATCCTCTAACTTCTTTCTAATAATGATTCGTATTTCTGTGCAATTTGGGTTAGACGTGTGGTGTTATTAGTCAACTCAGATAGTACGGATTTGCGGGTCACTACACTAACAATCTCCCCATTTTTGATGATTACAGCCTTGGTTTATAAAATATTCAAACCTGATGTCTTGATTCTCTAGTTACTGCCCCTTACTCCATTTTCTCCTACTAAACCTACTAACTCCCCCTTAAACTCAGTCCTATATTATAATTCTCCCCCTTTGTCATCAACAAAAACTACATACCCCTAACTAGACTACAATACTCCCCCTAAAACTAAAACATTGTTAAAAACTAAGACTAATATGATTATAACTATTTAAAATTAGTACAGAATATAATAACTACTTATTCTAAGTAATAACTTGAAAGATTATAGACTATATTAAGATAAGTTGTATATCAAAGCATAATATAAACCAAATCAATTCAATACATATCAATTCAATCATGAAATCCAATCCAAATCACACATACCTCTAATGATTATTTATTTACAAACTCAAATTTTAAAATAACTCAATCAAATCACACAAATTTATGAAGACAAATGCATACATTTCAAGGAAGTTCTACCCATTCATCTCCATCGAAGATTGGATTAGCTTTTATAGCACCCTGCCTTCATTGTCTTTGGTGAGAGGTGCTCTGGTAATGTGGTCTTCATGTTTGGAAAGACAAGTAATCATCCATCGAATTGCATCAAAATGCTTCTCTTGTTGCTTTATCATCTATATTTAACTCAATTCAAAGAGACTCTGATTGTGAAGAATGATAGAGAGAATATTCTTGAAAGAATTAAGGATTTTTTTTTTAAGATTTTCATTTATATTATGAATCTGAGAAGCCATGGATTTTGAATTTATTAAGAAATAATGAAAGAAAATGAAGGAGGTATGAATAAATAAGTTTCTCAGAAGAAATGGTTATAAATAGGCATTGGGATTCATTTGAACTAAATAGACACTAGTTTTTTAAGTAGTTTTCAAATAAATTTAAAATTCCTACAGTTATATGTTGATATATATATATATATATATATATATATATATGTGAATCTTTCAATTTTTTTGAAGTGTTTTGTGATCTTGTGACTTGTTTTGACTTATATATACTTGTTTTTTTATTCTAATGATTAGTCTAGAGATGTATAAAGAAGAATTAACATAAATATAAAATATAATTAAAAATAATGATAATGCTACATTGAATTAGTACATAACATGAGATAGAAATATGAAAATTGAAATAAAAGCAAATACAACTTGATAATAGACTTAGAATTTAGAGAAGGAGGATGTTTCTTCCAAATTTCCCAAAGAATTTATCATTTTAGTAATTATCTTTTCAAATTTTTTACTAAATGATATCTCTAGTGTCTTTTGGTTCTTGGCTAAAATCATTTGATTTTTGGGAAGGATTTTCTTGGAAGGGTTAGTGGAATTCAACACTTACTAAGGAAGTATCTTCTTCCTCTTCTTCAATATTCATTTTTGGGTTTCTTCTTCTTGCTCTAATCTTGCTTGTTTTTCGCGAACCTTCCATATAGATGAAGCACAAGTGGAATCTTCATAAAAGATATATTTCTGGAATTGAAAACCTTTCTAGAAATAAACTCTTCACCTTTGAAATCAACTCCAAAATATTTGAAAATATGAGTAAAGTAAACTTTATGGTATAATGTGTTTTCTTTTGATGATAAATCGTGTGGTGAAAATTACCCAAAAGGGCTTTACAAACTATGAAAGTAGGGTTATTGAAATTTTCAGAAAGAGGAGTGACGATATGTTGGAGAAGTAAGTTGACAATTCTTGCTATAGGATGATAAAAACAATTTCTGAATTCCATATTTTCATCACTTTCAAAAATATGGTGAAAAGTCTCTAGATCTTTTTCATTGATCTTAAAATCCATGAGATTTATTCTCGTATTTTTTCAATCCAAAATAGCACTCAAAACATCATAATTCAAAACAATTTGAGTTCCTTTAACACTACTCCATGTTTCATTTCCACTTCCTTGGTAAAAATTACGATTCAGGTTTGCATAAAACATTTTAACAAGATCAGGGTAGCAAACTTCATCATTTTCCTGAGAATCTACTAAAACTTAAAATTCCATTTTGATTAAAACAAGATTCAAGATCATAAGTAGCAAAATCACCAAAAATTAGAGTTATGCGCAACCCCCTAGCTACCCACGTGTGCCCCCCTTTGTCCAAGTCACCTCCTTTCCCTCCTTAAAGTCCAAAACGTCCACCTTCAGTTCATTTTTACACTATACAAGCACTTGCACCTCCTCCTACCATAGCGCCCTCCCTAGGACTCCATCACCACACGAACCCCCCAACTACCCCCTCTAACATACCGAAAGGACTTAGAGGTTCAAGCTTTCCTCTCCTAAATGCAAGAAAAAAAATATACACAAGTATACATTGGGTTCGTAAAGAGTTCGAAGTGAAAAAGCTTCTAACTTGATTGCTTAGTGGAGCTCAACATCATAGATAAGCTAAGGAAATCCTATATTAAAGTTTGGTGGAGTGGAGAAGAAATGGTGAGCGCGTCTTTCTCACGTTTTGTTAACATTATAATTGGTGTAGCTAATTATGTTATGTTTCATAATTTCTAATTGGTTAAGTAATTATGGTTTTAATGGTGATAACTGTTAAGTTAGAAGATTAATTACTTTGTGGTTTATTAATTAAAGTGGTTACCTTAATGGTTATGAAGTTAAAATCATAAATGAATGATTAGTTGGTTTGGATGATAATGTGGTTATTATTGATGGATTTTCAATGGATGAGGATAAAGTTAGCAAGTTAATTTTAACAACGAATAGATTTTCTATGTGATTGTGTGGTCAGGATTGTTGTTAGGATAATTCAAAAGTCCAAAATGTTAAGTCTTAGTGATGAATTAATTTGAAAGGTTCACTTAATTATCAAATAAATAAAAGGGTGCGGTTTTTAGAGGTCCCTATTAAGTTTTGAAATAAACTCCACGTCCCTCCCATGTTTTAAATCCAAATCCGGTCCCTACTTTTACCAGCCGCCTCCTCAAAAAATGAAACTTCCGCCTCCTGATGCTTCCCTTCGCCTCCTCCATTTCCAGCAAAAAAAATGCGCTAGTGCATTAAAAAATATATTCTAAAATCATAAAAAAAAACCAGAAGTCCACGCAAATCAAAAAAAAAGTTGCATACATGTATGCAACTATTGCCTATAGTTGCATACGTGTATGCAACTATTGCATACAGGGGATTCAACTAACGTGTTTGCCTACAAATATGTTGCACACATGTGTGCATGTTTTCCGAGTTATTTGCACAGTTGGATGCAAATAAAAATGAACTGAATTTTACTGTTATGAATTATAGCATCCTTTTATGCAATAAATGTGCTTACATGCATAGAAATATGCAAATAAATCTCTGCGGCTGTAAGAACTGGAATACATGCATATATGCATGAAATAAAATCAAGTATGTGCATAATATTATGCATTTAACTGCAGTTTTTTTTTTTTTTTTTTTTTTTTTTTTTTTTTGCTGTTTTCGTCTTTCTGCCGTGATTTTTGTTGTTTTTTGAACTGATTTTTTTGTATAATGCATACTTTATTTTATTATTAATTTACGATTTTTTTTTATTTTTTTTAATTATTATTTTATAAAGTTTTGAAAAATAGGGACCTAATTTATAATAAGTTTATGACCGGATGTGAGCCTAATTAAGTTTCAAAATAGGGATGTGAGCCAAATATTCACTAAATAAAAAGTGGATGAATAGTGACATGAATTAATATTGATGTGACATTGGTTAAGATTGATATAACATTAGATGACAACTTGATGTGATGTGATGACTAATTGAATGATTAAGCGTTAATGACCTTAACACTTAGGCATATAATGCCATTGAATGTTAATTAAGTGTTAACGATGTTTATTGCTTAGTTAATGATGGTATATTATGGTAATTAAGTATTAATGACCTTAGCACTTATGCTACTGATATCATTTTGTGATAATTGGATGTTAATGGTTGTTAATGATTGTTAATGGATGTTAATGATGTGTTAAACCCATATAAGTTGGATTATAGGGTGATTGATTAAGTCTCATTCCAAATCGAAACTAAATTTGAATATTTTATTAATTAAATAATAAGTGAAAAATAAAAGTTCAAATTTGATATTCGAATCTTTATAGAAATGAAATTAAAGTCATTATGATAAACTTTTATAAAAGAAAGAAATTGATTTGACAAAGTTAAAGATAATTTATAGCATGTTAAAGTTTAAAATTGAAAATGAATCGATTTCAATTTAATAGAAAAGTGATGTTCGGTTTGCTATATTAGTGAAGTCCAAATATCGATTTTACTATTCTGGTAGTTTTATATATAATTTGATTTGACTTTAGCAAAGTTTGGGATTCAAAAGATAAAGTTCAAAAAATAATATTATTTTAATGATTTAAATAATATTATAATATTAAAATAATGGAATATTTGAATTTAAAGTTAAATATTGGATGTATAGTTTCCAAAAGTTATTATATATGTTTTATATAAGTAATTAAATATTTTGATCGCAATTCGACTTGATTTTGAATATAAGTTGAAGTTTGATCTAAATAAGACTAGTCACGTAGCGGAAGTTTGCGAATCTCGACCATTGACTTCAAATGACATACCGGCAGATCCGATCATCGGATTTTCCCAAAATGAAAAAAGTTGCATTCAAAATGAAATGAGTTTTAAAAGGCAAAAGAAAGTTTTATAATCCAGCGATTAGATCTTGAAATAAGTCCGAATCAAATTTGAATAAAAATCAGTGCAGTTTGGGACCTAAAATTAGATTTTTATGAAATAAGCTATTTTTAATTATAAAAATAGAGATAAATTATGATAAATCCTAACAAATGGTTTAAAAGTGATTTGGACTGAATATACTAAGTTTTGAAGAGTTAAAAGGGTCTTTTCTGAAAGTATTGTCTTTTAGCAACGCTGGCTTAAGACAGATTTTGAAATGTGTTGAAAGTAAAGGTGGGAAATATAAGCATGTTATTCAAAAGGTTTGGAAACTTATCCCATGGATTAAAATGAGAATTTTAAAATGTTTTAGGAATTTTAAAGGTATGAAACCAAGCTCAAGTTTCCAAATAACGAATTAAATTAGAATTGAATGAGAATTGATTTGGATATAATTGGGATAAGTGTCTATGGATGAAGACCTTTACTATTAAGGAATTTAAAAGGCTTTTCGGTTATTCTTCTTATAGTATTAGTTCAATACGGGAATTTATATCGATTATGAGCTGATATGATTTCTGTGACGATTTCACTTCAAATAAAAGTATGATTTTGGGTTTATCATGAACGATGTCTCAAATAACTTTTGTTCTTTAACCCATTTAAAAAGAAAAGATGATTTTCCAAGTTAAGTTGAAGAGAAATCTTTATTTAATTTGAATATGAGGACTAAATGAAAGAGTTTCCCCTAGAAACCATAATGGGAACAAAGTTTTCTAGATTTTTTAATGGAGATAAGCGAGTTTTCCTAACAATAAGATTAAGAAATCATAAGTATGATTTTGGGATAAACTTTTGATCAAGGAAAAATAAAGTAACCTATAATAATTAATGGTAAATGAATGAGTTGGGATTGCATAAGCATGTTTTCCAGTAAAGATAAGACCGAATAATCATTAAGGATTGGTTGAAGGATTTAACCCTTGATTTAAGTTATGCAATAATTAAAGAATGATTTTGAAGACTTGAAACTAAGTTAGAGTTTTAATAAACCTTTGAGTAAAAGACTATTCCAAAGCGGAATGAGACTCATGATATCTTTGTATATCTATATTGGTTTTATAGATGCGCTAGTTATGTCAGAAAGACCGAGTGTAACCCACTCGGAATAATTATACGACGAGCATTGAAGATATAGAAAGGTAATGATGGAAGACCGAAACGCTTCACATTGGATGGATCACTCATTGATGCCTTGGGTGACCACCCATTGTGAGATTAAAGTAGCAGCGATCTGACTGTACTTGCAGTGATTCAGATAGCATGGGCTTTCACACCCATGCGGGGTCATGGAGTAAAATGCCTTTAGTTTCTTTCAAAACCCAGAACGAACTTGTATTGGATGTATGTCTGACATTGTACTTTACGACATAAAAAATTGGTTTCTATTAATGATATATCAACTCAGTGGCAGAGGATCTATCCTCTTAGCTTAACACCCTCTTCTGAGACATATGTACTCAGAGGGTTATATATTAATAGACACCAGTTATATATTGTGATTAGGCAATGTGGCATGCTAGATGTTGAGCTATTGATGATCAAAGCATGGCTAATATAGCGTAGCCTTGTGTAGAACATGGCTTGAAGCCTCAGAACTTGGAAATGACCAAATCAAGAAGTGTGCGGAAAAGTTATGAATGTAATGTTCCTTCTAGATAGAAGGTGATGTTATAGTTTGGAGTGCTGGAAATTTACTTATATGGATAATAGATCGAGGGCCCTCGGATAATGGTCGGTCATGAGCGGGGACGTTATCTTCAGGAGTATACCGAACTCCATCCAGTTAAGGGGTGGACCGGCTTTGTGAGTGCGGGGGCATTTTAGCTCTAAGGACATCCTTCTAGAGGTGTACCCACCCGGGGGAAAAGGAAGATCCTTTGCCTAGTTATTATTGGAATCTAACCTCCAATACGAGGCTTTATGATTTTGGGTGTAAACCAATATGGAAACATAATGGGATGGGGTACTATGATTGATACATTTACTTGTGAAATAGATTTTCAATACGCACTAATAATAATAATATCAAAAATGTTTTCCCGTATTAAGCATATTTGGTTATCATAAGGTAAAACTTGTTCCTAATGGTGTGCGCTTGCATTTTGTGACGGGATGCGAGTCTTATGATAGCTTCATTTTCCAAAAAGCATTCATGAATTTCTATAAAACCCCTTTTATGATTGCTGGATATGTATATGGTTTTTAATATATTTCTCAATCTGGTTAACCCAAGCCTGACTCGAGTGTTTTGAACTAGGGTCAGATACGAGGGTATTTCAAGTTTAGGCAAGATTTGAGGCATTCCCATACGATCCCATAAGAGCTGGCATTCTTCTTTAGAAGACAGGGGGTATTCTACTATCTATATGTGACGGCCCGCCCCGCACCAACCGACACTTCCTCCAAGTGTGCGCTGTACACATGTCCAACTGGCATGGAACGGTCGTCATAAGAAAAGAAAGAAGAGAATGAACTAATCAAGGAACCTGTAGAATGTCTCACAGTGCATGGAATAAAATATAATAATAACATACTTGACATAAAACAGGTGAGACAGTGCATAAGCTGATAACTAATAATAAATGTCAACATCAGAGCAGCGGAAATGCAAATACAGCTTATTACAACTTTTCAAAATCTATCTCTAAACAAAAGAAAGCTAAAGTGGAAGATGCACCACCAATGCCCAAGCAGTGATCTTCAACAACACAGGGAGAATACTATATATATATATTACGTGGAAGCCTCCTGCTCGTCTCCGGATCATCTACCCGTGCATCACCAGCTAACCTGTCTCTAGTCTGCTCGTGTGAGCACCCAGAGTAATAAGAAGAGACATAAAACTCTGGGTCAGACAAAAAGTCTGGTATGAGCGATAAGCAGCTTAACAGAACAATAACAGGTATACTAAACCATACCTGAACCTGGACCTGCAACCAAAGAGTTAGCACTACATACTGTACAATACTCTAAGGTGCCATCAACATATGGTGTAAAGAAATACGGGGGTGGGGGTGTGCATGTCATAGTGATAGCAAACAATTCAATCAAGTAGTGACGGAGTTCGGCTTGTACAACTACTGCTACCACCAAGCTTACCCCATGGAGTCATGACTAAACCTTTACAAATGACCCCACTTCATTGGTCTATAGCTCTTTTAGTCGTACCTAGACCACTGTGGCCCTGAATTCGTTCACGTACCCCCTATACATAGTGATCCAAAGTTACGGACATCGACAGCCCCTTAGCACACGTCCCGCAGCAAAGCCTAATCATGAAGTTAACTCGTTGATTCCCATCTGAATCCTTGGTACAAACTTCCCATTTGGACTGCCTTTGCATCTCGGGTTATGGTCTTCTTCGGTTCGGTTCGGGTCTCTTCCTCCTATTCGGTTCGGTTCGGGCATCCTCCTCCTATCCGGTTCAGTTCGGGTCTCCTCCTCTATCCGGTTCGGTTCGGATCTCCTCCTCCTATCCGGTTCGGTTCAGGTGTCTCCTCCTATCCGGTTCGGTTCGGATCTCCTCCTTCTATTCGGTTCGGATCGGATCTCCTCCTCCTATCCGGTTCGGTTCGGGTGTCTCCTCCTATCCGGTTCGGTTCGGATCTCCTCCTTCTATTCGGTTCGGATCGGATCTCCTCCTCCTCCTATGCGGTTCGGTTCGGATCTCCTCCTCCTATCCGGTTCGGATCGGATCTCCTCCTCCTATCCGGTTCGGATCGGATCTCCTCCTCCTATCCGGTTCGGATCGGGTGTTCTTCCTAACCGGTTCTGAAAATCTGCAACTTTTTCCAGCAAGCTATTTTCGCCGAACGACGGCGTTTTCCACCATTCTAAACTTCCTATGACATTACAAAACATTCCAAACAGCAGTAACAACATATAGAATCAATCAAAAACATTAAAACATCATTTACATGAAATACTTTAGATCAAACATACCCAGAAACCCATGTTTTCCCCTTAATCCTGCTTAACCGTGATTATGCATACAATTAGCAAAACTTATCCAAATTAGCCCAAATTTTTATCAGAGCCATAAAACATCATTATAGAATTTTAGGAATTTTTCCAGAATTTATTAATGTATAAATTCGCTAATCTTCACTAATTACCCATAATTAACCGTTATTAGTGTAAAAGCAAGCTAATCACTCACCTTTGCCACCACTAAAACCCCAAAACTGAAATATTCTCTGATTTGGCGTTGTTCCCAATCTTACACAGCAGCTCTACCTCGGTTCTCGTGCTAATACTCCTTGATTTGATGTTTGCTAAGCCTAATCTTCAATTAGAAAGTGATTAAGAGGTGTTTTGAAGAGATTTAGAGGGTGGAGGCCATGGCTAGGTTAAGAGGAATGAATAGTGACGGCTGAAAAATGAGAAAAAGGTATTCTCCAAACCCTAACAGCCCTTTTAAACTCCTAATCCCGAAATTCCCCTTTGGGCCTAGCTGTTAATCACCCGGTTAAGCCCAATTAAGCTGTTTTTCACCATCTGAAACTTGTTTCAGCCATATCTCCCAAACGGTGAGTCCGTTTGGCTAATATGACCACTCTACGGAATTGTAAACCATCATCCGGATCCAATGGAAGTGATTTCCGATCAAAATTCCTTTCTAGTCAAAAGTTATGGTCAAAACAAGTTCAACTAGGGGCAAAACGGTCATTTAAAAATCGACAAAAATCATGAACATGGGAAATGACCCTACTAGTCGTTTCCCAAAAGTACACGACCATACGACTTACTAAGAAAAAGAAATAAATATTCTATGATCTTCCGATGCGTAGAATGTAGGTCGTTACATTCTCCCCCCCTTAAGAAATTTCGCCCCCGAAATTCCTTAACAAAGAAACAAACAATGAATCCCGCATGCCTAACAATCATTCACAGCAACCAAACATGCAAAACAAGCAAAACAAACATAACCTAGCATGCGGAAAACTAAATCGCTAATAAAATCTTACCAGGCAAAGAGTTCTGGATACTTCTTCCTTATGTCCTCCTCTGTTTCCCAAGTACAGTCTTTCTCATTCTCACCCCACTGGACTTTGACTAGTTTCACCGCCTTCCTTCGAAGTTGCTTCGTATCGTTCCCAACGATACGCATAGGCCTACGGTTCCCAACCGCCTCAGGTTCAACCTCGATATCGTCCAACTGATCAGGTGAAATAGCCACATTAGGGTCGTGCACAAACTTCCTTAACTGGGAAACATGAAATACGTTGTGAACTCCCGCCATCTTGTCTGGTAAGTCAATTCTATATGCCAAATTCCCGACTAGTTCGAGAACAGGGAATGGGCCAACGAATCTTGGTGCCAACTTTCCTCTCCTGCCAAATCGTATTACGCTCTTCAACGGAGAAATCTTGACAAACACCAAGTCGCCAACGGAGAATTTTAAGTCTCTTCTCCTCTTATCGGCATAACTCTTCTGCCTATCTTGGGCAGCCTTCATTCGTTGTTGAATGGTCTTGATTTTATCTGAAGTTTCCCTCACCACATCTGGTCCAAGCATAAACTTCTCGCCAGTCTCTATCCAACATGATGGTGAGTTGCATGGTCTTCCGTACAAAGCTTCAAACGGAGCCATACCGATACTGGATTGGTAGCTATTATTGTATGCAAACTCTACTAGATGCAAATGGTCATCCCATGATCCACCAAAATCCAATATACATGCTCTCAAGAGATCTTCCAAAATACGATTCATCCTCTCCGTCTGACCGTCGGTATGAGGATGATATGCGGTACTGAGATGTAACTCTGACCCTAGAGCTTCTTGTAAGCTCTTCCAAAACCCACTAGTGAACAACGGGTCTCGGTCACTCACAATGCTTTTAGGTACTCCATGGAATCTCACTACCCACTTCACATACAATTCTGCTAACTTAGCTGCCGTTCTGGTCGATCTGACTGGTATAAATCTTGCACTTTTGGTTAATCGGTCCACAATCACCCAAATGCTATCATGTCCCGATCTAGTCCTTGGTAAACTATCGATGAAATCCATCGAGACTTGCTCCCATTTCCATTCGGGAATTTCTAATGGCTGTAACAACCCACTAGGCTTCTTTTGCTCGGCTTTAACTAGCTGGCAATTCATTCATTTGGATATAAACTCCCCAACGTCTCTTTTCATCCCTTCCCAGTAGTAAGTCTGTCTCATGTCTCGATACATCTTATTACCACCGGGGTGTATAGTCAGTTTTGAGTGATGACATTCTCTAAGCACTTCATCTCTCAATCCATTGACATTGGGTACAACGAGCTTTCCATTCTTTCTAAGCCATCCATCTTGATCAAGCCCATACTTGCTCATCTCCTCATCGATACCCATCTCTAACTTGGAGATGATTTCCAATAGGTTAGGATCGTCCCTCTGACTAGAGCCGATCTGCTCAATTAAAGTGGGTCTGATCGTCAAACTTGCTAACATTTCTGGGTCCAATTCGCACTTTGGTCTGAAATCAAACCCCGCGATATACTGCAGTTGCTTCCATTCAAGGAACATAGCCCATAAACTGGCATGTCTTCGACTCAACGCATCGGCTACCGCATTGCCCTTTCCCGGTGTATATGCGATGTCGAAATCATATGAAGCTAAGAACTCTAACCACCTCTGTTGACGAAGATTCAAATCCTTTTGAGAGAAAAGATACTTCAGCGACTTATGATCAGTAAACAGCTCGAATCTTTCTCCCAAGAGATAATGTCTCCACATCTTCAATGCGAATACGATCGCTGCCAACTCCAAATCATGGATAGGATACTTCTTCTCATGCGGTTTCAGTTGCCTGCTTGCATAAGCTACAACCCTACCACCCTGCATCAACACAGCACCTAGTCCGGTACCACAAGCATCTGTATATACCGTCATCTCTTCACTCCCCTTAGGAATGACTAACACTGGTGCACTTGTCAACTTTTCTTTTAGACTCTTGAATGCATCCTCGCACCTTTCGTTCCAAACAAAAGCTTGATTCTGCTTTGTCAACTGAGTCAACGGTGCTGCTATCTTGGAGAAGCCTTGGATAAACTTACGATAATATCCCGCTAATCCCAAGAAACTTCTTACGTCTGTTGCACTCTTGGGCGTAGACCAATCTTGCACCGTAGCCACCTTAGCAGGATCCACGGCGATACCGTTTTCTGAAACAACATGGCCCAAGAATCTCACTTCCTTCCTCCAGAAGTGACACTTAGAAAACTTTGCTTTCAATTGGTGTTTCCTCAACACCTCCATCACTGTCCTCAAATGTTCCTTGTGTTCTTCCTCGTTCCTTGAGTAAACCAAAATATCATCCACGAACATAAGAACAGACTTATTCATCTGATCTCTGAATACCCTATTCATAAGATCCACAAAATATGCCGGGGCATTAGTCAGCCCAAATGGCATAACCAACCATTCATAAAATCCAGACGGCGTTCGAAATGCCGTTTTAGCTACACTCTCAGCTTCCACTCTAAGCTGATGAAAACCTGTCGCGAGATCCAACTGGGAGAACACTCTCGCGCCACTCAACTGATCGAACAAATCATCTATCCGCGGGAGAGGATACTTATTCTTCCTCGTCACCTTGTTCAACTCGCGGTAGTCTACACACAAACGAAGGGAACCATCCGCCTTGGTAGCAAACACAACTGGTGCTCCCCATTCAGAGACACTCCTTCTGATAAATCCCTTCTTCAAAAGATCGCTGACTTGCACCTCGAGCTCTCGCTGCTCCCTTGGTGCCATACGACGAAGTGGCATCACTATAGGTCTGGCATCTTTTACCAAATCAATACGGAACTCAATCTCTCGGTGTGGTGGAAGTCCGGTCACTTCTTCGAAAACATCCGGATACTGGCCAACCACGGGCAAACCTGACAACTCACTATGTGGAATGTCGAGGGAGTTTAGAAAACTAGCCAATACCCCCTCACTGGGTAGACCACCAAACACTATCCTCCGCCCATCATCCGCTCTAGCTGTCACCAAAAAGCCCTCACAGTCTACCACCACAGCCAATCTACTCCCAAAATAATGCCAAACCCAGTAAAGCCCAAAACAAAGCAATCACAAACAAACATGCATCCATGACTCGATAAGACCACATTACGACAAATCATGCTAAGGCTAGTAGAACCACCAATCGGGTTCGTCACTACTAAAGGTCTATCGACAATCTCGGGCTCCAATCCCAACCTATCTACCAGGTCACTAGATATGAAAGAACTGGAAGCTCCGGTATCAAACAAAACTCTAACAGGAACATCATAAATAGAAAGCATACCTTGAATGACGACATTCTTTCCCTTCTCCGCCGCAGTTGGGGCATTTGACAAAGAAGGAATAGCATTAAGGGTGTATGCTTTCACCATTTGCTTTTCTTTAGGGGGTTGCGGACACTTGTCCTTGTGATGTCCCATTTGGCCATAGTTGAAGCACTTCCTATCCGCTGGCTTGGCCCGACAATTACTAGCATAATGGCCCTTCTTACCACAGCTGAAGCACTCAACATCTTGTTTATTCTTTTTCTTCTGGCCATCCTTAGTCTGACTCTGCTTTCTTTTATTCTGGGAACCACCCTTGACTCCACCACTTGCTTGTGGCTTTGGCTCATCTGCGGATGCAACCTCAGTCTTCGGCTTAGGGTAGAGACTCTCTGATCTTAATGCTTTCCCCACAATCGACTCAAACGTCTCATCGATGTGATTAATAAGCCTTCCCCCTAAGTACTGATCTAACCCAGTTATGAATTTCTCATTCTTCTTCTCGGCGGTATCAATAAGAGATAACCCATACTTTGACAAAGTGTCGAATTCAGCAATGTACTCCGAGACAACTCTGCCATTCTGCTTGAGCTCCAAGAATTTCTTAAACAGCACTGACTTCTGAGCAGCTGGAATGAACTTCTCGCTAAAGCGAGCTTTAAACTGCTCCCAAGTAATCTGATCTTCGGGAGTAGCTGCCTTTATAGCATTCCACCAATTCATTGCCCGCCCTTGCAGCTGACGGGACGCTAGCTTTCTCTTCATCGCATCCTCGATACCCAAATCCTCGAAGATACGTTCGCAACTATCCAACCAATCCTGAACATCTGTGGCCGACTCCGTTCCGTGGAACGGCTTCCCACCAAGGCTAGTATAATCCTTATTCAGCTTGGCGAAGTCGACTCTTGGCGCCTGCACTATTGGACCACCACCATTTCCACCATTGGGAGCTGCCCTCCGTACATCTCTAAGCATCTCTCTCATGAGGTCAGTAAACATCGTCCTCATGTCAGCAGCATTCCTGTTATTGGCTCCCCTACCAGCACCTCTAGTATCTCGGCTCATCGTCAATCTGAAAAAGGAAACGACTAACGATTCCATAGTGGTGCTAGTGCAGTACAACTTCATTCTTATACTACTAATAGTATATATATAGCTTTTGAAAACCAAAATAACCACAAATACGCTCTCTCGTATACGTATATTATCTCTCCCTGATAACTTCCCTAGGTTAACTACGCAACCTAGAGCTCTGATACCAAGTGTGACGGCCCGCCCCGCACCAACCGACACTTCCTCCAAGTGTGCGCTGTACACATGTCCAACTGGCATGGAACGGTCGTCATAAGAAAAGAAAGAAGAGAATGAACTAATCAAGGAACCTGTAGAATGTCTCACAGCGCATGGAATAAATATAATAATAACATACTTGACATAAAACAGGTGAGACAGTGCATAAGCTGATAACTAATAATAAATGTCAACATCAGAGCAGCGGAAATCCAAATAAAGCTTATTACAACTTTTCAAAATCTACTGTCTCTAAACAAAAGAAAGCTAAAGTGGAAGATGCACCACCAATGCCCAAGCAGTGATCTTCAACAACACAGGGAGAATACTATATATATATATATATATATATATATATATATATATATATATATATATATATTACGTGGAAGACTCCTGCTCGTCTCCGGATCATCTACCCGTGCATCACCAGCTAACCTGTCTCTAGTCTGCTCGTGTGAGCACCCAGAGTAATAAGAAGAGACATAAAACTCTGGGTCAGACAAAAAGTCTGGTATGAGCGATAAGCAGCTAAACAGAACAATAACAGGTATACTAAACCATACCTGAACCTGGACCTGCAACCAAAGAGTTAGCACTACATACTGTACAATACTCTAAGGTGCCATCAACATATGGTGTAAAGAAATATGGGGGTGGGGGTGTGCATGTCATAGTGATAGCAAACAATTCAATCATGGCAATCATTCTCACATCCCTCACTCAGTGCATAAAGCATACGATGTATACCGCTTTCAACCACTAGATCCATCGAAGTAGTGACGGAGTTCGGCTTGTACAACTACTGCTACCACCAAGCTTACCCCATGGAGTCATGACTAAACCTTTACAAATGACCCCACTTCATTGGTCTATAGCTCTTTTAGTCGTACCTAGACCACTGTGGCCCTGAATCCGTTCACGTACCCCCTATACATAGTGATCCAAAGTTACGGACATCGACAGCCCCTTAGCACACGTCCCGCAGCAAAGCCCAATCATGAAGTTAACTCGTTGATTCCCATCTGAATCCTTGGTACAAACTTCCCATTTGGACTACCTTTGCATCTCGGGTTATGGTCTTCTTCGGTTCGGTTCGGGTCTCTTCCTCCTATTCGGTTCGGTTCGGGCATCCTCCTCCTATCCGGTTCAGTTCGGGTCTCCTCCTCTATCCGGTTCGGTTCGGATCTCCTCCTCCTATCCGGTTCGGTTCGGGTGTCTCCTCCTATCCGGTTCGGTTCGGATCTCCTCCTTCTATTCGGTTCGGATCGGATCTCCTCCTCCTATCCGGTTCGGTTCGGGTGTCTCCTCCTATCCGGTTCGGTTCGGATCTCCTCCTTCTATTCGGTTCGGATCGGATCTCCTCCTCCTCCTATGCGGTTCGGTTCAGATCTCCTCCTCCTATCCGGTTCAGATCGGATCTCCTCCTCCTATCCGGTTCGGATCGGATCTCCTCCTCCTATCCGGTTCGGATCGGGTGTTCTTCCTAACCGGTTCTGAAAATCTGCAACTTTTTCCAGCAAGCTATTTTCGCCGAACGACGGCGTTTTCAACCATTCTAAACTTCCTATGACATTACAAAACATTCCAAACAGCAGTAACAACATATAGAATCAATCAAAAACATTAAAACATCATTTACATGAAATACTTTAGATCAAACATACCCAGAAACCCATGTTTTCCCCTTAATCCTTCTTAACCGTGATTATGCATACAATTAGCAAAACTTATCCAAATTAGCCCAAATTTTTATCAGAACCATAAAACATCATTATAGAATTTTAGGAATTTTTCCAGAATTTATTAATGTATAAATTCGCTAATCTTCACTAATTACCCATAATTAACCGTAATTAGTGTAAAAGCAAGCTAATCACTCACCTTTGCCACCACTAAAACCCCAAAACTAAAATATTCTCTGATTTGGCGCTGTTCCCAATCTTACACAGCAGCTCTACCTCTGTTCTCATGCTAATACTCCTTGATTTGATGTTTGCTATGCCTAATCTTCAATTAGAAAGTGATTAAGAGGTGTTTTGAAGAGATTTAGAGGGTGGAGGCCATGGCTAGGTTAAGAGGAATGAATAGTGACGGCTGAAAAATGAGAAAAAGGTATTCTCCAAACCCTAACAGCCCTTTTAAACTGCTAATCCCGAAACTCCCCTTTGGGCCTAGCTGTTAATCACCCGGTTAAGCCCAATTAAGCTGTTTTTCACCATCTGAAACTTGTTTCAGCCATATCTCCCAAACGGTGAGTCCGTTTGGCTAATATGACCACTCTACGGAATTGTAAACCATCATCCGGATCCAATGGAAGTGGTTTCAGGTCAAAATTCCTTTCCAGTCAAAAGTTATGGTCAAAACAAGTTCAACTAGGGGCAAAACGGTCATTTAAAAATCGACAAAAATCATGAACATGGGAAATGACCCTACTAGTCGTTTCCCAAAAGTACACGACCATACGACTTACTAAGAAAAAGAAATAAATATTCTACGATCTTCCGATGCGTAGAATGCAGGTCGTTACACTATACTTAGATGTCATGGTTGTATTATGTAGGGATAGTGTTTATATCTAACCCTGCTATGTTTACTCCGATTTTCTTAAATGTTTTTCCACTGTAAAGTTATATTGAATAGTATATTTGTTCTATTCCGCTGTGAGATTATGTTCTTATCTATTGTTATGTTCCGCTGTGAGATTTTATTCTTGTATATTATTTGGTTCCGTTCTGAGATTATGTTAATGTTTATTGTTCTGTTTTATTGTTCTACTCAAAGAGTTATTGAGTAGATTCACTTTTAGTCATGGTACAGAAACACCTAGTAGGTGCTATGTATCAACTTCTGAGGGTTGGAACTCAAACTCACCCATAAAAATCCGAGGATCAGTATCATATGTACTTGAATTGTTGTGGTTTATGGCTAGTTTAAAAGGAACAGTCCGTGTGTCGTCAAATCCTTCCTCCTCCACCTTCTTAGCCACCTTCCCGTCGTCCACTTCCTTGCGCCACCTTCGTTTTCCCCACCTTCACCTCACCCTTTCCTCCACCAACCCATGGCTCCATCACCCAGCTAGGTAAGCACTCCCACACCACCACCTCCATGCACCACTACCCCCTTCATCTCGGCCTCCAGTCCTAGCCCATGACTATCAACTTCCAAAGGCCGTAACTCCTCCATAACAGATCCAAATCATTAATTTCTTTTTTTAGATCGGGTATTTTTCCAGTGAATAAAACTTTCATATTGATCAATTTTTCTAGTTTTGAGCCTAGCTAGTCGAAAATTGTAACGGCCCGCAAATCTGTACTATCTGAGTTGACTAATAACACCACACATCCAACCCAAATGACATAGAAATACGAATCATTAGTAGAAAGAAGTTAGAGGATGAGGAATAGAAAGAAAGAAAAGGTTAGAATAGAAGAAAAATGAAGAACACAAATCTCACAGCGGAACGAATAAAATATATTATATAACATAACTTTTGAAATACAAATTAGTAACTTTATATACATACCATCATCAGAGCACAACAATTATTCTTGGAACAGTTATAAACACTTGTTTCCGGATACAACATAGTACACAGCGGAAATATGATAGTCTATAGCTAACTGGTGAAGCCTCCTGCTTCCAGCTTTTCCAAGTGAATCTGAAAAATCCCGACTACTTGACTGCCCATACAAATATGGGCACCCAAGAGTTTAGGGAAAACAAAACAAAATAAACTCTGGGTCAGTCATGAGACTGATGTGAGTAAACTCCAACCATTTGTTTAACTTTCAAAATACTTTTGAAAGAAATGATAATTGTAAGACCGATCCACACATAAACACAGATGGTTTTTACCTAACGATAACCCAAAATAATTTGATACGAAAATCCAGTGATATTATAATAATGTCTACATCAAATAAGTAGAATCTAGCGGAACGCTTGCATCTCACGCTCCATATATAATATAAAATCAAAAACCGCAGGGCGCTTATTGGAGATTGGATTTCCAACATGACAAGGTATGGAACCACCTTCCGATAGTGTATCTCTAGAGAGGAATACACTGGGTTCAACAAGAACATCTTGCAACTCGGCCCACACATGACCGACCACTCATTTCGCTTGAGTGTATCGAATGTATATCACCAACGGTTGGGATCAGCAACCGTTTCCCGAATGGGACATCATCGAACAGAATAAGGAATTAAATGAATCTCTAGATAGGTGATAATACACCCTAATGGGAGCGACCTACATAGTCATGCTGCCTGCCCGATTTTTGTCATTTCCCGGTTGTTGAGTCCTGAGGCTACGATTACTTATCATTCACTGATAGCACAATCACTTTGAATGCCACATTGTCAGATCCGTTAATCACTAACTGATTTGCGCAAATATATTCTGGATATTATGCTAAGGGAATAAATCCGTTTCCACCATATATATCTATACAGACCAACATATGCGATCATTGGAAATACTCTGTCAGACATTCGTCCATATACGTTCGTTCTGGGATTGAACGAAACCGAAGGCACAATTTCTATTAATAGAAAAAGCCCTTACACTTTACTCCGTCTTCGATTATCTTCATATAATCTGATTTGCAATGCTACTACCAATACAGAGTGGTTCTCAGATAATAATCCAACCGGTCTCTCCATATTGACAATGATATTGGCAAATACTTCGATAGTCGGTTATTTAACTATCGAAGAAAAATAAACAAACATTTCAACCATCAAACAAGTCACTGGGCCTCTTAATTAATATTTCATTAATTAAAACTCTTCTCAATTTCCTTATCAATATTTGTTAACCAAATATTTTCAGTAATCTTATTGGTCTCTTACGCTATTTGGAAAAAAAAACATTTCCATATATCACCTTCTTTTATTTTCTATATTTAGAAAATATATTCTATTGCAATTGAAAACAATTTCAATCACTTATCTCTTTCCCGACTATTTTAATTATACTCAGGAAATATTTACTTATATATTTCCAAAATTCCACCACTTGGGTTAAAACGAATCCTGTGTAAAACATCGTTACAACAACCCAAATTATTTTATTCAACTAACTCTTATTCAAACACTTCACTTCGAGACTGGATCTTGCTATTTATCAATTAAAAATGAAATCAATCAAGTTGGGGTATAACTACCTCTCAAACCTTGACTGAAAACATCCTTAACTTCAAAACGAACAAAACCACATACCTCGAATAATTAACATTATAAAAATCAATTATTCATTTTAAACCCGTAACGTTTCTATTTCATATTTTATCAGATTTAATTATAGATTTCCTTTTTTTATAATATTCTATTTTAAATTCGTTTCCTTATCGAATTCTATATATATCGATACCTTGATTTCTAATTATCAAAATTTTCTTAAAAAATATTCTAACTCCTTAAATTTCTGGAAAATTTCTCCATAACCTCCTTTGTACCGGGAGCATCGGGAAAATCCCCAAACCGCCGCACAGGCCTTTCCAATCAAAAAGAAAAAGAAAAAGCCAAGCGGCTAGCTGATTTGGCGCATAAAACCTCATATGGAATTTAAACATGCACCTTTTTGTCAGGCACTTCAATATATATCTCTTCATATACTTGATATACTTCATTCCATACCTTTCTAACACCTATCTATCCATTACCAATTTATTACAACTCAATCCGGTCATCTTAAACTCGATTTGCTAATTAATTCTCTAGTTAGCTATTTTGCCTATTTCACTTTTATATTTGAACATAACATGTTCAAAAATATTTCAATTCGCTTATAAGCTAATTGAAATCCCATTTTTAATTTACGTTTCATATTCGATTATGAATAAAATTTCATAAATTCCATTTTCCTATTTAAGGTTAAACTAATTCAAAAATTCAATTAACTAATCCTTCTTTAACTTAGTTAATTCTAAAAATTTAAAATATGATTTTTGTTTCAAAAATCATTTCATATACTTAACTTAATTTTATATTTATTTTATAACTCAAGTATGGATCCTTCTAATGAAAATTCGAATTTGATTTGCTTGAAATCCTTTTATTAATTTAAATATAACTGTTATGGTTTAATAATGGTTATGGCGCTGTTTTTTTGAAAATTTGATTTTGACATAACTCAAAATCTATCAGACAAAATCCGTATTTTTCTCTTCCATTAGAAAGCTATTATCAAATCGGTCCTGACGATTCTTGTTTCAAAGAATTCCGACTTCAATTGGGTTCTATATACTCAATTGAAGTTCAAAACGCCAATTTACGAACTGCCGCGCTGCGGGCGAGTTCGTTTTAATTATATTTAATATATAAACGTTTTAAACTTCATTTATAATAAATTTCAACTCTATTCTGATATATTTTTAATATATATCAAATTAGTTTCCCAATTCAACATAATATTTCCAATTTTCTAAAATGGTCGATTTTTCCTAACTCGGTAATTTATTAAATCCCAATTCCTTTTACAAATTATAAATCCTTTGGATTTATTTTCTATTCTATTTAAAAATCCGCATTTTGAAATATATATCGTCGTTCCCTTTTCGAAATGATTTCAACTTCCTATTTTCAAATTCTATTTTCAATTCTATTTGAATTTTCTATATTCAAATTCCATTTGAATTCTCTATATTCAAATACTATTCAAATTCTATTTTAATTTCTATATATTCAAATTCTATTCAAATTCTATATATTCAAATTCTATTCGAATTCTATATGTTCAAATTCTATATATTCAAATTCTATTTGAATTCTATATATTCAAATTTTATATATTCAAATTCTATTCAAATTCTATTTGAATTCTATATATTCAAATTATATATATTCAAATTCTATTCAAATTCTATATATTCAAATTCTATTTGAATTAATTCGAATTAATCGAACTCAAAATCATAAATCCTTACGGATTTATTTTAGTTCAATTTATATTCTGAACATCAGAATAAATTCCATCGTTTATTTCTTTAGAATGATTTTTCCATTTCTATTTTTAAATTCACATTTGAATTTAAATATTTGAATTATCAAATGATAATTTTTCCACTTTATTTATAAACACCGTTTTTAAATTCATTTCACTTCTCTGCATTATTAATTTATAAACCACGTTTATAAATTTCAATACTTATTTTATATATTCAAAACAAGTTAATGTTTCTGTCGCCCATTCGAAATTTAAATTCTATTTTTAAAATAGATTTCCCTTTTTTTATATATATTTAAAATATTATTTTCACGATATTTTTAAAACCAATATTTTAGGCCCAGTGATATTTCAAATATTCAAAACACGCAATTATCAACCACAGGTTTTCTAAAACATCATATATGATAATATATATGAAACAAACAAATAATAATATTTTTGAGGAATCCAGTTGGATCCCTCCAACCTGTTTTCCTGCATCCATAGACGTTAGCCAACATAAATAATACCCATCCTGCTTCGAGGCAGGATATCGCGGTATAGAAGGTCATCCACTATCATAGCGTGGGGCGCATGTGGTAATCATCCGCTAATGGTACCATGGGCATCCGCTAATGAGACCGCGGGAATCAATCCAACCATCAACCCAATATAAATATATAATAGTCAACACTAGATAACTAATATATTTAAAGGAACCAGAAAAATCCAAATAAACAACAACAATTATTTTTAACGACATAAAAATAATTCTGATTAAGGTGAGTGAGATTTACTCACCAAGTTTTTTACTCGCTGAATATCCCAATTTAGATAGATCGAATGCCATTCGATTTAAATTAAATCTTTCTTAATTCTGATCGACCCCAATTGCGTTACTCCGTGCTTTTCCAACCTTAATATAAATTTAACAATTTATATTTAATTTATTCATTTAAGCATTCGAACTATTTAAATGAGTTAAAATTAAATTACTAAACTAGAAATAATTACCTTAATCCAGTTAAATCCTACTTTCCATTTGCAGATAAACAAATGTTGATCTAACAGTGTATGAATCCATCCATCAACAAAACTCCTTGGTGTTGTTCCTCCCAAATCGACACTGTCACCAACTCCTGAAGCCTTACCTCCTTAATCGCCCTACTGTTGATTACCTTAATACAGCCCAGTGAACCATCGACTCCCTCATGTTCATAACCAGATTTTCCTAGTTCGACATTCCCTTTCCATCACCCTAGCTTCCAATTTGCACCATTCACTTCCCAGTATGAACTGTCGCACCCGTCATCCGCAATTCCAGATCGCGAGTCCACAAATCTTTCCCTACAGGATGCGACCGTAATTAGCTCCAAATTCCCCAAGTCTTTGCCAACCGCTACCTCTTCTTCCTCAAGGTCAGTGACGACTTTAACTTCCCACCATCAACACCTGAATCATTGAAGAAAGCCTTTGCCCTAACTTGCGATGCCAAGTTCGAACAGCTTTGAACGACTTCATCTTGGGATACTGGAGATCTCACGTTTCCTTCCTGAAGTCGCGATTTGATTTATCCCTTTTTTTATTATAAAAGGGATCGACTTCGGTTTCAATTTAAAGAGGAGCAGAAGTTTTAGACTGTAGTGATAAAGGAAAGCACCATTTGTTTTTGTTTTGAGAACGAAAACGGAGAGAATGTAAAAGGGAGGTCGCGATTTTATAGGAGAAGGAAGGGAACATGAAGTACACTGTATTAAATGGTGGTTGGGTTAAGTACATAACAAATATATTTAAAAAGAATTGATTTTTATTTTAAATATAATTTAATTTGATTTGATTTGACTTAAAGAGATTTTTATTCTTTTTAGATGGATATCGATTTGATTTCGATCCTATCCACTAAAAATATCGGGGTT
Source organism: Allium sativum (assembly GCA_030737875.1). Lineage (NCBI taxonomy): Eukaryota > Viridiplantae > Streptophyta > Magnoliopsida > Asparagales > Amaryllidaceae > Allium > Allium sativum. Next base: position 789,619,136 of record CM060924.1, read on the forward strand.
CATAACTCGACATCACGAACCGCTATTTTAACCTACCGACCGATGTTTCAACATAAATTCACTATTCTGAACTCAACAGAATAGAGGATAAAATTTAATTTGAACATATACATAAAATAATCATATTAAATTGATATAATATAATTTAAATTCAAAACAAATAAATTCCTCGATAATATATTAGTATTATTATTGTTTATCCTCAAATACAATTTCTATTGATCATCTGAATCGTTTCGATTCAGTTTCAAATTTCGAATTCAATTATTTTAGATTTGATATATATATATATATATATTCAAAATAAATTGTATATCGATTAGTAAATCGATACCTCAATATAAAAATCCATTAATATTATCAACACCATATTAAATATTTAAAATAAACAGGTCAAAAATCCAGGTTGTTACATTCTTCCCCCCTTAAAAGAATTTCGTCCCCGAAATTGCTAAGGTAAAAAAAATGCTACAGCCCATTATCTTTTCAAAATCCACTTATGTTGAAACTCAACTGTTCATATTTCAACAAGTTTAATTCCTATAAAACTTTTGTTTTCATTCATATTCCACATCATATAGGCTTACATTCATTTAATCTGGTTGATTCGATATCTTCACATCCAATTCACATTCCATTCAATTTTCATTCAAATTGATTTTAATCAATCCATTCACTTCGATCCATTTAACTTGGTTAAGTTAAATTTAGATTCCAGAATTCAAATACCTGGGTTCTTATTTCAAATCCTTTTGAAATCACATAAATATATACATATATTTATTATCCAACACAAATTCAAAACATTTGAAATTTCAAATCCACTTGTTTCCTTTCAAACAAATTTCCATCAAAACTTTTCTAAGGTAGCAATCCATCACTTAGAAACTCGAAAATGAACACTGATGATGCTGCAGTCATCATAAGAATTATTTTCCAGCCACTGAAGTGAGTTCAGTGCTTTGTCAGTTTAAAAATCCATTCAAAAATGATTTTTTTTATTCAAAACCCTTCCAAAATAAAGCTATTTTAATATTCTTTAAAAAAAATTCAAAACAACCAAGATTTAAATTTCAAGTTCTGATTTAAATCCAATTCCAGTTCATCACATTTGTATATTTCCTTCATATACAAGTTATATTTGTTTATGGATAACCATTTCAATTTTATAATCTTATTTGATTATAAAAACAACCAACTCATCCATATATACTATAATAATTTCAGAAAATTATCCTATCTATATCAAAATAGAATTTTGGATAAAATTATTTCATTTACCCACTTAAAAAATATCGTGTTCAACCTTCTATTCAAGTAGTTATAAACTCTTATCGACGTCGTGGCGTCCCACGATTCGACCAGAATTCATAAACCACTCAACAGACTAGCCAACACAATATAAAACAGTTTTTATATCAATTAACGAATACGCTCTCTCGTATATATATACACTCAACTCATTCTAGGGTACTACTGACCCTATCTCTAATGAGCACAAAACCACCAAAGCCTAGGTATTCGCTCAACCTGGATCTGATATCAACTGTAACGGCCCGCAAATCTATACTATCTGAGTTGACTAATAACACCACACGTCCAACCCAAATGACACAGAAATACGAATTATTAGTAGAAAGAAGTTAGAGGATGAGGAATAGAAAGAAAGAAAAAGTTAGAATAGAAGAAAAAAGAAGAATACAAATCTCACAGCGGAACGAGTAAAATATATTATATAGTATAACTTTTGAAATACAAATTAGTAACTTTATATACATACCATCATCAGAGCACAATCAGTTAATCTACCGATATTAATATTTGCACCCTATATCAATATACAAATTAGATTGTTTTGCACCTTATATCAATATTTTGGGGTTTCACGGAATAAGTTAATCTACCGATATTATTATATTTTTGGGATCGTGGCACCTCGTTGGACACGACCATAATTTTATTTTTGTCCATAGCAGTCCATAAACGAACGGAATTATTGTAACGGATACCGTATACACTTCCAAATTTGCAAAATCAATAATCTGATAAGTTTACATTTCATCTTCCAAAACATTGACAAGATGACCCGTTACCTAATCCTATGCTCAGAATCTTTGTTAACATTAAATAGAAGTATGGACAATGTGCAGACCACGTCTGAAACCATTTCACTGAAAGTCAAAACGCATGTGTGTAAATTACTTACAACAAAGCAACACCTCAATCAAACTAAAGAAATAAAACAATGAGGATGTGCTGTTGTGTAAAACTAATAATATAATAAATATATGTATACCTTAGTCCCTAATGAACTCAACTGTACATGCTAAGAACCTGCAGACCCATGCTGCTCTACCCCGTACTATATACTTAGCAACTAAGGCACTCGAAAAGATTGAAGAGAATGACCGCACACTAATAGGGTACTGCACATCCTACCTACCCTGTAGTATACCATCACTTAACCCCTAAGTCTTATATATTATAAATATATCACGCCTTACTTATTTTTCTGAAATCAAACCCAACCATTGGATCACTTAAAAAAATCAAATCCTATTCTCCCACTAAAATCTCATAACTCATATACCCTGTATAAACCGCTCTGCATCCTCGTCCATATGTTACGAGGTGCGATGTGTTTTCGCCGAGGTTGTCCGGTGTTGCCGGGAAGGAGCCGCCTTTCAAGTGGTTAAAGTTGGGAAGTAAATCGTGAGAGGAAGAAGACGGTGTGTATGGGGATGGCACAGCAATGAGTTTGCATGGGGATATGGTGCATGTATGGGATGGATTTAAGATGGAAAAACGAGAAAGGATTTACATGATGCAAAATGCATGCATAAGTGAGTTCAAGCGTGTAAACTAACAAAGAAGAAGGTGACGAAAATAGAACAGGAGTCTTGAATGTGTTGCGAGGAGCAGGGGATCGCAGGTTTATAATACGGAACAATGCGGTGTAAATAGTGAAGGAGTTTGGGTCTATTGAAAAGAGCGGACATGGGTTTGTTGTGGAGCTGTGCATGCTGTAGGAGGAATGCGGGAGAAGTGATTTTGTTGGTCCATGTTTGTATGGGGGAGAGGAGCAATCGGCCAGAGGAAGGTAGTGTATACGTTTATTTGTTTTTATGAAAACATGGAGGAGTTCTGTTCTTTAAACTATCGGCATGGTATGGTTATGCTCCGTTTTAACACCATATGCATTTGTGTTTATATGCATATTGTATATAAATGAATCCAAGTCTATTGCATGGGCTAGTTGAGATGATTTCATAAATGACAGAAGTGTAGAAGTAGCATAGTAAATGGCATTTTGATTAGGAGGGGCTTGTTGCATCAGGAAGCACTGGAATATGTATTTTACATGTGAGTTCCTGAAGGCATGATGGGAAAATTACAAGCATGTTACTATTTGTGTGTAGTTGGGCCAAGCAAGCTTGAAGCATGGATAGAATGGTTTACATATGTAAACGTTTGTACAGGGAGTGCGAGTATATGGGTATAGGGGGTCACAAGATTTCTGTTCGAAAATGGTAGAAGAAGGCGACACTGTAGCGGGTCTGGGTAAATCTTTTTGGGCCGGTGCTAAGGCCAAAATATTATTAAAAAAAGAAGAGAGCAGAAGAGTTCGGTGAAATAAGATGAGAGGGGAAGTTGGGTGGTATCAGATCATACAGAGGAGCTTGCAGAATTTATTTGGAGATGATACTGTACATGGGAGCAAATCGATGGGTCTCGGGTGGGAAAGTGGGCCAGTCTAAAGAAAACGTGAAGCCCAAAAGAAAACAAATAAAGGAAAAGAAAAATAAAGTAAATGGGCGGTTAAATCAATTTTGATGCAGCAACGAGATGAACAAGAAGGGTGACTGGTCAGAGGAACGAGAAATAAAAGGAGCAGGCATTATAAAGTGAGCTGATATGGAAATTTTACGAACGGTTGGGCACTTTGGAGTCACACGGACACAAGCTAAACTATGAAGTTGGTTTGGAGCGATCTGGAGTTCGTTTGAATTTTCGGCAGAATAAGAACGCCTGGTTTAATTAACTGATGCAAATCGTTATTTAACGGTTAACGCGCAAGGTGAGTAAATTCACTAACTCTGATCTATTTTAAAATGTTATCATTATATTTTAATATTGGTTGAATGTTGTGTGATGGTCGTTTAGGTAAATTACAATTAATTTGGTTGAAATATATATATATATATATATATATATATATATATATATATCGTTGCATATGTACACATCATTGGTTGCATACTGATTCCATCGATTATAATATTTCCTAGTGTGGAATTATTGTTAATTATGTTAACATCTATGGATGTAGGAAACCGGTTGGAGGAATCCAACCGGATTCCCCAATATTTATATGTACTATTTGTTTTATAATATTTATATATGCACTGTCTGAACCCAAATGACATTGAAACCCTGTATGGATATTGATGTTGAACGGAAATTTAATGTTATTTTGATTAAATCAATAGACGATATCGATTTAGAAAGTGGCAACAACCGACCATAACTCCATTTTTTGGTTAAGAAATTGATTTGCCGATAGGCGAATCAACGAAGTTGGTTATAGAAATTATTTTTTATAATTAAAGAGAAGTTTAAATTAAAATAAAGGTTCTATTATAAATTAGTGTTTTATAGTTCGTTTGTTAAAGTAAATATAAACGATTGTTTAATATTTAAATAAGTTATAAAGCTGTAACTATCCTGTGTGTAAATATTTGGAGACAAATGGTTAAGTAATCTAATGGTAAGAAGTAATTAAAATTAGTTAACGAGTTAACTGATGGTTTGAAGTTGATTAAATCAACTGTTTATTGGAAATTGATTATTAGATTAATTGGTCTTCAATTAATCTAATGAAAATAGTTTAGAAATAAATTAATAAAATTAATAAGATTTACTTACCTTTTTAATTAATGAAGTTTAAATAATTATTAAACTAGTATAAAGAGTAATGTTTAATAATGGATTTTTCTAAGGAAGACGAAGCGAAGAGAAATGTTTAATAATGGATTTGTATAAGTAAGATGAAGCGAAGAATAAACGAGTAATGTAAATAATTATAAACAACCGAGTTTTCAAAATAAGGATATGGCGTCATAAAACAATATTTAAAATAAAGCAAGAAATACGATTTAATTGATATTATTAGTAATAAGGAGTTTAGAGTTACGGAATTATATCTGTTCTAAGGCAAGAACGTTGTCGATCAAGGTCTGAGAGATAAATAAAATACCCCAACTTGAACGGTTTCACTATTATCGAGAAATGATATCAGTTTGTAACAAAAAGAGATGTTAAGATTAGTTATAAAAGGAATATTGCAGCGTATTGCAAGTTTTTGAACTTTAACGATAAATTAACGTTGTTGACCAAGCTTAAGCGTGATTTTTATATATAACAACACTATTAGAAATTGGAACTATAATTCGACGATGTCGAATGTATTAAAGTAGATTATTTTTAGTAATTATAGTCTGATAGGGTAGTTAATATTTAGTTTTAAACCAATAAATTATAATAGGATATGTAATCAATATTTAGATATAAACTTAATATTGATTTAACATGAAGTTGACTTAGAAACAGAGTTTATAAAGTGGAATGGGAATATAGAATTATGAAAGAAATTTCGGTAAACAAGATAAGGGTTCTTATTACTTGAATAAAGAGGTATTTGATAAAGGTGTTCAAATTTCTATAATATGGATGATATTCACATTTTAAAGTGAATAATGTTTTAAAAGTGAACGTTTGGCAGATTAAATGTTATAATGAAATTGGAAATATTTTTCCAATGTAGATAGGGTATATTATCCAAGTGTAGAAAATAAAGAATGGGAATGTTTCGAAAGTTAATAACATATATTTTCTGGAACATGGTAAAATAAGAGTTTATAATAACTGGGAATGTTTTCCAAGTAGTGTGAAAAGGCTAAAACGGAGTTTGAGAAATATCTGGTAAGATATGGGAATTTGAAATGAATGTTAAATAAAAAGTGCCCGTGGTTGTGTGATGTTTAGTTGTACATTTGAATGCTTGTTTGTTTTTACTTCGATAGTTAAACAACCAACTATCAAAGTGTTTTGACCATCGTTGTCAATACGGAGAAACCGGTTGGATTTATTATTCGAAAACGACTCCGTATAGGCATAAGCTCTGCGAATTAGATTATGCTGAACAAAATTGAAGATGAAGTGAAATGCAAGGGTCATTCTGTTCCAGAATGGTGTTTTCGGTTTGTCCAGTCCCAGAACAACTTATAAGGATGTAAAAACCCGGAATTCTAAGCCAATTTAATTTTTTTGTTTTGGCAATTTTAGTGAATTTTGAATATTTAAAATGAAATATTTTAAATAATAACGATGAGAATTTTTTTTGAATAGAATTAGAATGTATATATTTATATAGATCGCCGTTAGAATATAAATATTTATTTTAAACTATAAAAGGAATTGAAAATGGCGCAATAGTTTGAAATTTCGATTTCAAAGTTCAAATGAATGTATAGGATTCAAAATAAACCGGATTTTAGTGAAACCAAAAATATTTGAATCTATTTGAGAATATCTTTCCAACGAATCCAAAAAATCGAAATTTCATACCGGGGATAAGAAGTTATGTCCAGTTGAAAATTCAGAATAGTCGCTATGGAATTCTGGCCCTTAAAAATGGGAATTTTGCAAATGACCTCAGTTTTCGACGAAACCACTTTTGTTGGATCCGTGATGTCAAGTTATTGCTAGATTCAAAAATTCATAATTTTTCGAATCAATATGTGAGCGTGGCGAAGGAAAACGCATTTGACCAGTTTCAGTTGATTTTAATCGACTGGAAAATGGCCATTTTTCAAACGGTCTCAAAATTCGACGAAACTAGTTTTGTTAGGACCGTATCGTCAATACGAAGCTAGAAAATATTTTTCGGGAATTTTTAGGGTCCGTATGTGGCCCTAGTAAATTGAAATGTGCGTTCAAATTCAATATATAGAGTTATATTTTGATTTTGATGAAAACTGATCGAAACGGTCGAATCAGCTTATGATACATATCCCATTGTGTTCGGAATGGGGGTATTTAGTTAAGGACGACAGTCGTTGGGTTCGATTTAGAGTTCGAGCGGAAAAGTTGCTTTTTGAAATTTAATTAAATAATAAAATATAATTGGATTAATCCCTCTTTCTCCTTAACTAACCCCCCCTCTTCTACCTTTGACCAACAGTAAAAAGAAAGAAAAAAAAGAAAAAAAAAACATAAAACTAAATCGGTGACAGCCGATCACCCTCGCGCCACCCCCCCGTCACCGCACGCCACCACCTCTCCTCACCCCCGCCTCCTCCTCCCCCGTTCTCTCTCCTCTTGGATCCTACAGCGCATCGCGCGAGCCCCCCGCTTTCTAACCCCAAAACCGCGCTGCCAGCCCTCCTCTGGCCTATAGCCGGCTAGTGCTGCCTCCACCATCACCCCCCCTGCTGCGATTCTCTCGCCTCCCTCTCTTGAGTCGCAGCAAAGCACTGAAACCCCCCTCCTTCAAAATAAACTGTAAGTGTTTTATTTTCTTTGTTTATTTATTTTATTTCTTTATGGAATTTAAAAATGTGGTTTTATTCAAACAAAAAGGTTTGATTTTTAAATTAGAAAAGGTTTAATTTTTATAAGCCAAAAGGATTTGTTTATTTTTAACAAGAAAGTTTAGATTTTTATTCATGAAAGTTTGAATTTTGCATATGAAGAAAGCATAGATTTTTATAGGCGAAAAGATATGATCTTTACCATAAAGTTAGATTTATAAAAATAGATTTTTTATCTGTATAATAGCAGTGTAAAAATGTGATTTTTATATACATAGCAACAATATAAAAATAGAATTTTTATATAAGTAATAGAGTGATAAAAATATGATTTTTATCATGAAGAAAAGAATATAAAAATTGGATATTTATATACAAAGTAGCGATGTAAAAATATGATTTTTATATTATAGAAATATTAAAAATATAATCTTTTCTATATATATAGCGTTGTAAAAATATAATCTTTTCTATACAAGTAGCGATGTTAATAATGTGATTTTTAACATGTACTGCATGAAACAGATCTCGTGGAAAACACGACGAAGATTTCTACATATGAAGAGTCATGGCGTTTGGTTTAGCTTGGGTGAGAACTCCTCACTTTTATTTTAAATTCTAGTTGAAATATATACTAGGATGCAGACGGTGTTTAGCAGCACCCGACACCCGTCGTCCACAGACCATGGATGACTTGTTTGTTTGATTTCTGTGTTGTGAAATTTGATTGTGTGATGTGAAATGAAATAAAATATTTTATAATGGAAAATATTTTATAGTTAAAATTTTTTTTTTCAACGTGTATATAAAATAAATATTTATAAACAAATCGGACGATTTGTTTATATTCACTGATTTGGCTGATATTGATTGGGACGATAAATTTTACACATCGCCCAACTGCACAAATAAAATCTGTGTTTGTTGATTTGAAACCCCACACGGGTATTGGGATGATATTTGATGTACACTAATCTCGATTGTTTAGTTGTATGTCAATCGATGGGTTGACAGACTGTGTAAGCGTTAATTATTTATATTTAATGCTTATGCAGTTGTGTGGTGCACTTTGGCTGATGGTTGATTATTTATCGTTGCTATTATATATATGTGTGTTGTATGGAATCCATATAATTAACATTATATGGTAATTGATTGGGCCTCATTCGAATTGGGAAAATAAAATATATATTCATGTGTTGAAATAAAATATTTATTCATGTGTTGAAATAAAATATATATTCATGTATTGAAATAAAATATATATTCCTGTGTTGAAAGAAATATAGATTCATGTGTTGAATAGAAGAGAACATTCATTTGTTGAATAGAATAACGAAGTTATTGAAATATATAAAGCCGTGTTGGTTAGATGTGCACCATTTTGACGTGAACTATATTTATATCGATTATATTCGTTTTATAATGAATATAGAAAAGGAAGTGATTTCAAAATATAACGTTTTGAAAATATTATCATTTATAGATTAATGATATGGAATATTCAATTTTGATTAGAAATTGAATATGAAGTTGAAATCGTTTTGAAAACGAATTTAAATCGATTTATAAAATACATTTTGAAAGGAAATCAATGAAATATATATTATATATATTATATATGTAATATAATGGCCTGAATAGAACGTGCCGCGCTGCGGCAGTTCGTGAATTTCGACCATTGACTTCGAGTGGACATTACGGGAGATCCGACCGTCGGATTCTCCTGAAACCGGAACCTTGGGTTCGTATCGAAAAGAGATTTCTAACGAATGCAAGTAATTAGAAATCTAACGGTTGGATTTGGAATTATGTCTAAATCAAATTTGGAAAAGGTCGTTGTAAGTACAGTTCGATGGCCGTTGATGGAAATCGACTGTACGGGCCTTGATAAAATTATTAAAAATAGTAATAATTTTTGTAAAATCATAAGAAATGATTTGGGAAGAATTGGGATGAAAAACTCCATATCTGAAGAGATAAAAGTAGATTTTTATCGAAATGAACTAGTTTTGAACTAGAATAATAATTTATTTATTTTTAAAATAAATAAATTGGATTTGAAATGGTTTTGAAAATAACCAGAATTTCCAATAATTGAATTGGAATGGATTTGAATTGAAATCATCTTCAGAATAGTTCGATGTTGGATTTCGTGATTATACAGATATTGTTATGGAAATTTGAAAGATATATTTATATCGTTATTTCCAATACGATATTGGTTTGTTTCAAAATTTGATATTGAATATAAGCCGATATATTTTCTATTCAGAGCCCTGTGTTTAATATCAAATGGGATTTTGGGTTGTCGTGAACGGTATCTTTAATAATACTGTTCTTAAACCCAAATCGAGTTAAGAAAATTAGGAACTAACTGGGGATCGGTTAAGTTGGAGGGTTTCTTGGATATTGATCTGATGTTGGTTTCGGCCTTCGGGGTTAATATTTTAGGGAACTGTCCTCTTACTAATTTACGGTTAGGGACTGATTGAAATGTGATGTGATTTTGGGGTTTATGGTGAACTGTGTTTTAAATGATATCGGTTCTTTAACCCAGTTAAAGATTAAAACTAAGTGGAGTTTTAATGAATCTTTAATTAGATTGAAAAGATCGAGAATGGAGTATCACCAGTTTTTCTCTAGGCGATAGTTAAATCTTTAATTAGATTTGAACGTGAAATTGTAATTGAATTTACCAATAACACCGTAGTGTTAGATATGAAGTATTACCAGTTTTACTTCATGGGATGAATAGGTTGGGATTGAGAAATTAAAACAAATGATTACATCGGTAAGGTTCGTTAATCCCAGCTAGTTTGGATAAACCATAATTTGGTTTGAATTGATATTCAAAAGAAGATTAAAGAATAAATTTAAGGAATTTATCTTTAATAAAATTAATGTGAACCTATCCCTAAGAATGTGAAATTTAGCAACTAATTGAAGATTAGTTAAGATGAATGGTTTCCTGGGTATTGATCTGATGTTGGTTTCGGCCTTCACGGTTAATATTTGGGGAATTGTTCCCTTACTAATTTACGGTTAGTGACTGATGAACTGGAATGAGGCGTATGTTGTGCTTGTGTAACACTTGTTTATTATATACGTGAGGTATTCGGAAAGACCGGGTTTATCCCATTCTGAATAACTGATACGATGATAAGTCGAAGATGAAGACGGTGGTTGAAGACCGGAGGTCTTCACGTCATTTGGATAATTACTGATGGACTTGATTGGGCCGTACACCCAAGAGGAGGTAATCCGTTAGTGGTCGTCTAGACGTACTTGGAGATCGATGGATATGCGAGGTACAAGGTGCCTCCGGTTTCGTTCAGACCCAGAACGGACTTGTTGACGGACTATGTGTCTGACATTGGATATCATTCTGTGTGATCGATGGATATCGGTTGCATGGAGTGGTCTGCCTGTGTGGCATCCTAAGATGCAAATGATCAAGGCTTCTGTTGAAAAGCAAAGTCTTGTGGTTGATGATCAAAGCACGACCTGTGTGGCATAGCTTTGTGTAACGTTGATTTGCGAGCCTCACACCCCGGTTGTGAACCAGAAACGGGAGAAGACAACAGGGAGGGCATGCGTTTCCTTCTAGTTAGAAGTGGCGTCAGTGGTTTGACACGCCCTGACGAGTTTGACTTATGTGGTTGTTGTTGTTGCGAGGCGCCTCGGATATATCGGTGACTATGTGAAGCCGATGGAGTCATTCGTTGACTCATTGACGCCCCAAAAGGCGGGGAAATGCAGTGTTCAGGCATTTTAATCCACATCGGTGGACCGACCCTGACGATCCAAGGGCCCACCTGAGTCCGGGTCCTGAGATACCGGCTAGAGCGTCTCGAATCGGTGAGGACTATCTTTTGCCTCGGTTCATAGATGGAAATCCAACTTCCAATACGTGACTTTGCGGTTTTGATTGTAGAACCTATATATGGCGACATAGTGGGATAGGGCACTTATGCCGTCTATGATTGATACTTATGATTGAAATTGTTTTGACACTATACACTTATAGTAATAAAAGATGAAATTTAGCGTATCAAGCATGCTTTGGCTATTATAAGGTAAAACTCTATCCTCCATCTTGTGTTGCATTGTGTGATGGGACCTGGGTCTTATAATAGCTTCATTTTTCTTTACTTAGCATTGCGCTGTTGTTTTATGCACTGGTGTTCTTGGGAGGAAACCCGTTCTGTGTTATACGGCGTGGTCCCTTGATTTACCGAACTCTAAATCAAAGATTAATAACTGTTTATTTCTCACACCAGTCCCATGACTGACCTAGAGTTTATTGTTTTAACCTAAACTTTGGGTGCCCTTATTTTGACACGTGCATCTAGTAGTTTGGTTTTGCAGATTTATATTCACAGGATCATGATTTATAGCTGGAACGATTCTCGGAAAGCTTTGTATCCGTGTATTACTTCTAGTTGTGTATTGTATTATTTTCCGCTGCTATGTAATGTATTGTAATCTCTGATATTTTCTGTGTAATATTTATTCATACTCTGTAATATTCTTGTATTCTGATGGAATTGTTATAATAAACAATGAAATGTTCTTCTGTTTTCGTTCCGATGTGTGTTATTCTCAAAGCAATTCGTTCTTTCCTTCACAGGGAAGTTCGGGTCGTTTTAGTTTGGTATCAGAGCTTTGGTTTACAGTGCTCGGAGAACAAGACACATTAGAGCCATACGAAAGAATTCATCAGAGATTGGATTAGTAATATCCAATGAGAATGACTTGTTAGAGATGAGATCAGTAGTATCCTAGAACGAGTGTGAAGAGTATATTTTTAAAATGAAAACAAGTTTTGTTTTGAAAATTTAATTCAATTATTCGTATTTGAATATTTATTTTTATTGATTTGGACAATCCAGTATATAAAGATTTTACGTATACGTTTGATCCACGTGTATTCGAAGTTTTAATATACTGGATAGATATAGAATCACACTGTAGTCGCCCGGAGACGATCCTGATGATTACTATAGTATCATCAGTATTTGTGTTCGAGTTTCGAAAGTGAGATTTCTATATATTTCCAATTGACTGGTGTGAGAACCAAAATTAGATAGGTTATATTGTTGTGATTTGGCATCAAAAATGTGATTTTTGACTATATATCAAAGCTATGAATTTAAAAAGCTAATCAACTAATTAATTGTTGATTATGTTGTTTGATTATTAGTTGATTAATTAAAGGTGTAACCTTAGCCAAATTGAACCAAATAGTGAGTTGTATTGAAAATTATTTGCAAATGCATGCATGTACATATATATGTGTGAACAGGTCATAGCAAGGAGGCTAGAGAAGAGGAATAAAATTGTTTGCCAGACAAATAGGTACATGTTTATTGTATTTCTTGGGTTTTGGATGATTTTATGAGCCGATTGGCTTTTTCTTTTTCTTTTGGATTGAAGAAGGCCATGGGAGGCTATATGAAATATCCTGAAGTCCCCGGTGCAGGGGAGGTTATGGCGAAATTTTTCGAAAATTTAGGGTGTTAGCCAAATTTTTGAAAATTTTGAAAAGTTCTTAGAAACTGAAAAGTTGAAGAATTTAAGCCGTAATGAAAATAATGAAAGTTGAGTTGATTAGTTAAACAACTTTCGGCTTCGTTCCTTTTCGGCGACGAAAAGTTTAAGAGGGGGAGATTGTAATAACCCAGAAATCTGAGCCAATTTAAAAAATTTATTTTGGCAATTTTAGTGAATTTTGAATATATAAAATGAATTATTTTAAATAATAACAACAAGAAATTTATTTTGAATAGAATTCGAACGTATATATTTATATAGATCGTCGTTAGAATATAAATATTTATTTTAAATTATAAAAGGAATTGAAAATGGCGCAGTAGTTTGAAATTTCAATTTCAAAGTTCAAATGAATGTATAGGATTCAAAATAAACTAGATTTTAGTGTAACCAAAAATATTTGAATCTATTTGAGAATATCTTTCCAACGAATCCGAAAAAATGAAATTTCATAGCGGGGATAAAAAGTTATGTCCAGTTGAAAATTCAGAATAGTCGCTATGGAATTCTAGCCCATAAAAATAGGAAATTTGCAAACGACCTCGGTTTTTGACGAAACCACTTTTGTTGGATCCGTGATGTCAAGTTATTGCTAGATTCCAAAATTCGTAATTTTTCGAATCAATATGTGAGCGTGGCAAAGGAAAACGCGTTTGACCAGTTTTAGTTGATTTTAATCGACTGGAAAATGGCCATTTTTCAAACGGTCTCAGAATTCGACGAAACTAGTTTTGTTAGGACTGTATCGTCAATACGAAGCTAGAAAATATTTTTCGGGAATTTTTAGAGTCCGTATGTGGCCCTAGTAAATTGAAATGCGCGTTCAAATTCAATATATAGAGTTATATTTTGATTTTGACGAAAACTGATCGAAACGATCGAATCAGCTTATGATACATATCCCATTGTGTTCGGAATGGGGATATTTAGTTAAGGACGACAGTTGTTGGGTTCGATTTAGAGTTCGAGCGGAAAAGTTATTTTTTGAAATTTAATTTAATAATAAAATATAATTGGACAAATCCCTCTTTCTCCTTAACTACCCCACCCCCCCTTCTACCGTTGACCAACAGTAAAAAGAAAAAAAAAAGAAAAAAAAAACTAAAACTAAATCGGTGACAGCCGATCACCCTCGCGCCGCCCCCCTGTCACCGCACGCCACCATCTCTCCTCACCCCCGCCTCCTCCTCCTCGTTCTCTCTCCTCTTGGCTCTTACAGCGCATCGCGCGAGCCCCCCTTTCTTACCCCAAAACCGCGCCGCCAGCCCTCCTCTGGTCCACCGCCGGCCAGTGCCGCCTCCACCATCACCCCCCCTGCCGCGATTCTCTCGCCTCCCTCTCTTGAGTCGCAGCGAAGCACTGAAACCCCACCCCTCCTTCAAAATAAACTGTAAGTGTTTTATTTTCTTTGTTTATTTATTTTATTTCTTTATGGAATTTAAAAATGTGGTTTTATTCAAACAAAAAGGTCTGATTTTTAAATTAGAAAAGCTTTAATTTTTATAAGCCAAAAAGATTTGTTTTTTTTTTAACAAGAAAGTTTAGATTTTTATTCAAGAAAGTTTGAATTTTGCATATGAAGAAAGCATAGATTTTTATAGGCGAAAAGATATGATCTTTACCTTGAAGTTAGATTTATAAAAATAGAATTTTTATCTGTATAATAGCAGTGTAAAAATGTGATTTTTATATACATAGAAACAATATAAAAATACGATTTTTATATAAGTAATAGAGTGTAAAAATATGATTTTTATCATGAAGAAAAGAATATAAAAATTGGATTTTTATATACAAAGTAGCGATGTAAAAATATGATTTTTATATTATAGAAATATTAAAAATATAATCTTTTCTATATATGTAATAACCCGGATATGCGAGCCAGTTTAAAAAATTTATTTTGGCAATTTTAATGAATTTTGAATATTTAAAATGAATTATTTTAAATAATAACGACGAGAAATTTATTTTGAATAGAATTCGATGTATATATTTATATACGTCGTTGTTAGAATATAATAATTATAATAGAATTGAAAATGGCGCGGTAGTTCGATAATTCGATTTCAAACTTCAATTGAATATACCGGGTGCAAAATAAACCAAATTTTAGTGAAACCAAAAATAATGGAATATATTTGTGAATGTCTTTCCAACGAATCCAAAAAATTGAAATTTCATAGCGGGAATCAAAAGATATGTCCAGTTGAAAATTCTGGATAGTCGCTATGGAATTTTGGCCCTTAAAAAAAATGGAAATTTTGCAAACGACCTCGGATTTCGATGAAACCACTTTTGTTGGATCCGAGATGTCAAGTTATTGCTAGATTCCAAATTTCATAATTTTTCGAATCAATATGTGAGCGTGGCAAAGGAAAACGCGTTTGACCAGTTTTAGTTGATTTTAATCGACTGGAAATTGGCCATTTTTCAAACGGTCTCAGAATTTGACGAAATTAGTTTTGTTAGGACCGTATCGTCAATACGAAGCTAGAAAATATTTTTCTGGAATTTTTCGAGTTAGTATGTGGCCCCGGTAAATTGAAATGCGCGTTCAAATTCAATATATAGAGTTATATGTTGATTTTGACGAAAACTGATCGAAACGGTCAAATCAGCTTACAGTACATATCCCATTGTGTTTGGAATGGGGGTAATTAGCTATGGACGGCAGGCAGTGGGCCTCATTTCGAGTTCGAATGGAAAAGTTACTTTTTGGAAATAAATAAATAAATAAATAAATAAAAACTCCTTCCCTCTACCTTTTTCTCTCAGACCCCCCTCCTTTTCATTTGCTGATCGAAGAAAAAAAAAAGAAAAAAAAAATCGCCGGAGCCGTGAACCTGCGCGACCCACCTCCGTCGCCCTCGCCGCCTCCTCCTCCTCTCGCACACCCCGCCTTCTTCTTCCTCCTCTCCCTCTCTTCTCTCTCCTCCTCGATCACCCTCCCCTCTGTCCAAAAAGCCGCCGCCGCTTCTTTCCTTCCTCCCTCCCTGTTCCCTCGCCGCACCCCGCCTAGCCTCACACCGCCCCTCAACTGAGCCCACTCCACCTCGTCGCCATCGCGAAACCACCACTCGCGCCCCCCTCTGATGAGATCCGCCTCCACGACGTGCCTCCCCTTCGACTGGAAACCCCTCCAAGTCCTTCGCTGCCTCCTTCGCTTGAAAATGCAAAGTGAGTTTCTTTTAATTTGTTTATTTTATTTCATTTTGTTAATCAATTTTTGATAGGAAAAAAAAACAAATTTTGTATGTAGGTAATATTAGATAAAGATTAGACCTTTTTTTATGATTAGCCATATAAAAATATGATTTTTAGTTGATCAAAAATATAAAAGATTGGATTTTTGAAATAGGAAATGTTTGATTTTGTTTGTTTGAAAAGTCGGATTTTTAATGATATAAAGGTCGAATTTTTTTATGAAGTAAAGACGAGATTTTTAACTAAGTAAAAATACGATTTTTAATCATATGAAAGCGAAGAGTAGAAAGGATAAAAATATAATTTTTAATATATAGAAAAGTTAAAAATATTTTTTTTATATAATATAGATAATAAAAATTCGATCTTTATTATGTAGGAGATATAAAAAATATGGTTTTTATTAAAGTAAAAATATAAAAATATAATTTTTGTATGATTATGATAATAAAGGCGAAATGTTTAGAAACGAAAAGGCGAAATCTTTATATAGAGAATAGCGTGATAAAAATATAATCTTTATTATATGAACACCGTTATAAAAATAGAATTTTTATCTATATAGTAGCGATGTAAAAATAGAATTTTAATCTATATAGTAGCGATGTAAAATAGAATTTTTATCTATATAGTAGCGATATAAAAATAGAATTTTTATCCATATGGAGTGATTACAAAAATATGATTTTTATATACATAGCAACAATATAAAAATGTGATTTTTATATATGTAGTGGCAACGGGCAACGAAAGTGACAAAAGGCGAGAACGACGAAGATTTCTACACAAGAAGAGTCGTGGCATTGGATTAGCTAGTTGGTGAGAACTTCTCACTTTAAATTTCCTTTTCTAGTTATAAATATATACTAGGATGCAGACGGTGTTTAGTAGCACCCGACACCATTGTCCACAGACCATGGACTTGTTTGTTTGGTTGTGTAGTTGGTTAGATTATTTGTTCTAAATTCGGTTGTTTTGGTAAATTGAAATTGGTTTGATTGATATGTGCATGGCATGGGCCATCACTAGACCGGGGATAAGGCTAGGCCTTGTCCTGTTTCTAGTATCGTGCCGTTATGCCGCCGAAATTTTCTAAAATAAGTTAGAAAAATAAAGATATCATTTTATTTAATAAATGAACCGAATAGAATATTCATAGGTTGAATAAAATAATTTGGTCGTTAAAAATATAATTTTTAACGTGAATGTGAATAAAATAAATATTCATTTACAAACCGAACGGTTTGTTTATGTACACCTATTTGAAGGACATTGATTGGGACGATAAATTTTACACATCGCCCAAGTGCACAAATAAAATCTATGTTTGATTGTTTGAAACCCCACACGGGTATTGGGATAAAATACGGCATACACCAATCCCAATAATTAGTTGTTTGTCGATCGATTGATTGACAGGCTGTTATAAGCGTTAGATATCTATATTTGATGCTTATTCAGTGTAGTGCACTTTGGATGATGGTTGATTATGTATCGTTGCTATTATATACATGTGTTGAATGGAATCCATATAATTAACTTTATATGGTAATTGATTGGGCCTCATTCCAATTTAGAAGATAAAGAATATTATAAAATAAAGGTTCATGTGTTGACAGTACTCATCCGTTGAGATTAGTCATGTGTTGAATGAAATATTTTAACAATAAAATTTACATCTTTATCATATAAGAAATTAGAAATTAACTGGAAAATAGATGAGATGAGTGGTCTCCTGGATATTGATCTGATGTTGGTTTCGGCCTTCGGGGTCAATATTCAGGGAATCGTTCTCTTACTAATTTACGGTTGGAGTCTGATTTGAAATCAAATGATAGATACCAAATTTTTTATAAAATATATTAAATAAAAAAAATAGTCACACGTGGACAGTACTCCTTCATTGAGATTAGTCATGTGTTGACAAAAATATGGATTCATTTGTTGAATAGAATAATGGAATTATTGAAATATATAAAGCCGTGTTGATTAGAGATGCGCTATTTTGACGCGAACGATATTTATATCGATTATATTCGTTTTTATAGAATTCAAATTTAATTGAATATAAAACGAATTTGAATTGAATTGAATAGAAAACGAATTTGATTTGAATAGAAAACGAATTTGATTTGAATAGAAAACGAATTTGATTTGAATAGAAAATGAATTCGAATTGAATTGAATATAAAACGAATTCGAATTGAATTGAATAGAAAACGAATTTGATTTGAATAGAAAACGAATTCGAATTGAATTGAATATAAAACGAATTCGAATTGAATTGAATAGAAAACGAATTCGAATTTGAATTGAAAAGAAAACGAATTCGAATTGAATTGAATAGAAGATGAATTTGATTTGAATAGAAATCAACGAAATATATATTATATATATATTATATATATATAATATAATAGCCTGAATAGAACGCGCCGTGGCAGTTCGTAAATTTCGACCATTGACTTCGAACGGACATTACGGGAGATCCGACCGTCGGATCCTTCTAAAACCGGAACCGTTGGGTTCGTATCGAAAAGAGCTTTCTAACAAATATTAGAAATTTGAAATCTAACGGTTGGATTTGGAGATACGTACAAATCAAATTTGGAAAAGGTCGTTGTAAGTGCAGTTCGATGGCCATTGATGGAAATCGACTGTACGGGCCTTGATAAAATTATTAAAAATAGTAATAATTTGTGTAAAATCATAAGAAATGATTTGGGAAAAATTGGGATGAAAAACTCCATATTAGAAAATATAAAAATAGATTTTTATCAAAATGAACTAGTTTAGAACTAAAGTAACAACCCATTTATTTTTAATAAATAAATTGGATTTGAAATGGGTTTTAAATAGAATTGATTTGTGGGTTTATCGTGAACAGTATTTTAAATAACATTTGTTCTTTAACCCGATAATAAATAGAATGTGATTTGGGTTTATCGTGAACTGTGTTTTAAGTGACATTAGTTCTTTAACCCAGTAAAAGGAGTTTTAATGAATCTGCAATTAGATTGAAATGTGAATTGATAATCTAAATTATCAAATTTGGAAAATGAGCGAGAATGGAGTATCACCAGTTTTGCTCCAAAGCGATAGTTAAATCTTTAATTAGATTTGAACTTGAAATGGTAATTAATTTTACTGATAACACCGTGGTGTTAGATATGGAGTATTACCAGTTTTGCTTCATAGGATGAATAGGTTGGGATTGGGAAATAAAATAAATAATTACTTCGGTGTGGTTCGCTAATCTCGACTAGTTTGGAAAACCATAATTTGGTTTGAAACGACATCCAATGGAAGATTAAAGAATAAATTTTAAAGAATTTATCTTGGATAAAATTAATGGGAACCTTTCCCTAAGAATTGAGATTTAGAAACTAGCTGTAGGTTAGTTAAGAAGAATGGTTTCCTGGGTATTGATCTGATGTTGGTTTCGGCCTTCGGGGTTAATATTTGGGGAATTGCTCTCTTACTGATTTAAGGTTAGTGACTAAGGAATTGGAATGAGGCGTATGTTGTGTTTGTGTAACATTTGTTTTTAATATACGCGGGTTTTTCGGAAAGGCCGGGTTTATACCCATTCTGAATAACCGATTCGATGATATGTCGAAGATGAAGACGGTGGTCGAAGACCGGAAGTCTTCACATCGTTTGGATAATTACTGATGATCCTGATTGGGCTGTACACCCAAGAGGATGGAAATAGTTGGTGATCATCCAAACGTACTTGGAGATCGATGGATATGCGAGGAAAGTGCCTCCGGTTTCGTTCAGACCCAGAACGAACTTGTAAATGGATTGTGTGTCGGACTGTAACGACCCAGAAAATCTGAACTAATTTAAATTTTTTAAACTGGCTAAAATAATGGATTTTAAATATTTAAAATAAATATTTTAAATAATAGCGATGCAAACTGAGTTTGAATCGACGTTTGAAAACGAATATAATTAATTATAATTATAAACAAGGTCTGAAAAGGCGCTGTAGTTTCAAAAATTGAATTCAAACTTTGTCGGACTGTACCGGGTGCAAAACAAAACGGATTTGAGCGAAACAAAAAATATTTAAATCTATTAGTGGATACCTTTCTAACGAATCTGAAAAATCGAATTTTCATAGCGGAAAGCAAAAGTTATGGCCGAATGAATTTTCAGAAAGGTCGCTATGGAATTTATATAGCCCGTGAAATTGGCTATTTTGCATACGACCTCGGAATTCGACGAAACCACTTTTGTTGGATCTAGGATGTGAAGTTATTGCTAGGTTTCAAATTTCATAATTTTTGAAGCTAGTATGTAAGCGTGGTAAAGGAAAATGGGTTTTGGTCAATTATAGTTAAATTGGATCGACCAGAAATGGGCCTTTTTGCAAATGGTCTCAGAATTCGACGAAACTAGTTTTGTTGGGACCGTATCATCAAAACATAGCTATATTTATTTTTCTGGAATTTTTCGAATCAGTTTGTGGCCCTGGCAAATTGAAATGTACGTTCAAATTGAATATTGAATGTTATATATTTTAATTTAAAGGAAAACTGACTGAAACAGTCGAATGGGCCTACGAAACATATCCCATTGTGTTCGGAATGGGGGTAAAACGCTGGGGATGTTAGTCGTTGGGTTCAGATTGGTGGTCGTGTCAGAAAACTCCTTTAAAACTCCCCCGACCAATCATTTTTTTTAAATAAAAAAAAAAGAAAATCCCTTTTTTCTCTCTCCTCGATCTGCAGGCGGAAAAGAGCTCCTCCCTTTCCGACCCGATTCCGGTCGCCTCTGCCACCTGCAGCCATCGCCACCACCCACGTTCGAGAGCCCCTCCCCCCTCTTCAAATCCGACCAAGTCTCACCACCCCCCATCGCGCCACCTGCGAGAACGACCTCCTCAAAGTTGCTACCTTTCGAGCGCCGCCAAAACCGGTAGGGACCACCGAATCGCCAGCCGCCACCACGCGCGCGAAGGTCTCTTGTAGCTCTTCGACGCTGTATCCTCCGATCGAGCTGCAACTTCGCGGATTGAAAGAAATCGGGCGACCTAGTTTTGAACGAAATAGTGAGGTATACGGTTTAAATGATTTAAACTGATTTCAACAGTTTTAAAGTGTTGCAAACTTTGAAAAATCATATCTTTTTCGTTTCTTGACGAAATTCGATGAAACAGGAAACATCGTGACCGTGTGGACGTCTTCTACATTTTAGAAGAGACCGCATATTTTTCTGAGCCTTCTGCTATTTTTGGTGGAGTGGAACCCAATGTGAGATTTCTAATTTATAAACGATATGGAAAACGACGATGTATAAATTATATAGTCGACATGTATAAGCGTTGTATAAGTTGTACGTTCGATGTATAAGTTATATATGCATTGTAAAAATTATATATGTGTTGAAATAGAAGTGAATTGTTATATATAAATACATATACATATATATATATATATATATATATATATATATATATATATATATATATATACGCCCCTCGTCCACAAACCATGGACGATATTTATTGGTTGTGATTGGTGTGAAAATTGATTGATAGCGAATGGTTGATTGGAATTGTTTGTGGTTGATATTGATTGATTGTGGTTGAAAAATACCCATTTGTGGTTGAGAAATATTTGGTTGAAACCACATAGGATTAGTTTGTGGAAATGAAATAAATATATACGTGCCGCCTGCGTGCGAACTAGATGCATGATCCCCATTGTCGAAAACCGCGAGGTTTTAAGGTAGAGCGAGGAGCCATACTAGGGACGGTCCCGGTTTTAACTACCCTGCCGTTATGCTGCTGAAATTTTGAATAATATTCATGTGTTTGAATTATTTTCATTTGCTGAAACTATATTTATTCGTTGAATAGAAAACCTTCATGTGTTGAATTGAAATTCATTCGTTGATTAGAAATTCATGTGTTGTATGGTATTCGTGTTTTAAATATAAAAATCACATTTTTATCTATATATATAAACTATAGAAAACCTTCATGTGTTGAATCGATATTCATTCGTTGAATAGAAATTCATGTGTTGAATGGTATTCATATTTTGAAATAAATTGTTCTATAATAAAAATCACCTTTTTATCATCTATATGAACTATGTAAAATGACCTTGTTTTAAAAGAAATTGTTTTATAATAAAAATCCTATTTTTATTACCTATATAAACTATATAAAATAATCTCGTTTTAAAGAAATTGTTTTATAATAAAAATCCTATTTTTATTACCTATATAAAATATATAAAATAATAGTGTTTTGAAAAGAATTGTTTTACAATAAAAATCAAATTTTTATTATATACATGAATTGTTGAATATAGTGAAGTGTTGAAATAGAAGACAGTTAGATAAAAATATTATTTTTAACAAATGTATGAAAAGAATGTAGCTTTGAAATTGAAGAATCGATATATATATATATATATAAATAGAATTAAAATATATCGAATAACGACGCTGTAGTTCGTATTTTGAAACCGTGATTTCAAACGATTATACCGGGAGATCCGACCATCGGATTTTCCTGAAATCGCAACCGTTGGGTTCGCTTTGGAAATATCTTTCCAACGGCACCAACTTTGTAAAAATCCAACGGTTGGATTGTATGGAATGTTTAATTCAAATCTGAAGAAAAACAGCACCAGAATCGATTATATATATATATATATATATATAATTATATATAATCGAATAACGACGCTGCAGTTCGTATTTCGAAATCGAAACTTCAAAAGATTGTACCGGGAGATTCGACCGTCGGATTTTCCAGAAACTGGAACCGTTGGATTCGTTTTGAAATGATCTTTCAAATGATGTAAATATTGTGAAGATCCAACGGTTAGATTTTCAGATATGTGTAAATCAAATCTGAAGAAAAACAGCGCCACGGCCGCGTTATGGCCCGAAGCGTCGTTTTGAATAAATTAGTTATTTTAAAATAAATAAAAATAGCGATAAATCGTTATAAAATATTATAAACGATATGGATGTGATTTAGAAATTAACTGAAGGTTGGCTAAGTCGAATGGTTTCCTGGGTGTTGATCTGATGTTGGTTTCGGCCTTCGGGGTTAATATTTGGGAAATCGTTCTCTTACTGATTGACGGTTAGTGACTAATGAATTGAAATGATGTGTGTATATGTTAGTGTTGCACTTGTTTATTATATACGCGAGTTGCTCAGAAAGTCCGGGTTTATCCCATTTTGAATAACTGAATCGACGATGGTCGAAGACCGGAGATCTTCACCTCGTTTGGATGGCAACCGAGGTCCTGATTGGGAGGCATCCCGAAATATGAATAATGAGTGGTGATCATCCAGACGAACGTGGTGATCGATGGGTTTGCGAGGTATATAGTGCCTCCGGTTTCGTTCAGACCCAGAACGGACTTGTAAATGGACTGTGTGTCTGACATTGGATTTTATTCTGTGTTGATTGATCTCTGTTAAATATACATCTGTTTGGCGGCGGGGAATATATTCTTTTGCTTAACGCACGAGCTCAGAGGTTGTATATCGATGGACATCAGTCACATGGCATGAATTGCCAGTGTGGCATGCCCAAGTGGCAAATGATCAGGGCTTCTGTTGAAAAGCAAAGTCTTGTGTTGATGATCAAAGCACCGCCTGTGTGGCGTAGCTTTGTGTATAACATGAAATCGCGAGCCTCACACCCCGGTATGAACCAGAAACGGGAGAGGACCTCAGGGAGGACATGCGTTTCTTTATAGTTAGAAGTGGCGTTAGTGGTTTTACACGCCCTGACGAGTTTGACTTATGTGGTTGTTGCTGTTGCGAGGTGCCTCGGTTTGATCGGACGATCCGGGTCCGATGGAGTCATTCGTTGGCTCGTTTACGCCCCAAAGGGCGGGGAAACGTATTGTTCAGGAATTTTAATCCACATCGGTGGACCGGCCCTGTCGCTCCAAGGGTCGATGCGCTCTGACCCTAAGGCTTGGGCTAGAGAGTCTCGAAGTCGGTAAGGACTATCTTTTGCCTTGGTTCATGACGGAAATCCAATTTCCAAATACGACATCGTGCGGTTTTGATTGTATATATATATATGGCGACATGATATATGGTACCCATGCCGTCGATGATTGATAGTTATGATTTGAAATTGTTTTTGAAACATGTAAACACTAGTAATAATATCAATTGCTTTTGTTTTACTCGTATCAACCATATTTTGGCCATTATAAGGTAAAACTCTATCCTCCGGTTTGCGTTGCATTGTGTGATGGGAACTGAGTCTTATAATGGCTTCATTTTATAAAAAGCATTGTGATGTTTAAAAGAATGATTTGTTTTAAAGCACTGGCGATCCAATGGAGTAAACCCGTTCCACGAAAGTGGCGTGGTCCTGTGATTAGCCATATTTTAAATGTGTTGAGTAGATTTCTCATACCAGTCCCATGACTGACTCGTAGTTTGTTTAACTTTCAAACTCGGGTGCCCTTTTTTCTACACGGGCAGCCTTGTATTCAGGTTTAGCTGGCATCCTCTGGATAGCTGGAGCTGAAGATGGATTCTAACATTTATCTCTTTTTATGCTGTTCAGCTCCTATTGTACATATTTTGTTTGTTTCCGCTGTAGACATATATGTATAGTTGAACTGTATTTGTACTAAGTAAGATCCTGTATACTGTGTAACTTTGATGATTACTTTTATCCAGTATATTCTATTGTTCATTATCTGGTATATTTATTTAATTCTGTTCTACTATTATCTATTTCTGTGTTTTATTCCAAAGATTACCCCTGTCTCCGTCTGTACGGGAAATGGGGTCGTCACATCGTGGTATTAGATCTTTGGTTAAGCTTAGTACTGGAGTATAACATATTAACGAACTCATCAGAAATAGAACCAGTAGTGTTCTAGGACAGGTAACTCATTACAGATAGGATCAGTAATATCCTAGTATGAGTAAAGCAGAATGGAATTACACCTCGATAACCACATTTACATTTGAAGCATGTGTTTCTATATTTTAAAATATCTTTTCTGTAACCTGACACTTGATCTGCTGCTTGCAGAAGTACTAGAAAAATGAGTGTCAGAAACAGAAGGAATGCAGAACCAGATCTAGAGGCTCTATTTAAGAGATATCGAAATCTGGGTGGAGCACAGTTCTCGGGCAATGAATCTATTATTCAAACTCAAGCTTGGGTGAGCTCTGTAGAAAGAATATTTGAGCGTTTCCAGCTGAGAGATGACCAGAAAAGATTAGTAGCATCTTGGGCGCTCAATGGAGAAGCTTTAATCTGATGGGAAACGATCATCAAAGATAACCCAGAAGGTGATATCACCTGGGATAGATTCAAAGAGATTTTCCTAGGAAGATTTACTCCTCCTGAAGTGACTGAGCGATTATGTGATGAATTTTCTTATCTGATACAAGGTGATATGACCATCCCAGAATATCATAAGAAATTCAACGAACTTTCTCACTTTGCTCCTCATCTGATTCAAGATCCAAAGAGGAAGAATCTGAGATTTATTCATGGCCTGCAAAGAAAATATCAGAACAGTGTAATGAGGAATGTGAAACTTCCTTTCTCTGAAATGATTTATATGGCTTATCAGTACGAAGATCTCCATAAGAAAGGTATGTTGCGCGACGAAGAGGAAGTCTGTTCTAGCAACAAAGAAGAGTTAGAAACCGATATTCCTGAAGCCAGTACAAAGTCAGAGGTCAGTGAGAAGCCCAGTGCCAAGAGAAAAAGGGCTAAATCTGGGAAAGAACCAGTAACAACTGCTATTTGCTCTAACTGCAATAAGAAAGGACATTTGTCGATGAGTTGCAGATCTTTAAAGAAACAAAGAAAAGAGGGATATAGAACCAATCGAAAGCAAAAGAAGAAAAGGTTTAGAACTGATGGGGAGTTTCAAGAGAATATTCCCGACCTAGTTAAAGATATTCCTGTCATCAAGAACTATGCGGATGTGTTCGAGGAAGTTGTTCGCTTACCTCTGCAAAGAGAAATAGATTTCAAGATCGCTTTGATTCCCAATGCAAGGCCGGTAGTTCACGCTATTCGAAGAATGTCCTTGAAAGAGAAAGAAGAACTTGACAATCAAACACGGTAGCTAGTATGGAAGGGTCTAATCAGGCCTAGTTTCTCTGATTGGGGAGCAGCAGTGGTGTTTGTCCCAAAATCTGATGGTACTCTACGGCTATGTGTGGATTATCGTGATCTGAACAAACCGACAATAAAGAACAAATATCCATTGCCGCGAATTGATGATTTGTTGGATCGATTAAATGGTGCACAGGTATTTTCACGGATGGACCTAGCTACAGGCTTCCATCAGCTTCGTATCGCCGAAGAATGTGTTCCAATGACATCATTCAGAGGTCCGGACTTATTTTACGAGTGGTTAGTAATGCCGTTCGGCTTATGTAACGCTCCAGCCTATTTTGTCGATCTAATGAACAGAGTATTCAGAGGAGTATTGAATAAATTTGTTCTGGTTTTCATTGATGATATCCTTATCTTCTCTAAATCAAAGGGCGAGCATGAAAAACATTTTGGAATAGGTTCTGGAAATCCTCAGAAGGAATGTATTGAAAGCAAAGTTTTCCAAATGTATATTCTGGCAAGAAGAAGTCAAATTTCTGGGCCACGTTGTATCGAAAGAAGGAATTGTTGTGGATCCAAGTAAAATCACAGCTATTCAAAATTGGAAGCAGCCTAGTACCCCTATAGAAGTCCGCAGTTTTCTCGGATTGGCTAGTTATTACCGGAAGTCCGTTAAAAATTTTTCGAAGATATCTGGTCACTTAACGAAGCTTACAAAGAAGCACTCTAAGTTCAAATGGACTCCAGAAAGTGAAGAGGCTTTTGAAGAGCTAAAGTTAAGATTAATATCTGCTCCAGTGTTAACCATTATCGATGGTAATCAGGATTTGAAAGTCTGGACTGATGCTTCTAGAGAAGGCCTTGGCGCAGTGTTAATGCAAAGGGGTCAAGTGATTTCTTATGCTAGCCGTCAGTTAAAATCGCACGAAAAGAACTACGTAACTCATGATCTTGAGTTATTGGCTATAGTATTCTCTTTGAAAATCTGGAGACACTATCTTCTGGGTGAGAAATTCGAGCTGTACACAGACCATCAGTCGTTAAAATATCTGTTCACCCAGAAAGACTTGAATCTGAGGTAGCAACGTTGGCTGGAGTTTCTTGCAGCATACGATTTTGAAACTCTATACACTCCAGGGAAAGCCAATGTCGTGGCCGATGCATTAAGCCGAAAGAATGAAATGATCGCCAGTTTTATTATCACGACTTCGTTGCTAGATAATATATCTACTCTTCAGAAGGATGATCACTTCATTCAGAAGATCAGAGAGATAATTCAACAAGGCAAACCCTCGAGTTTTCAAGTTGATAATGATGGGATTCTAAGGCTCAAAGGTTGAATCTGTGTCCCTAACATTGCTGAGCTCCGCAAGGAAGTTATGGATGAACGCCACAAGTCAAAACTCAGTATCCATCCGGGAGTGAGCAAAATGTATAATGACATTAAATGCACTTTCTAGTGGAAGTCGATGAAGAGGGACATTTCTCTATATGTTAGCCGATGCCCTACTTGCCAGCTAGTCAAAAGCGACCAACAGAAGCTGGCTGGGTTATTGCAACCGCTAGACGTTCCAGGATGGAAGTGGGAACATATTTCCATGGACTTCATTGATGGTTTGCCCAGAACCAGAAAAGGAAATGACAGCATTTGGGTGATCGTAGATCGCTTCACGAAGACCGCCCATTTCATACCTGTCAGATCAAATAGAACTGCTCAGAGTCTGGCGCAGATATATTTCAAGGAAATTGTTAGACTACATGGAGTGCCGCTCAGTATAGTCAGTGACAGAGATACAATATTCACCAGTAAATTCTGGGAGGCATTTCATGTAGAGCTGGGAACAAAGCTGAACCTAAGCACCGCTTATCATCCTCAGACAGACGGTCAGACTGAGAGGATGAATCGTATATTAGAAGATCTATTGCGGGCTTGTGTTCTAGATTTCGGTGGATCATGGGAAGACCATCTACATTTGGCTGAATTCTCATATAACAACAGCTACCAGGCGAGCCTGACAATGTCGCCATTAGAAGCGTTGTATGGTAGACCATGCCGATCTCCTGCTTGTTGGGTCGAACCCGGTAATAGACTTGTGTTGGGGCCAGATATGATCCGAGAAGCTGCCGACAAAGTCGACTTTATTAAGAAGCGATTACTCGCCGCTCAAAGCCGACAAAAGAGCTACGCCGATAGGAGAAGAAGAGATATATCCTTTGCTGTAGGCGACTATGTATATTTGAAAGTATCGCCGATGAGAGGAGTTATCTGGTTCGGTAAAACTGGAAAGTTGGCGCCAAAATTCATTGGTCCGTTTCCTATTCTGGAACGGATCGGAACTCTCGCTTATAGGGTTAAATTGCCTGATTGGTTGCCTGGGGTGCATGATGTGTTTCATATATCTCAACTTCGAAAGCACATTCATGATCCAGACTTGATCGTGGAAGAAGCAGCTCAACAGGATATTGAAATTACTCCAGAACTAGCTGTGAGAAGAGAGCCGCCAAAGATTATCGGCAAAGAAACCAAAGAGCTGAGGATTAAGAAAGTTCACTTGGTCAAAGTGCAATGGAGTGGAGATCCACGAGATTGTACTAGGGAAACTGAGGAGAGCATTCAGAAAGCCTATCCTAGATGCCGAGTGGATATCTCTGATTGACTCCGGTGTAAGGTATATTTACCATACTTTGCATTACCAATTAGTTCTCTATTCTGTTGTTATTTTCTTTCCATGGATGTGCACTTTTAATTCTATAGTCTGAATGATTTTAAAAGAGTATAGAAATTGATTAGTATGATTTTGAAAAGTTAAAAACAATTTGATTGTTGTTTTTGTTGTGTGATAGTAAATTTGATTAATTGAATTATTGAAACAATAGTTAATTTAATCAACAATAGAATAATGGTAGAATTTATTCATTTAAATCACACATTGAACTGATTAGAAAATAGAGGGATATATATACATGTGCATTATATATGTTTGAACAGGTAAATGGATAGCTGTTGAGTAAAGATTTCATTTGCGTGCCCGAGAAATAGGTAAACCTTAATGAGTTGGATGCGAAATATTATTATATCAACTCCTGTGAATGCCATTGGATGCGGAGTGCTGGTTATTCTGTGTGAAATAATAAATATCGCCATAGGATAGTAACAATTAATTTTGAACTACATTACATGGCATACTTCTGGAGATAGGCATACTTCATCATATACCACATAAGCATTTGGAGCTTGTGTGACGAGATGGAAGATTTATCATACGAGCGAGAGGCTTGTATGGCGATGACTATATTTTACAGGTTGAACTGATGACTGATATGGACTATTTAAACTGTAAAGATAAAATTGCCAGATTAATAAAAACCCCACACAGCTCTGGAGTTGACAATAATCACGTCTCTCTAGTTATTAGATACGGCACATGGACTATTTATTTCCCACACGGGACAGGTTGACGAGAATTTATTCTCTGGAGTTATTATCAGTACACGCTCCCCTGTAAACACCAAAATATATCACTATAAATATGTGTATGCTTATTATGATTTATTGGGTACCTAATACGGCCCAATAAATTTCCAAACCCCTCCCCGTAAAAAGGAGGTTATGGCGAAATTTTTCGAAAATCCTGGGTGTTAGCCAAATTTTTGAAGAATTTAAAATTTCTCAGAAACTGAAAGGTTGGAGAATTGAAGCCAGATCGAACGTAGAGTAGATTAATCAAACCACTTTCGACTTTGTTCCTTTTCGGGGACGAAAAGTTTTAAGTAGGGGAGATTGTAACGACCCAGAAAATCTGAACCAATTTAAATTTTTTAAATTGGCTAAAATAGTGGATTTTAAATATTTAAAATAAATAATTTAAATAATAGCGATGAAAACTGAGTTTGAATCGACGTTTGAAAACGAATATAATTAATTATAATTATAAACAAGGCCTGAAAAGGCGCTGTAGTTTCAAAAATTGAATTCAAAATTTGTCGGACTGTACCGGGTGCAAAACAAAACGGATGTGGGAGAAACTAAAAATATTTAAATCTGTTAGTGAATACCTTTCTAACGAATCTGAAAAATCGAATTTTCATAGCGGAAAGCAAAAGTTATGGCCGAATGAATTTTCAGAAAGGTCGCTATGGAATTTATATAGCCCGTGAAATTGGCCATTTTGCATACGACCTCGGAATTCGACGAAACCACTTTTGTTGGATCCGGGATGTGAAGTTATTGCTAGGTTTCAAATTTCATAATTTTTGAAGCTAGTATGTGAGCGTGGCAAAGGAAAATGGGTTTTGGTCAATTACAGTTAAATTGGATCGACCAGAAATGGGCCTTTTTGCAAACGGTCTCAGAATTCGACGAATCTAGTTTTTTGGGACCATATCGTCAAAACATAGCTAGATTTATTTTTCTGGAATTTTTCGAATCAGTTTGTGGCCCTGGCAAATTGAAATGTACGTTCAAATTGAATATTGAATGTTATATATTTTAATTTGAAGGAAAACTGACTGAAACAGTCGAATGGGCCTACGAAACATATTCCATTGTGTTCGGAATGGGGGTAAAACGCTAGGGACGTTAGTCGTTGGGTTTAGATTGGTGGTCGTGTCAGAAAACTCCTTTAAAACTCCCCCGACCAATCATTTTTTTTTAAAATAAAAAAAAAAGAAAATCCCTTTTTTCTCTCTTCCCGATCTGCAAGCGGAAAAGAGCTCCTCCCTTTCCGACCCGATTCCGGTCGCCTCTGCCGCCTGCAGCCATCGCCACCACCCACGTTCGAGAGCCCCTCCCCCCTCTTCAAATCCGACCAAGTCTCACCACCCCCCATCGCGCCACCTGCGAGGACGACCTCCTCAAAGTTGCTACCTTTCGAGCGCAGCCACCACTGGTAGGGACCACCGAATCGCCAGCCACCACCACGCGCGTGAAGGTCTCTCGTAGCTCTTCGACGCTGTATCCTCCGATCGAGCTACAACTTCGCGGATTGAAAGAAATCGGGCGACCTAGTTTTGAACGAAATAGTGAGGTATACGGTTTATATGATTTAAACTGATTTCAACAGTTTTAAAGTGTTGCAAACTTTGAAAAATCATATCTTTCTCGTTTCTTGACGAAATTCGATGAAACAGGAAACATCGTGACCGTGTGGACGTCTTCTACATTTTAGAAGAGACCGCATATTTTTCTGAGCCTTCTGCTATTTTTGGTGGAGTGGAACCCAATGTGAGATTTCTAATTTATAAACGATATGGAAAACGACGATGTATAAATTATATAGTCGACATGTATAAGCGTTGTATAAGTTGTACGTTCGATGTATAAGTTATATATGCGTTGTAAAAATTATATATGTGTTGAAATAGAAGTGAATTGTTATATATATATATATATATATATATATATATATATATATATATATATATATATATATATATATATATATACGCGCCCCTCGTCCACAAACCATGGACGATATTTATTGGTTGTGATCGGTGTGAAAATTGATTGATAGCGAATGGTTGATTGGAAATGTTTGTGGTTGATATTGATTGATTGTGGTTGAAAAATACCCATTTGTGGTTGAGAAATATTTGGTTGAAACCACATAGGATTAGTTTGTGGAAATGAAATAAATATATACATGCCGCCTGCGTGCGAACTAGATGCATGATCCCCATTGTCGAAAACCGCGAGGTTTTAAGGTAGAGCGAGGAGCCGTACTAGGGACGGTCCCGGTTTTAACTACCCTGCCGTTATGCTGCCGAAATTTGAATAATATTCATGTGTTTGAATTATTTTCATTTGCTGAAACTATATTTATTCGTTGAATAGAAAACCTTCATGTGTTGAATTGAAATTCATTCGTTGATTAGAAATTCATGTGTTGTATGGTATTCGTGTTTTAAATATAAAAATCACATTTTTATCTATATATATAAACTATAGAAAACCTTCATGTGTTGAATCGATATTCATTCTTTGAATAGAAATTCATGTGTTGAATGGTATTCATATTTTGAAATAAATTGTTCTATAATAAAAATCACCTTTTTATCATCTATATGAACTATGTAAAATGACCTTGTTTTAAAAGAAATTGTTTTATAATAAAAATCCTATTTTTATTACCTATATAAACTATATAAAATAATCTCGTTTTAACGAAATTGTTTTATAATAAAAATCCTATTTTTATTACCTATATAAACTATATAAAATAATAGTGTTTTGAAAAGAATTATTTTACAATAAAAATCACATTTTTATTATATACATGAATTGTTGAATATAGTGAAGTGTTGAAATAGAAGACAGTTAGATAAAAATATTATTTTTAACAAATGTATGAAAAGAATGTAGCTTTGAAATCGAAGAATCGATATATATATATATATATATATATATATATATATAAATAGAATTAAAATATATCGAATAACGACGCTGCAGTTCGTATTTTGAAACCGTGATTTCAAACGATTATACCGGGAGATCCGACCATCGGATTTTCCTGAAATCGCAACCGTTGGGTTCGCTTTGGAAATATCTTTCCAATGGCACCAACTTTGTAAAAATCCAACGGTTGGATTGTCTGGAATGTTTAATTCAAATCTAAAGACGCCAGAATCGATTATATTTATATCTATATATAAATATAATTATATATAATCGAATAACGACACTGCAGTTCGTATTTCGAAATCGAAACTTCAAACAATTGTACCGGGAGATCCGACCGTCGGATTTTCCCGAAACTGGAACCGTTGGATTCGTTTTGAAATGATCTTTCTAATGATGTAAATTTTGTGAAGATCCAACAGTTAGATTTTCAGATATGTGTAAATCAAATCTGAAGAAAAACAGCGCCACGGCCGCGTTATGGCCCGAAGCGTCGTTTTGAATAAATTAGCTATTTTAAAATAAATAAAAATAGCGATAAATCGTTATAAAATATTATAAACAATATGGATGTGATTTAGAAATTAACTGAAGGTTGGCTAAGTCGAATGGTTTCCTGGGTGTTGATCTGATGTTGGTTTCGGCCTTCAGGGTTAATATTTGGGAAATTGTTCTCTTACAGATTGACGGTTAGTGACTAATGAATTGAAATGATGCGTTTATATGTTAGTGTTGCACTTGTTTATTATATACGCGAGTTGCTCAGAAAGACCGGGTTTATCCCATTCTGAATAACTGAATCGACGATAAGAAATCGAAGATGAAGACGATGGTCGAAGACCGGAGATCTTCACCTCGTTTGGATGGTAACCGAGGTCCTGATTGGGAGGCATCCCGAAATATGGATAATGAGTGGTGATTGTCCAGACGTACGTGGTGATCGATGGGTTTGCGAGGTATATAGTGCCTCCGGTTTCGTTCAGACCCAGAATGGACTTGTAAATGGACTGTGTGTCTGACATTGGATTTTATTCTGTGTTGATTGATCTCTTTTAAATACACATCTGTTTGGCGGCGGAGAATCTATTCTTTTGCTTAATGCCCTTCTCTGAAACGCACGAGCTCAGAGGTTGTATATCGATGGACATCAGTCACATGGCATGAATTGCCAGTGTGGCATGCCCAAGTGGCAAATGATCAGGGCTTCTGTTGAAAAGCAAAGTCTTGTGTTGATGATCAAAGCACCGCCTGTGTGGCGTAGCTTTGTGTATAACGTGAAATCGCGAGCCTCACACCCCGGTATGAACCAGAAACAGGAGAGGACCTCAGGGAGGACATGCGTTTCTTTCTAGTTAGAAGTGGCGCCAGTGGTTTTACATGCCCTGACGAGTTTGACTTATGTGGTTTTTGCTGTTGCGAGGCGCCTCGGTTTGATCGGATGATCTGGGTCCGATGGAGTCATTCGTTGGCTCGTTTACGCCCCAAAGGGCGAGGAAACGTATTGTTCAGGAATTTTAATCCACATCGGTGGACCGGCCCTGTCGCTCCAAGGGTCGATGCGCTCTGACCCTGTGGCTCGGGCTAGAGAGTCTCGAAGTCGGTAAGGACTATCTTTTGCCTTGGTTAATGACGGAAATCCAATTTCCAAATACGACATCGTGCGGTTTTGATTGTATATATATATATGGCGACATGATATATGGTACCCATGTCGTCTATGATTGATAGTTATGATTCGAAATTGTTTTTGAAACATGTAAACACTAGTAATAATATAAATTGCTTTTGTTTTATTCGTATCAACCATATTTTGGCCATTATAAGGTAAAACTCTATCCTCCGGTTTGCGTTGCATTGTGTGATGGGAACTGAGTCTTATAATGGCTTCATTTTATAAAAAGCTTTGCGATGTTTAAAAGAATGATTTGTTTTAAAGTACTGTTCCACGAAAGTGGCGTGGTCCTGTGATTAGCCATATTTTAAATATGTTGAGTAGATTTCTCATACCAGTCCCATGACTGACTCGTAGTTTGTTTCACTTTCAAACTCGGGTGCCCCTTTTTCTACATGGGCAGCCTTGTATTCAGGTTTAGCTGGCTTCCTCTAGATAGTTGGAGCTGAAGATGGATTCTAACATTTATCTCTTTTTATGCTGTTCAGCTCCTATTGTACATATTTTGTTTGTTTCCGCTGTAGACATATACGTATAGTTGAACTGTATTTGTACTAAGTAAGATCCTGTATACTGTGTAACTCTGATGATTACTTTTATCCAGTATATTCTATTGTTCATTATCTGGTGTATTTATTTAATTCTGTTCTACTATTTTCTGTTTCTGTGTTATATTCCAAAGATTACCCCTGTCTCCGTCTGTACGGGAAATGGGGTCGTCACACGGACATTGGGTTTTATTCTCTGTTGATTGATTTCTGTTAAATATATATCTGTTTGGCAGCGGAGAATTTATTCTCTTGCTTAATGCCCTTCTCTGAGACGTACGAGATTAGAGGTTATATATCGATAGATATCAATCGCATGGCATGAATCGCCTGTGTGGCACGCCTAAGTGGCAATTGATCAAGGCTTCTGTTGAAAAGCAAAGTCTTGTGGTTGATGATAATAGCACGGCCTTTGTGCGTAGCTTTGTGTATAACGTGAATACGCGAGCTTCACACCTCGGTATGAGTTAAAAACGGGATACGGACCGTTGGGAGAACACGACGTTTCTTTCTAGCTTGGGTGGTGTCAGTGACTTACCAGCCCTGATATTTATATACTTTTCACCTTTGTGGTTGTTGGAATGAGGCGCCTCGATTTTAGGTCTGTAAGGACCGGGAAACGTGTGTTCAGGAATAACTAATCCTCAAACGTAAGAGAGGACCGGCCCAACCGATCGAAGTGGCTGCCCAGAGTGTGTAGTCCTGAGCATTTGCTAGAGTGTCTCGAAGTAGAGAGGATCTTACCCCTTGCCTTGACTCATGACGGAAATCCAATTTCCAATACGTGTATTTCGGCTTTATTTGTAGAGCCTAGTATGGTGACATAGTGGGATGGGGCGCTTATGCCGTCTATGATTTATATTTATGATTGAAATTGTTTTGACACTATACACTTATTATAGTATCAAATGATTTTTTTTAAACGTACCAAACATGTTTGGCTGTTATAAGGTAAAACCCTATCCTCCGGCTTGCGTTGCATTGTGTGATGGGACCTGGGTCTTATAATAGCTACATTTTTCGAAAAAACATTGCGTTGTTTATTCTATGCACTGGTATTCTTGGGAGGAAACCCGTTCCGTGTTATACGGCGTGGTCCCTTGAATTACTCTCTTTTAAAGTAAAGTTTTAAATAACTGTTTTAGTTCTCACACCAGTCACATGACTGACCAGGAGTTTATTGTTTTAACCTAAACTCTGGGTGCCCTTATTATCGACACGGGCAGCTAGTAGTTTTGGTTTTGCAGATTTATATTCACAGGATCCTGGTTTACATCTGGAACGATGCTCGGAAAGCTCTGTATCCGTGTATCACTTTCAGTTGTGTTTTGTATATTTTTCCGCTGCTATGTAATTTATTGTAATCTCTGATATTTTTCTGTTGTATAATATTCATTTATACTCTGTATATTCTTGTATCTGATGGAATTGTTGTAATTAACAATGAAATGTTCTTCCGTCTGTGTTCTGATTTGTCTTGTCCTCACAGTAATTCGTTATTTCTCTTCTCTTTGGAGACCGGGGAAGTTCGGGTCGCTTCATTTGGTATCAGAGCTTTGGTTTACAGAGCTCAAGAACGAGACACATTAGAACCATACGAAAGAATTCATCAGATATTGGATTAGTAATATCCAATTAGAATGACTCGTTAGAGATAGGATCAGTAGTATCCTAGGACGAGTGTGAAGAGTATATTTTTCAAATTAAAACAAATTTTAGTTTGAAAATTTAAATCGTTTTATACGTGTTTGAATATTTATTTATTTTGAATATGGACAATCTAGTATATAAAGGTTTTGCATATACGCGTCATGAACGTATATTCAAAGTTTTAGTATACTAGATAAATATAGAATCATACTCTAGTGGCCCGAAGATGTTTCTGATGGTTGAGTACTCATCGTCAGAATTTATATTCGTGTGACGAAGGTCTGGTTTCTATATAATTCCATCAGACTGGCGTGAGAACCAAAATATAGCTAGAATACATTGTTGTGAATTGGCATCAATAATGTGATTTTTGTATACATATCAAAAATTATGAATTTGAAACTCTAATCCACTAATTGATTGATGTTTGTGTTGTTTGTTCATTTGTTTAATAATTTTGAACCATTTAGCCTAATTGAATCACATATTGAATTGTATTGAAAATTGGTCGCATTTGCTTGCATATACATATACTTACATTGAACAGGTCATAGCAAGGAGGCTAGAGCAGAGAATAAAATTTGTTTGCCCGACAAATAGGTACATGTTTACCATAATTTACCATTTTGTTTGGGTGATGATGATTTTATGAGCATATTGGCTAGCTGCTTGGCTTTTTCTTTTTCTTTTTGAGATCAGAAGGCCTGTATGGCAATTTCGGGATTTTCCCGGTGCTCCCGGTGCAGGGGAGGTTATGGCGAAATTTTTCGAAAATTTAGGGTGTTAGCCAAATTTTTGAAAAATTGGAAAAGTTCTTAGAAACTGAAAAGTTGAAGAACTTAAGCCGTAGTAAAAATACTGGAAGTTGAGTTGAATTGTTAAACAACTTTTGGCTTCGTTCCTTTTCGGGGACGAAAAGTTTTAAGTGGGGGAGATTGTAATAACCCGGAAATGCGAGCCAGTTTAAAATTTTTATTTTGGCAATTTTAATGAATTTTGAATATTTAAATGAATTATTTTAAATAATAACGACGAGAAATGCGCGTTCAAATTCAATATATATAGTTACATGTTGATTTTGACGAAAACTGATCGAAACGGTCGAATCAACTTACGGTACATATCCCATTGTGTTCAGAATGGGGGTAATTAGCTATGGACGGCAGGCGGTGGGCCTCGTTTCGAGTTCGAATGGAAAAGTTACTTTTTGGAATTAAATAAATAAATCTCCTTCCCTCTACCTTTTTCTCTTAGACCCCCCTCCTTTTCATTTGCTGATCGAAGAAAAGAAAAAAAAGAAAAGAAAAAAAACGCCGGTGCCGTGAACCCGCGCCACCCGCCTCCGTCGCCCTCGCCGCCTCCTCCTCCTCTCGCACACCCCGCCTTCTTCTTCCTCCTCTCCCTCTCTTCTCTCTCCTCCTCGATCACCCTCCCCTCTGTCCAAAAAGTCGCCGCCGCTTCTTTCCTTCCTCTCTCCCTGTTCCCTCGCCGCACACCCCTAGCCTCGCACCGCCCCTCCACTGAGCCCGCTCCACCTCGTCGTCGTCGCGAAACCACCACTCGCGCCCCCCTCTGATGAGATCCGCCTCCACGACGTGCCTCCCCTTCGACTGGAAACCCCTCCAACCCCAAGTCCTTCGCTGCCTCCTTCGCTTGAGAATGCAAAGTGAGTTTCTTTTAATTTTTTTATTTTATTTCATTTTGTTAATCAATTTTTGATAGAAAAAAAACTAATTTTGTATGTACGTAATATTAGATAAAGATTAGACCTTTTTTTATGATTAGCCATATAAAAATATGATTTTTAGTTGATCAAAAATATAAAAGATTGGATTTTTGAAATAGGAAATGTTTGATTTTGTTTGTTTGAAAAGTCGGATTTTTAATGATATAAAGGTCGATTTTTTTTATGAAGTAAAGACGAGATTTTTAACTAAGTAAAAATACGATTTTTAATCATATGAAAGCGAAGAGTAGAAAGGATACAAATATAATTTTTAATATATAGAAAAGTTAAAAATATAATTTTTATATATATAGATAATAAAAATTCGATCTTTATTATGTAGGAAATATAAAAAATATGGTTTTTATTAAAGTAGAAATATAAAAATATAATTTTTGTATAGTTATGATAATATAGGCGAAATCTTTAGAAATGAAAAGGCGAAATCTTTATATAGAGAATAGCGTGATAAAAATATAATCTTTATTATATGAACACCATTATAAAAATAGAATTTTTTTCTATATAGTAGCGATGTAAAAATAGAATTTTTATCTATATAGTAGCGATGTAAAAATAGAATTTTTATCTATATAGTAGCGATGTAAAAATAGAATTTTTATCCATATGGAGTGATTATAAAAATATGATTTTTATTTACATAGCAACAATATAAAAATGTGATTTTTATATATGTAGTGGCAACGGGCAACGAAAGTGACAAAAGGCGAGAACGACGAAGATTTCTTCACAAGAAGAGTCGTGGCGTTGGATTAGCTAGTTGGTGAGAACTTCTCACTTTAAATTTCCTTTTCTAGTTATAAATATATACTAGGATGCAGACGGTGTTTAGTAGCACCCGACATCATTGTCCACAGACCATGGACTTGTTTGTTTGGTTGTGTAGTTGGTTAGATTATTTGATCTAAATTTGGTTGTTTTGGTAAATTGAAATTGGTTTGATTGATATGTGCATGGTGTGGGCCATCACTAGACCGGGGATAAGGCTAGGCCTTGTCCCGTTTCTAGTATCGTGCCGTTATGCCGCCGAAATTTTCTAAAATAAGTTAGAAAAATAAAGATATCATTTTATTTGATAAATGAACCGAATAGAATATTCATAGGTTGAATAAAATAATTTGGTCGTTAAAAATATAATTTTTAACGTGAATGTGAATAAAATAAATATTCATTTACAAACCAGACGGTTTGTTTATGTACACCTATTTGAAGGACATTGATTGGGACAATAAATTTTACACATCGCCCAACTGCACAAATAAAATCTGTGTTTGATTGTTTGAAACCCCACACGGGTATTGGGATAAAATACGACATACACCGATCCCAATAATTAGTTGTTTGTCGATCGATTGATTGACAGGCTGTTATAAGCGTTAGATATCTATATTTGATGCTTATACAGTGTAGTGCACTTTGGATGATGGTTGATTATGTATCGTTGCTATTATATACATGTGTTGAATGGAATCCGTATAATTAACTTTATATGGTAATTGATTGGGCCTCATTCCTATTTAGAAGATAAAGAATATTATAAAATAAAGGTTCATGTGTTGACAGTACTCATCCGTTGAGATTAGTCATGTGTTGAACGAAATATTTTAACAATAAAATTTACATCTTTATCATATATGAAATTAGAAATTAACTGGAAAATAGATGAGATGAATGGTCTCCTGGATATTGATCTGATGTTGGTTTCAGCCTTCTGGGTCAATATCCAGGGAATCGTTCTCTTACTAATTTACGGTTGGAGTCTGATTTGAAATCAAACGATAGATACCACAATTTTTTTAAAATATATTAAATAACAAAAATAGTCACATGTGGCAGTACTCCTTCGTTGAGATTAGTCATGTGTTGACAAAAATATAGATTCATTTGTTGAATAGAATAATGGAATTATTGAAATATATAAAGCCGTGTTGATTAGAGATGCGCTATTTTGACGCGAACGATATTTATATCGATTATATTCGTTTTTATAGAATTTGAATTGAATTGAATATAAAACGAATTTGAATTGAATTGAATAGAAAACGAATTTGATTTGAATAGAAAATGAATTTGAGTTGAATAGAAAACGAATTCGAATTGAATTGAATATAAAACGAATTCGAATTGAATATAAAATGAATTCGAATTGAATTGAATAGAAAACTAATTTGATTTGAATAGAAAACGAATTGAATTGAATATAAAACGAATTCGAATTGAATTGAATAGAAAACGGATTCTAATTAGAATTGAAAAGAAAACAAATTCGAATTGAATTGAAAAGAAAACGAATTTGATTTGAATAGAAATTGATGAAATATATATTATATATATAATATAATGGCCTGAATAGAACGCGCCGCGCCACGGCAGTTCGTAAATTTCGACCATTGACTTCGAATGGACATTACGGGAGATCTGACCGTCGGATCCTCCTAAAACTGGAACCGTTGGGTTCGTATCGAAAAGAGATTTCTAACGAATATTAGAAATTTGAAATCTAACGGTTGGATTTGGAGATACGTACAAATAAAATTTGGAAAAGGTCACTGAAAGTGCAGTTCGATGGCCGTTGATGGAAATCGACTGTACGGGCCTTGATAAAATTATTAAAAATAGTAATAATTTGTGTAAAATCATAAGAAATGATTTGGGAAAAATTAGGATGAAAAACTCCATATTAGAAAAGATAAAAATAGATTTTTATCGAAATGAACTAGTTTTGAACTAAAGTAACAACCCATTTATTTTAAATAAATAAATTGGATTTGAAATGGGTTTTAAATAGAATTGATTTGTGGGTTTATCGTGAACAGTGTTTTAAATAACATTTGTTCTTTATCCCGATAATAATTAGAATGTGATTTGGGTTTATCGTGAACTGTGTTTTAAATGACATTAGTTCTTTAACCCAGTAAAAGGAGTTTTAATGAATCTGCGATTAGATTGAAATGTGAATTGATAATCTAAATTATCAAATTTGGAAAATGAGCAAGAATGGAGTATCACCAGTTTTGCTCCAAAGCGATAGTTAAATCTTTAATTAGATTTGAACGTGAAATGGTAATTAATTTTACTGATAACACCGTGGTGTTAGATATGGAGTATTACCAGTTTTTCTTCATAGGATGAATAGGTTGGGATTGGGAAATAAAATAAATAATTACTTCGGTGTGGTTCGCTAATCTCGACTAGTTCGGAAAACCATAATTTGGTTTGAAATGACATCCAATGGAAGATTAAAGAATAAATTTTAAAGAATTTATCTTGGATAAAATTAATGGGAAACTTTCCCTAAGAATTGAGATTTAGAAAGTAGCTGTAGGTTAGTTAAGAAGAATGGTTTCCTGGGTATTGATCTGTTGTTGGTTTCGGCCTTCGGGGTTAATATTTGGGGAATTGCTCTCTTACTGATTTACGGTTAGTGACTAAGGAATTGGAATGAGGCGTACGTTGTGTTTGTGTAACATTTGTTTTTAATATACGCGGGTTGTTCGGAAAGGCCGGGTTTATACCCATTCTGAATAACCGATTCGACGTTATGTCGAAGATGAAGACGGTGGTCGAAGACCGGAAGTCTTCACATCGTTTGGATAATTATTGATGATCCTGATTGGGCTGTACACCCAAGAGGATGGAAATAGTTGGTGGTCATCCAGACGTACTTGGAGATCGATGGATATGCGAGGAAAGTGCCTCCGGTTTCGTTCAGACCCAGAACGAACTTGTAAATGGATTGTGTGTCGGACATTGGATTTTATTCTGTGTTGATTGATTTCTGTTAAATATATATCTGTTTGGCGGCGGGGAATTTATTCTCTTGCTTAACGCCCTTCTCTGAGACGTACGAGCTTAGAGGTTATATATCGATAGATATCAATCGCATGGCATGAATTGCCTGTGTGGCACGCCTAAGTGGTAATTGATCAAGGCTTCTATTGAAAATCAAAGTCTTGTGGTTGATGATCAAAGCACGGCCTTTGTGCGTAGCTTTGTGTATAACGTGAATTCGTGAGCCTCACACCTCGGTATGAGTTAAAAACGGGATACGGACCGTTCGGAGAACACGACGTTTCTTTCTAGCTTTGGTGGTGTCAGTGACTTACCAGCCCTGACATTTATATACTTTTCACCTTTGTGGTTGTTGGAATGAGGCGCCTCGATTTTAGGTCTGTAAGGACCGGGAAACGTGTGTTCAGGAATAATTAATCCTCAAACGTAAGAGAGGACCGGCCCAACCGATCGAAGTGGCTGCCCAGAGTGAGTAGTCCTGAGCATTTGCTAGAGTGTCTCGAAGCGGAGAGGATCTTGCCCCTTGCCTCGACTCATGACGGAAATCCAATTTCCAATACGTGTATTTTGGCTTTATTTGTAGAGTCTAGTATGGCGACATAGTGGGATGGGGCGCTTATGCCGTCTATGATTTATATTTATGATTGAAATTGTTTTGACACTATACACTTATTATAGTATCAAATGATTTGTTTTTAAACGTACCAAGCATGTTTGGCTGTTATAAGGTATAACCCTATCCTCCGGCTTGCGTTGCATTGTGTGATGGGACCTGGGTCTTATAATAGCTTCATTTTTCGAAAAAGCATTGCGCTGTTTATTCTATGCACTGGTATTCTTGGGAGGAAACCCGTTCTGTGTTATACGGCGTGGTCCCTTGAATTACTCTCGTTTAAAGTAAAGTTTTAAATAACTGTTTTAGTTCTCACACCAGTTACATGACTGACCTGGAGTTTATTGTTTTAACCTAAACTCTGAGTGCCCTTATTATCGACACGGGCAGCTAGTAGTTTTGGTTTTGCAGATTTATATTCACAGGATCCTGATTTACAGCTGAAACGATGCTCGAAAAGCTCTGTATCCGTGTATCACTTTCAGTTGTGTTTTGTATATTTTTCCGCTGCTATGTAATTTATTGTAATCTCTAATATTTTTCTGTTGTATAATATTCATTTATACTCTGTATATTCTTGTATCTGATGGAATTGTTGTAATTAACAATGAAATGTTCTTCCGTCTGCGTTCTGATTTGTCTTGTCCTCACAGTAATTCGTTCTTTCTCTTCTCTTCGGAGACCGGGGAAGTTCGGGCCGCTTCAATATATATGGCGTTGTAAAATTATAATCTTTTCTATACAAGTAGCGATGTTAAAATGTGATTTTTAACATGTACTACGTGAAACAGATCTCATGGAAAACACGACGAAGATTTCTACATATGAAGAGTCGTGGCGTTTGGTTTAGCTTGGGTGAGAACTCCTCACTTTTATTTTAAATTCTAGTTGAAATATATACTAGGATGCAGACGGTGTTTAGCAGCACCCAACACCCGTCGTCCAAACACCATGGATGACTTGTTTGTTTGATTTCAATGTTGTGAAATTTGATTGTGTGATGTGAAATGAAAAAAAATATTTTATAGTGGAAACTATTTTATAGTTAAAAATATAATTCTTTTAACGTGTATATAAAATAAATATTTATAAACAAATCGGACGATTTGTTTATATTCACTGATTTGACTGATACTGATTGGGACGATAAATTTTACACATCGCCCAACTGCACAAATAAAATCTGTGTTTGTTGATTTGAAACCCCACACGGGTATTGGGATGATATTTGATGTACACTAATCCCGATTTTTTAGTTGTATGTCAATCGATGGGTTGACAGACTGTGTAAGCGTTAATTATTTATATTTAATGCTTATGCAGTTGTGTGGTGCACTTTGGATGGTGGTTGATTATTTATCGTTGCTATTATATACATGTGTTGTATGGAATCCATATAATTTACATTATATGGTAATTGATTGGGCCTCATTCCAATTGGGAAAATAAAATATATATTCATGTGTTGAAATAAAATA
Source organism: Allium sativum (assembly GCA_030737875.1). NCBI lineage: Eukaryota > Viridiplantae > Streptophyta > Magnoliopsida > Asparagales > Amaryllidaceae > Allium > Allium sativum. Next base: position 789,663,484 of record CM060924.1, read on the forward strand.
TATATTCATGTGTTGAAATAAAATATATATTCATGTGTTGAAATAAAATATATACTCCTGTGTTGAAAGAAATATAGATTCATGTGTTGAATAGAAGAGAATATTCATTTGTTGAATAGAATAACGAAATTATTGAAATATATAAAGCCGTGTTGGTTAGATGTGCGCCATTTTGACGTGAACGATATTTATATCGATTATATTTGTTTTATAATGAATATAGGAAAGGAAGTGATTTCAAAATATAACGTTTTGAAAATATTATCATTTATAGATTAATGATATGGAATATTCAATTTTGATTAGAAATTGAATATGAAGTTGAAATCGTTTTGAAAACGAATTTAAAACGATTTATAAAATACGTTTTGAAAGGAAATCGACGAAATATATATTATATTATATATATATATATATATATATATATATATATATATATATATAATGGCCTGAATAGAACGCGCCGCGTTGCGGCAGTCCGTGAATTTCGACCATTGACTTCGAGTGGACATTACGGGAGATCCGATCGTCGGATTCTCCTGAAACCGGAACCGTTCGGTTCGTATCGAAAAGAGCTTTCTAACGAAGTAATGAAATTAGAAATATAACGGTTGGATTTGGAATTATGTCCATATCAAATTTGGAAAAGGTCGATGTAAGTGCAGTTCGATGGCCGTTGATGGAAATCGACTGTACGGGCCTTGATAAAATTATTAAAAATAGTAATAATTTGTGTAAAATCATAAGAAATGATTTGGGAAGAATTGGGATGAAAAATTCTATATTTGAAAAGATAAAAGTAGTTTTTTAACGAAATGAACTAGTTTTGAACTAGAATAATAATCTATTTATTTTTAAAATAAATAAATTGGATTTGAAATGGTTTTGAAAATAACCAGAATTTCCAATAATTGAATTGGAATGGATTTGAATCGAAATCATCTTCGGAATAGTTCGATGTTGGATTTCGTGATTATGCAGATGTTGTTATGGAAATTTGAAAGATATATTTATATCGTTATTTCCAATACGATATTGGTTGGTTTCAGAATTTGATATTAAATATAAGCCAATATATTTTCTATTCAGAGCCTTGTGTTTAATATCAAATGGGATTTTGGGTTGTCGTGAACGGTATCTTTAATAATACTATTCTTAAACCCAAATGGAGTTAAGAAAATTAGGAACTAACTGGGGATCAATTAAGTTGGAGGGTTTCTTGGATATTGATCTGATGTTGGTTTCGGCCTTCGGGGTTAATATTTTAGGGAACTGTCCTCTTACTAATTTACGGTTAGGGACTGATTGAAATGTGATGTGATTTTGGGGTTTATCATGAACCGTGTTTTAAATGACATCGATTCTTTAACCCAGTTAAAGATTAAATCTAAGTGGAGTTTTAATGAATCTTTAATTAGATTGAAAAGATCGAGAATGGAGTATCACCAGTTTTGCTCCAGGCGATAGTTAAATCTTTAATTAGATTTGAACGTGAAATGGTAATTGAATTTACCAATAACACCGTGGTGTTAGATATGAAGTATTACCAGTTTTACTTCATGGGATGAATAGGTTGGGATTGAGAAATTAAAACAAATGATTACATCGGTAAGGTTCGTTAATCCCAGCTAGTTTGGATAAACCATAATTTGGTTTGAATTGATATTCAAAGGAAGATTAAAGAATAAATTTAAGAATTTATCTTTGATAAAATTAATGGGAACCTATCCCTAAGAATGTGAAATTTAGCAACTAACTGAAGATTAGTTAAGATGAATGGTTTCCTGGGTATTGATCTGATGTTGGTTTCGGCCTTCGCGGTTAATATTTGGGGAATTGTTCCCTTACTAATTTATGGTTAGTGACTGATGAATTGGAATGAGGCGTATGTTGTGTTTGTGTAACACTTGTTTATTATATACGCAAGTCATTCGGAAAGACCGGGTTTATCCCATTCTGAATAACTGATACGACGATAAGTCGAAGATGAAGACGGTGGTTGAAGACCGAAGGTCTTCACGTCGTTTGGATAATTACTGATGATCTTGATTGGGTCGTACACCCAACAGGAGGGAATCCGTTAGTGGTCATCCAGACGCACTTGGAGATCGATGGATATGCGAGGTACAAGGTGCCTCGGGTTTCGTTCAGACCCAGAACGGACTTGTAGATGGACTGTGTGTCTGACATTGGATATCATTCTGTGTGACCGATGGATATCGGTTGCATGGAGTGGTCTGCCTGTGTGGCATGCTAAGATGCAAATGATCAAGTCTTCTATTGAAAAGCAAAGTCTTGTGGTTGATGATCAAAGCACGGCCTGTGTGGCATAGCTTTGTGTAACGTTGATTCGCGAGCCTCACACCCTGGTTGTGAACCACAAACGGGAGAGGACATCAGGGAAGGCATGTGTTTCCTTCTAGTTAGAAGTGACGTCAGTGGTTTGACACACCCTGACGAGTTTGACTTATGTAGTTGTTGCTGTTGCGAGGCGCCTCAGATTTATCGGTGACTATGTGGAGCCGATGAAGTCATTCGTTGACTCATTGACGCCCCAAAGGGCGGGGAAACGCAGTGTTCAGGCATTTTAATCCACATCGGTGGACCAGACCTGACGATCCAAGGGCCCACCTGAGTCTTGGTCCTGAGACACGGGCTAGAGCGTCTCGAATCGGTGAGAACTATCTTTTGCCTCGGTTCACAGATGGAAATCCAACTTCCAATACGTGACTTTGCGGTTTGGATTGTAGAACCTATATATGGCGACATAGTGGGATGGGGCACTTATGTCGTCTATGATTGATACTTATGATTGAAATTGTTTTGACACTATACACTTATAGTAATAAAAGATGAAATTTAGCGTATCAAGCATGCTTTGGCTATTATAAGGTAAAACCCTATCCTCGGGCTTGTGTTGCATTGCGTGATGGCACCTGGGTCTTATAATAGCTTCATTTTTCTTTACTTAGCATTGCGCTGTTATTTTATGCACTGGTGTTCTTGGGAGGAAACCCGTTCCGTGTTATACGGCATGGTCCCTTGATTTACCGAACTCTAAAATAAAGATCAATAACTGTTTTAGTTCTCACACCAGTCCCATGACTGACCTGGAGTTTATTGTTTTAACCTAAACTCTAGGTGCCCTTATTTTGACACAGGCAGCTAGTAGTTTGGTTTTGCAGATTTATATTCATAGGATCATGATTTATAGCTGGAACGATACTCGGAAAGCTCTGTATCCGTGTATTACTTCTAGTTGTGTATTGTATTATTTTCCACTGCTACGTAATGTATTGTAATCTCTGATATTTTCTGTGTAATATTTATTCATACTCTGTAATATTCTTGTATTCTGATGGAATTGTTGTAATAAACAATGAAATGTTCTTCTATTTGCGTTCCGATGTGTGATGTTCTCAAAGCAATTCGTTGTTTCCTTCACGGGGAAGTTTGTGTCGTTTTAATGGACAAAATTTTAACAGAGTATACCTAAAAAATCACGTATGGTTGATCTCTTAAAGGTATTACGTCTGGTGGCGGAGGAATTCATTTCTCTTATATTTTTAATACCCGTAATATTTTGGGAAGATCAACTAGTGATTCGACAGGTTTGACGATGCGGCATTCAAAGTGAATGGTGACCAGATGTTCTAAAAAGATTAACGTAGCCTCAAGCCTCACAACCAGGAAATGACAAAAATCGGGCAGGCAGCATGGCTAGGTGGGTCATTCCAAAGCAGGGTATATTTGTCACCAATCTAGAGAAAATTCATTATTTATTTTTCTTTCGATTCTTTATCTTACGGATTACGGTTAAAGGGCCAACAACCGTGGGTGATAATATATTCGATACACTCAAGCTAAATGAGTGGTCGGTCATGTGTGGGCCGGGTTGCAAGATGTTCTTGTTAAACCCCAGTGTATCCCCTCTAGAGTGCACTGATCGAGGGTGGTCCCATACCTTGTCATAATTGGAATCCAATCTCTAATAAGTGCCTTGCGGTTTTTGATTTTATACTATGTATGTAGAGCGTGAGATGCAAGCGTTCTTCTATTTAGTTATTTATTTGATAAGACATTATTATAATATCACTGGATTTTGATATCAAAAATGGTTTGGTTATAGTAAGGCAAAAACCGTCCGTGTTTATGTGTGGGCTGGTCTTACTATTACCTTTTCTTCTAAAGGATTTTTTTCAAAGTTAAACAATATGGTTGGAGTTCACTCACACCAGTCCCATGACTGACCCAGAGTTTATTTTGTTTTGTTTTTCCCTAAACTCTTGGGTGCCAAAATTTGTACCGGCAGGCAAGTGTTTCAGGCTTTTACAGATACTCTTGGAGGAGCTGAAGCAAGAGGCCTCATTGTTAGTTATTTAGAGTTATTTCCGCTGTGATGTATATATGTTGATCTCTAATCGTGGTATATATATATATATATGATACAGAATTTTTTATTTCAAAAGTTATGTTATATAATATATGTTATTTGTTCCGCTGTGAGGTTCGTGTTTACTCTGATTCTGATGTCTGATGTTCTTCTTATTCTTCTATTCTATTAGTTCTATCTTATCTCTCTCATCCTCTTATTTCTCTCTAATAAAGATCTGTATTTTCGTGCACTTTGAGTTGAATGTGTAGGGTATTAGTCAACTCAAATTGGTACGGATTTACGAGCCTTTACAAAAATACCTCCAACGTTTCGACCATATCTCACTAAAAAATAATCCAAATTGGATATCCTTTTTTAAACCATAAAGAAAAAAAATTCCTACAACTTTGTAGTTGGCCACTTTTCCTAATTCAAAGAGTAGTTGGTTTAAAAACCCAAGTGAAGTTGGTCTATTTTCGAAGTTAGAAAACGTAGCGAAACTAAAAGTTTGGCGGAATGGAGCCCTTGGCAAGAACTCTTGCACTATATTTTATTTAGTTTTTATAGTAAATGTTAGATTATAATAGTAATTTAGTTGAATGGTTGTTACTGTAGTTCTGTATATTTGTTAAGCGTTAATGACCGTATCGCTTAATATGTGGATATTCTTAATATAAATGTTTGCATGACTGTTCTGGCTGAATCTGTGATTTTTATTGTTATTATTCTTGATAGGCCACATTGCACACGTACACCCTAAATTATGGAATTATACCGATATTAGTGAAGTCTCTTCCAAGTTGACCAACAAAAATGAATATTTTAGTCAGTTTAAGTGAAAAAAGTAAGAAAATAGAAAGTTGGAACTTTATATCTGAAATCGGTTAAAAACGAAATTAAACTATTTATAAGAAACTTGTAAAGACCCGTAACTTCCCCGGTAAGGAAAGCGCGGATAGTTCGAGAACAAGCCACAAATCAGAACGCAAACAAGAGAACATTTCATTGTTTATAACAACAATTCCATCAGAATACAAGAATATACAGAGTATGAATGAATAAAATACATTCGATAAATATTAGAGATTACAATAAATTACATAGCAGCGGAAAATGATACAAAACACAACTGAAAGTAATACACGGATACAGAGCTTTCCAAGCATCGTTCCAGCTGTAAATCAGGATCCTGTGAAAATAAATCGGCAAAACCCAAAACTACTAGCTGACCGTGTGGAAAATAGAGGCACCCAGAGTTTAGGTCCAGGTCAGTCATGTGACTGGTGTGTGAACTAAAACAGTTATTTAAAACTATACTTTAAAAGAGAGCAATTCAAGGGACCACGCCGTATAACACGGAACGGGTTTCCTCCCAAGAACACTAGTGCATGTAACAAAATAGCGCAATGCTTTTTGTAAAAATGAAGCTATTATAAGACCCAGGTCCCATCACACAATGCAACGCAAGCCGGAGGAAAGGGTTTTCCCTTATAATAGCCAAACATGCTTGGTACGTTTAAAACAAATCATTTGATACTATTATAAGTGTATAGTGTCAAATCAATTTCAATCATAAATATCAATCCTAGGCGGCATGGGTACCATCTATCATGTCGCCATACTAGGCTCTACAAATAAAACCGCACGTCACGTATTGGAAATTTGATTTCCTTCATGAGTCGAGGCAAGGGGCAAGCTCCTCTCCGTTCGAGACACTCTAGCAAATGTCCTAGGACCGCACACAACAATCCTTGGATCTTCAGGGCCGGTCCTCTCTTACTTTTGAGGATTAGTTATTCCTGAACACACGTTTCCCGGTCCTAACAGACCTATATCCGAGGCGCCTCGTATCCAACAACCACACAGGTGAAAAGTATATAAATGTCAGCCAGTTTAAGCACTGAAACCACCCATAACTAGAAAGAAATGTCGTGCTCTCCCTGCAGTCACTATCCCGTTTTTGACTCATACCAAGGTGTGAGGCTCTCGAATTCACGCTATACACAAAGCTACACCACACAGGCCGTGCTTTGATCATCAACCACAAGACTTTGCTTTTCAACAGAAGCCTTGATCTATACAACTCAATATACCACACAGGCGATTCATGCCATGCGACTGATGTCCATCGATATACAACCTCTGAGCTCGTACGTCTCAAAGAAGGGCATTAAGCAAGAGAATAAATTCTCCGCCGCCAAACAGATGTATATTTAATAGAGATCAATCAACACAGAATAAAATCCAATGTCAGACAGACAATCCATTTACAAGTTCGTTCTGGGTCTGAACGAAACCGGGGGCACTTTCCTCGCATATCCATCGATCTCCAAGTACGTCTGGACGATCACCAACTGATTCCCTCATTTTGGGTGTACAACCCAATCAAGATCATCAGTAATCACCCAAACGATGTGAAGACTTCCGATCTTCAACCACCGTCTTCATCTTTGACATATCGTCGAATCAGTTATTCAGAATGGGTATAAGCCCGGCCTTTCTGAATAACCCACGTATATAATAATCAAATGTTACACAAACACAACAAACGCCTCATTCCAATTCAGAATATTCTTTTATTCAAAAATCCACATTCTTAGGGAGAGGTTTCCATTAATTTTATCCAAGAAAAATTCTTCTAAATTTATTCTTTAATCTTCCTTTGGATATCATTTCAAACCATATTACGGTTTTCCAAACTAGTCGGGATTAGCGTACCACACCGAAGTAATTATTTATTTTATTTCCCAATCCCAACCTATTTATCCCATGGAGAAAACTGGTAATTCTCCATATCTAACACCACGGTGTTATCGGTAAAATTAATTACCATTTCACGTTCAAATCTAATTAAAGATTTAACAATCGCTTTGGAGAAAAACTGGTGGTACTCCAATCTCGATCACCCTTCAGATTTGATAATTTGAATGATCAATTCACATTTCAATCCAATTAAAGATTCATTAAAACTCCAGTTAGTTTTAATCTTTTCAAAAATCAATATCCTTCCTTTAACTGGGTTAAAGAACCAATGTCATTTAAAAAACGATTCACGATAAACCCAAAATCACACTCTATTGTTAATCGGGTTAAAGAACAAGTGTTGTTCAAAACACCACTCACGATAAACCCAAAAACCAATTCAAATTCCATTCCAATTAAATATTATTTAATTGATACATTTCATTAAATCTAAATAGAAAGATTTAATCTTTTTCTCTATTGGGCTTAAGAACAGTGTTAATGAAGACATCATTCACGACAAACCCAAATCACGTTTGATATTAAATATAAGGCTCTGAATAGAAGATATACCGGCTTATATTCAATATCAAATTCTGTAACCAACAAATATCGTATTTGAAATAACGATATGAATATATCTTTCAAATTTCCATTACCATATCTATATAATCACAAAATCCAACATCAAAATATTCCGAAGATATTCGATTCAAATCCATCCCAATTCACGTATTGGAAATTCTGATTATCTTTAAAACCACTTCAAATTCAATTTATTTATTTCAAAAATAAATTGATTTTTAATTCTAGTTCAAAACTAGTTCATTTCGATAAAAATCTATTTTTATCCTTTCAAATGTGGAATTTTTCCATCCCAGTTCTTCACAAACCATTTCTTATGATTTTACACAATTTATAGATATTTTTAATAATTTTATCAAGGCCCGTACAGTCGATTTCCATCAACGGCCATCGAACTGCACTTACAGCGACCTTTTCCAAATTTGATTTGGAAATAGTTCCAAATCCAACCGTTAGATTTCAAATTTCTAATATTCATTGGAAAGCTCTTTTCGATACGAACCCAATGGTTCTGGTTTTAGGAGAATCCGACGGTCGGATTTCCCGTAACGTCCATTCGAATCAATGGTCGAAATTCACGAACTGCCGCAGCGCGGCGCGTTCTATTCAGGCCATTATATATATATATATATATAATATATATATTATATATATTTCGTCGATTTCCTTTTAAAACGTATTTTATAAATCGTTTTAAATTCGTTTTCAAAACAAATTCAACTTCATATTCAATTTCAAATAAAAATTGAATATTCCATATCATTTCTATATAAATGATAATATTTTCAAAACGTTATATTTTGAAATTACTTCCTTTTCTACATTGATTATAAAAACGAATATAATCGATATAAATATCGCTCACGTCAAATGGTGCAACTCTAATCAACACGGCTTTATATATTTAAATAAATTCGCTATTCTATTCAACAAATGAATATTTATTCTATTCAACACATGAATATATATTTCTTCTTACTTACAATAAAAAGGTAATTTTTATTGTATAAATATTTTATTCAACACATGAATACACTTTCAACACATGAATCCTCAACACATGAGCATCGTCAACACATGACTATTTATTCTATTCAACACATGAATTTTCTTTTATAATATTCATTATTTCCCAATTGGAATGAGGCCCAATCAATTACAATATAATGTTAATTATATGGATTCCATACAACACATGTATATAATAGCACTGACAAATAATCAACCATCATCCAAAGTGCACTACACTGTATAAGCATCAAATATAGATATCTAATGCTTATAACAGCCTGTCGATCAATCGATCGACATACAACTAATTATTGGGATTAGTGTATGCCGTATATCATCCCAATACCCGTGTGGGGTTTCACATCAACAAACACACATTTTTATTCACACACACACGTTAAAAATAATATTTTTAACGATCAAATATTTTTAACTATATAAATATTTTATTTCACATCACACAATCAATTTTCATCACAACAAACAATCAAACATACAAGCCATCCATGATCTGTGGATGACGGGTGTCGGGTGCTGCTAAGCACCGTCTGCATCCTAGTATATATTTTTAACTAGAAAAGAAGATTTAAAGTGAGAAGTTCTCACTGACTAGCTAATCCAAACGTCTCGACTCTTCTCAAGTAGAAGTCTTCGCCGTTCTCGCCTTTTGTTGCCCGTAGCCACTACATATATAAAAATCACATTTTTATACTATTGTCTTTAAAATAAAGATCACATTTCTATTTGTTCACTTTCAATTTAAAAATCATATTTTTCTAATCACTCCATATGGATAAAAATTCTATTTTTACATCTCTAGTATATAGATAAAAATTCTATTTTTACATCGCTACTCTCTACATAAAGATTTCACCTTTTTATATTTCATTACTATAAAAATCACATCTTTACTTCATTATATATATATAATAAAAATCAGATTTTTATTCCGTTACATATATAAAGATGATATTTTTACTATCTTACCTATATAAAAAATTATATTTTTAATATGCCCCTAGTATAAAAAATATATTTTTAACCTTTCTATATTATAAAAATTATATTTTTAATCTTTCTATATTATAAAAATTATATTTTTAAAACGCTTTCTTTGATATAAACATTCGATCTTTCACTATATGAAAATATCGTCTTTCACTTATTTAAAAATCACATCTTTTTATATCCTACCATATAAAGATCACATTTTTATTATCTATCTAATATAAAAATTATATTTTTAACTTCATACCTATATAAAAATTAGATTTTTATCCCTTAAACACATATATAAAAATTGACTTTTTATTCATATAAAAAAACAAATCTTTTGCAAATGTTCTTATAAGAAAAATCAAATCTTTTTCTTTGTAAAACAATGTATATTTTCGTTTATAAAAATCAGTTTTTAAACAAAGAAAAAAATCAGTTTTTATCGAAGGAAATAAGTAAAATCCGAAATTAAATACTTACATTGATCGTTGAAGGATTGGGGGGGGGGGGCTTCACGTCGCAGGAAGGAGGAGGAGGCGTTGTTGGTGGCGGTGAAGGCCAGGGAAGGCGGCGCAAGTGGCTTGCGAGGCTAGGGGGTGGCGAATTTGGGGTTTTCGCGACAAGGGGAGGGGGGAGAGCAGGGGAGCGGTAGAAGGAGATGGAGGAGGTAGGAGAAGAGGAGGGAGTGGCGCGACGAGGTAGGGCCCGTCGTTTGGAGCGGCGGCGGAAGTCGATGGGTGGGGCTCCGCCCTTTTTCTTTTTCCTTTTTTTTTATTTTAAAAACTGAAATGAACGTGGGAGGGAGAGAAAGGAAGTGAGGGGGTAATATAAAATTTTATATTACTTTTAATTTAATTTTCCATAAAAAGCAACTTAAAATTTCGGACTCGATCAGTATCGTATAACTCTATATATTGAATTTGAACGCGCATTTCAATTTACCGGGGACACATACTAACCCGAAAAATTCCTGAAAAATATTTCTACCTTCGTATTGATGATACGGTCCTAACAAAACTAGTTTCAACGAATTCTGAGACCGTTTGAAAAATGGCCAATTTCCAGTCGATTAAAATTAACTAAAACTGGTCAAACGCGTTTTCCTTCGCCACGCTCACATATTGAATCGAAAAATTATGAAATTTGGAATCTAGCAATAACTTGACATCACGGATCCAACAAAAGTGGTTTCATCAAAATCCGAGGTCGTTTGCAAAATTTCCATTTTTAAGGGCCAGAATTCCATAGCGACTATTCTGAAAATTCATTTGGACATAACTTTTGATTCCCGCTATGAAATTTCGATTTTTCGGATTCGTTAGAAAGATATTCTCAAATAGATTCTATTATTTTTGTTTTCGTTAAAATCCGGTTTATTTTGCACCCGGTATATTCAATTGAAGTTTGAAATCGAATTTTCGAACTACCGCGCCATTTTCAATTCGTTTTATAATTAAATAAAATTTATATTCTAACGACAATCTATATAAATATATACGTTCGAATTCTATTCATAATAAATTCTATTCGATATTATTTAAAATAATCATTTAAAATATTCAAAATTCTCTGAAACTGCCAAAATAAAAATTTTAAACTGGCTCGCATTTTCCGGGTTGTTACATTCTCCCCAACTTAAAACTTTTCGTCCCCGAAAAGGAAGGAAGCCGAAAGTTGTTTAACAAATCAACTCAACTTCCACTATTTTGATTACGGCTTAAGTTCTTCAACTTTTCAGTTTCTAAGAACTTTTCAAATTTTTCAAAAATTTGGCTAACACCCTAAATTTTCGAAATATTTCGCCATAACCACCCCTGCACCGGGGACTTCGGGATATTTCATATAGCCTCTGATGGCCTTCTTCATTCCAAAAGAAAAAGAAAAAGCCAAGCGGCTAGCCAATCGGCTCATAAAATCATCATCACCCAAACAAAACAGTAAATATGGTAAACATGTACCTATTTGTCGGGCAAACAATTTTATTCTTCTGCTCTAGCCTCCTTGCTATGACCTGTTCAATGTAAGTACATATATATGCAAGCAAATACGACTAATTTTCAATACAGTTACATATTCGGTTCAATTAGGCCAAATGGTTCAAAATATCAAACAAGTAGACAAACAACACAACCATCAATCAATTAGTGAATTAACGTTTCAAATTCATAATTTTGATATATATACAGAAAATCATGTTTTTGATGCCAAATCACAACAATAAGCCCTATCTAGCTTTGGTTCTCACACCAGTCTAATGGAAATATATAGATATCACACTTTCGAAACTCGAACATAAATACTGATGATGTGGCCACATCATCAGAATCATCCTCGGGTGTCTAGAATGTGATTCTATATCTATCCAGTATATTAAAACTTCAAATATACGTTTGCAAGGCGTATACGCAAAATATTTATATACTGGATTGTCAAAATTAATATAAAATAAATAATCAAATAAGAATAATTGAATTAAATTTTCAAAACAAAAAAAATGTTTTCACTTTAAAAATATACTCTTCACACTCGTTCTAGGATACTACTGATCCCATCTCTAACGAGTCATTCCCGTTGGATATTACTAATCCAATTTCTGATGAATTCTTTCGTATGGTTCTAATGTGCCTTGTTCTCTGAGCTTTGTAAACCAAAGCCCTGATACCAAATGTAAAGACCCGTAACTTCCCCGGTAAGGAAAGCGCGGATAGTTCGAGAACAAGCCACAAATCAGAGCTCAAACAGGAGAACATTTCATTGTTTATTACAACAATTCCATCAGAATACAAGAATATACAGAGTATGAATGAATAAAATACATTCGATAAATATCAGAGATTACAATAAATTACATAGCAGCGGAAAATAATACAAAACACAACTGAAAGTAATACAGGGATACAGTGCTTTCCGAGCATCGTTCCAGCTGTAAATCAGGATCCTGTGAAAATAAATCTGCAAAACCCAAAACTACTAGCTGCCCGTGTGGAAAATAGGGGCACCCAGAGTTTAGGTTAAAACAATAAACTCCAGGTCAGTGTAACAACCCGTAAAATCTGGGCCAGTTTAAAATTTTTATTTTGGCAATTTTAGCGAATTTTGATTATTTAAAATGAATTATTTTAAATAATATCGACGAGAAATTTATTTTGAATAGAATTCGAACGTATATATTATACGCGTCGTCGTTAGAATATAAATATTTATATATAATTATAAATAGAATTGAAAATGGCGCGGTAGTTCGATAATTCGATTTCAAACTTCAATTGAATGTACCGGGTGCAAAACAATCCGGATTTTAGTGAAACCAAAAATAATGGAATCTAATAGTGAATATCTTTCCAACGAATCCGAAAAAACAAGATTTCATATCGGGAATCAAAAGATATGTCCAGTTGAAAATTCTGAATAGTCGCTATGGAATTCAGGCCCTTAAAAATGGACATTTTGCAAATGACCTCGGATTTCGACGAAACCACTTTTGTTGGGTCCGTGATGTCAAACTATTGCTAGGTTTCAAATTTCATAATTTTTCGAATCAATATGTGAGCGTGGCAAAGGAAAACGTGTTTTGACCATTTCAGTTGATTTTAATCGACTGGAAAATGGCCATTTTTCCAACGGTCTCAGAATTCGACGAAACTAGTTTTGTTAGGACCGTATCATCAATACGAAGCTAGAAAATATTTTTCGGGAATTTTTAGAGTTAGTATGTGACCCCGGTAATTTGAAATGTATGTTTAAAATTCAATATAGTGATTTAAATATAAATTAAACGAAAACTGATTCAAACGATCAAATCAACTTACGTTACATGTCCCATTGTGTTCGGAATGGGGGTAATACGCTATGGACGGCAGGCGGTGGGCCTCGTTTAGAGGTCGTATGTAAAAGTCAATATTTTTGAAATTAAAATAATAAAATAATAAAAGAAATAAAGTTTATCTTTCCTCTCCTATAACCCCTCCAGGCCCCCCCCGATTCATAAATCGAGATTCAGAAAAAAAAAAAAAAAAACTCGATCCTTTCAAAATCGGCCCCCCCCCCTCCAACCGCGTCAACCGCGACCGCCGCCTCACCCTTCCCTCAGACCGTCGCACCTCCGGCTAGACCTTCCCCTCACTCCGGCGTGCTCTCTCTCCTCGAATCCCACAACCCCGAGCCCCCACGACCGCCCAAACAAGATGCGCCGCCACCTTGCTGGCCCATCGTCGCCTGCACCAACGTCCCCCGCCACCACTGCCTCCTCCATCGTGGACCCGACCGCTCGCGCCTGACAGCCCCCTCCTGTGAGTTTTTAATGATTTATTTAACTGTTTTTTTTTATTTTATTTAATTGCAAAAACTGGTTTTATTTTACAATTAAAACTGATTTTTATTTTATTGAAAAAAAAAAACTGATTTCGATTTTAAAAGCTTTAAAACTGATTATGTTTAAGAATAAAAACTGAAAATGTTTAAAAGTTAAAAACTGATTATGTTTAAGAATAAAAACTGAAAATGTTTAAAAGTTAAAAACTGATTATGTTTAAGAATAAAAACTGAAAATGTTTAAAAGTTAAAAACTGATTTATATTTTAAAGTTAAAAACTGATTTATATTTTAAAGTTAAAAACTGATTTATATTTTAAAGTTAAAAACTGATTTATATTTTAAAGTTTAAAAACTGATTTATATTTTAAAGTTAAAAACTGATTTATATTTTAAAGTTAAAAACTGATTTATATTTTAAAGTTTAAAAACTGATTTATATTTTAAAGTTTAAAAACTGATTTATATTTTAAAGTTTAAAAACTGATTTATATTTTAAAGTTTAAAAACTGATTTATATTTTAAAGATAAAAACTGATTTCGATTTTAACAAGAAACTGATTAGAAAAAGATAATTCTGATTTAAAAGAAAAAGGTTTTGAACTTCAAAAAGATTTGAACGTCGAATCGAAGTAAAAATATGATTTTTATATATTGAATAGCATAAGAAAAATATGATTTTTATATATTGAATAGCATAAGAAAAATATGATTTTTATATATTGAATAGCATAAGAAAAATATGATTTTTATATATTGAATAGCATAAGAAAAATATGATTTTTATATATTGAATAGCATAAGAAAAATATGATTTTTATATATTGAACTTCGGCATAAAAATATGATTTTTATATATAGAATAGCGAAGTAAAAATTCGATTTTTACATGTGTAGAGAATACGGGCGAAAGCGACAAAATGCGATGACGATGAAGATTTCTATCCAAGAAGAGCCGAGGAGCTAGGATAGCTATATGTGAGAATTTCTCACCTTTCACTTTCTTTTTCTAGTTATATATATATATACTAGGATGCAGACGGTGCTTAGTAGCACCCGACACAATCGTCCACAGACCATGGACTTGTTTGTTTGACTATTTGGTGATTGATTGCGATATTGGTTTGAATGTGATTTGTGGTGTGAAAAATCGAATCGATAAATTGGTTAGGATTAGACGTGCGCCGTTATAAGGCGAAGGAGTAAGGCTAGGTTAGACTCTTACTCCAAATTTTGTGGTTTGCATAACGAATTGATTTGATTGATGTGTGAATGGCGTGGGCCTTCACTAGACCGGGGATAAGGCTAGGCCTCGTCCCGTTTCTAGTATCGTGCCGTTATGCCGCCGAAATTTTCTAAAATATGTTAGAAAAATAAAAATATCATTTTATTTAAAGAATGAATTGAATAGGAATTCATATGTTGAAATAAAATGTTTTGTCGTTAAAAATATAATTTTTAACGTGAAGTGAATAAAATAAAATATTCATTTATAAACCGGACGGTTTGTTTATGTACACCTATTTGAATGACATTGATTGGGACGATAAATTTTACACATCGCCCAACAGCACAAATAAAATAGGTGTTTGATTGTTTGAAACCCCACACGGGTGTTGGGATGAAATTTGAAGTTCACTCATCCTGATTGATTAAAAATGTCGATCGATCGATTGACAGGCTGTTATAAGCGTTGAATATCTATATTTGATGCTTATACAGTGTAGTGCACTTTGGTTGATGATTGATTATTTTTCAATGCTATGATATACATGTGTTGTATGAAAATCCATATAATTAACTTTATATGGTAATTGATTGGGCCTCATTCCAATTTGAAAAATAAATAATATTATAAAATAAAAGTTCATGTGTTGACAGTACTCATTCATTGAGATTGGTCATGTGTTGAACGAAATATTTTGATAATAACAACTATTTTGAAAATAGAAATTTATGAAGCCGTGTTGATTAGATTGACGCCATTTTGACGTGAACGATATTTATATCGATTTTATTGAATTCAAAATGAATTGAAAACGATTTCGAAATGAAATGAATTGAAAACGATTTCGAAATGAAATGAATTGAAAACGATTTCGAAATGAAATGAATTGAAAACGATTTCGAAATGAAATGAATTGAAAACGATTTCGGAATGAATTGAATTGAAAACGAATTTGAAATGAATTGAATTGAAAACGATTTCGAAATGAATTGAATTGAAAACGATTTCGAAATGAAATGAATTGAAAACGATTTCGAAATGAAATGAATTGAAAACGATTTCGGAATGAATTGAATTGAAAACGAATTCGAAATGAATTGAAAACGATTTCGAAATGAATTGAATTGAAAACGAATTCGAAATGAATTGAATTGAAAACGATTTCGAAATGAATTGAATTGAAAACGATTTCGAAATGGATTGAATTGAAAACGATTTCGAAATGAATTGAATTGAAAACGAATTGAAATGAATTCAAATTGAATTGAAATTTGAATTGAATAGAAATGAATTTTGAAACGAATTTATAAAGAAGAATTCAATTTTGATTTGAATTGAAAAGGAAGTTGAAATTGCTTTTGAAACGAATTTAAAACTATTTATATAATTCGTTTTAAATAGAAATCGACGAAGTATATATTATATATATTATATATATAATATAATGGCCTGAATAGAACGCGCCGCGCCGCGGCAGTTCGTGAATTTCGACCATTTATTTCAAACGGACATTGCGGGAGATCCGACCGTCGGATTCTCCTAAAACAGGAACCGTTGGGTTCGTATCGAAAAGAGCTTTCTAATGAATGTTAGAAATTTGAAATCTAACGGTTGGATTTGGAGATACGTCCAAATCAAATTCGAAAAAGGTCGCTGTAAGTGCAGTTCGATGGCCATTGATGGAAATCGACTGTACGGGCCTTGATAAAATTATTAAAAATAGTAATAATTTATGTAAAATCATAAGAAATGATTTAGAAAGAATTGGGATGAAAAACTCCCTATTTGAAAGGATAAAAAATAGATTTTTATCGAAATGAACTAGTTTTGAATTAGAATTATAATTCTATTTATTTTTAAATAAATAAATTGAATTTGAAAAGGGTTTTGAAAATAACCAGAATATCCAATGATTGCATTGGAGTGGATTTGAATCGAAATTGTCTTCGGAATATTTCGATGTTGGAATTCGTGATTATACAGGTGTTGTTATGGAAATTTGAAAGATATATATTTATATCGCTATTTCCAATACGACATTTGTTAGTCGTGGAATTTGATATTGAATATAAGCCGGTATATTTTCTATTCAGAGCCTTGTATTGAATATCAAATGTGATTTGGGTTTGTCGTGAATGGTGTCTTCACTAACACTGTTCTTGAACCCAGTCGAGAAAAGATTAAATCTTTTTATTTAGATTTAATGAAGTGTACCAATTAAATGATATTTAATTGGAATTGAATTGATATTGATTTTTGGGTTTATCGTGAACAGTGTTTTAAATAACACTTGTTCTTTAACCCGATAATTAATGAATGTGATTTGGGTTTGTCGTGAATGGTGTCTTCACTAACACTGTTCTTGAACCCAGTTGAGAAAAGATTAAATCTTTTTATTTAGATTTAATGAAGTGTACCAATTAAATGATATTTAATTGGAATTGAATTGGTATTGATTTTTGGGTTTATCGTGAACAGTGTTTTAAATAACACTTGTTCTTTAACCCGATAATTAATGGAATGTGATTTTGGGTTTATCGTGAATCGTGTTTTAAATGACACTGATTCTTTAACCCAGATAATGATTAAAACTAAGTGGAGTTTTAATGAATCTTTAATTAGATTGAAAAGATCGAGAATGGAGTATCACCAGTTTTGCTCCAGGCGATAGATAAATCTTTAATTAGATTTGAACGTGAAATTTAGAAACTAACTGTCGGTTAGCCAAGCAGAATGGTTTTCTGGATATTGATCTGATGTTGGTTTCGGCCTTCGGGGTTAATATTTGGGGAATTATTCTCTTGATTAATTTACGGTTAGTGACTAATGAATTGGAATGAGGCGTATGTTGTGTTTGTGTAACACTTTTATAAAATATACGCGAGTTATTCGGGAAGACCGGGTTTATCCCATTCTGAATAACTGATACGACGATAAGTCGAAGATGAAGACGATGGTCGAAGACCGGAAGTCTTCACATCGTTTGGGTGATAACTGATGATCTTGATTGGGCTGTACACCCAAGAAGATGGAAACAGTTAGTGATCGTCCAGACGTACTTGGAGATCGATGGATATGCGGGGTACTAGGTGCTCCCGGTTTCGTTCAGACCCAGAACGGACTTGTAAATGGACTGTGTGTCTGACATCGGATTTCACTCTGTGTGACTGATATCGGTTGCATAGGATGGTTTGCCTGTGTGGCATGCTAAGATGCAAATGATCAAGGCTTCTGTTGAAAAGCAAAGTCTTGTGGTGATGATCAAAGCACGGCCTTTGTGGCGTAGCTTTGTGTAACGTTTACCTCGCGTGTTTCACACCAGGTATGAACCAAAAACGGGAGACGGACCTCAGGGAGGGCATGCGTTTCTTCCTAGTTAGAAGTGGCGTCAGTGGTTTTACACGCCCTGACGAGTTTGACTTATGTGGTTGTTGCTGTTGCGAGGCGCCTCGGATTGATCGGTCGTTCTCGAACCGATGGAGTCATTTAGTTGGCTCGTTTACGCCCCATAGGGCGGAGAAACGCATGTTCAGGCATTTTAATCCACTCCGTGTGGACCGGCCCTGACGATCCAAGGGTCACTCGAGCTCTGATCCTGAGACTCGGACTAGGCAGTCTCGAATCGGTTGAGGACTATCTTTTGCCTCGGTTCATAGATGGAAATCCAATTTCCAAATACGTGACATCTGCGGTTTTATTTGTAATCCTATATATGGCGACATAGTGGGATGGGGCGCTTATGCCGCCTATGATTGATACTTATGATTTGAAGTTGTTTTATACACTATGCACTTATTATAGTATCAAATGATTTGTTTCAAACGTATCAAGCATTCTTTGGCTGTTATAAGGGAAAACCCTATCCCCCGGCTTGCGTTGCATTGTGTGATAGGACCTGGGTCTTATAACAGCTTCATTTTTCTTTATTTAGCATTGCGCTGTTTGTTTTATGCACTGGTATTCTTGGGAGGAAACCCGTTCCGTGTTATACGGCGTGGTCCCTTGATTTACCTAACTTTGAAAATAAAGATTAATAACTGTTTTAGTTCTCACACCAGTCACATGACTGACCTGGAGTTTATTGTTTTAACCTAAACTCTGGGTGCCCTTATTTTGACACGGGCAGCTAGTAGTTTTGGTTTTGCAGATTTATATTCACAGGATCCTGGTTTACAGCTGGAACGATATCCGGAAAGCTTTGTATCCGTATATCTCATTCTAGTTGTGTATTGTATTATTTTCCGCTGCTATGTATTTAAATGTAATTTAAATCTCTGATATTTCTGTGTAATATTCATTTATACTCTGTATATTCTTGTAATCTGATGCACTGTTGTTATATATAGTGAAATGTCCTTCTGTATGCGTTCTGTTGTGGCTTGTTCTCGAACTATCCGACGCTTTCCTTTACGGGGAAGTTTCGGGTTTTCACAGTTGGTATCAGAGCTTTGGTTTACAAAGCTTAGAGAACAAGGCACATTAGAACCGTACGAAAGAATTCATCAGATATTGGATTAGTAATATCCAATGGGAATGACTCGTTAGAGATGGGATCAGTAGTATCCTAGAACGAGTGTGAAGAGTTTATTTTTAAAATAAAACAAATTTTTGTTTTGAAAATTTAAATCAATTATTCGTATTTGATTATTTATTTATATTGATGTGGACAATCCAGTATATATAGATTTTGCGTATACGTCTGATCCGCGTGTATTTGAAATTTTAATATACTGGATAGATATAGAATCACACTCTAGTCGCCCGGAGATAATTTTGGTAATGCGGCCGCATTATCAATATTTATATTCGTGTTTCGAAGGTGTGATATCTATATATTTCCATTAGACTGGTGTGAGAACCAAAACTAATATAGATAGATACATTGTTGTGAATTGGCATCAAAAACAAGATTTTCAGTATATGTATCAAAATTATGAATTTGATAATCTAATTCACTAATTGATTGATGTTTGTGTTGTTTGTTTATTTGTTTGCTAATTTTGAATCATTTAGCCTAATTGAATCAAATATTGAATTGTATGGAAATTTGGTCGCATTTGCTTGCATATACATGTATATCATTGAATAGGTCATAGCAAGGAGGCTAGAGCCGAGAATAAAATTTGTTTGCCCGACAAATAGGTACATGTTTACTACATAATTTCCTGTTTTGTTTGGGTGATGATGATTTTGTGAGCCTATTGGCTAGCCGCTTGGCTTTTTCTTTTTCTTTTTGAGATCTGAAGGACCGGGGAAGCTATTTGAAAATCCCCGATGCTCCCGGTGCAGGGGAGGTTATGGCGAAATTTTTCAAAAATTTTGGGTGTTAGCCAAATTTTTGAAATTTTGAAAATTCTCAGAAACTAAAGAGTTGGAGAATGGAAGCCTGATCGAACGTAGAATTGAATGATCAAACCACTTTCGACTTTGTTCCTTTTCGGGGACGAAAAGTTTTAAGTGGGGGAGATTGTAACAACCCGTAAAATCTGGGCTAGTTTAAAATTTTTATTTTGGCAATTTTAGCGAATTTTGATTATTTAAAATGAATTATTTTAAATAATATCGACGAGAAATTTATTTTGAATAGAATTCGAACGTATATATTATACGCGTCGTCGTTAGAATATAAATATTTATATATAATTATAAATAGAATTGAAAATGGCGCGGTAGTTCGATAATTCGATTTCAAACTTCAATTGAATGTACCGGGTGCAAAACAATCCGGATTTTAGTGAAACCAAAAATAATGGAATCTAATAGTGAATATCTTTCCAACGAATCCGAAAAAACAAGATTTCATATCGGGAATCAAAAGATATGTCCAGTTGAAAATTCTGAATAGTCGCTATGGAATTCAGGCCCTTAAAAATGGACATTTTGCAAATGACCTCGGATTTCGACGAAACCACTTTTGTTGGGTCCGTGATGTCAAACTATTGCTAGGTTTCAAATTTCATAATTTTTCGAATCAATATGTGAGCGTGGCAAAGGAAAACGTGTTTTGACCATTTCAGTTGATTTTAATCGACTGGAAAATGGCCATTTTTCCAACAGTCTCAGAATTCGACGAAACTAGTTTTGTTAGGACCATATCGTCAATACGAAGCTAGAAAATATTTTTCGGGAATTTTTAGAGTTAGTATGTGACCCCGGTAATTTGAAATGTACGTTTAAAATTCAATATAGTGATTTAAATGTAAATTAAACGAAAACTGATTCAAACGATCAAATCAACTTACGTTACATGTCCCATTGTGTTCGGAATGGGGGTAATACGCTATGGACGGCAGGCGGTGGGCCTCGTTTAGAGGTCGTATGTAAAAGTCAATATTTTTGAAATTAAAATAATAAAATAATAAAAGAAATAAAGTTTATCTTTCCTCTCCTATAACCCCTCCAGGCCCCCCCCCCCCGATTCATAAATCGAGATTCAGAAAAAAAAAAAACTCGATCCTTTCAAAATCGGCCCCCCCCTCCAACCGCGTCAACCGCGACCGCCGCCTCACCCTTCCCTCAGACCGTCGCACCTCCGGCTAGACCTTCCCCTCACTCCGGCGTGCTCTCTCTCCTCGAATCCCACAACCCCGAGCCCCCACGACCGCCCAAACAAGATGCACCGCCACCTTGCTGGCCCATCGTCGCCTGCACCAACGTCCCCCGCCACCACTGCCTCCTCCATCGTGGACCCGACCGCTCGCGCCTGACAGCCCCCTCCTGTGAGTTTTTAATGATTTATTTAACTGTTTTTTTTATTTTATTTAATTGTAAAAACTGGTTTTATTTTACAATTAAAACTGATTTTTATTTTATTGAAAAAAAAAAAACTGATTTCGATTTTAAAAGCTTTAAAACTGATTATGTTTAAGAATAAAAACTGAAAATGTTTAAAAGTTAAAAACTGATTATGTTTAAGAATAAAAACTGAAAATGTTTAAAAGTTAAAAACTGATTATGTTTAAGAATAAAAACTGAAAATGTTTAAAAGTTAAAAACTGATTTATATTTTAAAGTTAAAAACTGATTTATATTTTAAAGTTAAAAACTGATTTATATTTTAAAGTTTAAAAACTGATTTATATTTTAAAGTTAAAAACTGATTTATATTTTAAAGTTAAAAACTGATTTATATTTTAAAGTTTAAAAACTGATTTATATTTTAAAGTTTAAAAACTGATTTATATTTTAAAGTTTAAAAACTGATTTATATTTTAAAGTTTAAAAACTGATTTATATTTTAAAGATAAAAACTGATTTCGATTTTAACAAGAAACTGATTAGAAAAAGATTTAATTCTGATTTAAAAGAAAAAGGTTTTGAACTTCAAAAAGATTTGAACGTCGAATCGAAGTAAAAATATGATTTTTATATATTGAATAGCATAAGAAAAATATGATTTTTATATATTGAATAGCATAAGAAAAATATGATTTTTATATATTGAATAGCATAAGAAAAATATGATTTTTATATATTGAATAGCATAAGAAAAATATGATTTTTATATATTGAATAGCATAAGAAAAATATGATTTTTATATATTGAATAGCATAAGAAAAATATGATTTTTATATATTGAATAGCATAAGAAAAATATGATTTTTATATATTGAACTTCGGCATAAAAATATGATTTTTATATATAGAATAGCGAAGTAAAAATTCGATTTTTACATGTGTAGAGAATACGGGCGAAAGCGACAAAATGCGATGACGATGAAGATTTCTATCCAAGAAGAGCCGAGGAGCTAGGATAGCTATATGTGAGAATTTCTCACCTTTCACTTTCTTTTTCTAGTTATATATATATATATACTAGGATGCAGACGGTGCTTAGTAGCACCCGACACAATCGTCCACAGACCATGGACTTGTTTGTTTGACTGTTTGGTGATTGATTGCGATATTGGTTTGAATGTGATTTGTGGTGTGAAAAATCGAATCGATAAATTGGTTAGGATTAGACGTGCGCCGTTATAAGGCGAAGGAGTAAGGCTAGGTTAGACTCTTACTCCAAATTTTGTGGTTTGCATAACGAATTGATTTGATTGATGTGTGAATGGCGTGGGCCTTCACTAGACCGGGGATAAGGCTAGGCCTCGTCCCGTTTCTAGTATCGTGCCGTTATGCCGCCGAAATTTTCTAAAATATGTTAGAAAAATAAAAATATCATTTTATTTAAAGAATGAATTGAATAGGAATTCATATGTTGAAATAAAATGTTTTGTCGTTAAAAATATAATTTTTAACGTGAAGTGAATAAAATAAAATATTCATTTATAAACCGGACGGTTTGTTTATGTACACCTATTTGAATGACATTGATTGGGACGATAAATTTTACACATCGCCCAACAGCACAAATAAAATAGGTGTTTGATTGTTTGAAACCCCACACGGGTGTTGGGATGAAATTTGAAGTTCACTCATCCTGATTGATTAAAAATGTCGATCGATCGATTGACAGGCTGTTATAAGCGTTGAATATCTATATTTGATGCTTATACAGTGTAGTGCACTTTGGTTGATGATTGATTATTTTTCAATGCTATGATATACATGTGTTGTATGAAAATCCATATAATTAACTTTATATGGTAATTGATTGGGCCTCATTCCAATTTGAAAAATAAATAATATAATAAAATAAAAGTTCATGTGTTGACAGTACTCATTCATTGAGATTGGTCATGTGTTGAACGAAATATTTTGATAATAACAACTATTTTGAAAATAGAAATTTATGAAGCCGTGTTGATTAGATTGACGCCATTTTGACGTGAACGATATTTATATCGATTTTATTGAATTCAAAATGAATTGAAAACGATTTCGAAATGAAATGAATTGAAAACGATTTCGAAATGAAATGAATTGAAAACGATTTCGAAATGAAATGAATTGAAAACGATTTCGAAATGAAATGAATTGAAAACGATTTCGAAATGAAATGAATTGAAAACGATTTCGGAATGAATTGAATTGAAAACGAATTCGAAATGAATTGAATTGAAAACGATTTCGAAATGAATTGAATTGAAAACGATTTCGAAATGAAATGAATTGAAAACGATTTCGAAATGAAATGAATTGAAAACGATTTCGGAATGAATTGAATTGAAAACGAATTCGAAATGAATTGAATTGAAAACGATTTCGAAATGAATTGAATTGAAAACGAATTCGAAATGAATTGAATTGAAAACGATTTCGAAATGAATTGAATTGAAAACGATTTCGAAATGGATTGAATTGAAAACGATTTCGAAATGAATTGAATTGAAAACGAATTGAAATGAATTCAAATTGAATTGAAATTTGAATTGAATAGAAATGAATTTTGAAACGAATTTATAAAGAAGAATTCAATTTTGATTTGAATTGAAAAGGAAGTTGAAATTGCTTTTGAAACGAATTTAAAACTATTTATATAATTCGTTTTAAATAGAAATCGACGAAGTATATATTATATATATTATATATATAATATAATGGCCTGAATAGAACGCGCCGCGCCGCGGCAGTTCGTGAATTTCGACCATTTATTTCAAACGGACATTGCGGGAGATCCGACCGTCGGATTCTCCTAAAACCGGAACCGTTGGGTTCGTATCGAAAAGAGCTTTCTAATGAATGTTAGAAATTTGAAATCTAACGGTTGGATTTGGAGATACGTCCAAATCAAATTCGAAAAAGGTCGCTGTAAGTGCAGTTCGATGGCCATTGATGGAAATCGACTGTACGGGCCTTGATAAAATTATTAAAAATAGTAATAATTTATGTAAAATCATAAGAAATGATTTAGAAAGAATTGGGATGAAAAACTCCCTATTTGAAAGGATAAAAAATAGATTTTTATCGAAATGAACTAGTTTTGAATTAGAATTATAATTCTATTTATTTTTAAATAAATAAATTGAATTTGAAAAGGGTTTTGAAAATAACCAGAATATCCAATGATTGCATTGGAGTGGATTTGAATCGAAATTGTCTTCGGAATATTTCGATGTTGGAATTCGTGATTATACAGGTGTTGTTATGGAAATTCGAAAGATATATATTTATATCGCTATTTCCAATACGACATTTGTTAGTCGTGGAATTTGATATTGAATATAAGCCGGTATATTTTCTATTCAGAGCCTTGTATTGAATATCAAATGTGATTTGGGTTTGTCGTGAATGGTGTCTTCACTAACACTGTTCTTGAACCCAGTTGAGAAAAGATTAAATCTTTTTATTTAGATTTAATGAAGTGTACCAATTAAATGATATTTAATTGGAATTGAATTGATATTGATTTTTGGGTTTATCGTGAACAGTGTTTTAAATAACACTTGTTCTTTAACCCGATAATTAATGAATGTGATTTGGGTTTGTCGTGAATGGTGTCTTCACTAACACTGTTCTTGAACCCAGTTGAGAAAAGATTAAATCTTTTTATTTAGATTTAATGAAGTGTACCAATTAAATGATATTTAATTGGAATTGAATTGGTATTGATTTTTGGGTTTATCGTGAACAGTGTTTTAAATAACACTTGTTCTTTAACCCGATAATTAATGGAATGTGATTTTAGGTTTATCGTGAATCGTGTTTTAAATGACACTGATTCTTTAACCCAGATAATGATTAAAACTAAGTGGAGTTTTAATGAATCTTTAATTAGATTGAAAAGATCGAGAATGGAGTATCACCAGTTTTGCTCCAGGCGATAGATAAATCTTTAATTAGATTTGAACGTGAAATTTAGAAACTAACTGTCGGTTAGCCAAGCAGAATGGTTTTCTGGATATTGATCTGATGTTGGTTTCGGCCTTCGGGGTTAATATTTGGGGAATTATTCTCTTGATTAATTTACGGTTAGTGACTAATGAATTGGAATGAGGCGTATGTTGTGTTTGTGTAACACTTTTATAAAATATACGCGAGTTATTCGGGAAGACCGGGTTTATCCCATTCTGAATAACTGATACGACGATAAGTCGAAGATGAAGACGATGGTCGAAGACCGGAAGTCTTCACGTCGTTTGGGTGATAACTGATGATCTTGATTGGGCTGTACACCCAAGAAGATGGAAACAGTTAGTGATCGTCCAGACGTACTTGGAGATCGATGGATATGCGGGGTACTAGGTGCTCCCGGTTTCGTTCAGACCCAGAACGGACTTGTAAATGGACTGTGTGTCTGACATCGGATTTCACTCTGTGTGACTGATATCGGTTGCATAGGATGGTTTGCCTGTGTGGCATGCTAAGATGCAAATGATCAAGGCTTCTGTTGAAAAGCAAAGTCTTGTGGTGATGATCAAAGCACGGCCTTTGTGGCGTAGCTTTGTGTAACGTTTACCTCGCGTGTTTCACACCAGGTATGAACCAAAAACGGGAGACGGACCTCAGGGAGGGCATGCGTTTCTTCCTAGTTAGAAGTGGCGTCAGTGGTTTTACACGCCCTGACGAGTTTGACTTATGTGGTTGTTGCTGTTGCGAGGCGCCTCGGATTGATCGGTCGTTCTCGAACCGATGGAGTCATTTAGTTGGCTCGTTTACGCCCCATAGGACGGAGAAACGCATGTTCAGGCATTTTAATCCACTCCGTGTGGACCGGCCCTGACGATCCAAGGGTCACTCGAGCTCTGATCCTGAGACTCGGACTAGGCAGTCTCGAATCGGTTGAGGACTATCTTTTGCCTCGGTTCATAGATGGAAATCCAATTTCCAAATACGTGACATCTGCGGTTTTATTTGTAATCCTATATATGGCGACATAGTGGGATGGGGCGCTTATGC
The DNA here is from genome assembly GCA_030737875.1 of Allium sativum. Classification (NCBI taxonomy): domain Eukaryota; kingdom Viridiplantae; phylum Streptophyta; class Magnoliopsida; order Asparagales; family Amaryllidaceae; genus Allium; species Allium sativum. Next base: position 789,690,523 of record CM060924.1, read on the forward strand.
CGCCTATGATTGATACTTATGATTTGAAGTTGTTTTATACACTATGCACTTATTATAGTATCAAATGATTTGTTTCAAACGTATCAAGCATTCTTTGGCTGTTATAAGGGAAAAACCTATCCCCCGGCTTGCGTTGCATTGTGTGATAGGACCTGGGTCTTATAACAGCTTCATTTTTCTTTATTTAGCATTGCGCTGTTTGTTTTATGCACTGGTATTCTTGGGAGGAAACCCGTTCCGTGTTATACGGCGTGGTCCCTTGATTTACCTAACTTTGAAAATAAAGATTAATAACTGTTTTAGTTCTCACACCAGTCACATGACTGACCTGGAGTTTATTGTTTTAACCTAAACTCTGGGTGCCCTTATTTTGACACGGGCAGCTAGTAGTTTTGGTTTTGCAGATTTATATTCACAGGATCCTGGTTTACAGCTGGAACGATATCCGGAAAGCTTTGTATCCGTATATCTCATTCTAGTTGTGTATTGTATTATTTTCCGCTGCTATGTATTTAAATGTAATTTAAATCTCTGATATTTCTGTGTAATATTCATTTATACTCTGTATATTCTTGTAATCTGATGCACTGTTGTTATATATAGTGAAATGTCCTTCTGTATGCGTTCTGTTGTGGCTTGTTCTCGAACTATCCGACGCTTTCCTTTACGGGGAAGTTTCGGGTTTTCACAGTCAGTCATGTGACTGGTGTGAGAACTAAAACAGTTATTTAAAACTTTACTTTAAAAGAGAGTAATTGAAGGGACCACGCCGTATAACACGGAACGGGTTTCCTCCCAAGAACACTAGTGCATATAACCAAACAGCGCAATGCTTTTTGAAAAAATGAAGCTATTATAAAACCCAGGTCCCATCACATAATGCAACGCAAGCCGGAGGATAGGGTTTTCCCTTATAATAGCCAAACATGCTTGGTACGTTTAAAACAAATCATTTGAAACTATTATAAGTGTATAGTGTCAAATCAATTTCAATCATAAATATCAATCCTAGGAAGCATGGGTACCATCTATCATGTCGCCATACTAGGCTCTACAAATAAAACCGCACGTCACGTATTGGAAATTGGATTTCCGTCATGAGTCGAGGCAAGGGGCAAGCTCCTCTCCGTTCGAGACACTCTATCAAATGTCCCAGGACCGCACACAGTAATCCTTGGATCTTCAGGGCTGGTCCTCTCTTACTTTTGAGGATTAGTTATTCCTGAACACACGTTTCCCGGTCCTAACAGACCTATATCCGAGGCGCCTCGTATCCAACAACCACACAGGTGAAAAGTATATAAATGTTAGACAGTTTAAGCACTGACACCACCCATAGTTAGAAAGAAACGTCGTGCTCTCCCTGTAGTAACTATCCTGTTTTTGACTCATACCGAGGTGTGAGGCTCGCGAATTCATGCTATACAAAAAGCTACGCCACACAGGCCGTGCTTTGATTATCAACCACAAGACTTTGCTTTTCAACAGAAGCCTTGATCAATTTCCACTTACGCGTGCCACACTGGTAATTCACTCCATGCGACTGATGTCCATCGATATACAACCTCTGAGCTCGTACGTCTCAGAGAAGGGCGTTAAGCAAGAGAATAAATTCTCCGCCGCCAAACAGATGTATATTTAATAGAGATCAATCAACACAGAATAAAATCCAATGTCAGACACACAGTCCATTTACAAGTTCGTTCTGGGTCTGAACGAAACCGGAGGCACTTTCCTCGCATATCCATCGATCTCCAAGTACGTTTGGATGATCACCAACTGGTTCCCTCATTTTGGGTGTACAACCCAGTCAAGATCATTAGTAGTCACCCAAACGATGTGAAGACTTCCGGTCTTCAACCACCGTCTTCATCTTCGACATATCGTCGAATCGGTTATTCAGAATGGGTATAAGCCCGGCCTTTCTGAATAACCCACGTATATAATAATCAAATGTTACACAAACACAACAAACGCCTCATTCCAATTCAGAATATTCTTTTATTCAAAAATCCACATTCTTAGGGAGAGGTTCCCATTAATTTTATCCAAGATAAATTCTTCTAAATTTATTCTTTAATCTTCCTTTGGATATCATTTCAAACCATATTACGGTTTTCCAAACTAGTCGGGATTAGCGAACCACACCGAAGTAATTATTTATTTTATTTCCCAATCCCAACCTATTTATCCCATGGAGAAAACTGGTAATTCTCCATATCTAGCACCATGGTGTTATCGATAAAATTAATTACCATTTCACGTTCAAATCTAATTAAAGATTTAACAATCGCTTTGGAGCAAAACTGGTGGTACTCAAATCTCGATCACCCTTCAGATTTGATAATTTAAATTATCAATTCACATTTCAATCCAATTAAAGATTCATTAAAACTCCACTTAGTTTTAATCTTTTCAAAAATCAATATCCTGCCTTTAACTGCGTTAAAGAACCAATGTCACTTAAAACATGATTCACGATAAACCCAAAATCACACTCTATTGTTAATCGGGTTAAAGAACAGGTGTTGTTCAAAACACCACTCACGATAAACCCAAAAACCAATTCAAATTCAATTCCAATTAAATATTATTTAATTGATACATTTCATTAAATCTAAATAGAAAGATTTAATCTTTTTCTCTATTGGGCTTAAGAATAGTGTTAATGAAGACACCATTCACGACAAACCCAAATCACGTTTGATATTTAATATAAGGCTCTGAATAGAAGATATACCGGCTTATATTCAATATCAAATTCTGAAACCAACAAATATCGTATTGGAAATAACGATATGAATATATCTTTCAAATTTCCATAACTATATCTGTATAATCACAAAATCCTACATCGAAATATTCCGAAGATAATTTCGATTCAAATCCATCCCAATTCACGTATTCGAAATTCTGATTATCATTAAAACCACTTCAAATTCAATTTATTTATTTCAAAAATAAATTGATTTTTAATTCTAGTTTAAAACTAGTTCATTTCGATAAAAATCTATTTTTACCCTTTCAAATGTGGAATTTTTCCATCCCAGTTCTTCACAAACCATTTCCTATGATTTTACACAATTTATAGATATTTTTAATAATTTTATCAAGGCCCGTACAGTCGATTTCCATCAACGGCCATCGAACTGCACTTACAGCGACCTTTTCCAAATTTGATTTGGACATAATTCCAAATCCAACCGTTAGATTTCAAATTTCTAATATTCATTGGAAATCTCTTATCGATACGAACCCAACGGTTCCGGTTTTAGGAAAATCCGACGGTCGGATCTCCCGTAACGTCCATTCGAAGTCAATGGTCGAAATTCACGAACTGCCGCAGCGCGGCGCGTTCTATTCAGGCCATTATATATATATAATATATATATATTATATATATTTCATCGATTTCCTTTTAAAATGTATTTTATAAATCGTTTTAAATTCGTTTTCAAAAAAATTCAACTTCATATTCAATTTCAAATCAAAATTGAATATTCCATATCATTTCTATATAAATGATAATATTTTCAAAACGTTATATTTTAAAATCACTTCCTTTTCTACATTGATTATAAAAACGAATATAATCGATATAAATATCGCTCACGTCAAATGGTGCAACTCTAATCAACACGGCTTTATATATTTCAATAAATTCGCTATTCTATTCAACAAATGAATATTTATTCTATTCAACACATGAATATATATTTCTTCTTACTTACAATAAAAAGGTAAATTTTATTGTATAAATATTTTATTCAACACATGAATACACTTTCAACACATGAATCCTCAACACATGAGCATCGTCAACACATGACTATTTATTCTATTCAACACATGAATTTTCTTTTATAATATTCATTATTTCCCAATTGGAATGAGGCCCAATCAATTACCATATAATGTTAATTATATGGATTCAATACAACACATGTATATAATAGCACTGACAAATAATCAACCATCATCCAAAGTGCACTACACTGTATAAGCATCAAATATAGATATCTAATGCTTATAACAGCCCGTCGATCAATCGATCGACATACAACTAATTATTGGGATTAGTGTATGCCGTATATCATCCCAACACCCGTGTGGGGTTTCACATCAACAAACACACATTTTTATTCACACACACGTTTAAAATAATATTTTTAATGTTCAAATATTTTTAACTATATAAATATTTTATTTCACATCACACAATTAATTTTCATCACAACAAACAATCAAACATACAAGCCATCCATGGTCTGTGGATGACGGGTGTCGGGTGCTGCTAAGCACCGTCTGCATCATAGTATATATTTTTAACTAGAAAAGAAGATTTAAAGTGAGAAGTTCTCACCGACTAGCTAATCCAAACGTCTCGACTCTTCTCAAGTAGAAGTCTTCGCCTTTCTCGCCTTTTGTCACTTTTGTTGCCCGTAGCCACTACATATATAAAAATCACATTTTTATACTGTTGTCTTTAAAATAAAGATCACATTTCTATTTGTTCACTTTCAATTTAAAAATCATATTTTTATAATCACTCCATATGGATAAAAATTCTATTTTTACATCGCTACTATATAGATAAAAATTCTATTTTTACATCGCTACTCTCTACATAAAGATTTCACCTTTTTATATTTCATCACTATAAAAATCACATCTTTACTTCATTATATATATAATAAAAATTAGATTTTTATTCCGTTACATATATAAAGATGATATTTTTACTATCTTACCTATATAAAAAATTATATTTTTAATATGCCCCTAGTATAAAAATTATATTTTTAACTTTTCTATATTATAAAAATTATATTTTTTATCTTTCTATATTATAAAAATTATATTTTTAAAACGCTTTCTTTGATATAAACATTCGATCTTTCACTATATGAAAATATCGTCTTTCACTTATTTAAAAATCACATCTTTTTATATCCTACCATATAAAGATCACATTTTTATTATCTATCTAATATAAAAATTATATTTTTAACTTCATACCTATATAAAAATTATATTTTTATCCCTTAAACACATATATAAAAATTGACTTTTTATTCATATTAAAAAAAACAAATCTTTTGCAAATGTTCTTATAAGAAAAATCAAATCTTTTTCTTTGTAAAACAATGTATATTTTCGTTTATAAAAGTCAGTTTTTAAACAAAGAAAAAAAATCAGTTTTTATCAAAGGAAATTAGTAAAATCCGAAATTAAATACTTACATTGATCGTTGAAGGATTGGGTGGGGCTTCACGTCGCAGGAAGGAGGAGGAGGCGTTGTTGGTGGCGGTGAAGGCCAGGGGTGGCGGCGCAGGTGGCTTGCGAGGCTAGGGGTGGCGGATTTGGGGTTTTCGCGACAAGGGGAGGTGGAGAGCAGGGGAGCGGTAGAAGGAGATGGAGGAGGAAGGAGAAGAGGAGGGAGTGGCGCGGCGAGGTGGGGCCCGTCGTTTGGAGCGGCGGCGGAAGTCGATGGGCAAGGCTCCGCCCTTTTTCTTTTTCCTTTTTTTTATTTTAAAAACTGAAATGAACGTGGGAGGGAGAGAAAGGAAGTGAGGGGGTAATATAAAATTTTATGTTACTTTTAATTTAATTTTCCATAAAAAGCAACTTAAAATTTCGGACTCGAAACGGAACCCACTGCCTGTCGTCCCTAGCATTTTACCCCCATTCCGAACCCAATGGGATATGTATCGTAAGCTGATTCGATCTTTTCGATCAGTTTTCGTCAAAATCAACATATAACTCTATATATTGAATTTGAACGTGCATTTCAATTTACCGGGGCCACATACTAACCCGAAAAATTCCCGAAAAATATTTCTACCTTCGTATTGACGATATGGTCCTAACAAAACTAGTTTCATTGAATTCTGAGACCGTTTGAAAAATGGCCAATTTCCAGTCGATTAAAATCAACTAAACTGGTCAAACGCGTTTTCCTTCGCCACGCCCACATATTGAGTTGAAAAATTATGAAATTTGGAATCTAGCAATAACTTGACATCACGGATCCAAAAAAAGTGGTTTTGTCGAAATCCGAGGTCGTTTGCAAAATTTCCATTTTTAAGGGCCAGAATTCCAAAGCCACTATTCTAAAAATTCATTTGGACATAACTTTTGATTCCCGCTATGAAATTTCGATTTTTTGGATTCGTTGGAAAGATATTCTCGAATAGATTCTATTATTTTTGGTTTCGTTAAAATCCAGTTTATTTTACACCCGGTACTTTCAATTGAAGTTTGAAATCGAATTTTCGAACTACCGCGCCATTTTCAATTCCTTTTATAATTAAATAAAATTTATATTCTAACGACGATCTATATAAATATATACGTTCGAATTCTATTCATAATAAATTTCTAGTCGATATTATTTAAAATAATCATTTTAAATATTCAAAATTCACTGAAACTGCCAAAATAAAAAATTTAAACTGGCTCGCATTTTCCGGGTAGTTACAAAACTTTTGTAAAGTTGGATACGAGTTTGAAAGTGATTTTGGTGCAATACGGCTTGTTCAATTTTCAAATGAATAGTAAATCGATTTGAATTGTAATTTCAAATTTGAATTTGAGTTATCCATTTAAACGGTATTTTCAACTCAAATTGATATTCCAATAAGCTTATATATAACTTTTAATTTGAGTTTTGCAAAGTTTAAACTTTGAAAAATATTAATATTTTATTAATATAATAATATTATAATATTCACTTATGGTAAATAATTGAATTTGAAATATGAAAATATTATTTTTAATGAGTTTATATATGTTATATAAGGTTTACAAACAAATTTGAAGTAAATCAGACAAACTTTAGTTTGAAGTTATAATATGGTCCGAATAGGGCTTGTCGTGCTACGGTAGTTCGCAAATTTCGACTATAAACGTCAAACGGTTATACCAGATGCACTTTAAATCAGATTTTCCCAAAACAAAAAGCTTAATTTTTAAGTAATAATAATTTTCAAATGGAAGGGGAAGTTTTAGATTTGTACATATGGATTTGAACTTATTTCCAAATCAAATTTTAAATAAAATCGCAGTTTTTTGCTGTTCAGTGACCGAAATTAGCATTTGTTATAAATGGCTTTATAAAAATTGTTAAAAATATGAAAAAATATGTAAAAATATGAGGTTTGATAGTAATTTGAAATTTGAGTTTTAGCCGGGTACTATAAATACGATATTTTGAAAATATAACTGTAATTAAAGTTTTCTGATTATGAATAAATTGGATTTGGATAGAATTGATCTTTGTATATTTGGTATTAATTCTGTAGTTAGAACTCATGTTATTCAAGGAATTTAAAAGGTAGATATACTATTATTTCGTTTATAGTATCTGTTGAATACGAAAATTGATATGAATATAAGCTGACATAAGCTCCGTACAAAGCTTATATTTAATTTCAATTAGTTATGGTTTTGCCTGCAGGAAGAATGCATCATAATTGGGGGTTCTCGCATCGTTCTTTGTGGTGAGCAAGAGCAGGAGACGCTTACCCCTATGTATACGAGGAAGTGTTGGTCAAACAGTCAGGAGGATTGGCCGAGGAGTTGAAAGGCTGGACATAAAATCAAATTCGAGGTGCCATTGTTATGCCATGGTGGGGGTTACCACTGGTTGATGGTTAAAAATTCTAGATCCGTTACATGTTTCATATTAGAGCTGGTTTCTATTGTAACATCCCAGATTTTAGCTGTTTAATTTTTAAACATTTAAATTTATTTTAAATGTTGAATTGAAATAATAAATGGATTTTTACTGATTTTGTAGATTCAATAATCATTTTATGATTTAATATGGAATATGTCGAATTACCATAATATGAAAACGTAATAAAATTAAATTTAAAGTTAAAACTGAATTAAAACAATTCAGTTGATCAACAATATTTCTATATTGAATTAGAATAATAATAAGTATTTATTTTCAATGAATTTAATTTGAATTATCAAATTAATATTGATAGTGTGTAAAACGATCGAATTAATTTTAGAATATCGTATGGTGTTGGGAACGTCTGTCAATAGCGGTTCAGGAACCAGGAAATATATTATTATAAAATTTAACTAGATAGGAACAAAGTTAAATCAAATTTAATACATTTCAAATCGGCCACCCTAAAATTTAATTTCTGCCGACCTAAATGTTGCATCGTAGACCTATTTGCTTCCCTCGAGCCACCTTAATTGTCCCCTTTTCTTTGCTTATAAAATCATGAACTCCCCTCTTCCTTTCTGCTCATCTTCGGTTCTCATCAACACAAATTGACACCACCGTGATTCCACATCTATAAACAGTTCAAGATATAATCCCTCTTTATCCCTAATTCTATTCATTTCGACTTTCTTCATTCGTTTCTAATGAATAAAATACCAAAGTCGTTCCCTTTTCTACATCTTATCAAATCCATGAAAAATCAGAAGTTTAATCAAAATGAAATTCAACTGATTCGGTAGCTTCCTCTTTGTCTGTACTTTGAATTCACATCTTCAATTTTGGGTTCGATCCTCCTTAGTGTCGCTCAAACTATCGACAATGAAAGCTAGTGCTGAGGTATGTGAAGCGCATCGAAGTGCTCAGAAGGGCAAGGCGCGATTGTAAAACTTGGATTTGGGGATAGTCGATGATCGTGACAGGAGTTGGCTCGATGTGGAAAGCGGTTTCCTTAAGGGAATTGGGCGCGACTGGAAGATGAGGTCAATAGGATTTCTGGAAGTAGTCGATACTGTTGGTACAATTAGTGGTGTGATAGTTCAGGTGGGGATGGTGCGATGTCAGAGTGAGTTGAGTAATGGAGGAAACATTGGGTTTTTGCGATGGGGCTATTCGATCATTTCCTTTTGCATCTGAGTGGAGTTTGATTTTTAGAAGAACTGGGTATTCGATAGTGGTGAGGTGTTGTTTGGGTTATACTGAAACAAGCAGTAGTGGTTGAGAGTAAGAAAAGGAATGAGTTGGAGATTTGGGTTTGAATTTAAAATGGGGAGTTTTCTGGACTTGAAAGTTGATGGTGTTTAAGGCATTGATGTGAAGTAGTAGTGGCAATAGGAGGTCAAACTATGATTTCAGATGGTGATTGCAGGCGTTGTCCTGTCACGAGTAAGGAGGAGTTGTGTAAAGCATTCGGTTAAGCATCGGGTAGGAGTAACTGCAGTATTAAAGGCTGTTTCGGTGATAGATAATAAAGCAGAAAATGTTAATGGTGGGTAAACAAGGCCTAACGAAGTAAATTGAGGTATTGATTTTACGTAATTTAAATTAAATAGAATTATTTGCTTAGGTTAGTAAATTAATTTAAATCAATAATAGATTGATCAGTAAATTCAATCAAATGATCGTAGGTTCAAGGTAGACGATTTGAGTAGATTCGAAGGCGAGACAGTATAGAATGATAAAATTGGATATTCAACAAATAAAATCAGGTGAGTAAATCTCACTTCAAAATTTATTTATTTATTTCATTAAAAATAAATTGTTGGCTTCTTGGTTGCATTTATAAAGTATTTATCAGTCTTGGTTGTTATATATGTTAGTTATTTAGGATTGGTGATTGTGGTTATTATATATATTGGATTTCATGCAGTACCATTAGTGGATGCCCGCAGTATCATTAGCAGATGACCCTAGCTCCCCATGATATATGAGTGGATGACCTTCATACCGCGATATCCTATCTTGAAGCAGGATTGGTATTGTTATTGTCGTTACTAACATCTGTGGACGCAGGAAAAACAGGTTGGAGGAATCCAACTGGATTCCTCAAATTTATTTACTGTTCTTTACATATTTATATATGTATGTGATGTGTGAATTGAATGGATGATTTTTAAATGTTAGAATATCACTGGCCCTAGATATTATATTTAAAAATATCGAAGAGGATCTTTGGATTTAAAAAGGTATCGAAATGGTAATGGTATTTCTAATGGATTGTGAGATATCAACTTGTTTAAATAATAAAAAAAAGTAGCTAAAATTACAAATAATGTTATCATTGATAATAATAGATTTTTAAAATCAATTCTGAATTTAAAAAGAAAAAAAAAATCCTAGAATGAGAATTGAATTTCAAATAAGATTTGAAATAGGAACTTGTTTAAATATTTAAACAAGTAATGGAATTTTTAAATGATGCTTATAAATGAAGAGAAATATTATCATTTGATAATATGAGAATTTATTATCAAATATGAATTTAAAAAGGAAAATTATTTTTGAAGTGGAAATTGGAAATAGAAGCTGGTTTAATTATTTAAAAAACAAAAAACAGAAACGAAATTTATAAGCGATGTTTATAAATAAAGAAGGGAAATTCCCATTGGATAATTTATAAATTTAAATTCAAGTATGAAATTTAAAGAGGGGATCTATAATTTGGAATCGTTTCAGAAAGAAAACGATGAAATTTATTCCGATGTTCGTAATGTAAAATGAATTGAAATAAATCCATACGGACTTATGATTAGAATTTGACCGTATCGAATTTACAAAACTAACAAATTATTTCAATATAGGATATTGGATTTATATTGAATAGAAACTGAAATTTAAATATGAACATAGATTTCATATTATATATAAGTTAGAAAAATAAAATATTCCAAAACAGGAGTGGAGTTTTAAACATGTTATTAAAATAGAAGTTGTTTAAATAAGAAAGTTAATTTATAAACAACATTTACATATATAGTGAAGAAATTTTCATCGAGCAATTTGGAAATAAATTTCCAAATGTAATAAATGGAATAAAGTATGAGTTTTAAATTGAGTTTTGGGTATTACAAGCTTTTGTCTATCTTAAGATAAAAACTTTGTCGGTCAACGTCTGAGAGGTAAATAAAATACCTTAACTTGAACGACTTAACTATTATCAAGGGATAATATTAGTTTGTGATGGAAAGGGATGTTGAATTAATTAATTTATAAATGAATTAATAATCGGAACTCGATTATATCGAATTTAACTCCAAGGGGAATGGAATTGAATATAAGAAATTAAGTTGAACAAATTCATAACTGAGTTGGGAATGTGAAATAAAATAATCGTCGAGTTGAATAATATGAATTGTTGAGATAGTTTTGGATAACAGGTTCAATTTATTGAAAATGGAGTTAGAATTATTTTATAATGAAGTTTTTTTAACCGTGTATATTCAATTTAATTAAAACGAACTCGCCGCAGCGTGGTAGTTTGAATTTGGCGTTTTGAACTTCAATTGAGTTCATAGGACACAATATAAGTCAGAATTTGATGAAACAAGAAACGCCCGGATCTATTGAATGATAGTTTTCTAATGGAAGAGAAAAATCTTGATTTCGTCGTATAGATTTCAAGTTATGTCAAGATCAAATTTCCGGAAAAGCAGCGCCCTAAGCGTTTTAAAACCATAACGGTTTATTAAATAAAATAAAACGATTTTGAATGAATAAAAATCCGAATTTCCATTAGAAAAATCCAGATTGGAGTTATAAAATAAATATGAACTCAAGTCGAGTAAACGGATCGATTTTTGAAATAAAAAAATCATATTTTTAATTATTGAATGAAGTTAACTAATTTCGAATGAAATTAGTAAATATGGTTTTTGATCGAACTTAACATTTGTTAAGTAAACTGAATTTGTAAATTGGAATTGGAAATCCAAGAATGAAACGTGAATTAGAATCGGGAAGCAAGCAAGGATTTGAGTTTGTTGTATATAAGCGAACACAAATATATTTGAGTGAAATATTTTCAAATTAAAAGAAAATGAAACCAAGAAGCTAATTAGAAATTTAATTAGCGAGTGGAAAACGAGTTATGTAAAAATGGACGAATTGATAGAAATGAGTTGGAAGTGGCCGTGTATATGTTAAACAGGTGTGCAATGAGAAGAATGAAGATTACAATGAGTGCCCGACAAAAAGGTACACGTTTAAATTCCCATATAAGGTTTTATGCGTCGAATCGGTAAACCGCTTGGCTTTTTGATTTTCTTTTTGAATGGAAAGGGCCTAGAGAGGTGAGTTGGGGTTTGAACGATTGACCGGTACAGGGGAGATGCTAGCGAAATTTTCTGGAAATTTAAGGAGTTAGAATAATTTTAAGAAATTTGATAATAGAAATCGATATAACGATATATATCAAATTTGCTAAGAAATGAATTTAATATAAAATATTAGTGTAACGTCCCGGGGATTTGACCGCTCTAACATTGGTAATCAAACCAACTTAAAACGTTCAAATCGTCGGAGCGTATTTAGCTTATAAGGTTTAAAAACAGAATCAACACAAAAAAAACACAGAATAAATACATAACACAGTATTGAACAGGAAAATAACTTTTATTTATTTATCAAAACTTTGATACAAGAATTATCATACAGCGGAGTATAGAATACAACTTGAATGGAAAAATATTTACTATTTTAAAAATCTTCAGAGTGCGCCGTCTTTGAAATCCCCAGCTCCATTTTTCGGATCCTGAACCGTGATGTCTAAATCTGCACTTGCTCGGATCTGACCCGAGCATTCCATGCAAAAACATACAATACTCGAGTCAGGATTAATCATAGTTCAAGTAATTAATTTCAATAGGAACTAAAATATAATGGTTAATCCTATCGTTGATGTCTAAAATAAATAGTTGCGGTATCTGTTCATATCAGTTCTATCTACTTCTAGGGACAAACGACATCGGCGTCGTTTGCCAGTGCACACAAATCAGCAAGTAGCCAAAAATGATCAAAGCAGTGAGACTAAGGGCCAGAAGACGTATTCAAGCAGACAAAGCAACATGAATCTTAAACTGTGAAGTGCAACATGTAGACATGCGCAAGGGACAGAGCAGCACGATAAGCATGTTAGTACAAGTTAAACAAAATGGTGTAACTCAGGTGCAGCTCACAAAGAAGCAAGCAACACAAGAGCATGGTAAATGAATACATGTGTGCGGTTGCATGTACAAATCAAAGTAATTCAGTTCTAACTAGTGCAACAGCACAGCAGTTCAAAAGCAGGTTTAATGAAGTATGTCTTTATGTGTGCAATGCACACTTACAGTGGCATTAGTGTACAAGTGGACAGATCAAAGCATGTATTTACAAAGAATGGTGCTGGTAGTTCATTTCATGATGATCAAGCAACATGCATAAGGCAAAACAAGACTCAAGTGGACATGCATGGTCAAGTTGAACTCAAATACGCAGGCAGCATATGAATATGATGTGCATATGGGTAATGGACAGGGTCATGGCTCAATAGTTTCAAATACAACAGCAAGTAAACCATCAAGTGGCAAGCCAAGTTGTCAAGCTGCATACACTCATTTAATCAAGAGCAGGTACAATGCAGTTTCAAGTTCAATTGGTTAAAGAAAGTCAAAACAGTTCTCAACATTCATGATCAAATCAATTTGTTTGCAATAGTCATGAATATCTTTCCAATTTTATCATGCATATAAAATTTTCAAATGAACAGATCGGTGAGACTCTATGGAATGCCAAAAATTGGTACAAATGTATATATGGCATGGTGAACTTTGAAGTTTTATCTAATCGAATTTAAACCAGACATGGTGTAACAACCCGTAAAATGCGAGCCAGTTTGAAAATTTTATTTTGGCAATTTTAGCGAATTTCGATTATTTAAAATGAATTATTTTAAATAATATCGACGATAAAATTATTTTGAATGGAATTAGAACGTATATATTATACGCGTCGTCGTTAGAATATAAATAATTATATATAATTATAAAAGGAATTGAAAATGGCGCGGTAGTTCGATAATTCGATTTCAAACTTCAATTGAATGTACCGGGTGCAAAACAATCCGGATTTTAGTGAAACCAAAAATAATGGAATCTAATAGTGAATATCTTTCCAACGAATCCGAAAAATTAAAAGTTCGTAGCGGGAATCAAAAGTTATGTCCAGTTGAAAATTCTGAATAGTCGCTATGGAATTCAGGCCCTTAAAAATGGACATTTTGCAAACGACCTCGGATTTCGACGAAACCAGTTTTGTTGGGTGCGGGATGTAAAGTTATTGCTAGATTCCAAATTTCATAATATTTCGAATCAATATGTGAGCGTGGCAAAGGAAAACGTGTTTTGACCATTTCAGTTGATTTTAATCGACTGGAAATTGGCCATTTTTCCAACGGTCTCAGAATTCGACGAAACTAGTTTTGTTAGGACCGTATCGTCAATACGAAGCTAGAAAATATTTTTCGGGAATTTTTCTAGTTAGTATGTGGCCCCGGTAATTTGAAATGTACGTTTAAAATTCAATATAATGATTTAAATGTAAATTAAACGGAAACTGATTCAAACAGTCGAATCAGCCCACGTGGCATATCCCATTGAGTTCGGAATGGGGGTAAAACGCTATGGACGACAGGCGGTGGACCTCGTTTAGGGGTCGTATGTAAAAGTCAACTTTTAAAATAATTAAATAATTAAATAATATAAAAAAAAGGGAAAATCCTCTCCTTAAAACCCGTTGGCCCCCCCCTGATTAAATCAGAAATCATAAAAGAAAAAAAAAGGGAAAAGGGGGACGGAGGAGCTCGTCCCTCCTCCGATGAAGCCGCCACCAGTAGCCGCTCGAACCCCGACCATCAGACCCCATCCGTTCACCGCACCCCCCCTTCCCTCTGCGAACAACCGACGAGACCCCCCCCCCCTTCCCTCTGCGAACAACCGACGAGACCCCCCCCTCAGATTCGAGACCGCCGCCCTAAACCCCACGCCCCCTCTTCGACGAACACCATCGAGCCCCCTTTTTTCTTCGCAGGTAAATTTATTTTATTTTATTTTCATCTTTGAATTCTGATTTTATAAAACATTTAAAAACTGATTTTTATGTTTTAAGATTCTGATTTTAAAGGATTTAAGAAACCGTTTTTTTTAAGAAGATTTTAAAACAGTTTTTTTTTAAAGGATTAAAAACTGAATTGATTTTGAAAAGGATTTAAAAACTGATTTGAAAAGCATTTTAAAACTGAATTGATTTTGAAAAGGATTTAAAAACTGATTTAGTTTAAAGACAAAAAACAATTTTTATATATTTTAAAAACTGATTTAGTTTAAAGACAAAAAACGATTTTTATATATTTTAAAAACTGATTTAGTTTAAAGACAAAAAACGATTTTTATATATTTTAAAAACTGATTTTGTTTAAAGAAAAGAAACTGATTTTTATGTTTTTAAAAACTGATTTTGCTTAAAAGTAAAATCTTTAAAGAGAAAAAGGATTTGAGCTTCAAGAAGTAAAAATCAGATTTTTAGATATTTAAAGTCGAAGTAAAAATTCGATTTTTATATATTGAACTTTGAAGTAAAAATAGAAATTCATATGTTAAAAAGATTAGATTTTGAAAATGAAATAGATTAGATTTTTATGTTAGAAAAGGCGAAAACTTCGAAATAAAAATATGATTTTTATATATTGAACTTCGAAATAAAAATATGATTTTTATATATTGAACTTCGAAATAAAAATAGGATTTTTATATATTGAACTTCGAAATAAAAATAGGATTTTTATATATTGAACTTCGAAATAAAAATAGGATTTTTATATGTTGAACTTCGAAATAAAAATATGATTTTTATATATGGAATAGCGAAGTAAAAATTCGATTTTTACATAGGTAGTGAAAGCGGACAACGAAGAAGGCGAAGATGAGGTAGCAACGAAGGTTTCTGCAAATGAAGTGCCGTGGAGCTTGGATAGCTATATGTGAGAATTTCTCACCTTTCAATTTCATTTCTATTTATATATATATACTAGGATGCAGACGGTGCTTAGTAGCACCCGACACCCGTCCACAGACCATGGACTTGTTTGTTTAGTTGAATGTGGGGTGATTGATTTATTTGTTTGGTTGAAATGAAATTGATATGATTGATGTGTGAATGGCGTGGGCCTTCACTAGACCGGGGATAAGGCTAGGCCTTGTCCCGTTTCTAGTATCGTGCCGTTATGCCGCCGAAATTTTCTAAAATAAGTTAGAAAAATAAAAATATCATTTTATTGAATAAATGAATTGAATAGAAATTCATAGGTTGAAATAAAATGTTTTATCGTTAAAAATATAATTTTTAACATGAAGTGAATAAAATAGAATATTCATTTACAAACCAGACGGTTTGTTTATGTACACCTATTTGAATGACATTGATTGGGACGATAAATTTTACACATCGCCCAACAGCACAAATAAAATATGTGTTTGATTGTTTGAAACCCCACACGGGTGTTGGGATGAAATTTGAAGTTCACTCATCCCGATTGATTGAATATGTCGATCGGTTGATTGACAAGCTGTTTTAAGCGTTGGATATCTATATTTGATGCTTATACAGTGTAGTGCACTTTGGTTGATGGTTGATTATTTTTCCATGTTATTATATACATGTGTTGTATGAAAATCCATATAATTAACTTTATATGGTAATTGATTGGGCCTCATTCCAGTTTTAAAATAGAAATATTTGAAATAGAAATATTCGAAATGGAATATTTGAAAATATCAATATATGAAGCCGTGTTGATTAGATTGACGCCATTTTGACGTGAACGATATTTATATCGATTTTATTCATTTTAAAATGAATATTAAAAAGCAATTTTGGAATCGAATATTTCGAAATGAAGTGAATTGAAAACGATTTCGAAATAAAGTGAATTGAAAACGATTTCGAAATGAATTGAATTGAAAACGATTTCGAAATGAATTGAATTGAAAACGATTTCGAAATGAATTGAATTGAAAACGATTTCGAAATGAATTGAATTGAAAACGATTTCGAAATGAATTGAATTGAAAACGATTTCGAAATGAATTGAATTGAAAACGATTTCGAAATGAATTGAATTGAAAACGATTTCGAAATGAATTGAATTGAAAAGATTTCGAAATGAATTGAATTGAAAACGAATTCAAATTGAATTGAAAGCGAAGTGAAATGAATTCAAATTGAATTGAAATTTGAATCGAATAGAAATGAATTTTAAAACGAATTTATAAAGAAGAATTCAATTTTGATTTGGATTGAAAGGAAAGTTGAAATTGCTTTTGAAACGATTTTAAAACTATTTATATAATTCGTTTTAAATAGAAATCGACGAAATATATATTATATATATATTATATATATAATATAATGGCCTGAATAGAACGCGCCGCGCCGCGGCAGTTCGTGAATTTCGACCATTTATTTCAAATGGACATTACGGGAAATCCGACCGTCGGATTCTCCTAAAACCGGAACCGTTGGGTTCATATTGAAAAGAGCTTTCTAACGAATGTGATAAATTAGAAATCTAACGGTTGGATTTGGAATTATGTCTAAATCAAATTTGAAAAAGGTCGCTATAAGTGCAGTTCGATGGCCATTGATGGAAATCGACTGTACGGGCCTTGATAAAATTATTAAAAATAGTAATAATTTGTGTAAAATCATAAGAAATGATTTGTGAAGATTTGGGATGAAAAACTCCATATTTGAAAAGATAAAAATAGATTTTTATCGAAATGAACTAGTTTTGAACTAGAATTATAATTCTATTTATTTTTAAATAAATAAATTGAATTTGAAAAGGGTTTTGAAAATAACCAAAATTTCCAATGATTGCATTGGAGTGGATTTGAATCGAAATTGTCTTCGGAATATTTCGATGTTGGAATTCGTGATTATACAGATGTTGTTATGGAAATTTGAAAGATATATATTTATATCGTTATTTCCAATACGACATTTGTTAGTCGTAGAATTTGATATTGAATATAAGCCGATATATTTTCTATTCAGAGCCTTGTATTGAATATCAAATGTGATTTGGGTTTGTCGCGAATGGTGTCTTCACCAACACTGTTCTTGAACCTAGTTGTGAAAAGGTTAAATCTTTTTATTTAGATTTAATGAAGTGTACCAATTAAACGATATTTAATTGGAATTGAATTGGTATTGATTTTTGGGTTTATCGTGAACAGTGTTTTAAATAACACTTGTTCTTCAACCCGATAATTAATGGAATGTGATTTTGGGTTTATCGTGAACCGTGTTTTAAATGACACTGATTCTTTAACCCAGTTAAAGATTAAAACTAAGTGGAGTTTTAATGAATCTTTAATTAGATTGAGATGATCGAAAATGGAGTATCACCAGTTTTGCTCCAGGCGATGGTTAAATCTTTAATTAGATTTGAATGTGAAATGGTAATTGAATTTACCGATAACACTTTGGTGTTAGATATGAAGTATTACCAGTTTTACTTCATGGGATGAATAGGTTGGGATTGGGAAATAAAATAAATGATTACTTCGGTGTGGTTCGCTAATCCCGACTAGTTTGAATTGATATTCAAAGGAGATTAAAGAATAAATTTAAAGAATTTATCTTGGATAAAATTAATGGGAACTTTTCCCAAAGTATAGGAATATTTGAATAAAAGAATATTCTGAATTGGAATGAGGCGTATGTTGTGTTTGTGTAACACTTTTATAATATATACGCGAGTTATTCAGAAAGACCGGGTTAACCCCATTCTGAATAACTGATTCGACGTGGTGTCGAAGATGAAGACGATGGTCGAAGGCCGGAAGTCTTCACGTCGTTTGGGTGATAACTGATGATCTTGATTGGGCTGTACACCCAAGAAGATGGAAACAGTTAGTGATCGTCCAGACGTGCTTGGAGATCGATGGATATGCGGGGTACTAGGTGCCTCCGGTTTCGTTCAGCCCCAGAACGGACTTGTAAATGGACTGTGTGTCTGACATTGGATTTTAGTCTGTGTGATTGATTTCTATTAAATATATATCTGTTTGGCGGCGGAGAATTTATTCTCTTGCTTAACGCCCTTCTCTGAGACGTACGAGCTCAGGGGTTATATATTGATGGATATCAAACGCATGGAGTGAATTGCCTGTGTGGCATGCCTAAGTGGCAATTGATCGAGGCTTCTGTTGAAAAGCAAAGTCTTGTGGTGATGCTCAAAGCACAGCCTGTGTGGCATAGCTTTGTGTAACGTGAATTCGCGAACTTCACACCCGGTATGAACCAAAAACGGGAGAGGACATCAGGGAGGGCTTGCGTTTCTTTCTAGCTAAAAGTGGCGTCAGTGGTTTTACATGCCCTGACGAGTTTGACTTATGTGGTTGTTGCTGTTGCGAGGCGCCTCGGTTTGATCGGACGATCCGGGTCCGATGGAGTCATTTGTTGGCTCGTTTGCGCCCCAAAGGGCGGGGAGACGTATTGTTCAGGCATAATAATCCACATCGGTGGACCGGCCCTGACGATCCAGGGGGCAGTTGCGGCTGTTCCTGAGACATGGTAGGCTAGATTGTCTCGAATCGGTTGAGGACTATCTTTTGCCTCGGTTCATAGACGGAAATCCGATTTCCAAATACGTGACTTTGCGGTTTTATTTGTAAACCTATATATGGCGACATAGTGGCATGGGACGCTCATGTCGCCTATGATTGATACTTATGATTTGAAGTTGTTTTATACACTATACACTTATAATAGTATCAAATGATTTCTTTTAAACGTATCAAGCATTTTTTTTTGGCTGTTATAAGGGAAAACCCTATCCCCCGGCTTGCGTTGCATTGTGTGATAGGACCTGGGTCTTATAACAGCTTCATTTTTCTTTATTTAGCATTGCGCTGTTTGTTTTATGCACTGGTATTCTTGGGAGGAAACCCGTTCCGTGTTATACGGCGTGGTCCCTTGATTTACCTAATGATTTAAAATAAAGATTAATAACTGTTTTAGTTCTCACACCAGTCACATGACTGACCTGGAGTTTATTGTTTTAACCTAAACTCTACGTGCCCCTATTTTGACACGGGCAGCTAGTAGTTTTGGTTTTGCAGATTTATATTCACAGGGTCCTGGTTTACAGCTGGAACGATATCCGGAAAGCTTTGTATCCGTATATCTCCTTCTAGTTGTGTATTGTATTATTTTCCGCTGCTATGTATTCAAATGTAATTTGAATCTCTGATATTTCTGTGTAATATTTATTCATTTATACTCTGTATATTCTTGTAATCGGATGCATTGTTGTAATATACAATGAAATGTTCTTCTGTTTGCGTTCTGTTGTGGTTTGTTCTCGAACTATCCGACGCTTTCCTTTACGGGGAAGTTGCGGGTCTTTACACGTGGTATCAGAGCTTTGGTTTACAAAGCTCATAGAACAAGACACATTAGAACCTTACGAAAGAATTCATCAGATATTGGATTAGTAATATCCAATGAGAATGACTTGTTAGAGATGGGATCAGTAGTATCCTAGAACGAGTGTGAAGAGTATATTTTTAAAGTGAAAACAAATTTTGTTTTGAAAATTTAAATCAACTATTCGTATTTGATTATTTGTTTATATTGATTTTGGACAATTCAGTATATAAAGAATTTGCATATACGCCTTGCAAACGTATATTCAAAGTTTTAATATACTGGATAGATATGGAATCACATTCTAGTCACCCGGAGATGGTATTGATGATTGTCATGACATCATCAGTATTTATGTTCGTATTTCGAAGGTGTGATTTTCTATATATTTCCATTAGGCTGGTGTGAGAACCAAAACTTATATATAGCTAGAATACATTGTTGTGATTTGGCATCAAAACATGATTTTTTGTATATATATCAAATTATGAATTTGAAACGTTAAATTCACTAATAGATTGATGTTTGTGTTGTTTGTTCATTTGTTTGATAATTTTGAACCATTTAGCCTAATTGAATCAAATATTGAATTATATTGAAAATTTGGTCGCATTTGCTTGCATATACTTGCACTTACATTGAACAGGTCATAGCAAGGAGGCTAGAGCAGTGAATAAAGTTTGTTTGCCCGACAAATAGGTACATGTTTACTACATAATTTACTGTTTTGTTTGGGTGATGATGATTTTATGAGCCTATTGGCTAGCCGCTTGGCTTTTTCTTTTTCTTTTTGAGATCTGAAGGACCGGGGAAGCTATTTGAAATTCCCCGATGCTCCCGGTGCAGGGGAGGTTATGGCGAAATTTTTCAAAAATTTAGGGTGTTAGCCAAATTTTTGAAATTTTGAAAATTCTCAGAAACTGAAAGGTTGGAGAATGGAAGCCAGATCGAACGTAGAGTTGATTAATCAAACCACTTTCGACTTTGTTCCTTTTCAGGGACGAAAAGTTTTAAGTGGGGGAGATTGTAACAACCCGTAAAATGCGAGCCAATTTGAAATTTTTATTTTGGCAATTTTAGCGAATTTCGATTATTTAAAATGAATTATTTTAAATAATATCGACGAGAAAATTATTTTGAATGGAATTAGAATGTATATATTATACGCGTCGTCGTTAGAATATAAATAATTATATATAATTATAAAAGGAATTGAAAATGGCGCGGTAGTTCGATAAGTCGATTTCAAACTTTAATTGAATGTACCGGGTGCAAAACAATCCGGATTTTAGTGAAACCAAAAATAATGGAATCTAATAGTGAATATCTTTCCAACGAATCCGAAAAATTAAAAGTTCGTAGCGGGAATCAAAAGTTATGTCCAGTTGAAAATTCTGAATAGTCGCTATGGAATTCAGGCCCTTAAAAATGGACATTTTGCAAACGACCTCGGATTTCGACGAAACCAGTTTTGTTGGGTGCGGGATGTAAAGTTATTGCTAGATTCCAAATTTCATAATATTTCGAATCAATATGTGAGCGTGGCAAAGGAAAACGTGTTTTGACCATTTCAGTTGATTTTAATCGACTGGAAATTGGCCATTTTTCCAACGGTCTCAGAATTCGACGAAACTAGTTTTGTTAGGACCGTATCGTCAATACGAAGCTAGAAAATATTTTTCGGGAATTTTTCTAGTTAGTATGTGGCCCCGGTAATTTGAAATGTACGTTTAAAATTTAATATAATGATTTAAATGTAAATTAAACGGAAACTGATTCAAACAGTCGAATCAGCCCACATGGCATATCCCATTGAGTTCGGAATGGGGGTAAAACGCTATGGACGACAGGCGGTGGACCTCGTTTAGGGGTCGTATGTAAAAGTCAACTTTTAAAATAATAAAATAATTAAATAATATAAAAAAAGGGGAAAATCCTCTCCTTAAAACCCGTTGCCCCCCCCTGATTAAATCAGAAATCATAAAAGAAAAAGAAAAAAGGGAAAAGGGGGACGGAGGAGCTCGTCCCTCCTCCGATGAAGCCGCCACCAGTAGCCGCTCGAACCCCGACCATCAGACCCCATCCGTTTACCGCACCCCCCCCTTCCCTCTGCGAACAACCGACGAGACCCCCCCCCCCTTCCCTCTGCGAACAACCGACGAGACCCCCCCCCCTCAGATTCGAGACCGCCGCCCTAAACCCCACGCCCCCTCTTCGACGAACACCATCGAGCCCCCTTTTTTCTTCGCAGGTAAATTTATTTTATTTTATTTTCATCTTTGAATTCTGATTTTATAAAACATTTAAAAACTGATTTTTATGTTTTTAGATTCTGATTTTAAAGGATTTAAGAAACCGTTTTTTTTTAAGAAGATTTTAAAACAGTTTTTTTTAAAGGATTAAAAACTGAATTGATTTTGAAAAGGATTTAAAAACTGATTTGAAAAGCATTTTAAAACTGAATTGGTTTTGAAAAGGATTTAAAAACTGATTTAGTTTAAAGACAAAAAACGATTTTTATATATTTTAAAAACTGATTTAGTTTAAAGACAAAAAACGATTTTTATATATTTTAAAAACTGATTTAGTTTAAAGACAAAAAACGATTTTTATATATTTTAAAAACTGATTTTGTTTAAAGAAAAGAAACTGATTTTTATGTTTTTAAAAACTGATTTTGCTTAAAAGTAAAATCTTTAAAGAGAAAAAGGATTTGAGCTTCAAGAAGTAAAAATCAGATTTTTAGATATTTAAAGTCGAAGTAAAAATTCGATTTTTATATATTGAACTTTGAAGTAAAAATAGAAATTCATATGTTAAAAAGATTAGATTTTGAAAATGAAATAGATTAGATTTTTATGTTAGAAAAGGCGAAAACTTCGAAATAAAAATATGATTTTTATATATTGAACTTCGAAATAAAAATATGATTTTTATATATTGAACTTCGAAATAAAAATAGGATTTTTATATGTTGAACTTCGAAATAAAAATATGATTTTTATATATGGAATAGCGAAGTAAAAATTCGATTTTTACATAGGTAGTGAAAGCGGACAACGAAGATGGCGAAGATGCGGTAGCAACGAAGGTTTCTGCAAATGAAGTGCCGTGGAGCTTGGATAGCTATATGTGAGAATTTCTCACCTTTCAATTTCATTTCTATTTATATATATATACTAGGATGCAGACGGTGCTTAGTAGCACCCGACACCCGTCCACAGACCATGGACTTGTTTGTTTAGTTGAATGTGGGGTGATTGATTTATTCGTTTGGTTGAAATGAAATGGATATGATTGATGTGTGAATGGCGTGGGCCTTCACTAGACCGGGGATAAGGCTAGGCCTTGTCCCGTTTCTAGTATCGTGCCGTTATGCCGCCGAAATTTTCTAAAATAAGTTAGAAAAATAAAAATATCATTTTATTGAATAAATGAATTGAATAGAAATTCATAGGTTGAAATAAAATGTTTTATCGTTAAAAATATAATTTTTAACATGAAGTGAATAAAATAGAATATTCATTTACAAACCAGACGGTTTGTTTATGTACACCTATTTGAATGACATTGATTGGGACGATAAATTTTACACATCGCCCAACAGCACAAATAAAATATGTGTTTGATTGTTTGAAACCCCACACGGGTGTTGGGATGAAATTTGAAGTTCACTCATCCTGATTGATTGAATATGTCGATCGGTTGATTGACAAGCTGTTTTAAGCGTTGGATATCTATATTTGATGCTTTTACAGTGTAGTGCACTTTGGTTGATGGTTGATTATTTTTCCATGTTATTATATACATGTGTTGTATGAAAATCCATATAATTAACTTTATATGGTAATTGATTGGGCCTCATTCCAGTTTTAAAATAGAAATATTTGAAATAGAAATATTCGAAATGGAATATTTGAAAATATCAATATATGAAGCCGTGTTGATTAGATTGACGCCATTTTGACGTGAACGATATTTATATCGATTTTATTCATTTTAAAATGAATATTAAAAAGCAATTTTGGAATCGAATATTTCGAAATGAAGTGAATTGAAAACGATTTCGAAATAAAGTGAATTGAAAACGATTTCGAAATGAATTGAATTGAAAACGATTTCGAAATGAATTGAATTGAAAACGATTTCGAAATGAATTGAATTGAAAACGATTTCGAAATGAATTGAATTGAAAACGATTTCGAAATGAATTGAATTGAAAACGATTTCGAAATGAATTGAATTGAAAACGATTTCGAAATGAATTGAATTGAAAAGATTTCGAAATGAATTGAATTGAAAACGAATTCAAATTGAATTGAAAGCGAAGTGAAATGAATTCAAATTGAATTGAAATTTGAATTGAATAGAAATGAATTTTAAAACGAATTTATAATGAAGAATTCAATTTTGATTTGGATTGAAAGGAAAGTTGAAATTGCTTTTGAAACGATTTTAAAACTATTTATATAATTCGTTTTAAATAGAAATCGACGAAATATATATTATATATATTATATATATAATATAATGGCCTGAATAGAACGCGCCGCGCCGCGGCAGTTCGTGAATTTCGACCATTTATTTCAAACGGACATTACGGGAGATCCGACCGTCGGATTCTCCTAAAACCGGAACCGTTGGGTTTGTATTGAAAAGAGCTTTCTAAAGAATGTGATAAATTAGAAATCTAACGGTTGGATTTGGAATTATGTCCAAATCAAATTTGAAAAAGGTCGCTATAAGTGCAGTTCGATGGCCATTGATGGAAATCGACTGTACGGGCCTTGATAAAATTATTAAAAATAGTAATAATTTGTGTAAAATCATAAGAAATGATTTGTGAAGATTTGGGATGAAAAACTCCATATTTGAAAAGATAAAAATAGATTTTTATCGAAATGAACTAGTTTTGAACTAGAATTATAATTCTATTTATTTTTAAATAAATAAATTGAATTTGAAAAGGGTTTTGAAAATAACCAAAATTTCCAATGATTGCATTGGAGTGGATTTGAATCGAAATTGTCTTCGGAATATTTCGATGTTGGAATTCGTGATTATACAGATGTTGTTATGGAAATTTGAAAGATATATATTTATATCGTTATTTCCAATACGACATTTGTTAGTCGTAGAATTTGATATTGAATATAAGCCGATATATTTTCTATTCAGAGCCTTGTATTGAATATCAAATGTGATTTGGGTTTGTCGCGAATGGTGTCTTCACCAACACTGTTCTTGAACCTAGTTGTGAAAAGCTTAAATCTTTTTATTTAGATTTAATGAAGTGTACCAATTAAACGATATTTAATTGGAATTGAATTGGTATTGATTTTTGGGTTTATCGTGAACAGTGTTTTAAATAACACTTGTTCTTCAACCCGATAATTAATGGAATGTGATTTTGGGTTTATCGTTAACCGTGTTTTAAATGACACTGATTCTTTAACCCAGTTAAAGATTAAAACTAAGTGGAGTTTTAATGAATCTTTAATTAGATTGAGATGATCGAAAATGGAGTATCACCAGTTTTGCTCCAGGCGATGGTTAAATCTTTAATTAGATTTGAACGTGAAATGGTAATTGAATTTACCGATAACACTGTGGTGTTAGATATGAAGTATTACCAGTTTTACTTCATGGGATGAATAGGTTGGGATTGGGAAATAAAATAAATGATTACTTCGGTGTGGTTCGCTGATCCCGACTAGTTTGAATTGATATTCAAAGGAGATTAAAGAATAAATTTAAAGAATTTATCTTGGATAAAATTAATGGGAACTTTTCCCAAAGTATAGGAATATTTGAATAAAGTAATATTCTTAATTGGAATGAGGCGTATGTTGTGTTTGTGTAACACTTTTATAATATATACGCGAGTTATTCAGAAAGACCGGGTTAACCCCATTCTGAATAACTGATTCGACGTGGTGTCGAAGATGAAGACGATGGTCGAAGGCCGGAAGTCTTCACGTCGTTTGGGTGATAACTGATGATCTTGATTGGGCTGTACACCCAAGAAGATGGAAACAGTTAGTGATCGTCCAGACGTGCTTGGAGATCGATGGATATGCGGGGTACTAGGTGCCTCCGGTTTCGTTCAGCCCCAGAACGGACTTGTAAATGGACTGTGTGTCTGACATTGGATTTTAGTTTGTGTGATTGATTTCTATTAAATATATATCTGTTTGGCGGGGGAGAATTTATTCTCTTGCTTAACGCCCTTCTCTGAGACGTACGAGCTCAGGGGTTATATATTGATGGATATCAAACGCATGGAGTGAATTGCCTGTGTGGCATGCCTAAGTGGCAATTGATCGAGGCTTCTGTTGAAAAGCAAAGTCTTGTGGTGATGATCAAAGCACAGCCTGTGTGGCATAGCTTTGTGTAACGTGAATTCGCGAACTTCACACCCGGTATGAACCAAAAACGGGAGAGGACATCAGGGAGGGCTTGCGTTTCTTTCTAGCTAAAAGTGGCGTCAGTGGTTTTACACGCCCTGACGAGTTTGACTTATGTGGTTGTTGCTGTTGCGAGGCGCCTCGGTTTGATCGGACGATCCGGGTCCGATGGAGTCATTTGTTGGCTCGTTTGCGCCCCAAAGGGCGGGGAGACGTATTGTTCAGGCATAATAATCCACATCGGTGGACCGGCCCTGACGATCCAGGGGGCAGTTGCGGCTGTTCCTGAGACATGGTAGGCTAGATTGTCTCGAATCGGTTGAGGACTATCTTTTGCCTCGGTTCATAGACGGAAATCCAATTTCCAAATACGTGACTTTGCGGTTTTATTTGTAAACCTATATATGGCGACATAGTGGCATGGGACGCTCATGTCGCCTATGATTGATACTTATGATTTGAAGTTGTTTTATACACTATACACTTATAATAGTATCAAATGATTTCTTTTAAACGTATCAAGCATTTTTTTTTGGCTGTTATAAGGGAAAACCCTATCCCCCGGCTTGCGTTGCATTGTGTGATAGGACCTGGGTCTTATAACAGCTTCATTTTTCTTTATTTAGCATTGCGCTGTTTGTTTTATGCACTGGTATTCTTGGGAGGAAACCCGTTCCGTGTTATACGGCGTGGTCCCTTGATTTACCTAATGATTTAAAATAAAGATTAATAACTGTTTTAGTTCTCACACCAGTCACATGACTGACCTGGAGTTTATTGTTTTAACCTAAACTCTGGGTGCCCCTATTTTGACACGGGCAGCTAGTAGTTTTGGTTTTGTAGATTTATATTCACAGGGTCCTGGTTTACAGCTGGAACGATATCCGGAAAGCTTTGTATCCGTATATCTCCTTCTAGTTGTGTATTGTATTATTTTCCGCTGCTATGTATTTAAATGTAATTTGAATCTCTGATATTTCTGTGTAATATTTATTCATTTATACTCTGTATATTCTTGTAATCGGATGCATTGTTGTAATATACAATGAAATGTTCTTCTATTTGCGTTCTGTTGTGGTTTGTTCTCGAACTATCCGACGCTTTCCTTTACGGGGAAGTTGCGGGTCTTTACACATGGGTTCAGTCTTCCACTTTTACTCATGAAGGTATATTCATCAACTTAGGCCTTTATAGATAGAAAGCAATTATCAATACTTCAGCTATATGTACATATATGAAAAATGCAGGAAGTTTATGAATAGTTCGGGCCTTATACAGGTGGACATGTTGTACTTAAAAATGCAGTTATCACAACGAACACCATATCCGGAACCGAGCCAGATGCATAATTGATGTGATTAGGAAGTATGATAATGGGTTAGTGAACATGTGTTCCAGCTTCGAAACAGAGCAAGCAAGATGAGTGAGAGGAACCAAATATGTAAATACACATTCACGCATATCCGGGTTCAGCTTAACAGTAAATGGGTTGTACTTAGAAGGGTATAAGTAAATGGCCCGACACCTATATTTTTAAATCTATACAATTTCCCAAATAATAGCAAGACAGAGGTATAGTAGCGCAGCATTTGGTGTATGCGTATGCCATTTAATACGTATATACATATATAGCAATACATATATACACGTATGTGATCGGCCACCACATATGCACCCATACTGTATATAAATCATGGTATTGAATACCAAAGGCCGAGACTAAGTAAGAGGATATTAAAGTTGGTATACATGCAACTCATACTTAGTGTATTAATCAGTGAACATGGTAAGCATGTAGTTATGAGGAGGCAACATACATCTGCAACCGAAATGTCAAATGACTCAACAGCCAAACATGTTCAAGTTATCAAATTCGGTTTATCTAAGTTACAACAGTATTCAGTTTATCAATATTAAGCAGTATTCAGGTTATCAATATTAAACAGTATTCAGGTGAAAACAGCATTCAGGTTATCGATATCAAACAGTATTCAGGTTATTGATATCAAAACAGTATTCAGGTGAAAACAGTATTCAGGTCAGGCCATTTAGTTCAAAAATCCGGATCATGGCATACAGATATGAACGTATAGTTAGGATCGCAAGTTCGGGTCAGTCATTGACACACTTAAAGAGCATGTAAAAATACCACAACTATACCAAGTGTGTTCACAAATGAAGGTTTTGGAACTACAAGCATACACACTGATAATAGTATGACAGTGTTCATGTTTGGACCAATGACTAAGTGATCTACCAAACCAAAATTAGTTCAACTTCAGATTCATAAATCTGATTCATGATTTTAAGGCATCCCAGAACCTCGCAAGGCAACAAAAACAAATCCAACCAAGCTTTCGTATTCTAATTCCCATTGAAATTTAAAATACTTGAACTAAGATTAATCAATTGTGAGCTCCAAAAGAAACTCACCTTAAAACAGCCAGAGGAAGGCGCGAGCGTGGATTGGAACTTGCCAAGGTGGAGAAGACTTCGGATCTGGACTGGCTTCAGCTCCAGACTTTGAAGAAGAATTGATGGTTCGAGGAAAATCGGCTTCGGTCACGTGTGGCCCAGAAGGGTGCTCGAACGATGGTGGGCGGTGGCCATCGTTGGTTACAGCAAACAAAGATCAGAAGCGAGGCGAGGGTGAGGACGGTGGCTTCGGCGTTGGTATGGAGGCCGTTGCGACTTACATCAAAAAGACGGTGGCCATGGATTTTATTTGAGAAAACAAAATTCGATTTGGGAACTAGGGATTTCGGCCAACTGAAGGAGGTAGGAAATGATTTGTGTTGAGGGCAAAAGAACGAGGCGTGTGATTTATAAGAGTAGAACCCGTGGGAAGCAAGGCAACGAAATGGATATTAACTGAGGAAGGTGATTATCTGGGATAGGTAATTTTTGGAGAAAAATTTACTTACGTTAATTTAATATATAACTGCACTGTAAACTGTCGTTGACAATCAATATTTGTACCGTAACCATAGTCTTCAAATAAAATAAAAATTATACGTACCCCTACGTTTTAACGTTCTGAATCCGCTAAAACTAATTTAATTGTAAGTCGACTCCATTTGTGTGCAACGATATTTTTATTATTCTTTTGTTCGCTGATTTTATTCAGTTGTCCACCACTGTTCTGTTTGATTCCGAATTTGAAACATAAAATTCTATTTTCTTTATATACGCTAGT
Organism: Allium sativum; assembly: GCA_030737875.1. Taxonomy (NCBI): domain Eukaryota; kingdom Viridiplantae; phylum Streptophyta; class Magnoliopsida; order Asparagales; family Amaryllidaceae; genus Allium; species Allium sativum. Next base: position 789,720,338 of record CM060924.1, read on the forward strand.
ACACACATATCCAACCAAATCCAATTCAGATACTCAACGATAAATATTTGATTCTCAACCAACTATTCTGAATTAAATATTGAATTCATTTCAACTCAAAAATAATACATTTGATTTTGAATTCTAACTCCAATATCAATAAAAATGATCATTCATCGTAAAATCTTTAATTAATCCGATATTCCAGCTGTCAAAATTTCTGGGTCGTTACATTCTTTCCCCCTTTAAACTTTTCGTCCTCGAAAAGGAGAGATTGTTAGAGTTGTATACTTCAAATTTTCATATTCGTGTGAAATCTTAACACAACTAATTTAAATATCAATATTTAAGCTACTGACCTTCTTTACTTATCCATTATATTCAATTACTCAGAAATCATATTTCCTTATAGTTAGAATCAATTTTGATCAAATGCAATTTCCTTTATTTTCCGATTCGGTTTTATTTATTTTCACGCTTTCTGAACTATACTCAATTTTGCTCATACCAACTTCCATGTCAAATTATTTTGAGATATTTCCCAATTCCTCGTCTAATCCAAACCTCTAAGAGATTCAAAATCGTATAATTTCTTTTTAGAACCATATTCTTTTTAAATTTCAATCTCTCTGCATAAACTGGATTTACGCATCTCAATCATTTCAAATTTCATTTTAAACATCATCTGTCAACGTTACTTATCCACCGTTGCAACTGTAATGGGTCTAGGCTTAGCAACCCCCAACCCAATCTTCTTACATTCAATCCATTTAATCCTTTCCAATACTCATTGTAGAGTGTAAATAACATCTCCTCTTCCAGATACAAATTTTCTACTTGAAAATTTCCAAAAATCCCAATTTCAAAATTCGTGTGGAAAAATATTTGTATCATTACATCAAAGCTATGTACTTGAAAACATTTCAAAATTCTTTTTCTTAACTTATTACGTTAGATATACTTTAATTTCAAATTATTGACTTGGAAATACTTGATAACTCGAAGTTTGACAAGTCTATTGTCGTTCTCACAGATGTTAGGCATACGCTGGCCAGGCGCACGACTAAAATCTACAAGTACTAAACATTTTTGCTTCAACTCCCAGAGAAAATAATTCAAAAATTCATTTAAAAACAGATACGGAAAGTACCAATGTGATATTGATTTGTTAATTGTTCATGAATCGCAGATACACAATGGTTTCGTCTGGATTCCCCAAAAAACATCTGTACCCGTAGGAATTCACTTCCCTGCGAATTTCGTCATGGACAGATCAACGGAAGATACTTAAGAATCAAAGGACGATCTGAGGTCATTGAGCGTTGGTTGCTCTCTCTCAGGATCACAAATCAAATTATCAAGTCACGAGGACCAATCAAGTCACGAAGACTAACTGCTGCATCAAACAGGTGGCTTACTATCGCTAAGATATCTCAACATTGCATGGCTCCATTCTACCTTTAGTAACTCTAGTGGTTACATCTCTTTCACTTGTAGATATGCCATGTGGACCGCAGGTACACAATGGTTACGCCTGGGTCCCCCAGGAAACATCCATACCCATAAGCTTTCACAGCTCTACGGATTACGCCCTTTTAATTCGACTGTAGATCGCAGCAGTCACAATGGTTACGCTTGGTTCCCCCAAGAAACATCCGTCCGCCGTAGGCTATCTGCAGCCCTGCGAATTTCGCTACACGGTCGAATTCAACGACTCTAGATCGCAGCGATCACAATGGTTACGCTTGATTCCCTCAAGAAACATCCGACCGCCGTAGGCTTTCTGCAGCCCTGCGAATTACGCTAGCAGCCGTTCTCAATGGCAACTCATGAGTTTTATGTCCGGACAACCTACTTCCACCAGCAGCATATCTCAACCAAGCTCGAAATTCAAGGAGAAAGAAGGTACTTTCCTTATCGTTGATTTGAAAACATATAATACTATATACATATAGTATTTTATTTCATAAATCATACTTATGTCATTTACATAAGATTTTCTTCCCAAATCATATTTCAAACATCTCGTCTTATATAAATTTTGTTATATAAGATCTCACTTCAAATCGATTACCTTCTAATTCAGTAGCTTTTAAATTCACTGAATTCTTATATATTTTGCATATAAGTTTCAGAAACTTCTATTTCTCATATCCAAAATCGAATATCCTCAAATTCCATAAATTTTCAATATTTCAGCTTTGATCTCTAAATCAATTCGGATATCTGACATCTTTTCCAACTCAGATTTAAAATTTAATTTTTTCTCCCAAATTTCCAATTCCTAAGTCCCTTACTCAATTCGAATCTTAATACTCCCACCATCTCTGAATTTTTCCACATTTGCACAATTACTCTTCTTTATTCACCTCCTTCGACCGTCAATTAGCAAACGAGCAACTCCTAAGTATCAATCCCGAAGGCCGAAACCAACATCAGATCGACACTCGGGAAATTATTCAACTTACCAATCTCCAGTCAGTTTCTAAATCTGTTAACTCCATTCCTTAATTTTGCTTATCAATCATTGCCTCTGCAATTCTCAAATTCAGTTTACACATCCCCTTGTTTTACGCTCTACCTTCCTTTGTTCTAGACGTGCAGCTCTTTCTTATTTTGTTCTTGCCATTCTAATTTATCAAACCTCGTTAGCCGCTCACGATCTTTTGCAAAACATTTCAAATCTTCTTATTCATTCTTTTTAAATTCAATAAAATCTCTTATTACCATTGGGGAGAACATTTCCATATATTCACAAATCTTTATTCTCCATAGAAAATATATTTTATTCATCCTGGGAAACATTTCTAAATTCGTTATTTGGATTAAACAGATATTAAATAAAATACCGCTATTTTCGCTTAACTGCCAACACTCAATTAACACTTAAACCACTCTTACTATCGAACCTTGACTATTTCTTAGTAAACAATGAAGTCAAACAGGTTGGGGTATATTTACCTCTCAGACCTTAATTGAACAACATTATTAACTTTGAAATAGATCAAGTTCACAGTTAACAAAACACTCATTCTCATAATTTCCGAATTCAAATTAAGAATTTTATTCTTTTACTAAAATTGTTAATTATAACAATAATTTATGCCTTTGGAAATATATAACTTTAAATAATACTTTATTCATTAAATTTTTAATTAAAATAAAAAAAAAATAACATTTTCTGAAATTCAACACAATTGACTTCACGCATAATCTTCTTTCGAATAATCCCGTATTCGATAACATAATCCGAACTTTGGAAAAAAAAAATCTCACTTTACTTATATTCTGAACTTCAGAATAATCCCACTGTATTGGTCAACTCAATTTCTTTTATCCACAATTTCATTTGCAAAACCTTTGCTTTCACACGTTATTTACTTCTAAAAAGTAAATATTATTTCTCTTTCAAAATCCGAACTTGTCACACCAACTTAATTCTGATTTTGTTAAATATTGATTCAAATCACTTCACAATCTTCGTTCATATATCGCTTCATTTTCAGTTCTCGTTCACAATTCACTTCTTGTTATTTAATTAACAAGTTTATAACTTGCTATCGAATTCATATATTCGATTTTTCATTGTTGGTTTGAAACCAATTACAATTCATCTAGCCAAGTTCTAAATAAATTAGCAATAAAATTTGACACGGTCAAATTCTAATTGTAACCTTTTTGCTTTTAATATCTTTAATTTATATTTCCAACAAAATAAAGTTCACCATCTCATCTTTGGAACGATTTCAAGTTTCTCATTTTCATTCGAATTTTTATCAAATTTCTTATTTCCAATCAATTTCAGTTATCCTTGAATTCTAAAGTACACGATCAGATAAATTGATTTGTTGATTATCTTGTACTTATCTTCGTTTGATATTATCCGATGATGGATCTAGATTCAAATCTAAGGGAATCTTATCGAAGAATAATTCTCGCAAACCTGGATTCGAAGACTTCTGAAGACTGGGGATTCCGAACAATTTTTTTTTAAATCTCAAAATAAATTTTTATTTCCGCTGTATCAGTTCCAAAAGAGTAATTTATATATTATTTCCAAAAAAATTTCCTTTTTCAAAATTTACTTTAAAATTATTTTCATTTTCAAAATTTTAAATTTCGAAAACATTTTAATTTTGGAAATCGCTTTTCTAGTGTCGATCCTGTTATTTAAACCCGATAAACTAAGCTTTGAATAAACCAAAGCTCTGATACCACTGTAATGTCCCTGGGATTTGACCGCTCTAACATTGGTAATCAAACCAACTTAAAACGTTCAAATCGTCGGAGCGTATTTAGCTTATAGGGTTTAAAAACAGAATCAACACAAAAAAAAAACACAGAATAAATACATAACACAGTATTGAACAGGAAAATAACTTTTATTTATTTATCAAAACTTTGATACAAGAATTATCATACAGCGGAGTATAGAATACAACTTGAATGGAAAAATATTTACTATTTTAAAAATCTTCAGAGTGCGCCGTCTTTGAAATCCCCAGCTCCATTTTTCGGATCCTGAACCGTGATGTCTAAATCTGCACTTGCACGGATCTGACCCGAGCATTCCATGCAAAAACATACAATACTCGAGTTAGGATTAATCATAGTTCAAGTAATTAATTTCAATAGGAACTAAAATATAACGGTTAATCCTATCGTTGATGTCTAAAATAAATAGTTGCGGTATCTGTTCATATCAGTTCTATCTACTTCTAGGGACAAACGACATCGGCGTCGTTTGCCAGTGCACACAAATCAGCAAGTAGCCAAAAATGATCAAAGCAGTGAGACTAAGGGCCAGAAGACGTATTCAAGCAGACAAAGCAACATGAATCTTAAACTGTGAAGTGCAACATGTAGACATGCGCAAGGGACAGAGCATCACGATAAGCATGTTAGTACAAGTTAAACAAAATGGTGTAACTCAGGTGCAGCTCACAAAGAAGCAAGCAACACAAGAGCATGGTAAATGAATACATGTGTGCGGTTGCATGTACAAATCAAAGTAATTCAGTTCTAACTAGTGCAACAGCACAGCAGTTCAAAAGCAGGTTTAATGAAGTATGTCTTTATGTGTGCAATGCACACTTACAGTGGCATTAGTGTACAAGTGGACAGATCAACGCATGTATTTACAAAGAATGGTGCTGGTAGTTCATTTCATGATGATCAAGCAACATGCATAAGGCAAAACAAGACTCAAGTGGACATGCATGGTCAAGTTGAACTCAAATACGCAGGCAGCATATGAATATGATGTGCATATGGGTAATGGACAGGGTCATGGCTCAATAGTTTCAAATACAACAGCAAGTAAACCATCAAGTGGCAAGCCAAGTTGTCAAGCTGCATACACTCATTTAATCAAGAGCAGGTACATTGCAGTTTCAAGTTCAATTGGTTAAAGAAAGTCAAAACAGTTCTCAACATTCATGATCAAATCAATTTGTTTGCAATAGTCATGAATATCTTTCCAATTTTATCATGCATATAAAATTTTCAAATGAACAGATCGGTGAGACTCTATGGAATGCCAAAAATTGGTACAAATGTATATATGGCATGGTGAACTTTGAAGTTTTATCTAATCGAATTTAAACCAGACATGGGTTCAGTCTTCCACTTTTACTCATGAAGGTATATTCATCAACTTAGGCCTTTATAGATAGAATGCAGTTATCAATACTTCAGCTATATGTACATATATGAAAAATGCAGGAAGTTTATGAATAGTTCGGGCCTTATACAGGTGGACATGTTGTACTTAAAAATGCAGTTATCACAACGAACACCATATCCGGAACCGAGCCAGATGCATAATTGATGTGATTAGGAAGTATGATAATGGGTTAGTGAACATGTGTTCCGGCTTCGAAACAGAGCAAGCAAGATGAGTGAGAGGAACCAAATATGTAAATACACATTCACGCATATCCGGGTTCAGCTTAACAGTAAATGGGTTGTACTTAAAAGGGTATAAGTAAATGGCCCGACACCTATATTTTTAAATCTATACAATTTCCCAAATAATAGCAAGACAGAGGTATAGTAGCGCAGCATTTGGTGTATGCGTATGCCATTTAATACGTATATACATATATAGCAATACATATATACACGTATGTGATCGGCCACCACATATGCACCCATACTGTATATAAATCATGGTATTGAATACCAAAGGCCGAGACTAAGTAAGAGGATATTAAAGTTGGTATACATGCAACTCATACTTAGTGTATTAATCAGTGAACATGGTAAGCATGTAGTTATGAGGAGGAAACATACATCTGCAACCGAAATGTCAAATGACTCAACAGCCAAACATGTTCAAGTTATCAAATTCGGTTTATCTAAGTTACAACAGTATTCAGTTTATCAATATTAAGCAGTATTCAGGTTATCAATATTAAACAGTATTCAGGTGAAAACAGCATTCAGGTTATCGATATCAAACAGTATTCAGGTTATTGATATCAAAACAGTATTCAGGTGAAAACAGTATTCAGGTCAGGCCATTTAGTTCAAAAATCCGGATCATGGCATACAGATATGAACGTATAGTTAGGATCGCAAGTTCGGGTCAGTCATTGACACACTTAAAGAGCATGTAAAAATACCACAACTATACCAAGTGTGTTCACAAATGAAGGTTTTGGAACTACAAGCATACACACTGATATTAGTATGACAGTGTTCATGTTTGGACCAATGACTAAGTGATCTACCAAACCAAATTTAGTTCAACTTCAGATTCATAAATCTGATTCATGATTTTAAGGCATCCCAGAACCTCGCAAGGCAACAAAAACAAATCCAACCAAGCTTTCGTATTCTAATTCCCATTGAAATTTAAAATACTTGAACTAAGATTAATCAATTGTGAGCTCCAAAAGAAACTCACCTTAAAACAGCCAGAGGAAGGCGCGAGCGTGGATTGGAACTTGCCAAGGTGGAGAAGACTTCGGATCTGGACTGGCTTCAGCTCCAGACTTTGAAGAAGAATTGATGGTTCGAGGAAAATCGGCTTCGGTCACGTGTGGCCCAAAAGGGTGCTCGAACGATGGTGGGCGGTGGCCATCGTTGGTTACAGCAAACAAAGATCAGAAGCGAGGCGAGGGTGAGGACGGTGGCTTCGGCGTTGGTATGGAGGCCGTTGCGACTTACATCAGAAAGACGGTGGCCATGGATTTTATTTGAGAAAACAAAATTCGATTTGGGAACTAGGGATTTCGGCCAACTGAAGGAGGTAGGAAATGATTTGTGTTGAGGGCAAAAGAACGAGGTGTGTGATTTATAAGAGTAGAACCCGTGGGAAGCAAGGCAACGAAATGGATATTAACTGAGGAAGGTGATTATCTGGGATAGGTAATTTTTGGAGAAAAAATTACTTACGTTAATTTAATATATAACTGCACTGTAAACTGTCGTTGACAATCAATATTTGTACCGTAACCATAGTCTTCAAATAAAATAAAAATTATACGTACCCCTACGTTTTAACGTTCTGAATCCGCTAAAACTAATTTAATTGTAAGTCGACTCCGTTTGTGTGCAACGATATTTTTATTATTCTTTTGTTCGCTGATTTTATTCAGTTGTCCACCACTGTTCTGTTTGATTCCGAATTTGAAACATAAAATTCTATTTTCTTTATATACGCTAGTACACACATATCCAACCAAATCCAATTCAGATACTCAACGATAAATATTTGATTCTCAACCTACTATTCTGAATTAAATATTGAATTCATTTCAACTCAAAAATAATACATTTGATTTTGAATTCTAACTCCAATATCAATAAAAATGATCATTCATCGTAAAATCTTTAATTAATCCGATATTCCAGCTGTCAAAATTTCTGGGTCGTTACAATTAGAAAGGGCCAGTGATTGTGAAATTGTTTGATGGATGTTTATATTTTCCCTTTGATAGTTAAATCATCGACTATCAAAGATTTTTGACAATCGTTGTCAATACGGAGAGGCCGGTTGGATTTAATATCTGAAAACCACTCCGTATAGGCATAGGCGTTGCGAATTAGATTATGCTAAAGATAATTGAAGACGGAGTGAAATTCAAGAGCTTTTATGTTTGTCCAGTCCCAGGACAACTTGTATGGATAAATGTCTGACAGAAAAATTCCCAACGGTCACATAAGACGATCTTTTCAAGGTATTACGTCTAGTGGCGGAAAAATTCATTTCTATTAGTTTTATACCCGTAATATTTTTGGGAAGATCAAGTAGTGATTTAACGGGCTTGACGATGTGGCATTCAAAGTGTATGGTGGCCAGATGTTCTAAAAGATTGACGTAGCCTCAAGCCTCATAACTAGGAAATGACAAAAATCGGGCAGGCAGCATGGCTATGTGGGTCGCTCCTATTAGGGTATATAATCACCTATCTAGAGAAAATCCTTTTACTTCTTTAATCTATTTTGATGTTGTCCCTTTTCAGGAAATGGTGGTTTGAGCCCAACCGTTGGTGATATACATTCGATACACTCAAGCGAAATGAGTGGTCGGTCATGTGTAGGCCGGGTTGCAAGGCGTTCTTGTTGAACCCAGTGTGTTCGCCTTTAGAGATACACTATCGGCAAGTGGTCCCATACCTTGTTATAGCTGGAATTCAATCTCCAATAAGCGCCCTGCGGTTTTTGATTTTATACTATGTATGTATAGTGTAAGATGCAAGCGTTCTACTATTTGGTTATTTATTTGATTAGACATTATTATAATACCACTGGATTTTGATATCAAAAATGTTTTGGGTTATAGTAAGGTAAAAACCGTCCGTGTTTATGAGTGGGCCGGTCTTACTATTATCCTTTTCTTTCAAAGTTTTTTTCCAAGGTTAAACAATATGGTTGGAGTTTACTCACACCAGTCCCATGACTGACCCGGAGTTTATTTTGTTTGTTTTCTTCCTAAACTCTTGGATGCCCAAATTTGTACGGGAAGTCAAGTGTTTCAGGTTTTACAGATACACTTGGAGGAGCTTGAAGCAGGAGGCTTCAATGTTAGTTATTTAGAGTTATTTCCGCTGTACCAAATGTTGTATTGTACTCTGATGATGGTATGTATACATGATATAAAATTTTGTATTTCAAACCTTATGTTATATAATATATTTTATTCGTTCTGCTGTGAGGTTCTGTATTGTTATTTCTGTTCATCTTCTATCTTTTCTATTTTCCTTAACCATAATGACTCGTATTTCTGTATTATTTGAGTTGGACATGGGGTGTTAGTATGCTTAGATAGTATGGATTTGCGCGCCATTACAGTTGGTATCAGAGCTTAGGTTGAGCGAATACCTAGGCTTTGGTGGGGGTTTACTCATTAGAGATAGGGTCAGTAGTGGCCTAGAATGAGTTGAGTGTATATATGAGAGAGCATACTTGTAAGTTGATATAAAATTATTTTATATTGTGTTGGCGTGTCTGTTGAGAGGTTTACGAATTCTTGTCGAATCGTGGGACGCCACGACGTCGATAGGAGTTTCTAAACACTTGAACAGAGGAATTCGACATGATACTGTTTTAAAGTGGGTAAATAAAATAATTTATCCAAAATTATATTTTGATATAAAAAGAAATAAATTTTCTAAAATTATTTATATATGGATGTGTTGGTTGTTATTATAATCAAACAAGATTATAAAACTGAAATGGTTATATATTATCAAATGGAATTTGTATAAGAATGAAATATACAAATAAGATGAAATTGAATTGAATTCAAACCACAATTTGGAACTTAAAACCCGGATAGTTGGAAAATATTTTTTCAAAGTATATAGCTTTGTTTTGAAGGGATTTTTGAATAAAATTTATTTTGAATGGATATTGAAAGTGATAAAGCACTGAACTCACTTCAGTCACTGGGGAATAAATCCGATGTTGAAGCGCGGTATCACCGGTGTTCATTTCCAAGTTTCTAAGTGATGGTTTGCTACCTTAGTAAGATTTCCAATGGAAATTTATTTTAGAAAACAAGTTGTTTGGAAAATTCAAATATTTTGAATTTGTGATGGTTAAATATATCTACGTATATATTTAAATGATTTCAAAGTTGTTTGAAATAAATACTAGGAATTTGAATTCTTGAATTTAAATTTAACTTAAGCAAGTTAAATAAATCGAAATGATGGAAACCAATTAAACGAATTGAAATTGAATATTCCGATAAAGACTTAAAGTTGTATGGGACTTGAACTATAGAATATGAAATACTGAATTATAACAAAGTGAGCTTTTGGAAAGATAACAGGTCTGTAGCATTTCTTCTGCCTTAGTAATTTCGGGGACGAAATTCTTTTAAGGGGGAAGGAATGTAACATCCCAGATTTTAGCTATTTAATTTTTAAACATATAAATTTATTTTAAATGTTGAATTGAAATAATAAATGGATTTTTATTGAATTTATAGATTCAATAATCATTTTATGATTTAATATGGAATATGTCGAATTACCGTAATATGAAAACGTAATAAAATTAAATTTAGAGTTAAAACAGAATTAAAACAATTCATTTGATCAATAATATTTCTATATTGAATTAGAACAATAATAAGTATTTATTTTCAATGAATTTAATTTGAATTGTCAAATTAATATTGATAGTGTGTAAAACGATCGAATTAATTTCAGAATATCGTATGGTGTTGGGAACGTCTGTCAATAGCGGTTCAAGAACCAGGAAATATATTATTATAAAATTTAACTAGATTGGAACAAAGTTAAATCAAATTTAATACATTTCAAATCGGCCACCCTAAAATTTAATTTTAGTCGACCTAAATGTTGCATCGCAGACCTAATTGCTTCCCTCGAGCCAACTTAATTGTCCCCTTTTCTTTGCTTATAAAATCATGAACTCCCCTCTTCCTTTCTGCTCATCTTCGGTTCTCATCAACACAAATGGACACCACCGGGATTCCACATCTATAAACAATTCAAGATATAATCCCTCTTTATCCCTAATTCTATTCATTTCGACTTTCTTCATTCGTTTCTAATGAATAAAATACCGAAGTCGTTCCCTTTTCTATATCTTATCAAATCCATGTAAAATTAGAAGTTTAATCAAAATGAAATTCAACTGATTCAGTAGCTTCCTATTTGCCTGTACTTTGAATTCACATCTTCAATTTTGGGTTCGATCCTCCTTAGTGTCGCTCAAACTATCGACAATGAAAGCTAGGGCTGAGGTATGTGAAGCGCATCGAAGTGCTCAGAGGGGCAAGACACGATTGTAAAACGTGGATTTGGGGATAGTCGATGATCGTGACAGGAGTTGGCTCGATGTGGAATGTTGTTTCCTGAAGGGAATTAGGTACGACTGGAAGATGAGGTCAGTAGGATTTCTGGAAGTAGTCGATATTGTTGCTACAACTATTGGTGCGACAGTTCAGGTGGGGATGGTGCGATGTCAGAGTGAGTTGAGTAATGGAGGAAATATTAGGTTTTTGCGATGGGGCTATTCGATCATTTCCTTTTGCATCTGAGTGGAGTCTGATTTTTAGAAGAACTGGGTATTCCATAGTGGTGAGGTGTTGTTTGGGTTATACTGAAACAAGCAGCAGTGGTTGAGAGTAAGAAAAGGAATGAGTTGGAGATTTGGGTTCGAATTTAAAAAGGGTATTTTTCTGGACTTGAAAGTTGATGGTGTTTAAGGCATTGATGTGAAGTAGTAGTGGCAATAGGAGGTCAAACTATGATTTCGGATGGTGATTGCAGGCGTTGTCCAGTCACGAGTAAGGAGGAGTTGTGTAAAGCATTCGGTTAAGCGTCGGGTAGGAGTAACTGCAGTATTGAAGGCTGTTTCGGTGATAGATAGTAAAGCGGAAAATGTTAATGGTGGGTAAACAAGGCCTAACGAAGTAAATTGAGGTATTGATTTTACGTAATTTAAATTACATAGAATTATTTTCTTAGGTTAGTAAATTAATTTAAATCAATAATAGATTGATCAGTAAATTCAATCAAATGATCGTAGGTTCAAGGTAGACGATTTGAGTAGATTCGAAGGCAAGACAGTATAGAATGATAAAATTGGATATTCAGAAAATAAAATCAGGTGAGTAAATCTCACTTCAAAATTTATTTATTTTTTTCATTAAAAATAAATTGTTGGCTGCTTGGTTGCATTTATAAATTATTTATCAGTCTTGGTTATTATATATGTTAGTTATTTAGGATTGGTGATTGTGGTTATTATATATATATTGGATTTCCCGCTGTACCATTAGCGGATGCCCGCAGTATCATTAGCGGATGACCCTAGCGCCCCATGATATATGAGTGGATGACCTTCAAACAGCGATATCCTATCTTGAAGCAGGATTGGTATTATTATTTTTGTTACTAACATCTGTGGATGCAGGAAAAACAGGTTGGAGGAATCCAACTGGATTCCTCAAATTTATTTACTGTTGTTTATATATTTATATATGTATGTGATGTGTGAATTGAATGGATGATTTTTAGATATTAGAATATCACTGGACCTAGATATTATATTTAAAAATATCGAAGAGGATCTTTGGATTTAAAAAGGACAAATTACTTTTCGAAATGGAAATGGAATTTCGAATGGATTGTGAGATATCAACTTCTTTAAATAATAAAAACAAGTAGCTGAAATTATAAATAATGTTACCATTGATAATATTAGATTTTTAAATTCAATTCTGAATTTAAAAAGAAAAAAAATCCTAGAATGAGAATTGAATTTCAAATAAGATTTGAAATTGGAACTTGTTTAAATATTTAAAAAAGTAATGGGATTTATAAATGATGCTTGTAAATGAAGAGAAATATTATCATTTGATAATATGAGAATTTAATATCAAATATGAATTTTAAAAGGAAAAATTATTTTCGAAGTGGAAATTGGAAATAGAAGCTGGTTTCATTATTTAAAAAAAAAACAGAAACGAAATTTATAAGCGATGTTTATAAATAAAGAAGGGAAATTCCCGATGGATAATTTATAAATTTAAATTCAAGTATGAAATTTAAAGAGGGGATCTATAATTTGGAATCGTTTCAGAAAGGAAACAATGAAATTTATTCCGATGTTCGGAATGTAAAATGAATTGAAATAAATCCATACGGATTTATGATTAGAATTTGACCGTATCGAATTTACAAAACTAATAAATTATTTCAATATAAGAAATTGTATTTATATTGAATAGAAACTAAAATTTAAATATGAATATATATTTCATATTATATATATATAAGTTAGAAAAATAAAATATTCCAAAATAGGAGTGGAGTTTCAAACATGTTATTAAAATAGAAGTTGTTTAAATAAGAAAGTTAATTTATAAAAAACATTTATATATATAGTGAAGAAATTTTCATCGAGCAATTTGGAAATAAAATTCCAAATGTAAGAAATGGAATAAAATGTGAGTTTTAAATCGAGCTTTGGGCATTACAAACTTTTGTTTATCTTAAGATAAAAACGTTGTCGGTCAAGGTCTGAGAGTTAAATAAATACCCCAACTTGAATGACTTCACTGTTATCATGGGATGATATTAGTTTGTGATGGAAAGGGATGATGAATTAATTAATTTATAAATGAATTAATAATCGAAATTCGATTATATCAAATTTAACTCCAACGGGAATGGAATTGAATATAAGAAATTGAGTTGAATAAATTCAAAACTGAGTTGGGAATGTGAAATAAAATAATCGCCGAGTTGAATAATATGAATTGTTGAGAGATTTTTGGATCACAGGTTCAATTTATTGGAAATGTAGTTATAATTATTTTATAATGAAGTTTTTTTAAACGTTTATATTCAATTTAATTAAAACAAACTCGCCGCAGAGCGGTAGTTCGAATTTGGCGTTTTGAACTTCAATTGAGTTCATAGAACTCAGTATAAGTCGGAATTTGATGAAACAAGAAACGCCCGGATCTATTGAATGATAGTTTTCTAATGGAAGAGATAAATCTTGATTTCTTCTTATTCATTTCAAGTTATGTCAAGATCAAATTTCCAGAAAAGCAGCGCCCTAATCGTTTTAAAACCATAACGGTTTATTAAATAAAATAAAAGGATTTTGAATGAATAAAAATCTGAATTTTCGTTAGAAAAATCCAGATTGGAGTTATAAAATAAATATGAACTCAAGTCGAGTAAACGGATCGATTTTTGAAATAAAAAAAAATCAGATTTTTAATCATTGAATGAAGTTAACTAATTTCGAATGAAATTAGTAAATATGGTCTATGATCGAACTTAACATTTGTTAAGTAAACTGAATTTGTAAATTGGAATTAGAAATCCGAGTATGAAACGTGAATTAAAATCGGGAAGCGAGCAAGTATTTTAGTTTGTTGTACATAAGCGAACACAAATATATTTGAGTGAGATATGTTCAAATTAAAAGCAAATGAAACCAAGAAGCTAATTAGAAATTTAATTAGCGAATGGAAAGCGAGTTAAGTAAAAATGGACGAATTGATTGAAATGAGTTGGAAACGGCCGTGTATATGTTAAACAGGTGTGGAATGAGAAGAATGAAGATTACAATGAGTGCCGGACAAAAAGGTACACGTTAAATTTCCATATGAGGTTTTATGCGCCGAATCGGCAAGCCGCTTGGCTTTTTGATTTTCTTTTTGAATGGAAAAGGCCTAGAGAGGCGAGTTGGGGTTTGAACGATTGACCAGTACAGGGGAGATGCTGGCGAAATTTTCTGGAAATTTAAGGAGTTAGAATATTTTTAAGAAATTTAGATAATAGAAATCGATATAACGATATATATAGAATTCGCTAAGAAATGAATTTGATATAAAATATTAGAAAGGGCCAGTGATTGTGAAATTGTTTGATGGATGTTTATGTTTTCCCTTTGATAGTTAAATCACCGACTATCAAATATTTTTGACCATCGTTATCGATACGAAGAGACCAGTTGGATTTAGCATCTGAAAACCACTCTGTATAGGCATAGGCATTGAGCATTAGATTATGCTAAAGATAATCGAAGACGGAGTGAAATTCAAGAGCTTTTATGTTTGTCCAGTCCCAGGACAACTTGTACGGACGAATTTCTGACAGAGTATTCCCAACGGTCACATAAGACGATCATTTCAAGGTATTACGTCTGGTGGCAAAGAAATTCATTTCTCTTTGCTTTTATACCCTTAATATTTTTGGGAAGATCAACTAGTGATTTGATGGGTTTGACGACGTGGCATTCAAAGTGTATGGTGGCCAGATGTTCTAAAAGATAGCCGTAGCCTCAAGCTTCACAACCGGGAAATGACAAAAATCGGGCAGGCAGCATGGCTATGTGGGTCGCTCCTATTTGGGTGTATAATCACCTATCTAGAGAAATTCCTTTTACTTCTTTAATCTATTTCGATGTTGTCCCTTTTCGGTAAACGGTGGTTTGAGCCCAACCGTTGGTGATATACATTTGATACACTCAAGCGAAATGAGTGGTCAGTCATGTGTGTGTCGGGTTGCAAGACATTCTTGTTGAACCCAGTGTGTTCCCATCTAGAGATACACTATCGACAGGTGGTCCCATACATTATCATAGTTGGAATCCAATCTCCAATAAGCGACATGCGGTTTTTGATTTTATACTATGTCTGTAGAGCGTGAGATGCAAGCGTTCTACTATTTGGTTACTTATTTGGTTAGAAAGTATTATAATACCACTGGATTTTGATATCAAAAATGTTTTGGGTTATAGTAAGGTAAAAACCGTTCGTGTTTATGTGTGGGCCGGTTTTGCTATTATCCTTTTCTTTATAAAAAAAAATTTCCAAGGTTAAACAATATGGTTGGAATTTACTCACACCAGTCCCATGATTGACCCAGAGTTTAATTTGTTTGTCTTTTTTCCTAAACTCTTGGATGCCCAAATTTGTACGGGAAGTCAAGTGTTTCAGGCTTTACAGATACACTTGGAGGAGCTTGAAGTAGGAGGGTTCAACGTTAGTTATTTAGAGTTATTTCCGCTGTACCAACTGTTCTATTGTACTCTGATGATGGTATGTATATATGATATAAAATTTTGTATTTCAAAGCTTATGTTATATAATATATTTTATTCATTCCGCTGTGAGGTTCTGTATTGTTATTTCTGTTCATCTTCTATCTTTTCTATTTTCTTTAACCATAATGACTCATATTTCTGTATTATTTGAGTTGGACATAGGTTGTGTTAGTCAGCTCAGATAGTACGGATTTACGGGCCATTACATCTATTGTGCGTGATAGGGGGTTCTTACCTTGTGATCCGTGAAGAAGCATTGACTCTTACCCTTAAACATCCCGGTTGGTGTTGGAGAAGTCGAGAGGATGGCCGTAAAATTAGTGTCTTAGTTCTTAGCTACCTGCGATGGTTAACGGAAGGACAGACATCATTACAAAGTGGTTTCAGAGTTTTGGTTTATACAAAGCTAATGGGGG
Source organism: Allium sativum (assembly GCA_030737875.1). Taxonomy (NCBI): domain Eukaryota; kingdom Viridiplantae; phylum Streptophyta; class Magnoliopsida; order Asparagales; family Amaryllidaceae; genus Allium; species Allium sativum. The sequence continues at coordinate 789,736,789 of CM060924.1, forward strand.
TTTGAGTCAATAGAGTAGAAGGTAAAGACTCCTCAGAGATAGGAATTGTGATATCCTAGGATGAGTAACTCATTAGATATAGGGTTAGTAATGCCTTAGAATGAGTTTGAGAGTATATATATATGAGCGAACATACTCACAATGTGAAATAGGTTTTGAAAGATTATATTTTGAACATAAAAGAATATGTTTTGGAATATACATTAACTTGGATAAAGTTAAATAATTAAGATTGTTAAAATTTGAATATGGACCTGTATGATTAGAATTTCACGGTTTAACTAAAGATGTTCATGAGGTGTTGTAATCTGTGTTCATTAACTAATTGGAATAAACAATCCAACTATATAAAGGACATAATGGTTTAAATAACCCAAGATAAAAAAAAAGTGATCAAAGGTTAAGAACTTAGTTAAAATAATATTTAATGAGTATTTAGAAAATGGTTAAAGGGAAATCATGTTTGAACTTAAGAATTTGGGAAGAACATAAGTTAAACCATATAAGTATTTAAATTGGAAAAAGAGTCGTAATTATCGATGATTTAGGGTAGTCGATAAATTTCTATAGATAAAAGCAGTTTATATACCATGAGGATTTAGTTTTGATAAATGAATTAATTTAAAGTTAAGGAATTCATATGTCTGAATAAGAATAGACTATGGTTTTATCATGCCTTAATTTTCCCTTAATCTGCTATCTCACACAGTGCTCTTCTCTGTGCTTCACCTTCCTTTTGTTGGATGGCGTGCATAGCTTCTCGTGACCCCCTGATCTAGTGCTAGTTGATTACGAACTCATCTTATGCAATGGTTTCCTTACCGTAAGGCAGACCATTTATGATTGTGGATCGAAGTGTTCTTCGACATGCTGGTAAGTTCATTGTTCTCTCCTGATTTTTCTATTTGTTGTCCTCTAGTTAAGGCCCGGTTGGGTGGTTGTTTACGTTTGGTTGGTGTTTGGTCTTATGCTGTTATCAGTTTGTGTTCGACTTGTGAGTGTTCGTGGAGTATTGTGTTTATTTTGTGTGTGGTTTTCCTAGTGTATGGTTTGTATCTTTTTATGAGGCTAGCAGGTTATGTGCTTCTCAATTGGTCTTTATCTGTGAGGTGGTGATGTAATGAGCTTGTTTGATAATTGTTTTTTTGGATGTCAGTTTTTGTAGGTGAATGTTTAGCTCAGGTTGTGTGGTTTACAACATGAAGTTGGTCTTCATTGTTTGGGTTGCTATGAGTTTGTCCCATTTTCTACCTATTTTCACCTTGGCAATTGCCTCGGCACCAACCAAAGTTTACTTGGGGTCAAGGTTTTCTTGCTGGTCATTTCTTTTATTTTTTCATGCTGCTTTCTGTCACCTTGAGTTTGCCATGTTCCAGCTGATTCTTTGTCAGTGGAGGAGCGATGTTTCTTCTAAAACACTATGATGGCCTCTTTTGGATCATTAAATGTAATGGTATGGTGGTTTTGTGTGTCTACAATGAAGTAATTTTGTAACACCCCGTATTTTCTTAGAATATTAAAGTAACAAAATAAAGAATAATTAATTACAAATGTGAGAAATAGGTGAAATGGGTTGCACCATTGCGTTCGTCTCGACATCCTGCTTGGAATAGAGTCTAAGTTTTCGAAAATTGGACTTCGTATGAAGAAATTATAGCCCCCGAACTTTCAAAATTTTAAATAAAACAATTCAGAAAATTAAATACCAAGGCAAGTTGACCTGGGGGGCGACCTACCCTAGGCCAGGTCGACCAGGGGGTCGACCTCCGTATATAAAGGTCGACCTGGGGGTCGGCCTCCCCCTCGAGTCAGATCTGAAATCTGACGTTTTTCTTTGTGTGATGATCTGCTGTGTCATTAGGGCTTGTGTGGCAAGTTATGGTTGGTTCTCTTAGGTTTGAGTGGCTTTGATTTGCTCTAGGTTAATCTGACGGTTCCTATTAAATCAAACTTCTATATAAGCAACCTAAATCTAAACCCTAAGCCACACAAAAATATTCCTACGACCGTCATGCTGTCAACACTCAACCTAGAGTAGCCGCCATTCTCATTCAGCTAAAAAGCAATCAGGAATTACAAATCAAATCTAATTCAACTAAGAGAATTCAACGTCTACAACAAAGGAGAGCTATTTAATTTCAGAATACAGATCCCAGAAAAACAAGACTTTCTTTTCTTTGTAAGTCCTGTTATTATTTAGATGTTAACGATTAAAAGTTGTGATTTGTAATAAAATGAAAAGTAGAGTAATTCCTAGTTGTATGATAATGACAATGCCGATTTATGCCTATTCTTGTAACGATTCTATCGTATATGCTTGTGAGATTATTGTGGTTATATGTTGATGTTAAACCAATCGTATATTATGTAAAAATGGTGACTTTTCATGTTAAGTATCATGCAAGTTGTTTAGATCTACATTTAGATCTATGCTTATTGAATCATGCAAGTTGTTTAGATCTACATTTAGATCTATGTTTATTGAATCATGAAAGTTGTTTAGATCTATGTTTATTGAATCATGCAAGTTGTTTAGATTTACATTTAGATCTATGTTTATTGAATCATGCAAGTTGTTTAGATCTACATTTAGATCTATGTTTATTAAATCATGCAAGTTATTAGGCTAAGACATGTATTATGTTTAGATCTACATTTAGATCTATGTTTATTGAATCATGCAAGTTGTTTAGATCTATGTTTATTGAATCATGCAAGTTGTTTAGATATACATTTAGATTATGTTTATTGAATCATGCAAGTTGTTTAGATCTACATTTAGATCTATGTTTATTAAATCATGCAAGTTATTAGGCTAAGACATGTATTATGTTTAGATATACATTTAGATCTATGTTTATTGAATCATGCAAGTTGTTTAGATCTATGTTTATTGAATCATGCAAGTTGTTTAGATCTACATTTAGATCTATGTTTATTGAATCATGCAAGTTGTTTAGATCTACATTTAGATCTATGTTTATTAAATCATGCAAGTTATTAGGCTAAGACATGTATTATGTTTAGATCTACATTTAGATCTATGTTTATTGAATCAAGCAAGTTGTTTAGATCTATGTTTATTGAATAATGCAAGTTGTTTAGATCTACATTTAGATTTATGTTTATTGAATCATGCAAGTTGTTTAGATCTATGTTTATTAAATCATGCTAGTTATTAGGCTAAGACATGTATTGTGTTTAGATCTACATTTAGATCTATGTTTATTGAATCATGCAAGTTGTTAGGCTAAGACATGTATTATGTTTAGATTCACATTTAGATCTATGAAAAGTGGATCCAAAATTAAAGCTCATATTTACATGCCTTGTTAAACTTGTGTAAAACAATATGCTTAAGATTCATGTTTGTTAGATCCAAGATAAAAGTTCATATTTACATGCCTTGTTAAACCTGTGTAATTCCATATGTTCAAGATTTATGATTATTGGATCCAAATTAGAGTTTACATTCACTTGCCTAGTTGAACTTGTGCAATTCTATATGCTTAAGGTTTATGTTCATTGGACCCAAAATAAAAGTTTGCATTTACATGCCTAGTTGGATTTGGGTAATTTCGTATGTTTAAGACCCATGTTAATTAGATCCCAAAAATGCAAGTTCACCTTTATATGACTAACTGGAATTGTGTAGTTCTATGTAAACTGCCATCCATACGCTTATGGTTCGTGTTGGTTAGGTTCGAAATTGCAAGTTCATAATTAAACATACATTTATTTTGTGCCTAATTTATGTGTCATATGTTGGATCCATATTATGCTTGTCTTGAATGCTACGTGTCTCTTCCTTTTCCCCTCTTGATTTTGAGTTAGGCTAAATTGTGAAGCCTAACATTCTATGAAATTTATGCGAATGTTTAGCGGGGGTATCGTTGGGAAAAACATGAAGTTACATGTTATTGGCATATTTTAAACGATTAGTGGCATTGAAATGGTATAATTTATATACCTAAAATTATGAACATGATTTAGAGAGAAATTGGGCATGACTGGAATGACAATAATTTACATACAAATATAGAAGGTAAATATGTAAATTTAGAAAAGACAAATATTCCTAACCCGAGGTTAGATTGAGTTTCGGTGTAAGACTGCCCGGAACCGCCCGGCACATCTAGCAACCGTAACAATATATATCTAATGTGAGAGGTTAGTGCATCAAGCCCAAAAGAATCCGAGGTTAGACTGAGTTGCGGTGTAAAACTGCCTAGAACCACCCAGCACATCCAGTACCCGCAACAATACCTATTTAATGTGAGTGGTTGCTGCTTTAATGAATGAATTAAAGCTAAGACAGGAATGGTAGGGTTAAGTTAATTAAGGTAACACTTAACCAATATAATAAGATGAATGACTAGGGTTAAGTTAATAGGAAACACTTAACCAGTATAGCATGATGAATGGGTAAGGTTAAGTAATAAGAAACATTTAACCAATATAACTTGATTTGTGGTAAGTTTAAGTTAAAACAAGAGGGCTACACTTAACCAATATAACTTGATTTGTGTTCAGGTTAAGTTTAAACAAGAGGGCAACAATTAACCAATATAACTTGACTTGTGGTAAGGATAGGTTAAAATAAGATGGCAACACTTAACCAATATAACTTGATTTGTGGTAAGGTTAAGTTAAAACAAGAGGGTAACACTTAACCAATATAACTTGATTTGTGGTGGGGTTAAGTTAACACAAAAAGGTAACACTTAACCAAAGTAACATGACAAGTAGGTGGGTTAAGTTAACTTGAATTGATTGATGACACTTAACCAATACAACATGATGAACATGTGGGGTTAAGTTAACTTGAATTGATTGATGACACTTAACCAATACAACATGATGAACACGTGGGGTTAAGTTAACAAGAAAACACTTAACCAATATAACTTGATGAACGGACGGGGTTAAGTAAATAAGGAACACTTAACCAACATGACACGATGAATGGGAGGGTTAAGTACATATCGGGTTAGTGGGTAATATTAGTAAATATAGGCCCACAAAACTTAACCATTTAATAAATATGCTTGAATCGATGGGAGGGTTAAGTACATCTCGTGTAGGTGGGTAATATTAGTAAATATAGTCCCACAAAACTTAACCGTTTAATAAACATGCTTGAGTCGATGGGAGGGTTAAGTACATCTCGTGTAGGTGGCTAATATTAGTAAATATAGGGCCACAAAACTTAACCGTTTAATAAACATGCTTGAATCGATGGGAGGGTTAAGTACATCTCGTGTTGGTGGGTAATATTAGTACATATAGGCCCACAAACTTAACCGTTAAATAAACATGCTTGAATCAGTGGGAGGGTTAAGTACATATTGGGTTGGTGGGTAATATTAGTAAATATAGGCCCACAAACTGAACCAATAAGGAAACCCTAGTAACGGGGACCCATTTCAACAGTAACCCACATAGATGTATCACGGTACCCTGAACTAGGTAGGGTGGGGCACAATTACTGGGCTGATTGTAAGTGGTGCAAAGCAGCGGCAGGGGGTACGTCAGTGTAGGTTCCGACGATTTACGGGCGTGCACGTATCCGGAGTGGGAAAAAGCAGGCACTGGCTACTAGTAGTTATACACTGTGTATCTTGAATCGTGTCGGGTCGCTATCATAAGGATTGATACACCTTATGGTGGGACCAGCACAGGGTATCTACATGCAAGAGAGGGCCAATTGACACAGACACATGAAACATTTATGCAAGTAAGGAGCCGATCGATCGGGTAGTAAGGGTACATCTAACATGTTCATGGCAATTAGGCAGGTTGAGGTGGAATCCTCACAATAGATGTACACCTGAAGGCTACCACAATTGCGGGGATTGGGATCACATTACAATACGATCGTTTTATATAGATTACTAGTTGGGGCACTAGTTAGGTGGTGCAGAGAAGTGAAATGACTGTGATAGCATATTCAGCCTTATTATCTTATTTCTAAGATGTTGACCTAGATTCAGTTTATTCCTGTCATAACCCTTTTCTTGTTTACATGCTAAATAGTCACTCGACTTACCAGACTCATGTCTGACCCATTTTCTTTTGCCTTCTTTTCTTCCATCCCCCCATTCAACAGGTCCGCAAGGAGGGAATACTTCAGCTTAGATCGGATCATTTCCAGCTTGAAGAAAGTAGATGTATTGCTTTGGACCCTCTCTTCCACTGCTATGGCTGGTTCACGCTTTATTGGGGAATATCATTATTATTTTTATGCTTCTTTTATATTTGGAAGTTTTTGAATCAAGACAGATGTTCTATGTATTACTTTTAAGTATGATTGAGATAACTGTTGCAAAAGCTTGACTGAACCATATTATTTATAAAATGACTTTATTTTCCGCTGCTTTATTTGTCTGTCTTGTAATTTATCTGCATCTTTTACCTAAAGTGCTCCACCAAAGTTAAGGCATTCCCTTTGTGAGTGACCTTAACGGAGGTGGGGTGTTTCACTTGGTATCAGAGCTGAGGTTACTGGATCCGATAAAAGATTTGAAAAATTATTTTCAAAACGGTTTTAAAAGAAGCATTTTCAAAAGAAAAGTTTTTTTTAAAGGAATATTCCCCAAAGCCATATGCACTATCTTTTGATCCTCTGTTTGAATCCTTGTTTCCTTCTTTCCTGAGTCTCCGGGGCTCCTGGCTTTTTGGGAGGTACCCTCATCGCGGCATGGTTCCGTAGGCTTGATGAGACTACGATACCTATCAAAGGGTGAAGAAGTGCCCAACTTCCATCTATAGCCGCAGTAGTTTCACCTACGGCTAATTTTCTTTCGAGCTTTGTAGGATTTTCCATGCGATGGAGGCAGCTTTCAAGAGACCTGTCAACAAGTTACACAAGGATGGCGAAGATGAGAATGGGGGAGTTTGGCTAAGGAGCACAACCCAAGGACGAAGAACTCATGGATATAGACTTGGTTCACAAAGGAAGGGGGAAAGAATAGTAAAACCTAAAACAATAGGAAGTATCTTTATTATGGTATAACGGGTTGTATAATTAAGGGCAAGGGCAAGAACAAATGACAGGATTTTCAGGAGGGCAAATGCATGCTCTCACCGCTAGCGTACCTGAGAAAGAGGTAGTAAGGTTTCTATTGAAAAGGTCTAGTTTTTCTTCTTAATCATCCTATTAGTACTCTTTTTGATTTTAGCGCTTCACATTCGTTTATATCTGCTTCCATAGTTGAGTCTCTACACCCTAGTACTTGTATAGTAGAAGATCCCATTTATTTTCTCAAATCCAATTTGTGGTTCGGCTCATTTATCTTTGGTTTGTAAGGATTTGAGATGCTTATGTTTCTGGGTTTCATGGACTATGGGTTGATTCTAGGCATGGAATGGTTAGCTAGTAATTGTGAAAGGAGGATAGTTAGACTTTCGACTTGCCTCGGGAATACCCTCGAAATTTCGTGTGATCCTAAGAGATCAGTTTGTCTCAGCTACCTAGAATCACTTTTTGTATTTATCGACGATTTTCGATCCGTTGGAGTAGTCCATGAGTACGCAGATGTTTTTGATTAAGGTTAGGGGTTTGTCCCCTAAAATGTGAGGTAGACTCCCACATATATTTATTTGACAATGTAAAGCCAGTTATGCGATCAATGATAGTTTTGGAGCAGGATTGGCGAGGATAGCCAGAGTTGGTTAAGTGCTCAATTATTTGGTTGTTTTGTTAGTATCATCTCACATAAATCGTCCAAATTCGGAGGAGGTATTCCTCGGGTGCTTGTCTGATATTGGTTTAGGCCTTTTGGGCTTGTACTTAAGGGATGTCAAGTTCGACTAGGACGGTTTGCGTGAGAGATATCGACCCTCATATTTGTGACATGATGGATAAGCTAAGTAAAAGAGAGACCTCTAATCATCTTACAATTGGTATCATGATTAATATTTGTTTATCTTGGAAAGATAGTTCGACTACATTGGATACCCTCTAGCATAGTAAGTGATCGAGGTCCTATCTTTACTAGTGAGTTTTTGAAATGGAGGTCAAGAAGCTTCGCAATCGTGAAGTTAAATTAGCTAAGGTACATTGGAGTGAAGCTCAAGAAGATGCAACGTAGAAGACTGAAGACTAGATATGCGCATCATACCCTTTTTGAGGGTATATCCTTGATTCCTCTTTTTTCTGTAAAGTTTATTTGCCGGCTAGTCTTTATCTTTTAAGTATATCCTCTCGGTCCTATCCTCGATCCTTAGGTAGAAGCCAATGGATGTAAACATGTGTTTGAGACATGTTATGATTGATGGTTGCAAGTGATTGCTCGTGGATGCATATACACACATTGGGCACTAGATCGGCTCAGTCACTTATATATTGCATATGCATGAGTGAATTTTTAGACATATGAACTGAAACTTGATGTGTTATCATATGGATGTTGCATTTGTATGAATGATTGTGCACTCATGTAGAAGTTATAAAGTACGATTAGGAATAACTGCATACATGATGGACTTATGGCACTGACATAATTCACATTGAGGAGGTCAATTGAATCAGTAGACCGCCTGATTTTGCATTAGATAAGGACATGTACACACACTATGCATATGATCATGAAGGCATTAGAAATCTTTTTAAGGAAAGTGGATTCCCGTGTTTGATGATTGAGTAGATGGATGATTGGATGGTAGGATATACATTCTTCTTAACTTGAAGATTTCGGGGACGAAATCCTTTAAGGAGGGGAGAATGTAACACCCCATATTTTCTGAGAATATTAAAGTAACGAATTAAAGAATAATTAATTACAAATGTGAGAAATAGGTGAAACGGGAAGCGCTATTGCGTTCGTCTCGAAATTCTGCTTGGAATAGAGTCCAAGTTTTCAAAAATCGGACTTCGTATGAAGAAGTTATGGCCCTCGGAACTTTCAAAATTTTAAATAAAACAATTCAGAAAATTAAATACCAAGCCAGGTCGACCTGGGGGTCGACCTACCGTAGCCCAGGTCGACCAGGGGATCGACCTCCCTATATACAGGTCGACCTGGGGGTCGACCTCCCCCTCGAGTCAGATCTGAAATCTGACGTTTTTCTTTGTGTGACGATCTGCTGTGTCATTAGGGCTTGTGTGGCAAGTTCTGGTTGGTTCTCTTAGGTTTGAATGGCTTTGATTTGCTCTACGTTAATCTGACGATTCCTATTAAATCAAACTTCTATATAAGCAACCTAAATCTAAAACCTAAGCCACACAAAAATATTCCTAAGACCGTCATGCTGTCAACACTCAACCTAGAGTAGCTGCTATTCTCATTCAACTAAAAAGCAATTAGGAATTACAAATCAAATCTAATTCAACTAAGAGAATTCAATGTCTACAACAAAGGAGAGCTATTCAATTTCAGAATACAGATCCCAGAAAAACAAGAATTTATTTTCTTTGTAAGTCCTGTTATTATTTAGATGTGAATGATTAAAAGTTGTGATTTGTAATAAAATGAAAACTAGAGTAATTCCTAGTTGTAAGATAATGACGATGCTGATTTATGCTTATTCCTGTAACGGTTATATCGTATATGCTTGTGAGATTATTGTGGTTATATGTTGATGTTAAAGCAATTGTATATTATGTAAATATGGTAACTTTTTCATGTTATGTATCATGCAAGTTGTTTAGATCTACATTTAGATCCATGCTTATTGAATCATGCAAGTGGTTTAAATCTACATTTAGATCTATGTTTATTGAATCATGCAAGTTGTTTAGATCTATGTTTATTGAATCATGCAAGTTGTTTAGATATACATTTAGATCTATGTTTATTGAAACATGCAAGTTGTTTAGATCTACATTTAGATCTATGTTTATTAAATCATGCAAGTTATTAGGCTAAGACATGTATTATGTTTAGATATACATTTAGATCTATGTTTATTGAATCATGCAAGTTGTTTAGATCTACATTTAGATCTATGTTTATTGAATCATGCAAGTTGTTTAGATCTACATTTAGATCTATGTTTATCGAATCATGCAAGTTGTTTAGATCTACATTTAGATCTATGTTTATTGAATCATGCAAGTTGTTTAGATCTACATTTAGATCTATGTTTATTAAATCATGCAAGTTATTAGGCTAAGACATGTATTATGTTTAGATCTACATTTAGATCTATGTTTATTGAATCATGCAAGTTGTTAGGCTAAGACATGTATTATGTTTAGATTCACATTTAGATCTATGAAAAGTGGATCCAAAATTAAAGCTCATATTTACATGCCTTTTTAAACTTGTGTAAAACCATATGCTTAAGATTCATGTTTGTTGGATCCAAGATAAAAGTTCATATTTACATGCCTTGTTAAACCTGTGTAATTCCATATGTTTAAGATTCATGATTATTGGATCCAAATTAAAGTTTACATTCACATGTCTAGTTGAACTTGTACAATTCTATATGCTTAAGGTTTATGTTCATTGGACCCAAAGTAAAAGTTTGCACTTACATGACTAGTTGGATTTGGGTAATTTCGTATGTTTAAGGCCCATGTTAATTAGATCCCAAAAATGCAAGTTCACCTTTATATGACTAATTGGAATTGTGTAGTTCTATGTAAACTCCCATCCATACGCTTATGGTTCATGTTGATTAGGTTCAAAATTGCAAGTTCATAATTAAACATATATTTATTCTGTGCCAAATTTATGGGACATATGTTGGATCCATATTATGCTTGTCTTGAATGCTACGTGTCTCTTCCTTTTCCCCTCTTGATTTTGAGTTAGGCTAAATTGCAAAGCATAACATTCTATGAAATTTATGCGAATGTTTGGCGGGGGTAACGTTGGGAAAAACATGAAGTTACATGTTATTGGCATATTTTGAATGATTAGTGGCATTGAAATGGTATAATTTATATACCTAAAATTATGAACATGATTTAGAGAGAAATTGGGCATGACTTGAATGACAATAATTTACATATAAATATAGAAGGTAAATATGTAAATTTAGAAAAGACAAATATGCCTAACCCGAGGTTAGATTGAGTTACGGTGTAAGACTGCCCGAAACCGCCCGACACATCCAGCAACCGTAACAATATATATCAAATGTGAGAGGTTAGTGCATCAAGCCCAAAAGTACCCGAGGTTAGACTGAGTTGCAGTGTAAAACTGCCTGGAACCGCATGGCACATCCAGTAACCGCAACAATACCTGTCTAATGTGAGTGGTTGGTGCTTTAATGAATGAATTAAAGCTAAGATAGGAATGGTAGGGTTAAGTTAATTAAGGTAACACTTAACAAATATAACAGGATGAATGCCTAGGGTTATGTTAATAGGAAACACTTAACCAGTATAGCATGATGAATGGGTAGGGTTAAGTAATAAGAAACACTTAACCAATATAACTTGATTTGTGGTAAGGTTAAGTTAAAACAAGAGGGAAACACTTAACCAATATAACTTGATTTGTGATAAGGTTAAGTTAAAACAAGAGGGCAACACTTAACCAATATAACTTGATATGTGGTAAGGTTAAGTTAAAACAAGAGGGCAACACTTAACCAATATAACTTGATTTGTGGTGGGGTTAAGTTAACACAAGAAGGCAACACTTAACCAAAGTAACATGACAAGTAGGTGGGTTAGGTTAACTTGAATTGATTGATGACACTTAACCAATACAACATGATGAACATGTGGGGTTAAGTTAACAAGAAAATACTTAACCAATATAACTTGATGAACGGACGGGGTTAAGTAAATAAGGAACACTTAACCAACATGACACGATGAAGGGAGGGTTAAGTACATATCGGGTTGGTGGGTAATATTAGTAAATATAGGCCCACAAAACTTAACCGTTTAATAAACATGCTTGAATCGATGGCAGGGTTAAGTACATCTCGTGTAGGTGGGTAATATTAGTAAATATAGGCCCACAAAACTTAACCGTTTAATAAACATGCTTGAATCGATGGGAGGGTTAAGTACTTCTCGTGTAGGTGGGTAATATTAGTACATGTAGGCTTACGAACTTAACAGTTAAATAAACATGCTTGAATCAGTGGGAGGGTTAAGTACATATCAGGTTGGTGGGTAATATTAGTAAATATAGGCCCACAAACTTAACCAATAAGGAAACGCTTGTAACGGGGACCCATTTCAGCAGTAACCCACATAGATGTATCACGATACCCTAAACTAGGCAGGGTGGGGCACGATTACTGGGCTGATTGTAAGCGGTCAAAGCAGTGGCAGTTGTACGTTAGTGTAGGTTCCGATGGTTTACGGGCATGCACATTCACCGGAGTGGGAAAAAGAAGGCACTAGGTACCAGCAGTTATACACTATGCATCTTGAATCATGTTGGGTCGCTATCACAAGGATTGATACACCTTATGGTGGGGACAACGTAGTGTATCTACATGTAAGAGAGGGCCGATTGACAAGACACATGAAACATTTATGCAAGTAAGGAGCCGATCGATAGGGTAGTAAGGGTACATCTAACATGTTCATGGCAATTAGGCAGGTTGAGGTGGAATCCTCAAAATAGATGTACACCTGAAGGCTACCACAATTGCAGGGATTGGGATCACATTACAATATGATCATTTTATATAGATTACTAGTTGGGACACTAGTTAGGTGGTGCAGAGAAGTGAAATGAGTGTGATAGAATATTCAGCCTTATTATCTTATTTCTAGGGTGTTGACCTAGATTCAGTTTATTCCTATCATAACCCTTTTCTTGTTTACATGCTAAATAGTCACTGGACTTACCAGACTCATGTCTGACCTATTTTCTTTCGTCTTCTTTTCTTCCTTCCCCCCTCCCCCTCAGGTCCACAGGGAGGGAATACTTCAGCTTAGATCGGATCATTTCTAGCTTGAAGAAAGTAGATGTATTGCTTTGGACTCTCTCTTCCACTGCTATGGCTGGTTCACGCTTTATTGGGGAATATCATTGTTATTTTTATGCTTCTTTTATATTTGGAAGTTTTTGAATCAAGACAGAAGTTCTATGTATTAATTTTAAGTATGATTGAGATAACTGTTGTAAAAGCTTGACTGAGCCATATTATTTATAAAATTACTTTATTTTCCGCTGCTTTATTTGTCTGTCTTGTAATTTATCTGCATCTTTTACTAAAGTGCTCCACCAAAGTTAAGGCATTCCCTTTGTGAGTGACCTTAACGGAGGTGGGGTGTTTCAAATTTGGTGATATGGTGACGCTACTGGAACACTGTTTTGGTCTACTGTTGATATTGTGCAGCCGTCCATTGTGTTGACTAAGTCTATTAATAAGATGTGTAGGCCAGTTTTTCATGAAGTGTTATCCTTGACATGTTATTGCTTATTTCATAGTTCTTCTTTTGTAAATTTTGCTGCTTTGTTTGCAATGTTATTTTTCTCCCTATGTGGAGTAGGAAATAGTTTGTAACAGTGAATAACCTACTTTAAAAATCGTAGGCGGTTAGTAGTCCATCTTAAAAACCGATTGTAGTAGGTTGGTAAACTGCCAATCTCCTGAAATATTTGTAATTATTAGTTTTTGTAATAATAAGTGTTTGTGGTCACTATAAAAACAGTTCCGCTCTGCTAAAAAAAAGAATAGGCTATGGGTATTGGTATCTTATTGTTATGGGCTTTGCTTGTTTTTGTTCAAATTTCAGGGAAGAAATTTCCGTTAAGAAGGGAGAATGTAACGACCTAGAATTTTTTCAATTTAAAAAACTGAATTTGAAGTAATTTTATGTGATTTTGGGGATAATAAATATAATTTTAAAAGTTGAAAATTATTTGAAAATGGTTATCTTGAACTATTAAATTTAATCAGGATAATATGGTAATAGCAGTATTGGGTTTTGCCAAAACTAGTTGTTCGAAAGCTAAAATAACAAAATAAATTGCTTGAATACTGCAGTCACCGAAACGGTTTCTAAATTGGATTTAATTTTGTCTTACATAATAAATAATATATTTTAAACTACAAAATATGTTTAGATAAAATATCTATATTTGTTTGAATAGTTGTTTGGATGTTGTGCTTGCTGAATTGGCTCCTAGGTTAAATAGTAACATGTAGTTTTGTAACACAAATAAGTATTGCAAAAATGTAACACAAAAAAGTGTTATGAAACTGTTCCAAAATAAGAGAGCTTTAGAGTTGTCATCATGCATGTGAATGTAGCTCCTTAAGGGACATGTGTCTCATACCCAAAAGACTACAATGCCCCTCTCCCATCTTATATAAGCACCTTTAAACCCCTTTACCTTCTCATTCCAACTTCATTTTTCTTCTCTATCTTCTCCTTCCTTTTACTTCTTCCTTATCCATGGCTTCCTAGGTCATCTCCCCTTCCTCTCCCTTCTCTAATTCGGCCAAGAGCCACCACCATTTCTTTCTTCCCCTCCCCTTCCTTTCGGCTCACCTCCTTCCTCCTCCTCCCCTTCTCGACCATCTTCCTTTCCTCCACTTTCTTGTACCACCTCCTTCTTAACCCCATGGACACCTCACCCTCTCCTCAACTAACCCATTGCCCACCTACACCACACACCTCGGTCAACCACCTCAAAGCCACCACCTCCATGTGACACCCCCTTCATCTCGACCTCCATCCCTAGCCCACACCATCAACTTCTGAAGGATGTAACTCCTCCATAACAGAAATCATGAATTTCATTTTTATATCATATATTTTTTGCAGTGCTACAACTTTCATGTTGAGCACTTTGTTTAGTTTTTTAGCCTATCTAGTCCAAAAATCCAGATCTTTGAAAACCATATTTTCTAGCTTTATTTTGTTGAACCCGAAAATACCTCCAATGTTTCGACCATATCTCACTCAAAAATAATCCAAATTAGGTAGTTCTTTTTTAAACCATAAAAAATAAATTCCGACAAGCTTGTAGTTGGCCACTTTTCCATATTCAAGGTGTAGCTGGTTAAAAAAACAAACGGTAGTTGGTCTATTTTCGGAGTTAAAAAACGTAGAGAAACTAAAAGTTTGGCGGAGTGGAGCCCTTGGCGAGAACTCTTGCACTGTGTTTTTATTTAGTTATTTTAGTATATGTTGGATTATAATAGTAATTTGGATGAATGGATGAATGGTTGTTACTGTTGTTCTGTAAATTTGTTAAGATTTAATGACCGTAACGCTTAATCTATAGATATTGTTAATATAAATGTTTACCTAATTGTTATGGACGGATATGTGATTGTTATTGTTATTATTGTTGATATGTTACCTAGCACACATACACCCTAAATTATGGAATTGTAAAGATATTAGTGAACTCGCATCCAAGTTGACAAATAAAAATAAACATTTTTATCAGTTTAAGTGTAAAAAATTGAGAAAATAGAAAGTTGAAATTTTATATCTGAACCGGTTAGAAATGAAATTAAACAGTTTATAAGAAACTTTTGTAAAAGTGGATACAAGTTTGAAAGAGATTTTGGTATAATATGGCTTGTTCAATTTTCAAATGAATAGTAAATCGATGTGACGACCTGGAATTTTGCTCGATCTGAATCAGTCGTTAAACCGACAAAGACCGTTCGAAACCCCTGATCGTTTTGAGAACAGGACAAATCAGAACGCAGATGGAAGAACATTTCATTGTTAATTACAACAATTCCATCAGAATACAAGAATATACAGAGTATAATTGAATAAATTACATTCGATAAATATCAGAGATTACAATAAATTACATAGCAGCGGAAAAATAATACAGAGCACAACTGAAGGTGATATACGGATACAGAGCTTTCCGGATATCATTCCAGCTGTAAACCAGGATACTGTGAATATAAATCTGCAAAACAAAAACTACTAGCTGCCCGTGTCGAAAATAGGGGCACCCAGAGTTTAGGTTAAAACAATAAACTCCAGGTCAGTCATGTGACTGGTGTGAGAACTAAAACAGTTATTTAAAACTATACTTTAAAAGAGAGTAATTCAAGGGACCACGCCGTATAACACGGAACGGGTTTCCTCCCAAGAATACCAGTGCATAGAATAAACAGCGCAATGCTTTTTCGAAAAATGAAGCTATTATAAGACCCAGGTCCCATCACACAATGCAACGCAAGCCGGAGGATAGGGTTTTCCCTTATGATAGCGAAACATGCTTGATACGTTTAAAACAAATCATTTGATACTATAATAAGTGTATAGTGTCAAAAAAATATCAATCCTAGGCGGCATGGGTACCATCTATCATGTCGCCATATTAGGCTCTACAAATAAAACCGAAATACACGTATTGGAAATTGGATTTCCGTCATGAGTCGAGGAAAGGGGCAAGCTCCTCTCCGCTTCGAGACACTCTAGCAAATGCCTCGGGACTACACACTCTGGGTAACCCCTGGATGCTTCAGGTCCGATCCTCTCTTACATTTGAGGATTAATTATTCCTGAACACACGTTTCCCGGTCCTTACAGACCTAAAATC
Source organism: Allium sativum (assembly GCA_030737875.1). Taxonomy (NCBI): domain Eukaryota; kingdom Viridiplantae; phylum Streptophyta; class Magnoliopsida; order Asparagales; family Amaryllidaceae; genus Allium; species Allium sativum. Next base: position 789,753,240 of record CM060924.1, read on the forward strand.
GAGGCGCCTCATCCAACAACCACATAGGTGAAAAGTATATAAATGTCAGGGCTGGTAAGTCACTGACACCACCAAAGCTAGAAAGAAATGTCGTGCTCTCCCTGCAGTCCTTATCCCGTTTTTGACTCATATCGAGGTGTGAGGCTCGCGAATCCACGCTATACACAAAGCTGCCACGTAGGCCATGCTTTGATCATCAACCACAAGACTTTGCTTTTCAACAGAAGCCTTGATCCATGCAACTCAGCATGCCACACAGGCAATTCATGCCATGCGATTGATATCTATCGATATATAACCTCTAAGCTCGTACGTCTTAGAGAAGGGCATTTAAGCAAGAGAATAAATTCTCCGCCGCCAAACAGATATATATTTAACAGAAATCAATCAACACAGAATAAAATCCAATGTCAGACACACAATCCATTTACAAGTTCGTTCTGGGTCTGAACGAAACAGGAGGCACTTTCCTCGCATATCCATCGATCTCCAAGTACGTCTGGACGACCACCAACTATTTCCATCCTCTTGGGTGTACAGCCCAATCAGGATCATCAGTAATTATCCAAACGATGTGAAGACTTCCAGTCTTCGACCACTGTCATCATCTTCGACTTATCGTCGAATCGGTTATTCAGAATGGGTATAAACCCGACCTTTCCGAACAACCCACGTACATTAAAAACAAATGTTACACAAACACAACATACGCCTCATTCCAATTCATTAGTCACTAACCGTAAATCAGTAAGAGAGCAATTCCCCAAATATTAACCCCGAAGGCCGAAACCAACATCAGATCAATACCCAGGAAACCATTCTTCTTAACTAACCTACAGCTAGTTTCTAAATTTCAATTCTTAGGGAAAGGTTCCTATTAATTTTATCCAAGATAAATTCTTTAGAATTTATCCTTTAATCTTCCTTTGGATGTCATTTCAAACCAAACTATGATTTTCCAAACTAGTCGAGATTAGCGAACCGCACCGAAGTAATTATTTATTTTATTTCCCAATCCCAACCTATTCATCCCATGAAGCAAAACTGGTAATACTCCATATCTAACACCACAGTGTTATCGGTAAAATTAATTACCATTTCACGTTCAAATCTAATTAAAAATTTGACTATCATTTTGGAGCAAAACTGGTGATACTCCATTCTCGCTCATTTTCCAAATTTGATAATTTAGATTATCAATTCACATTTCAATCTAATTGCAGATTCATTAAAACTCCTTTTACTTGGTTAAAGAACTAATGTCATTTAAAACACAGTTCACGATAAACCCAAATCACATTCTATTTATTATCGGGTTAAAGAACAAGTGTTATTTAAAACACCCTTCATGATAAACCCACAAATCAACTCTATTTAAAACCCATTTCAAACCCAATTTATTTATTTAAAAATAAACGAGTTTAATTTTAGTTCAAAACTAGTTCATTTCGATAAAAATTATTTTTACCTTTTCAAATAGGGAGTTTTTCATCCTAATTTTTCCCAAATCATTTCTTATGATTTTACGCAAATTATTATTATTTTTAATAATTTTATCAAGGCCCGTACAGTCGATTTCCAACAATGGCTATCGAACTGCACTTACAGCGACCTTTTCCAAATTTGATTTGGACGTATCTCCAAATCCAACTGTTAGATTTCAAATTTCTAATCTTCGTTAGAAAGCTCTTTTCGATATGAACCCAATGGTTCCGGTTTTAGGAGAATCCGACGGTCGGATCTCCCGTAATGTCCGTTCGAAATCAATGGTCGAAATTCACGAACTGCCGCGGCACGGCACGTTCTATTCAGGCCATTATATTATATATATATATATAATATAATATATATTTCATCGATTTCTATTTAAAACGAATTTTATAAATAGTTTTAAATTCGTTTCAAAAACATTTCAACTTTCATTTCCAATTCAAATCAAAATTGAATCTTCCCTTATAAATTCGTTTTAGAATTCAATTCAATTCAATTCAAATTTCAATTCAATTTGAATTCATTTATATTCAATTCAATTCGAATTCGTTTTATATTCAATTCAATTCGAATTCGTTTTATATTCAATTCAATTCGAATTCGTTTTATATTCAATTCAATTCGAATTCGTTTTATATTCAATTCAATTCGAATTTGTTTTATATTCAATTCAATTCGAATTCGTTTTATATTCAATTCAATTCGAATTCGTTTTATATTCAATTCGAATTCGTTTTATATTCAATTCAATTATGTGAAAACGAATACAAAATAGCGCATCTCTAATCAACACGTCTTTATATATTTCAATAATTCCGTTATTCTATTCAACAAATGAATCTATATTTTTGTCAACGCATGAATAATCTCAACGAATGAGTACTGTCCACGTGTGACTATTTTTATTATTTAATATATTTTATAAAAATTATGGTATCTATCGTTTGATTTCAAATCAGACTCCAGCCGTAAATTAGTAAGAGAACGATTCCCCGAATATTAACCCCGAAGGCCGAAACCAACATCAGATCAATATCCAGGAGACCACTCATCTTATCTATTTTCCAATTAGTTTCTAATTTTATATATGATAAAGATGTAAATTTTATTATTAAAATATTTCGTTCAACACAAGAATATTTTATTATTCAACCATTCCACAACACAATCAATTTTCACAACACATCAATCAAACAAACAAGTCGTCCATGGTCTGTGGACGACGGGTGTCGGGTGCTACTAAACACCGTCTGCATCCTAGTGTATATATATATATATGTATAACTAGAAAAAGAGATTGAAGAGTAAGAAATTCTCACCAATAGCTAAATCCAACTTCACGACTGTTCATATGTAGGAAATCTTCATCGTTCTTCCAACGCGGTCTGTTTCACGAAGTATATGTTAAAAATTATATTTTTAACAACACCGCTTCTTATATAAAGGTAGAATTTTTATTTCCACTTCATGTATATAAAAATCGAATTTTTATCGCATTAAAAATCATATTTTTAATTGTTCACTTCACAATAAAGGTCATATTTTTATATGGTTCACTTCACAATAAAGGTCATATTTTTATATGGTTCACTTCACAATAAAGGTCATATTTTTATATGGTTCACTAAAATTGCCAAAATAAAAATTTTAAACTGGCCCAGATTTTCGGGTTATTACAATCGATCTAAAATTGTAAGTTCAAATTTGAATTTGAGTTAGTTATTTAAACGGTATTTTAAACTCAAATTGAATGTTCCAATAAACTTATATAATTTTAATTTGATTTTTCCAAAGTTTAAAGTTCAAATTTTTAAATTCAAAAAATATTAATATCTTATTAATATGATAATATTATAGTAATCACTTATGGTAAATAACTGAATTTGAAGTTGAAATATGAAAATATTGTTTTAAATGTGCTTACATTTCCTTTATAAGGTTTAGAAACATACTTGAAGTAAATTTGAGGAATTTTAGCTTGAAGTTATAATATGTTCCGAATAAGGCTTACCGCGCTACGGCATTTTGCAATTTCCGACGATAAATTTCAAACGGTTATACAGGATGCAAGTTAAATCGGATTTTACAAAAATGAATAGCGTTAGTTTTCAAATAATAATTATTTTCAAATGGAAAAGGAAATTTCAGATTTGGATGTATGAAAATGGAGTTACTTCCTAATCAACTTTTAAATAAAATTGCGGTTTTGCAGTTCAGTGACCGAAATTGGAATTTGTTATAAATGGTTTTAAAAAATTGTTAAAAATATGGAAAAATTATGATAAATCGTAATAAATGATTTGGATAAGAAATATAAATTTTTGAATAGTAATTTGAAATTTGATTTTTAACCGGGTACTGGTAACACAATATTTTTAAAATTTAATTGTATTTAAAGTTTTTTGACTATGAATCGATTGGATTTGGCTAGAATTGATCTTTTTATATTTGATATTGATTCTATAGTTAGAACTTATACTATTCGAGGAATTTAAAAAGTAGACATACTGAGACAACCCGAAATCCCCCTTGTGGGAAAGCCCGGATTGACTTTGAGAACACGACGAATCAGAACACAAACAGAAGAACATTTCATTGCTTATTACAATGATTTCATCAGAATACAAGAATATACAGAGTATGAATTACATATTACACATTTACTAAATATCAGAGATTTACAAATTACAATGCAGCGGAAAAATAATACAAAACACAACTGAAAAGAATATACGGGTACAGAGCTTTCCGAATATTATTCCAGCTGTAAACCAGGATCCTGTGAATATAAATCTGCAAAACCAAAACTACTAGCTGCCCGTGTGGAAAATAGGGGTACCCAGAGTTTAGGTTATAATGATAAACTCCAGGTCAGTCATGTGACTGGTGTGAGAACTAAAACAGATATTTAAAACTTTACTTTAAATCAGATTTATCAAGGGACCATGCCGTATAACACGGAACGGGTTTCCACCCAAGAATACCAGTGCATATATCAAAACAACGCGTTGCTTTTTGGAAAAATGAAGCTATTATAAGACCCAGGTCCCATCACACATTGCAACGCAAGCCGGATGATAGGATTTTCCCTTATAATAGCCAAACATGCTTGGTACGTTAAAACAAATCATTTGATATTATTATAAGTGCATAGTGTATATAACAACTTCAAATATAAATGTATCAATCCTAGATGGCATGGGTACCACATATCATGTCGCCAATGCTTGGCTCTACAATCAAAATCGCAATTATCATGTATTGGAAGTTGGATTTCCATCTGCGAACCAAGGCAAGGGATCATCCTTACCGCTTCGAGACGCTCTAGCCCGTGTCTCAGGACCCAGACTCAGGTAGGCCCTTGGATCGTCAAGGCCGGTCCAATCGATGTGAATTAAAATGCCTGAACACTGCGTTTTCCCGCCTTATGGGGCATCCACTGGTCATATCCTAACCAAACTATCGTCCCTGGAATGACCGATATAACCGAGGCGCCTCCTATCCATTATCCACATAAGTAAAATGCCAGGGCGTGCAAAACGCTGACACCACTCCTAGCTAGAAGGAAACGCATGACCTCCCTGATGTCCTCTCCTGTTTGTGGTTCACACCGAGGTGTGAGGCTCGCGAATTAACGCTACACAAAGCTATGCTATATCAAAGCCGTGCTTTGATCATCAACCACAAGGCTCTACTTTTCAACAAAAGCCTTGATCACTGCATCTTAGCATGCCACACAGACAATTCACGATATGCAACCGATGTATATCAATCACACATAATGAAATCCGATGTCAGACACACATCCATTTACAAGTTCGTTCAGGGTCTGAATGAAACTGGAGGCACCTTATTCCTCCCCCATATGTCCATTGTAGGGGAGAGATCCTCACATATCCGTCGATCTCCAAGTACGTCTGGACGATCACCACTTATTACCTTGTCTTGGGTGTACAGCCCAATCAAGACATCAGTAATCATCCAAACGATGTGAAGACCTCTGGTCTTCAACCACCGTCTTCATCCTCGACACATCATCGAAACAGTTATTCAGAATGGGATAAACCCGGTCTTTCTGAATAACTCGCGTATATAATAAACAAGTGCTATAAAAAAATAATATACGCCTCATTCCAATCCAGAATATTTCTTTATCCAAATATTCATATATTTTGGGAAAGGTTCCTGACACGACCCGAACTTCCCCATGTAGGAAAGCATGGATTGCGTTGAGGACAAGACAAAATAGAACGCAAACGGAAGAACATTTCATTGTTATTACAACAATTCCATCAGATACAAGAATATACAGAGTATAAATGAATAAAATACATTCGATGAATATCAGAGATTACAATAAATTACATAGCAGCGGAAAAATATACAAAACACAACTGAAAGTGATACACGGATACAGAGCTTTCCGAGCATCGTTCCAGCTGTAAATCAGGATCATGTGAATATAAATCTGCAAAACCAAAACTACTAGCTGCCCGTATGGAAAATAGGGGCACCCAGAGTTTAGGTTAAAACAATAAACTCCAGGTCAGTCATGTGACTGTGTGAGAACTAAAACAGTTATTAATATTGGTTTTAATGTTTGGTAAATCAAGGGCCATGCCGTATAACATGGAACAGGTTTCCTCCCAAGAATACCAGTGCATAGAACAAACAGCACAATGCTAAATAAAGAAAAATGAAGCTGTTATAAGACCCAGGTCCCATCACACAATGCAACGCAAGCCGGAGGATAGGGTTTTTACCTTATAACAGCCAAAGCATGCTTGATACGTTTAAAACACATTATTTGATACTATTATAGGTGTATAGTGTCAAAACAATTTCAATCATAAATATCAATCATGGGCGGCATGAATGACCCATACCACTATGTCGCCATACTAGGTTCTACAAATAAAACCGAAACACACGTATTAGAAATTGGATTCCCGTCATGAGTCGAGGCAAGGGGCAAGCTCCTCTCCGCGTTCGAGACACTCTGGCAAATGTCCTAAGACCCCACTTTGATCCTTGGAATCGGCTGGGCCGGTCCTCTCTTACTTTTGAGGATTAGTTATTCCTGAACACACGTTTCCCGGTCCTTACAGACCTATATCCGAGGCGCCTTGCATTCCAACAACCACACTTGTGAAAAGTATATAAATGTCAGGGTTGGTAGGTCACTGACACCAACCTAGCTAGAAAGAAACGTCGTGCTCTCCCAGCGGTCCGTCTCCCGTTTTTGACTCATACCAAGGTGTGAGGCTCGCGAATTCACGCTATACACAAAGCTACGCCACACAGGCCGTGCTCTGATCATCAACCACAAGACTTTGCTTTTCAACAGAAGCCTTGATCAATTGCCACTTACGCGTGCCACACTGGCAATTCACTCCATGCGACTGATGTCCATCGATATACAACCTCTGAGCTCGTACATCTCAGAGAAGGGCGTTAAGCAAGAGAATAAATTCTCCGCCGCCAAACAGATGTATATTTAATAGAGATCAATCAACATAGAATAAAATCCAATGTCAGACACACAATCCATTTACAAGTTCGTTTTGGGTCTGATTGAAACCGGAGGCACCTTCCTCGCATATCCATCCATCTCCAAGTACGTCTAGACGATCACCAACTGTTTCCCTCATCTTGGGTGTACAGCCCAATCAGGATCATCAGTAATCACCCAAACGATTTGAAGACTTCCGGTCTTCTACCACCGTCTTCATCTTCGACATCTCGTCGAATCGGTTATTCAGAATGGGTATAAACCCGGCCTTTCTGAATAACCAACGTATATGATAAACAAATGTTACACGAACACAACAAATGCCTCGTTCCAATTCAGAATATTCTTTGATTCACAAAATCACATTCTTAGGGAAAGGTTCCCATTAATTTTATCCAAGATAAATTCTTCTAAATTTATTCTATAATCTTCCTTTGGATATCCTTTCAAATTAGTCGGGATTAGCGAACCACACCGAAGTAATTATTTATTTTATTTCCCAATCCCAACCTATATATCCCATGGAGCAAAACAGGTAATACTCCATATCTAACACCACGGTGTTATCGGTAAAATTAATTACCACTTCACGTTCAAATCTAATTAAAGATTTAACTATCGCATTGGAGCAAAACTGGTGGTACTTCATTCTCGATCACTTTTCAGATTTGATAATTTAAATTATCAATTCACCTTTTAATCTAATTAAAGATTCATTAAAACTCCACTTAGTTTTAATCCTTTCAAAAATCAACATCTTGCCTTTAACTGGGTTAAAGAACCAATGTCATCTAAAACCCGATTCACGATAAACCCAAATCACATTTGATATTAAATACAAGGCTCTGAATAGAAAATATATCGGCTTATATTAAATATCAAATTCTGAAACTAACAAATATCGTATTGGAAATAACGATATAAAATATATCTTTCAAATCCCCATAACAATATCTGTATAGTCACGAAATCCAGCATCAAAATATTCCGAAGATAATTTCGATTCAACTCCAGTCCAATCCACGTATTGGGAATATTGATTATTTTTAAAATCACTTTCAAATTCAATTTATTTATTTCAAAAATAAATTGATTTTAATTCTAGTTCAAAACTAGTTCATTTCGATAAAAATCTATTTTTATCTTTTCAAATGTGGAGTTTTTCATCCCAGTTCTTTCCAATTCATATATTATGATTTTACACAAATTATTAATATTTTTAATAATTTTATCAAGGCCCGTACAGTCGATTTCCAACAACGGCCATCGAACTGCACTTACAGCGACCTTTTTCAAATTTTAATTGGACATAATTCCAAATCCAACCGTTAGATTTCAAATTTCAAATATTCATTGGAAAGCTATTTTCGATACGAACCCAACGGTTCCGGTTTTAGGAGAATCCGATGGTCGGATCTCCCGCAACGTCAATTCGAAGTCAATGGTCGAAATTCACGAACTGCCGCGGCGCGGCGCGTTCTATTCAGGCCATTATACATATAATATATATATATATATATATATATTATATATATATATATTTCGTCGATTTCCTTTTTGAAACTTATTTTATAAATAGTTCTAAATTCGTTTCAAAAACAATTTCAACTTCATCTTCAATTTCAAATCGATTTGATTTCAATTCAATTCAAATTCTAATTCCTTTCAATTCAATTCAATTTGAATTTACCTTCTATTTAATTCAATTCGAATTCATTTCAAATTGATTTCAATTCAATTTCAGTTCGTTTTAAATTTTATTCAAAACGATTTCAATTCGTTTTAATTCAATTTCAATTTAATTCAATTTGAATTCATTTCTATTCAATTTGAATTCAAATTCACTTTCTATTCAATTCGAATCGAATTCATTTTCTATTCGATTCGAATTCATTTCAAATTGATTCAATAAAATTTCAATTTGAATTTTAATCTAATTTAATTTGAATTTCATTTCAAAATATTAAATTTTGAAATCACTTTTCAATATTCATTATAAAATGAATAAAATCGATATAAATATCGTTCGCGTCAAAATAACGCATCTCTAATCAACACGGCTTTATATTTTTCAAAAACTTTGTTATTCTATTCAACAAATGAATATATATTCTATTCAACACATGAATCTATATTTCTTTCAACACACGACTATTTTTGTTATGTAAAATATTTTATAAAATCATGGTATCTATCGTTTGATTTTTAATTAAACTCCACCGTGAAGTAGTTCTAATTTTAAATATGATAAAGATGTATATTTTATTATTAAAATATTTTACTCAACACATAAATAGTTTCAACACATGAACATCGTCAACACATGACTATTTTTATATTCAACACATGAATTTCCTTTTATAATATTCATTATTTTCCCGATTGGAATGAGGCCCAATCTATCACCATATAATGTTAATTATATGGATTCCATACAACACATGTATATAATAGCAATGATAAACAATCAACCATCATCCAAGGTGCACCACACAACTGCACAAGCATCAAAAATAAATAATTAACGCTTACACAGTCTGTCGACCAATCGATCGACATACAATTAAATAATTGGGATTAGTGTACCCAAATATCATCCCAACACCCGTGTGGGGTTTCAAATCAACAAACACAAATTTTTATTTGTGCAGTTGGGCGATGTGTAAAATTTATCGACCCAATCAATATCAGTCAAATCAGTGTACATAAACAAATCGGCTGATTTGTTTATAAATATTTATTTATTCACTTTCACGTTAAAAATTATATTTTTAACGATAATTAATTTGTTTCAACACATCTAAATTTTATTATCGATTTCACATCAACATCACAAACAATTTTCACAACACATCAATCAAACAAACAAGCCATCCATGGTCTGTGGATGACGGGTGTTGCTAAGCATCGTCTGCATCCTAGCATATATATATATATATATATATATATATATATATATATATATATCTAGAAAAAGAAATTTAGAGTGAGAAGTTCTCACCAATAGCTAATCCAAACGCCGTGACTCTTCTTGTGTAGGAAATCTTCGTCGTTCTCGCCTTTTGTCACTTTCGTTGCCCGTATTCACTACCTATATAAAAATCACATTTTTATATTATTGCCATGTATATAAAAATCATATTTTTATAATTGCTCCATATGAATAAAAATTCTATTTTTACATCGTTACTATATAGAAAAAAATTCTATTTTTACATCGCTACTATATAGATAAAAATTCTATTTTTACATCGCTACTATATAGTTAAAAATTCTATTTTTACATCGTTACTATATAGATAAAAATTCTATTTTTACATCGTTACTATATAGATAAAAATTCAATTTTTACATCGTTACTATATAGATAAAAATTCTATTCTTACATCGTTACTATATAGATAAAAATTCTATTCCTACATCGTTACTATATAGATAAAAATTCTATTTTTATCACGCTATTCTCTATATAAAGATTTCACCTTTTCTATTTCAACACTATAAAAATCACATTTTTATTTTGCTACATATATAAAGATAATTTTTTTACTAACTATATAATATAAAAATTATATTTTTAACCTTTCTATAATATAAAAATCTAATCTTTTTAATTTCAAAGATTAAATCTTTTTCTATATTCGAATAAAAATCCCACCTTTCACGATAAAAAAACAATCTTTACATGATAAATATCAAAACTTTATTCTAGTTGTTCATATGCAAAAATCAACACTTTTCTGTAATCAAAATCATATTTTAAAAATAAAACTAACCCCTTTTATTTATCCAAAAAAAATATAATCTTAAAAATCAAGTCTTTTGATTTAAATAAAAGCCCAATTCACCCTAGCAAGATCACAATGTTATTTACATAAAAAAACAAGAATTTAAACAAATTTTAAAGTAAATAAAAAAAAGAAACGCACCATTGGTCGGAGAGGAGGCCTGAGGGGCGGAGGGGGTGTCGGTGATTCGCGTCGGTCAGCAGGGGGCTCAGGGCGGTTCAGGCGATGTGGGGATGACTGGGGGAGGCTCGAACGGGTTAGGGTTTGCATCGGTGGCCGAGGAGAGAGAAGGGGAGGAAGGGAGGGGAGCGGACGGGGGGGGGGGGGGGGGAGGATCGGCGGTGGTCGGCGCCACCAGGGAGGCGCGAGGCTGCTCGATCGACGGGCTTCCGTGGTTTTTTTTCTTCTTCTTTGGATTTGAAAAAGTGAACGGGGGGGGGGGGGGGGGGGCTGAGAGAAGATAAGGGGAGGATAGGAAGTTTTTAATTTTTAATTATTTTAATTATTTAACTTATAAAAAGTTGACTTTTTCATACGACCTCTAAACGAGGCCTACCACCTGTCATCCATAGCGTTTCACCCCCATTCCGAACACAATGGGATATTTATCGTAGGCTGATTCGATCGTTTCGATCAGTTTTCGTCAAAATCAACATATAGCTCAATATATTGAATTTGAACGCGCATTTCAATTTACTGGGGTCACATACTAACTCTATAAATTCCCGAAAAATATTTTCTAGCTTCGTATTGACGATACGGTCCTAGCAAAACTAGTTTCATCGAATTCTGAGACCGTTGGAAAAATGGTCATTTTCCAGTCGATTAAAATCAACTGAAACTGGTCAAACGCGTTTTCTTTTGCCACACTCACATATTGAATCGAAAAATTATGAAACTTGGAATCTAGAAATAACTTGACATCACGGACTAAACAAAAGTGGTTTCGTCGAAATCCGAGGTCGTTTGCAAAATGGCTATTTTTAAGGGCCGAAATTCCATAGCGACTATTCTGAATTTTCAACTGGACATATCTTTTGATTCCCGCTATGAAATTTCGATTTTTCGGATTCGTTGGAAAGATATCCTCAAATAGATCCTAATATTTTTGGTTTAACTAAAATCTGGTTTGTTTTGCACCCGGTATATTCAATTGAAGTTTGAAATCGAATTATCGAACTATCGCTCCATTTTCAATTCCTTTTTATAATTATATATAATTATTTATATTCTAACGACGACTTATATAATATATACGTTCGAATTCTATTCAAAATAAATTTCTCATAGATATTATTTAAAATAATTCATTTTAAATGTTCAACATTCGCTAAAATTGCCAAAATAAAAAATTTAAACCGGCCCAGATTTTCGGGTTGTTACATTCTTCCCCACTTAAAACTTTTCGTCCCTGAAAAGGAACAAAGTCGAAAGTGGTTTGATCAATCAACTCTACGTTCGATCTGGCTTCCATTCTCCAATTTTTCAGTTTCTGAGAATTTTCAAATTCTTCAAAAATTTGGCTAACACCCGGAATTTTCGAAAAATTTCGCCATAACCTCCCCTGCACCGGGAGCAACGGGAAAATCCCGAAATTGCCATATAGGCCTTCTGATCTCAAAAAGAAAAAGAAAAAGCCAAGCTGCTAGCCAATAGGCTCATAAAATCATCATCGCCCAAACAAAACAGTAAATTATAGTAAACATGTACCTATTTGTCAGGCAAACAAATTTTATTCTCTTCTCTAGCCTCCTAGCTATGACCTGTTCAATGTAAGTATATGTATATGCAAGCAAATGCGACTAATTTCAATACAATTCAATATTTGATTCAATTAGGCTGAATGGTTCAGAATTATCAAACAAATAGACAAACAACACAACCATCAATCAATTAGTGAATTAGAGTTTCAAATTCATAATTTTGATACATATACAAAAATCATGTTTTTGATGTCAATTCACAACAATGTATTCTAGCTATATTAGTTTTGGTTCTCACACCAGTCTAATGGAAATATATAGATATCAAACCTTCGAAACACGAACATAAATATTGATGATGTGGCCACATCATCAGAATTATCCCCGGGTGTCTAGAATGTGACTCTATATCTATCCAATATATTAAAACTTCGATTATACGTTCATGACGCGTATACGCAAAATCTTTATATACTCGATTGTCCAAATTCAAAATAAATAAATAATCAAATATGTATAAAATGGTTTAAATTTTTAAAACAAAATTGTTTTCATTTGAAAAATATACTCTTCACACTTGTTCTAGGATACTACTGATCCTATCTCTAACGAGTCATTCTAATTGGATATTACTAATCCAAAATCTGATGAATTCTTTCGTATGGTTCTAACGTGTCTTGTTCTCGAGCTCTGTAAACCAAAGCTCTGATACCAAACTGACACGACCAATACTTACCCGTGTAGGAAAGCACAGATTGCGTTGAGGACAAGACAAAATAGAACGCAGACGGAAGAACATTTCATTGTTATTACAACAATTCCATCAGATACAAGAATATACAGAGTATAAATGAATAAAATACATTCGATGAATATCAGAGATTACAATAAATTACATAGCAGCGGAAAAATATACAAAACACAACTGAAAGTGATACACGGATACAGAGCTTTCCGAGCATCGTTCCAGTTGTAAATCAGGATCCTGTGAATATAAATCTGCAAAACCAAAACTACTAGCTGCCCGTGTGGAAAATAGGGGCACCCAGAGTTTAGGTTAAAACAATAAACTCCAGGTCAGTCATGTCACTGGTGTGAGAACTAAAACAGTTATTAATATTGGTTTTAATGTTTCGTAAATCAAGGGACCACGCCGTATAACACGGAACGGGTTTCCTCCCAAGAATACCAATGCATAGAACAAACAGCGCAATGCTAAATAAAGAAAAATGAAGCTGTTATAAGACCCAGGTCCCATCACACAATGCAACGCAAGCCGTAGGATAGGGTTTTTACCTTATAACAACCAAAGCATGCTTGATACGTTTAAAACACATTATTTGATACTATTATAGGTGTATAGTGTCAAAACAATTTCAATCACAAATATCAATCATAAGCAGCATGAATGACCCATACCACAATGTCGCCATACTAGGTTCTACAAATAAAACTGAAACACACGTATTGGAAATTGGATTCCCGTCATGAGTCGAGGAAAAGGGGCAACCTCCTCTCCGCGTTCGAGACACTCTAGCAAATGTCCCAGGACCCCACTTTGATCCTTGGAATCGGCTGGGCCGGTCCTCTCTTACTTTTGAGGATTAGTTATTCCTGAACACACGTTTCCCGGTCCTTACAGACCTATATCCGAGGCGCCTCGCATTCCAACAACTCACAGGTGAAAAGTATATAAATGTCAGGGCTGGTAGGTCACTGACACCACCCTAGCTAGAAAGAAACGTCGTGCTCTCCCAGCGGTCCGTCTCCCGTTTTTGACTCATACCGAGGTGTGAGGCTCGCGAATTCACGCTATACACAAAGCTACGCCACACAGGCCGTGCTTTGATCATCAACCACAATACTTTTATTTTCAACAGAAGCCTTGATCAATTGCCACTTACGCGTGCCACACTGGCAATTCACTCCGTGCGACTGATGTCCATCGATATACAACCTTTGAGCTCGTACGTCTCAGAGAAGGGCGTTAAGCAAGAGAATAAATTCTCCGCCGCCAAAAATATGTATATTTAATAGAGATCAATCAACACAGAATAAAATCCAATGTCAGACACACAATCCATTTACAAGTTCGTTCTAGGTCTGAACGAAACCGGAGGCACTTTCCTCGCATATCCATCCATCTCCAAGTACGTCTGGACGATCACCAACTATTTTCCTCATCTTGGGTGTACAGCCCAATCAAGATCATCAGTAATCACCCAAACGATGTGAAGACTTCCGGTCTTCAACCACCGTCTTCATCTTCGACATCTCATCGAATCGGTTATTCAGAATGGGTATAAACCCGGCCTTTCTGAATAACCCACGTATATGATAAACAAATGTTACACGAACACAACAAACGCCTCGTTCCAATTCAGAATATTCTTTGATTCACAAAATCACATTCTTAGAGAAAGGTTCCCATTAATTTTATCCAAGATAAATTCTTCTAAATTTATTCTATAATCTTCCTTTGGATATCCTTTCAAACTAGTCGGGATTAGCGAACCACACCGAAGTAATTATTTATTTTATTTCCCAATCCCAACCTATGTATCCCATGGAGAAAAATTGGTAATACTCTATATCTAACACCACGGTGTTATCTGTAAAATTAATTACCACTTCACGTTCAAATCTAATTAAAGATTTAACTATCGCATTGGAGCAAAACTGGTGGTACTCCATTCTCGATCACTTTTCAGATTTGATAATTTAAATTATCAACTCACCTTTTAATCTAATTAAAGATTCATTAAAACTCCACTTAGTTTTAATCCTTTCAAAAATCAACATCTTGCCTTTAACTGGGTTAAAGACCAATGTCATCTAAAACACGATTCACGATAAACCCAAATCACATTTGATATTAAATACAAGGCTCTGAATAGAAAATATACCGGCTTATATTCAATATCAAATTCTGAAACTAACAAATATCGTATTGGAAATAACGATATAAAATATATCTTTCAAATCCCCATAATAATATCTGTATAGTCACGAAATCCAACATCGAAATATTCCGAAGATAATTTCGATTCAACTCCAGTCCAATCCACGTATTGGGAATATTGATTATTTTTAAAATCACTTTCAAATTCAATTTATTTATTTCAAAAATAAATTGATTTTAATTCTAGTTCAAAACTAGTTCAAAACTAGTTCATTTCGATAAAAATCTATTTTTATCTTTTCAAATGTGGAGTTTTTCATCCCAGTTCTTTCCAATTCATATATTATGATTTTACACAAATTATTAATATTTTTAATAATTTTATCAAGGCCCGTACAGTCGATTTCCAACAACGGCCATTGAACTGCACTTACAACGACCTTTTCCAAATTTGATTTGGACATAATTCCAAATCCAACCGTTAGATTTCAAATTTCAAATATTCATTGGAAAGCTATTTTTGGTACGAACCCAACGGTTTCGGTTTTAGGAGAATCCGACGGTCGGATCTCCCACAACGTCAATTCGAAGTCAATGTCGAAATTCACGAACTATCGCGGCGCGGCGCGTTCTATTCAGACCATAATATATATATATATATATATTATATTTCGTCGATTTCCTTTTTGAAACGTATTTTATAAATAATTCTAAATTCGTTTCAAAACAATTTCAACTTCATCTTCAATTTCAAATCGATTTGATTTCAATTCAATTCGAATTTATTTCAATTTTATTTAATTCAAATTCAAATTCATTTAAATTCAATTCAAATTCTAATTCATTTCAATTCAACTCAATTTGAATTTACCTTCTATTTAATTCAATTCGAATTCATTTCAAATTGATTTCAATTCAATTTCAGTTCGTTTTAAATTTCATTCAAAACGATTTCAATTCGTTTTAATTCAATTTCAATTTAATTCAATTTGAATTCATTTCTATTCAATTTGAATTCAAATTCACTTTCTATTCAATTCAAATCGAATTCATTTTCTATTCGATGCGAATTCATTTCAAATTGATTCAATAAAATTTCAATTTGAATTTTAATCTAATTTAATTTGAATTTCATTTCAAAATATTAAATTTTGAAATCACTTTTCAATATTCATTATAAAACGAATAAAATCGATATAAATATCGTTCGCGTCAAAATAACGCATCTCTAATCAACACGGCTTTATATTTTTCAAAAACTTTGTTATTCTATTCAACAAATGAATATATATTCTATTCAAACACAAATTTTTATTTGTGCAGTTGGGCGATGTGTAAAATTTATCGACCCAATCAATATCAGTCAAATCAGTGTATATAAACAAATCGGCCGATTTGTTTATAAATAATTATTTATTCACTTTCACGTTAAAAATTATATTTTTAACGATAATTAATTTATTTCAACACATCTACATTTTATTATCGATTTCACATCAACATCACAAACAATTTTCACAACACATCAATCAAACAAACAAGCCATCCATGGTCTGTGGATAACGGGTGTCGGGTGCTGCTAAGCACCGTCTGCATCCAAGCATATATATATATATATATCTAGAAAAAGAAATTTAGAGTGAGAAATTCTCACCAATTGCTAATCCAAACGCCACGACTCTTCTTGTGTAGGAAATCTTCGTCGTTCTCGCCTTTTGTCACTTTCGTTGCCCGTATTCACTACCTATATAAAAATCACATTTTTATATTATTGTCATGTATATAAAAATCATATTTTTATAATTGCTCCATATGGATAAAAATTCTATTTTTACATCGTTACTATATAGATAAAAATTCTATTTTTACATCGCTACTATATAGATAAAAATTCTATTTTTACATCGCTACTATATAGATAAAAATTCTACTTTTACATCGTTACTATATAGATAAAGATTCTATTTTTACATCGTCACTATATAGATAAAACTTCTATTCTTACATCATTACTTTATAGATAAAAATTCTATTCTTACATCGTTACTATATAGATAAAAATTCTATTTTCATCACGCTATTCTCTATATAAAGATTTCGCCTTTTCTGTTTCATCACTATAAAAATCACATTTTTATTTTGCTACATATATAAAGATCAAATTTTTACTAACTATATAATATAAAAATTATATTTTTAACCTTTCTATAATATAAAAATCTAATCTTTTTAATTTCAAAGATAAAATCTTTTTCTATATTCGAATAAAAATCCCACCTTTCACGATAAAAAACAATCTTTACATGATAAATATCAATTCTATTTGTTCATATGCAAAAATCAACACTTTTCTCTAATCAAAATCATATTTTAAAAATAAAACTAACCCCTTTTATTTATCCAAAAAAAAAATCCTAAAAATCAAGCCTTTTGATTTAAATAAAAGCCCGATTCACCCTAGCAAGATCACAATGTTATTTACATAAAAAAACAAGAATTTAAACAAATTTTAAAGTAAATAAAAAAAACGCACCATTGGTCGGAGAGGAAGCCTGAGGGGCGGAGGGGGTGTCGGTGATGCGCGTCGGTCAGGAGGGGGCTCAGGGAGGTTTAGGCGATGTGGGGATGACTGGGGGAGGCTCGAACGGGTTAGGGTTTGCATCAGTGGCCGAGGAGAGAGAAGGGGAGGAAGGGAGGGGAGCGGACTGGGGGGGAGGATTGGCGGTGGTCGGCGCCACCAGGGGGGCACGAGGCTGCTCGATCGACGGGCTTCCGTGGGTTTTTTTCCTTCTTCTTTGGATTTGAAAAAGTGAACGAGGGGGGGGGGGGGCTGAGAGAAGATAAGGGGAGGAGAGGAAGTTTTTAATTTTTAATTATTTTAATTATTTAACTTATAAAAAGTTGACTTTTTCATACGACCTCTAAACGAGGCCTACCGCCTATCGTCCATAGCGTTTCACCCCCATTCCGAACACAATGGGATATGTATCGTAGGCTGATTCGATCGTTTCGATCAGTTTTCGTTAAAATCAACATATAACTCTATATATTGAATTTGAATGCGCATTTCAATTTACTGGGGTCACATGCTAACTCTGTAAATTCCCGAAAAATATTTTCTAGCTTCGTATTGACGATACGGTCCTAGCAAAACTAGTTTCGTTGAATTCTGAGACCGTTGGAAAAATGGTCATTTTCCAGTCGATTAAAATCAACTGAAACTAGTCAAACGCGTTTTCTTTTGCCACGCTCACATATTGAATCGAAAAATTATGTAATTTGGAATCTAGCAATAACTTGACATCACAGACCCAACAAAAGTGGTTTCGTCGAAATCCGAGGTCGTTTGCAAAATGACTATTTTTAAGGGTCGAAATTCCATAGCGACTATTCTGAATTTTCAACTGGACATACCTTTTGATTCCCGCTATGAAATTTCGATTTTTCGGATTCGTTGGAAAGATATCCTCAAATAGATCCTAATGTTTTTGGTTTCACTAAAATCTGGTTTGTTTTGCACCCGGTATATTCAATTGAAGTTTGAAATCGAATTATCGAACTATCACGCCATTTTCAATTCCTTTTTATAATTATATATAATTATTTATATTCTAATGACGACGTATATAATATATATGTTCTAATTCTATTCAAAATAAATTTCTCGTCGATATTATTTAAAATAATTCATTTTAAATGTTCCAACATTCGCTAAAATTGCCAAAATAAAAATTTTAAACCGGCCCAGATTTTCGGGTTGTTACAGTTCTTATTAATTTTATCAAAGATAAATTCTTTAAATTTATTCTTTGATCCTCCTTTGGATATCATTTCAATCTAATTAAAGATGCATTAAAACTCCACTTGGTTTTAATCTTCCCAAAAATCAATATTAACGATTGTTTAACTTGGGAAATCATGTCCTATCTTTAACTGGGTTATAGAACCAATGTCATTTAAAACACGGTTCACAATAAACCCAAAATCACATTCCATTACATCAGCCTTTAACCGTAAATTAGCAAGTGAACAATTCCCTAAGTATTAACCCCGAAGGCCGAAACCAACATCAGATCAATACCCACGAAACCATTCAACTTAACTAATCACTAGTTAGTTTCTGATTTTCTTAACTCCATTGGGTCTAAGAACAGTATTACTAAAGATACCATTTACAACAACCCAAAATCTTATTCCTTTGTTAATCGGGTTAAAGAACAAGTGTTATTTAAAACACCGTTCACGATAAACCAAAAGACCAATTTCAATTCCATTCCAATTAAATATCAATTAATTGGTATACTTCATTAAATCTAAATAAAGATTTAATCTTTTCTCAACTGGGTTCAAGAACGGTGTTAATGAAGACCCCATTCACGACAAACCCAAAAATCACATTTTATATCAAATACAAGGCTTCGAATAGAAAATATATCAGCTTATATTCAATATCAAATGCCACAACCAACAAATATCGTATTGGAAATAACGATATAAATATATCTTTCAAACTTCCATAACAATATCTGTATAATCACGAAATCAAACATCGAAATATTCCGAAGACAATTTCGATTCAAATCCATTTCCAATTTATATATTGGAAATTCTGGTTATTTTTAAAACCATTTCAAATCCAATTTATTTATCTTTAAAAATAATTGGAATATAATTCTAGTTCAAAACTAGTTCATTTCGGTAAAATACCTTTTTATCCTTTCAAATATGGAATTTTTCATCCCAGTTCTTTCCAAATCATTTCTTATGATTTTACACTAATTATTGGTTTTTTTAATAATTTTATCAAGGCCCGTACAATCGATTTCCATAAACGGCCATCGAACTGCACTTACAACGGCCTTTTCCAAATTTAATTTGGACATAAATCCAAATGGTAGATTTTTAATTTCTTGTATTATTTAGAAAGCTCTTTTCGATACGAACCCAATGGTCCTGGTTCCAGGGGAATCCGATGGTCGGATCTCCCGTAATGTCCGTTCGAAGTCAATGGTCGAAATTCGCGAACTACCGCGGCATGGCGCGTTTTATTCAGAATATTTTATTATATATATAATATATATTTCGTCGATTTTCTTTTTAAAACGTATTTTATAAATCGTTTTAAATTCGTTTTCAAAACATTTCAACTTCATATTCAATTTCAAATCAAAATTGAATATTCCATATCATCGATATATAAATGATAATATTTTCAAAACATTAGATTTCTAAATCATTTCCTTTTCGATATTCATTATAACAATGAATAAAATCGATATAAATATTGTTCACGTTAAAATGGCGCATATCAAATCAACACGGCTTTATATATTTAAATATATTCGTGTCCATCCCAAATCGGACATCAAAATCAGATTTTGATCTTTTATTGAATATTATTCTAAAATATTCGTTATTTTAAAATAATTGTTATTTCAAAATATTCATTCTTTCTAAACTGGAAGCAGACACAGTCAATTACCATATAATTTTATTTATATGGATTTCATACAACACATGTATACAACAATAATCAAACACAGTCAATCATCATCCAAAGTGCATTCTACATTGCATAAGAATCATACGTAAATATCCAATGGTCACAAAAGCCTGTCAATCAATCAATCGAAATACAACTAAATATTGGGATTAGTGTATGTCATATATCATCCCAATGCCCATGTGGGGTTTCAATCAACAAATAATGAATTTTATTTGTGCAATAGGGCGATGTGTAAAATTTATCATCCCAATCAATATCAGTCAAATCGGTGTACATAAACAAATCATCTGATTTGTTAATGAATATTTATTTCATTCATATACACGTTAAAAATTATATTTTTAACTATAAAATATTTTACTCAATTAATTTGCACAATAAAAATGATATTTTTATCGTCTAACATATTTTAGAAAATTTTGGCGGCATAACGGCTCGATATAAAAATCGGGTAATGTCTAGCATTACCCCTCTCCTAATATTGGCTTGCGCCATATACACATAACAATTCTAATCAATTCATTTCGCCCTAACAGTAATGTCCCGACTTTTTCTGACTATTGACATTTGATTTTAATAAGGAAATTAAAATAAATGATGATTGTTTAAAAGAATAAAACAATTAAAAACATTTATATATATATATAATGAATGTACATATGTGATTATATTTGAAAACATAAGAATGCAACATTCAAGGGAACCATAACATAAATATATATTTATAATGATTGCTAATTAGTCTTTAACATATACATGTGAGTATAATAACATGTATATAGTATAAATTCTAAGTAAGCATTTGCAATGAAAAGCCTTAACTATATTCATAAATGTGATGACTAAGTATACATATGTAAAAGGGGATTTTGTTACTATAAAAATATTAGGGACTATGAAATAAATAGGAACAAAGAAGTAAACAAATACAGGAAAACAATTCGGCCATAACAACAAATACATGATACATATAAACTTTGCATATAACATGTTTGACAAATTGCCGCAGTAAAATATCAAGAGTAAATATATGAAAAGACAATACCCATTTATGTGATGTTACCAAAAATAGTAAGACTAAGGTAGGAGAACATCACCTAGAAACACCTAAATACAAGTTGTATGAATATACAAATATTCTTTAGCAAAATATCTCAATTCTTAAGGATGAAGAAACCATTTTTATAATGCAAGAAGTGATAGGCATTTAATGAAATCATGGGTGAAAGGGACATGTTTCTAGAAACATAACATAGGAAAAAGGGATTGGAGGATATCTAGATATACAAATAGATTGCTTCATGTATTGTCTCCTTGGAACATGGAGTAGGGGCTAAACAAGAGGAGTAAGGCTATTAGGAAAATCACTGTAGAACCATGTGAAGGAAATTGTTTTAAAACTCTTGAGCTTGGCTATAAATACCATCACAAACTCTCTACATTTCCTTCACAAACAAAACTAAGTTTACACAAAATACTGAAGTGAAATCTCTGGAATTTGGAAAGCTTTGATGTGAGTTAAACATTGTTAAATTTCTTGTTTTAATGTTTACTGTAAAACAGTTTATGTATAGCTTTAACTACAAGTTCATGTTGTGATTAACATCATCATTTGCCATTAAACAATATTTTATGAGTGCTAGAAAACCTTTGGTTATATCAGTTACATCCATACAAGTACCCTTATGATTCAAATAAGTGCTGTGTTAGTTTATACATTGGTTTAAAACCTTGTTACTGTGTTCTGTAAAAACACAGTATATATGCATGCTTGTTCTTAGAAGTAGATCAAACAAATTTCTTCACAGTTATGGAATATAAGGTAGGCTCATCATACATCAGCAAATATAATCAAAGAAATATGTTGAAAATCATATATGTTCACGAAAACAAAACACAGTACATTCTCTGTTAATCCTCTGTAACTCAAAAATTCAAGCGAGACGAAAAAGTGTTTTGATTTTATAAATGAAACCCTGACACAAAATAATGATTTTTAGTAATAATCTATTGATTTTTAACTATGTGGAACTCGAGAATTTTGCGGATGGACGGAAAATGGGTTTGGAGGAATTTCCGACGATCGGCGCCGTCGAACTCCAGAGCGCGAGGCGTGGAGGAGCATGGGGGTTCATAGATCATCGGAAAAATGTAAAATAATTTTTCCATTGCATAAATTTCGAGAACGAATCAAACATAGGGCTTTAAACAGTTTTGGGTACATGGGTTTTGGTATGCGTCGTGTGGGACCCTCGGTTGATCGAGTGCGACGGGAGTTGGTGTGGAGGAGCTCGTCGGTCAGGGAGTTGAACGGAGGAGGCACAGGCACTACCAGTGGACTGAGGAGAAAGAATGGAGCGAGTTTATCCGATGAACCCATTCGAGGAAGAAAAGGGAAATAGTGAAATCACTGTATACCCACTGATGATCGGATCCGGGGAAATCGGCGAAGTCTGGAGGCGGAAGGCGATGTGTTGGAGTGGTCACTAGTGGTCGACGACGTTCTGTTGGCGTGTGCACATTCATAACTGTGCACTAGATATTGAGGAAGAAAGGTGGTACTGGTAAAGGAAAATTAGTACTTTAAGGGAGGGAAAGGTAGTGCCAAACCTGGTACTTGGAATTTGCCAAACCGGTACTTTGGCACATGCCAGATCCAGTACTTTGTCACTTGCCAAACCTGGTATGTGGTACTTTGAAATAACCGGTACTTCGGTAAATACGAGATTTTAAATTTAAACAGTTTTAAATTTAAAATTTAGAAAATAAATAAAATTTAGAAAATAAATAAAATTTAAAAATAAATAATTAAATAAAAAGGGGATTTTTATTTAATTTGTCAGAGGCAAGTGGAAAGGAAGTAGCAAAAGACCAAAACGGAAAGTTCGACAGGTTTTAAAAGTAGAAATAATAAGTGAATAATTAATTTAAATTAAAATTTTAAATTACATATGATTAACTAAACGTAAGAAGATAATTTACAAAGAAATTTGGAGTATGGAACATTGTCTAGACAACGATGATAAACAAAGAAAAACACCGTGTGCGACGCACACGCTTATTTCGCTCATTTGTAAACGATGATCAAAAACTGAAATAGATACCGTGTGCGACGCACACACTTTAACCATTAAATTTTAAAAGATAATTAAATTATCGTGATATGAACAAAGTAAACATATACTATTGTGTGACGATAAATAATGTGTAGACTGAATTATAATCAGATTAAGCCGATAATTTGTATCGACTATAAAAGACATCTCGTACATCGTTTCAAAGAGTCCGGAATAACTATTCCACTTCGACTCAAAGTATAGGACGAATGACAGAATACTGAAGTCAACGATATGCAAGGGCTATTTTAAATAGTATCTTCTGTCTGTTCAGTCCCAGAACAAACCCGAATGGATGAGTGTCTGACAACGTATATCAATTAGATTCTACACATCGAATTTACGTAAGTATATTATGTTGGTGGCAGAGAAATTCGTTTCTCTTAGCCTTATTGCAAGTAATATATTTGGGTAATCAAATGAGTGTTTCTGACGGATACGACGATGTGGCATTCAAAGTAATTAAAGAAATGATATGTCAGAAGGAGAAACGTGACCTCAAAACCTCACAACCAGTAAGTAACAAAAGTTGGGCTAGGCAGCATGGCTAGTTGGGTCATACCCAAGCAGGGTTTATTATCACCATCTAGAGAATATTCATATTTGTTACTTCTTTTCGATTCTGTATCTCCCGGGAATGGTTATGTTGGTACCAATCGTAGAGGTGGTAATATATTCGTTACACTCAAGCTAAATGAGTGGACGGTCATGTGTGGCCGGGTTGCAAGACGTTCTTGTTGAACCCCCAGTGTATCCTCTCTAGAGTACACTGATCGGCAGGTGCTTCCATACCTTGTCTGTTGGAATCCAATCTCCAATAAGCGCTCTACGCCTTTTGATTTTATACTATATATGTGAACGTGAGATGCAAGCGTTTCACTAGATGATTATTTATTTGATAAAAACTATCGTAATATCAAATGTTTTGATATAAAATACTTGGGTCATAACCCATATATTAGTTATGGATAAGTAAATGAATATAGAAAATCTTATTTCTTACTTCCTTCTTTACATATTTTAACTGTGTTTACTCACACCAGTCCCCTGACTGACCCAGAGTTTATTTTCTGTGTTTCCTAAACTCTTGGGTACTCATAATATTTATTATGAGTAGGCAAGTAGTCTAGGTATGCAAGTGGAACCTATTAAGTTCAAGTCAAGATCAGTAGTATATCTATACCTATGTATCCAGTTTAAGTATGTGTATTGTCCGTAGTCATGATGTATAATTATGTTGTTGTACTATGGTATTGTATTATGATGTACAATGATGTATCATACCCTGTATTGTAATATATTATGTATTTTGAAATTCTGCTGTGACTTTCTGATGTCTTCTTATTCTTCTATTCTATAAGTTCTATCTTTTCTATCTCATCTTCTAAATTCTTTCAATAATGACGCAACTTTCGAGGCATCGAAAATCGCTCCATTACAGTTGGTATCAGAGCTTAGGATTTCTAAACACCTAGGCATTGGGTTAGTGTTGAGAGAGCGTATTTTTATAAAAACTATTATAGTATAGGATGACCCTAGTTATTGATTTAAGTTATCCCTAAGACTATCTTCCGATTGAATTATTGATTTCCAAACCGTATACTCAGAAAGTTCAAAATGAGTTCTCAAGGAAGACAAGACCGAGGAGCGAGTGGGACAACCATGACCAATGGGCACACTGTTAATCAAAATCAAATGGATACTACTGAAGTGGTCCCAGCTCCAACTCAGCTAAACTTTGCAATGATCTGCAAGAATTATACTACTTTGGGAGGAAAAGTTTTTGAGGGTACTGAATTACTGATTGAAGTCCAAGTATGGATAAGATCGTGTGAGAAGATTTTTAAGGGACCGAAGTTGGACAATGAACATAAACGTATCTTAG
Source organism: Allium sativum (assembly GCA_030737875.1). Lineage (NCBI taxonomy): Eukaryota > Viridiplantae > Streptophyta > Magnoliopsida > Asparagales > Amaryllidaceae > Allium > Allium sativum. The sequence goes on from CM060924.1 coordinate 789,779,143, forward strand.
CTTCATGGAATCTGGAGGGAGCTGCAGCAATTTGGTGGGAAGCTCAAACTTCAAACACTCCTGAGGAAAATTTTACTTGGGCCATGTTCAAAGAAGCTTTTGAAGCTCAATATCTGCCAGCAACAAGGAAAACAAGGATGTACCGAGATTTCATTGACTTGAAGCAAGAAAACATGACTGTCACTGAATACGAAAACAAGTTCAATGCAATGTTAAGCTTTGGACCAGAGTTGGTAAATACTGCACTGAAGAAGAACAAGATGTTTGTAGCTGGACTGAAGGATAGTCTGCAAGGCCATATGATGGGACATTTGAAAGATCCATTTGTTGAATTAGTGTACTTAGCAATCAGGTATGAAGCCTTGGATGCTAAGAAACCAACAGCAGAAAAGGCACAGACTGGAGAAATCAGTGGAGAGATGTAACACCCCGCCTCCGCTAGGGTCACTCGCAAAGGAATGCACTAGCTTTAGAGGGGCATTATTGGTAAACATGCACAGAAATATCACAAGACAGAACATATAAAATAGAGGAAGTAAAATCAAACTTTCATAACATGAATAAATAAGGTCTAAAGCCTTTTACATCAGAGTACATCAAAACCTGTCTTGCAATAGTAAAGAAGCATAAAGACTTTTTCGAAAATTATTCCCCAAGTAAAACAGTAAAGTAGCCATAGCCAAGAAAAGTCCAAGCCATCCATGATGACCTTCAAGCAGAAGAAGTCCGAATTAAACAACAGTATTTCCTCCCTGTAACCTGGGGGGGGGAGGGGAACGGAAGACAAGAAGCGAAACAAAACGGGTCAGTCAAAAAGACTGAGTAATCCCTATCTACTATCAGCATAAAAACTAGTAAAGTTAAGTGACATGAGAAACTGAGATGAACATAAGCATGATGACAAGATAGATAAGCTAAATCAAAATAACAGGATGAACTACTGAACTCAGATAAACTAAGGTGTCATGATAAATTACGATGTCAAGATAAAACAAGGTATCCCATCGTCAGGTTCCTATCAAGTATAATATCCCCAAGATATCTATCACGTATAACGTCCCATGGTATCTATCCTGTATTTTAGCTCTGCACCTACCATACTAGTATCCCCACCGTATCATGTGTTAACCATGAATGACCCTTACTCAAAAGTCGTGTAATGGTTCATGTCAACCTAATATATCGCATTTATAGGTTACTCAACTCATATGTTTCTTTCCATGTAAATGTTCAGTTCCTTGCCGTAGACCGTACGGGCTTTCCCATGAGGTTCTATACTACTCCAATGTAATTCCATGATCCTTAAGCTCGTTTGGACTGTTACCCTAGACCTAGCTAGGCTTTCCCAACATGAATCATCATTTGTGCAACTAGGACTTATGCCACCTAGGACCACTAGTGATTATGCTTACCTATTGCACGTTTTCGTATTTCGGTTTGGGTTCAACCACCCAGGGCCACTATGAATTACGCTAACCGTCAACCACGCCCTTTTTCCCACGCATTCATCGTGAATCGTTTTTCCATGACTGTATGCACATGTATCACATCGTGCCATCCGAGTCCTGTCACAGGGCAGATTAAGAAATACAGGACTCGGTCGGGAGCTTTCGATTTATCTGCCGATGCAGATGCTAAGGTCTGTTTTTCCTATACGTGGCTATGGTCCCACGAGACCACTCCCTCAACTAGTGAAAGACAAGACAGGATAAATCCTGTATGAGAACACACTACTGGCCAACCCACAATCCTAGCCTTACCGCAACCATAATTAGATAGCAATTATGGTCTTTTGGGTGTTCTCTGCCTTTCCGTACGTACACGCTTGACAAAGATGGTAGGTAGCCTGACGAAATGCTATCTAGGGCACTACCGTGTATCGTCGACTATCCCCTATCCATCCCCGTCTTTAGGTCGCTCGTATAGCAACCAAGGCATACTCTTGGTTCTTCTAACGCAGACCTTAACCTCTCATGAGCCTAGTATGATCACCTGGCAGCTCACAGAGGGATACCAAGAATATCCTCACGTTCCCCGAAGCCGCTGCTTCGTTACCCAGTTCGCTGGAGCCTTTATCTAAATCAGATAACTTGCTCCTACTCGTGTGCTTAAACGATGACCTACCGTATCGGGTTACTCATCCAATCTATGAACTGGTCCAAAATTCCTTGACTAAGAATTATTACATAGCTATTCTCCAACTAAGGTTACCACTTAGCTTATTCCCGTTATTCTTGTTAGTTACGGTTATCCACCTAATTCTCTGAACTAGGGTTTATATAATGGATTAAGTGTGACTTAAGTTCATGACTTAATCCGTCTACAAATCATGTCAAAATTGGCTAAGTATCCAAGTTCAAGACTTAACCCTACAAACCATGTGTCAAGTTGGTTAAGTATATTAAGCAATTCACGACTTAACCTCGTCCAATTATCATTCTAGATTGGTTAAGTATATATTAACTTGACCCTATCAATTTACTTAGTCAAATCGGTCAAGTGTATTCAAGCGATTCGTGACATAGCCTTATCATGTTTTCACGTTATATTGGTTAAGTATTGGTTAACTTAACCACATCAAATTAACGAGTTAGATTGGTTAAGTATAGGTCACTTAACCACATCAAATCATCGTGTTAGATTAGTTAAGTGTTTAACTTAACCCCCTTAAACTACCAAGTTGGATTAATTAAGTCTAGGCTAACTTAACCCCATCCGATTTCCATGTTTAGATTAGTTAAGTCTAAGTTAACTTAACCCCATCCATTAACTGTATTATACGGTTAAGTGTCATTAAGGAAACTTACTTAACCTTATCATGTGGCATTAATTACTTAATGCACCTCAACCTCTCACATTAGACTTTGTTGTGGTTACTAGTTAAGCCGGTCGGTTCCGGGTAACTTTACACCACAACTTGGTCTAACCTCGGGTTCAAGCACAACATGACCAACTTCTCACATTGGGTCCTATTGTTTGCAACTACTAGTTAGGCCGGTAGGTTCCGGGTAGCTTTATGTTGCAAACTCAACCCAACCTCGAGTTGGTCACTTTTATGTTTAGTATAGTGTCATGTTCATATTCAAGTTTTCTTAAGAATATGGGTAGACCTAACTCAATAGGTAAATTCCCAATTCCATAGTATGGGTAGACCTAACTTAATAGGTAAATTCCCAATTTCATATTTTCAAGCATACTTACATGTCAACTTCCATGTTATATTTCAAGTCATGTTTTTAAGTTATATTTTCATGTCATTAGAAATTACCCATAACATAACCCAACGCTTTTAAACTCGCATATACGTTCGCAACAACGTAATGGATTAAAAGAAGAGACTTGGCAAAGGCATGACAAAAATGGATATTAAGCCACAAGTTAATCATGGTGGCAAATGAGGCACAAATGTGTTCATTAACTTGCATGTTACATTCTTAAGCCTCAAAAACATGCATAAACCCAAACTTGGCACATAAGCGAATCATGGTGACAAAAGACATGGAATGATGACTAGTAACTCGCATAAATCATCATATAAGGGTTATGACTTCATATGCAAGTTGACATAAAGGTTATGAGGGTTCTCATGTTGCATAATGCAACATTTCAACATAAAGGTTGTAGCTTTTAGCCCACAAGATCAAGATAATGACTTCATAAACTTGCATGACATGATAGCATGTATCATACTTAATGATCAAACCCAAACTTGCAACATGAACATTTAACTTCATAGTTAATATCTAAGAGTACAGAAAGGGCTTACATTGCTATGAAGGCACAAATCGATTAAATTAAAGATTGAGACAAAGCCTATGCATGCCATCATCCAAAAACCCAAAGATGAAAGCTCCAAATCAATAAAAAAAACCATCTTGATGAACAAAGATCAAAGCTTTAGCCTTGAAATCAACTTGAGAAGCTCTCATACTAACATAGAGACTCTCTAACACTCACGTGATCATGAAACCTCTCATAGAAATGAAGATAGAAACTTTGGGCAAGAGGATGGAGGCTAGGGTTTTGAGTGGAGGCCATGAGAGGAGCAATTTTGGCATAGTTTAGTTGCATGAATGAATAATGAGGATTTTAGGAGAGGGTTAGGGGCTTATTTATAGAGACTAGGATTAGTTAGGACCCTTAGATTAACCATAGGATCAACCTGAACCATCAGATTTCGAACCAGGCCCAAAAACCTAGCCAAAACAGAAAACAGGTGCACCAGGCAAACCTGCCCGGCCACCATAAGTCGACACCCAAGTCGACAGGGCTGTCGACTTGGGTCATGCCATGTCGACTCCCAAGTCGACAGCCCTGTCGACTTGGGGTGGCTGGCGGGAATTTTCCCGCCTAGCCTTCTAGGCCAAATTTTCGAAATTAGAACTCGTTTTTGAACTTGAACTTTCTGAAAACTTCGTCGGACCATAACTTGGTCATACGGACTCCGATTCTCGAAAACTCAGACTCTATTTCGCGTATTTTTCCGAGACGAACGCAATGGCATAGCCTGTTTTACTTGATTCAGAATTTAAAATTAAATTCTGCCTTGATTCTCGTCTTAACATGTTATCGAAATACGGGTTGTTACAAGAGAATCCCCGGAAGATGAAATTCAATCCAAATTGGGAGAACAAGGAAAAAGGAGATACAAGGGAAGAGAAGTATGAAAATCATTTCAAGAATGTTCTGTGTCACAATTGCAAACAGAAGGGACATATAGCTAGATTTTGTAAGGAGCCAAAGGATAAGGAGCTCGAACAAACCCAGTAGCAAAAGAAACCTTAGCAACAGCAGCAGCAGCAGAATCAGAATCAGAGAAATGAGATGGTGATAAAGAACCTTTGTTTCAATTGCCATCATCCTGGACACATGATCAAGGATTGCTCGCTGATGAAAAAGGCACCACAGACTAATGTTTATGCTATCATGAATGAGCCGTCAACTTTTGGGGACATAAAGGGAAAAGGAATCGTGAAAGGCATCTACATAGTGTCAGAGGAGTAGGATGGAGGATGAGTTGGACTATGTATGTATATATATATATGTGTGTGTGTGTGTGTGTGTGTATTATATGATAATCTACAGCTTGAATTAGTCAAGTGTAGCCTATGTATGGTAGTATGTTGTTTATGACTAGTACTAGTATAAGACTAGTGTATGGTTATGATATGAAGTATTATCTTTTAGGAAAATCTTTCTATCTTTCTTACTTTAATTTCGGGGACGAAATTCTTTTAAAGGGGGTGGACTGTAATGTCCCGACTTTTTCTGAATATTGACATTTGATATTAATAAGGAAATTAAATAACTGACGAATGTTTAAAAGAATAAAACAATTAAAAATATACATATATATATATATATATATTATGAATGTACAAATGTGATTATGTTTGAAAACATAAGAATGCAACATTCAAGAGAACCATAACATAAATATATATTGATAATGATTGCTAATTAGTCTTTAACATATACATATGAGTATAATAGCATATATATAGTATAAATTCAAAGTAAGCATTTGCAATGAAAAGCCTTAACTATATACATAAATGTGGTGACTAAGTATACATATGTAAAATGGGATTTTGTTACTTTAAAAATATTAGGGACTATGAAACAAATAGGAACAAACAAGTAAACAAGCACAGAAAAACAATTCGGCCATAACAACAAATACATGATACATATAAACTTTGCATATAACATGTTTGACAAATTGCCGCAGTAAAATATCAAGAGTAAATATACAAAAAGACAATACCCATTTATGTGATTTCACCAAAAATAGTAAGACTAAGGTAGGAGAACATCACCTAGAAACACCTAAATACAAGTTGTATGAAAATACAAATATTCTTTAGCAAAATATCTCAATTCTTAAGGATGAAGAAACCATTTTTATAATGCAAGAAGTGATAGGCATTTAATGAAATCATGGGTGAAAGGGACATGTTTCTAGAAACATAACATAGGACAAAGGGATTGGAGGATATCTAGATATACAAATAGATTGCTTCATGTATTGTCTCCTTGAAACATGGAGTAGGGGCTAAACAAGAGGAGTAAGGCTATTAGGAAAATCACTGTAGAACCATGTGAAGGAAATTGTTTTAAAACTCTTGAGCTTGGCTATAAATATCACTACATTTCCTTCACAAACAAAACTATGTTTACACAAAATACTGAAGTGAAATCTCTGGAATTTGGAAAGCTCTGATGTGAGTTAAACATTTTTAATTTTTTTGTTTTAATGTTTACTGTAAAATAGTTTATGTACAGCTTTAACTACAAGTTCATGTTGTGATTAACATCATCATATGAGATCAAACAATATGATATGAGTGCTAGAAAACCTTTGGTTATATCAGTTACATCCATACAAGTACCCTTATGATTCAAATAAGTGATGTGTTAGTTTATACATTGGTTTAAAACCTTGTTACTGTGTTATGTAAAGACACAGTATATATGCATGCTTGTTCTTAGAAGTAGATCAAACAAATTTCTTCATAGTTATGGAATATAAGGTATGCCCATCATACATCAGCAAATATAATAAAAGAAGATATGTTGAAAAATATATATATTCACGAAAACAAAACACAGTACATTCTCTGTTAATCCTCTGTAAACTCAAAAATTCAAGCGAGACGAAAACGTGTTTTGATTTTATAAATGAAACCCTGACACAAAATAATGATTTTTAGTAATAAGCTCATGATTTTTAACTATGTGGAACTCGAGAATTTTGGGGATGGACGGAAAATGGGTTTGGAGGAATTTCGTCGGCGCCGTCGAACTCCAGGGCGCGAGGAGTGGAGGAGCGTGGGGGTTCATAGATTGTCAGAAAAATGTAAAATAATTTTTACATTGCATAAATTTTGAGAGCGAATCAAACATTGGGCTTTAAAAAGTTTGGGTACATGGGTTTTAGGATGCGTCGTGTGGGACCCTCGGTTGATTGAGTGTGACGGGAGTTGAGGTGGAGAAGCTCGCGGGGTTAGGGAGTTGAACGGAGGAGGCGCAGGCACTTCCGATGGACTGAGGAGGAAGAATGGAGCGAGTTTCTCCGATGAACCCTTTTGAGAAAGAAAATGGAAATAGTGAAATCACTGTATACCCACTGATGATCGGATCAGGGGACATCGACAAAGTCTGGAGGCGGAAGGCGATGTGTTGGAGTGGTCACTGGTGGTTGATGACGTCTGGTTGGCGTGTGCATATGCACAATTGTGCACTGGATCTTGGGGAAGAAAGGTGGTACTGGTAAAGGAAAATTGGTACTTTAAGGGGGAAAAGGTAGTGCCAAAACCTGGTACTTGGCATTTGCCAAACCGTACTTTGGCACTTCCCAGATCCAGTACTTTGGCACTTGCCAAACCTGGTATGTGGTACTTTGAAACAACCGGTACTTCGGTAAATTCGAGATTTTAAATTTAAACGGTTTTAAATTTAAAATTTAGAAAATAAATAAAATTTAAAAATAATTAAATAAAAAGAGGATTTTTATTTAATTTGTTAGAGGCAAGTGGAAAGGAAGTAGCAAAAGACCGAAACGGAAAGTTCGACAGGTTTTAAAAGTAGAAATAATAAGTGAATAATTAATTTAAATTGTAAATTTAAATTACGTATGATTAGGTAAACATAAGAAGATAATTTACAAAGAAATTTGGAGTATGGAACATTGTCTAAACAACGATGATAAACAAAGAAAAACACCGTGTTCGACGCACACGCTTATTTCACTCATTTGTAAAAGATGATCAAAAAATGAAATAGATACTATGTGCGACGCACACACTTTAACCGTTCAATTTTAAAAGATAATTAAATTATCCTAATATGAACAAAGTAAACATATATTATTGTGTGATGATAAATAATGTGTAGGCTAAATTATAATCAGATTAAGCTGATAATTTCTATCGACTATAAAAGACATCTCGTAGATCGTTTCGAAGAGTCAGGAATAAATATTCCACTTCGAATCGAAGTATATGACGCATGACAGAATACTGAAGTCAACGATATGCAAGGGCTATTTTAAATAGTATCTTCGGTCTGTTCAGTCCCAGAACAAACCCGAATGGACGAGTGTCTGACAACGTATATCAGTTAGATTCTACACATCGAATTTATGTAAGTATATTATGTTGGTGGTGGAGAAATTCGTTTCTCTTAGCTTTATTGCCCGCAATATATTTGGGTAATTGAATGAGTGTTTCTAACGGATACGACGATGTGGCATCCAAAGTAATTAAAGAGATGATCTGTTAGAAGGAGAAACGTGACCTCAAAACCTCACAACCAGTAAGTAATAAAAGTTGGGCTAGGCAGCATGGCTAGTTGGGTCATACCCAAGCAGGGTATATTATCACCATCTAGAGAATATTCATATTTGTTACTTCTTTTTTATTCTGTATCTCCCGGGAATGGTTATGTTGGTACCAACCGTAGAGGTGGTAATATATTCGTTACACTCAAGCTAAATGAGTGGACGGTCATGTGTGGCCGGGTTGCAATACGTTCTTGTTGAACCCCAGTGTATCCTCTCTAGAGTACACTGATCGACAGGTGCTACCATACCTTGCCTGTTGGAATCCAATCTCCAATAAGCACTCTGCGACTTTTGATTTTATACTATATATGTGAACGTGAGATGCAAGCGTTTCACTAGATGATTATTTATTTGATAAAAACTATCGTAATATCAAATGTTTTGATATAAAATACTTGGGTCATAATCCATATATTAGTTATGGATTGGTCTAAATATTTCTAATGTAAATGAATATAGAAAACCTTGTTTCTTACTTCCCTGTTTACATCTTTTAACTGTGTTTACTCACACCAGTCCCCTGACTGGCCCAGAGTTTATTTTCTGTGTTTCCTAAACACTTGGGTACTCATAATATTTATTATGAGTAGGCAAGTATTCCAAGTATGCAAGTGGAACCTATGAAGTTCAAGTCAAGACCAGTAAATATCTATACCTATGTATCCAGTTTAAGTATTTGTATTGTCTGTAGTCATGATGTATAATTATGTTGTTGTACAAAGGTATTGTATTATGATGTACTATGATGCATCAGACCCTGTATTGTAATATATTATGTATTTTGAAATTCCGCTGTGAGATTCTGATGTCTTCTTATTCTTCTGTTCTATAAGTTCTATCTTTTCTATCTCATCTTCTAAATTCTTTCAATAATGACACGACTTTCGAGGCATCGAAAATCGTGCCGTTACACAAACCAAATTTAACCAAACAATCCAATTAACCAAACCAAACAATCAAATAAGTCGATCATGGTTTGTGGACGACGGGGGAACAGTTCATATATGCATTTATAAAATAAATAACTATATAAGAAAATTTCAATGAGGAGTTCTCACCTTTGGGTTCCACTCTGTCGGTCCTTATCTCTGTACGGTTTGAATTTAGATTTGTTTTCCGATAGTACCATCGTAATCTGTATCACGTAGTTGATTATTAAAAATCACATTTTTATACTGTTACTTGATACATAAAAGTCATATTTTTATGTTGATGTTTATATTATAAAAATTATATTTTTATAATTCAATTTTCCATATATTTTTCTTTTCAACATAAAATCATATTTTTATTTCCTCTATCATATAAAAATCATATTTTTATTATCTCTATAATATAAAAATCATATTTTTATTTACAACTCTAGATGATAAAAAACATATTTTTATTTTGCTTTTCATATAAAAAACCTCTTTTCTAATCTTATGTGCTTCATACATAAAAATCTCCTTTTATATTTCTAAAAATCTTGTTTTTATATTTTTTTTAAAATCTAACCTTTATATTTAAAAAAAATCTTGTCTTTATATTTTAAAAAATCTCGTCTTTATACTTAAAAAAAAAATCAAACCTTTCCATGTTTTAAAATCTCATCTTTAATCAATTAAAAATCTAATCTTTAAACAATCGAAAATCTCGTCTTACTAGTTAGAAGAATCTAAACTTTGCCATCATGAAAATCATAACTTCCATGTATGAAAAATCTCAACCTTCATGTATTAAAAATCGTAGCTTTTATATAAATGAAACTCAAATCTTTTAAATAAATAAAAGTGAATATAAAAATCCCATTCTTCTTATATATATAAAAAAAATGTATATATAATAAAAAACTCACTGTCGTTTCATCATTCACACTGAAACTCGCCAGACACCGAAACACCCCAGCCTTCCTCAGCTTCAACCACCATCTTCGTTCTTGAGGGCTAGAGCATGTAGGTCCCTGTCTTGCGCGAGGTGAGTAAGCGAGGGAGGTCGGAGAATGGCGCATCGGGGTTTGGAAATGGCGGTGGGCCTGTCAGTGGCAGCGGAGGTGTTTACTCAGCCGGAGGTGGGTTTTCAGGCGGGATTTCTCATGGAGGAGGAGATGGAGGCGGCTGACGTGGGGGAAGGTGGTGCGGTGGGGCGGTATGGTCTGAGGGCGCGCGACAGTGGACGACGAGGAGGAGCTGAGCGGATCGTCGATCGTGGATAACGATTTTTTTATATTCCAGATCTGAATCGATAATGGAAGGAGGGGATGGAAGAAATGAAATATATATAATTTATTTTATTATTATATTATTTCCAAAAAACAACTTTTTAATACGAACTCCAAAGCGAACCCACTGACTATTGCCCCTAGCTAATTACCCCAATTCGAAACACAATGAGATATGTATCGTGAGCCAGTTTGGCTTTTTCGATCGGTTTCCATCAAAATCAAAATGGGCATAACTTTTTCGATCGGTTTCCAGCAAAATTTTCATTTGTAAGGGCTATATTTCCATAACGACTATTCTGAATTTCCAAATGGGCATAACTTTTTATTCCCGCTATGAAATTTGGATTTTTTGGATTCGTTGGAAAGATATTTCCAAATAGATTCAAATATTTTTGGTTTCGCTAAATCCGGTTTATTTTGAATCCTTCGCATTCATTTAAAATTTGAAATCGAATTTTCAAACTACCGCGCCATTTTCCAATTCCTTTTATAATTAAAATATATATTTATATTCTAACGTCGATTCAAATAAATATATACATTCTAATTCTATTCAAAATAAATTTCTCGTCATTATTATTTAAAATAATTCAATTTAAATATTCAAAATTCATTAAAATTGCGAAAATAAATTTTTTTAATTGGTTCGGATTTTCCGGGTTGTTACAATCTCCCCCACTTAAAATCTTTTAGTCCTCGAAAAGTAACAGAGCTGAAAGTTGTTTTACAAACCAACTCAACTTTCAGTATTTTCATTATAGCTTAAGTTTTTCAACTTTTCAATTTCTAAAAACTTTTCAAATTTTTCAAAAATTTGGCTAACACCCTAAATTTTTGAAAAGTTTCGCCATAACCTCCCATATACCGGAGCACCGAGAAAATCCCGAAATCGCCATACAGGCCTTTCCAATCCGAAATGAAAAAGAAACAGCCAATCGGCTCATAAAATCATCAAAAACCCCAAGAAATACAATAAACATGTACCTATTTGTCGGGCAAACAATTTTATTCTTCTGCACTAGCCTCTTTGCAATGACCTGTTCAATGGATATACACGTATATGCATGCAATTTCTAACCAATTTTCAATTCAATTCAATATTTGATACAATTTGGCTTAATGGTTCCAAATTCTAATTAATCAAAACAATAATAAAACAACACAATCAGCAATCAATTAGTTGATTAACGTTTCAAATTCATAATAATTTTTTTATATACTCAAAAATCATGTTTTTGATGCCAAATCACAACAATAGACCTTATCTAGTTTTGGTTCTCACTCCAGTCTAATGGAAACATATAGCTATCTCACTTTTGAAACTCGATCATGAATGCTGATGATGATGCATCATCATCAGGATTATCTCCGGGCAACTAGAGTGCGATTCTATATCTATCTAGTATATTCGAGGCTTCAAATACACGTGGATCAGACGTATATTAAAATCTCTGTATACTGGATTGTCCAAATTCAATACAAATAAATATTCAAATACGTTGAATAAGGTTTAAATTTTCAAAAAAATATTGTTTTCATTTTACAAATATACTCTTCTGACTCATTCAGGACACTACTAATCCCATAACTAACGAGACATTCTCATTGGATATTACTAATCCAATCTCTGATGAATTCTTTCGTTTGGTTCTAACGTGTCTTGTTCTCGAGCTCTGTAAACCCGCTCTGATACCAAAATGAGACGACCTGAAATCCCCCTTATGGGAAAGCCCGGATTGACTTTGAGAACACGATGATTCAGAACACAAACAGAAGAACATTTCATTTCTTATTACAACGATTTCATCAGAATATAAGAATATACATAGTATGAATTACATATTACACATTTACTAAATATCAGAGATTTACAAATTACAATGCAGTGGAAAAATAATACAAAACACAACTGAAAAGAATATACGGATACAGAGCTTTCCGAATATCATTCCAGCTGTAAACCAGGAACCTGTGAATATAAATCTGCAAAACCAAAACTACTAGCTGCCCATGTGGAAAATAGGGGTACCTAGAGTTTAGGTTAAAACGATAAACTCCAGGTCAGTCATGTGACTGGTGTGAGAACTAAAACAGTTATTTAAAACTTTACTTTAAATCAAATATATCAAAGGACCACGCCGTATAACACGGAACAGGTTTCCTCCCAAGAATACCAGTGCATATATCAAAACAACGCAATGCTTTTTGGAAAAATGAAGCTATTATAAGACCCAGGTCCCATCACACAATGCAACGCAAGCCGGAGGATAGGGTTTTCCCTTATAATAGCCAAACATGCTTGGTACGTTAAAACAAATCATTTGATATTATTATAAGTGCATAGTGTATAAAACAACTTCAAATATAAATGTATCAATCCTAGATGACATGGGTACCATATATCATTTCGCCAATACTAGGCTCTACAATCAAAACCGCAATTATCACATACTGGAAGTTGGATTTCCATCTGTGAACTAAGGCAAGGGATCATCCTTAACGATTCGAGACGCTCTAGCCTGTGTCTCAGAACCCAGACTTGGGTGGGACCTTGGATTGTAATAGCCCGTAACTTCCCCGGGAAGGAAAGCCCGGATTACCTTCAGAACACGACAAAATAGAACGCAAACAGAAGAACATTTCATTGTATATTACAACAATTCCATCAGAATACAAGAATATACAGAGTATGAATAAATATACATCCGACAAATATCAGAGATTACAATAAATTACATAGCAGCGGAAAAACAAAATAAAGCACAACTGAAAACAGATACACGGATGCAGAGCTTTCCGAATATCGCTTCAGCTGAAAACCAGGATCCTGTGAATATAAATCTACAAAACCAAAACTACTAGCTCCTCGTGTGGAGAATAGGGGCACCTAGAGTTTAGGTTAAAACAATAAACTTCAGGCCAGTCATGTGACTGGTGTGAGAACTAAAACCGTTATTAATCTTTGTTTTTAAAGTTAGGTAAATCAAGGGACCACGCCGTATAACACGGAACGGGTTTCCTCCCAAGAATACCAGTGCATAAAACAAATAGCGCAATGCTAAATAAAGAACAATGAAGCTATCATATGACCCAGATCCCATCACACAATGCAACGCAAGCCGGAGGATAGGGTTTTCCCTTATAATAGCCAAATATGCTTGATACGTGAAATTTCATCTTATATTATTATTATAAGTGAAGAAAACAACTTCAAATATAAATGTATCAATCATAGACGGCATGGGTACCATATATCATGTCGCCAATACTAGGCTCTACAATCAAAACCGCAACATGTCATATTTGGAAATTGGATTTCCATCATGGTGGCTCCTGATTCGAAAGAACGATCACGTAGTGCCATCTACAACGTCTTACGTCTCGGCGAGAGATAACACCGTAATGCACATCCGCACTTTTGGGAAATCGAGTATCACTGCGGCTTACGTCTCGGCGAGAGAAAACACCGCTTACCCTGTCCCTCTGAGCACTAAGCTCAATCTCGGTCGACCGAATCCACGACACCACTAAGGTGCCAATCCTCTAAAAAGCATACTGATCAAACCATCAGTTTACCATCATACCGGGGTGTGAGGCTGGCGAATCAACGCTATACAAAGTCGTGCTATATTAAAGCTGCGCTTTGATCATCATCCACCAAACTTTGCTTTTCAACAAAAGTCTGGTTCACTGCATCTCAGCATGCCACACTATCAATCCATATCGTACCGCTGATTTCTGCCAATATATAACCTCTGAGCTCGTATGTCTCAGAGAAGGGCGTTAAGCAAGAGAATAAATTCCCCGCCGCCAAACAGATATATATTTAGTAGAGATCAACGAATACAATATAAAGGAATACAATGTCAGACACACCATCCATTTACAAGTCCATTCTAGGTCTGAACGAAACCGGAGGCACTTTCCTCGCATATCCGTCGATCTGCAAGTACGTCCGGACGGCTACTACGTTAGCCCCCTTCAAGGTAGCTACTCCCATCGTGAGCATCAGTAGCACCCATCCATTCGATGTGAAGATCGTCGGTCTTGCACCGTCTTTAATCTCTTCGACTCATCGTCGAATCAGTTATTCAGAATGGGTTATACCCGGACTTTCTGAATAACTCGCGTATCTTAACCAACAAGTGCTATAAAACACAATATACACCTCATTCCAATTCAGAATATTCTTTTATTCAGATATTCACACTCCTAGGGAAAGGTTCCCATTAATTTTATCAAAGATAAATTCTTTTAAATTTATTTTTAATCTTCCTTTGGATATCATTTCAAACCATATTATGGTTTTCCAAACTAGTCGAGATTAGCGAACCACGCCGAAGTAATTATTTATTTTATTTCCCAATCCCAACCTATTTATCCCATGGAGCAAAACTGTTATTACCACATAACTAACACCATGGTGTTATCGGTAAATTTAATTACCATTTCACGTTCAAATCTAATTGAATATTTAAGTATCGCTAGGAGTAAAACTGGTGATACTCCCCTTTCGATCATTTCCAAATTTTGATAATTTAAATTAACAATTCACATTTCAGTCTAATTAAAGATTCATTAAAACTCCTTTTACTGGGTTAAAGAACTAATGTCATTTAAAACACAGTCCACGATAAACCCAAATCACATTCTATTTCAATTCCAATTAAATATATTAGAAATTCCAATTAAAGAACTAATGTCATTTTAATTCAAGTTCAAAACTAGTTCATTTCAATAAAAGTCTATTTTTATCTTTTCAAATATGGAGTTTTTCATCCCAGTTTTTCCCAAATCATTTCTTTTGATTTTACACAAATTGTAGATATTTTTAATAATTTTATCAAGGCCCATACAGTCGGTTTTCAATAACTGCCACCGAACTGCACTTACAGCGACCTTTTCCAAATTTGATTTGGACATAATTCCAAATCCAACCATTAGATTACAAATTTCTAATATTCATTGGAAAGCCCTTTTCGATACGAACCCAACAGCTCCGGTTTTAGGAGAATCCGACGGTCGGATCTCCCGCAATATCCATTCGAAGTTAATGGTCGAAATTCGCCAACTGCTGCGGCGCGGCGCGTTCTATTCAGGCCATTATATAATATATATATATATATATATTATATATTTCGTCGATTTCCTTTTAAAAACGAATTTTATAAATCGTTTTAAATTCGTTTCAAAAAAACAGTTTCAACTTCCATTTCCATTTCAAATCAATTTCAATTCATTTCGAATTCATTTTCAATTCATTTCAATTCATTTCAATTCGAATTCATTTTAAATTCATTTCGAATTCATTTTCAACTCTATTCAATTCGAATTCATTTTCAATTCGATTCGAAATCATTTTCAATTCTATTCAATTTGAATTCATTTTCAATTCTATTCAACTCGAATTCATTTTCAATTCATTTCGAATTCATTTTCAATTCATTTTCAATTCTATTCAATTCAATTCGATTCGAATTCATTTTCAATTCTATTCAATTCGAATTCATTTTCAATTCAATTCAATTCGAATTCATTTTCAATTCAATTCGAATTCATTTTCAATTCTATTCAATTCGAATTCATTTTCAATTCATTTCGAATTCATTTTCAATTCATTTCGAATTCATTTTCAATTCTATTCAATTCGAATTCATTTTCAATTCAATTCGATTCGAATTCATTTTCAATTCTATTCAAATCGAATTCATTTTCAATTCAGTTCAATTCGAATTCATTTTCAATTCAATTCGAATTCATTTTCAATTCAATTCAATTCGAATTCATTTTCAATTCAATTCAATTCAAATTCATTTTCTATTCTCAATATATTCAATTTTTAAATCTCTTTTCAGTGTTCATTATAAAAATGAATATAATCGATATCAATATCGTTCGCGTCAAAATAGCGCATCTCTAATCAACACGGCTTTCTATTTTTCAATAACATCGTTATTCTATTCAACAAATGAATATTTATTCTATTCAACACATGAATCTATATTTCTTTCACCACATGACTAATCTTAACAAATGAGTACCGTCAACACGTGAATCTTTATTTTATAATATTCTTTATTTTCCTAATTGGAATGAGGCCCAATCAATTACCATATAATGTTAATTATATGGATTCCATACAACACATGTATATAATAGCAACGATAAATAATCAACCATCATCCAAAGTGCACCACACAACTGCATAAGCATTAAATATATATATAATTAACGCTTACACAGTCTGTCGACCAATCGATCGACATACAATTAAATAATTGGGATTAGTGTACGCCAAATATCATCCCAACACCCATGTGGGGTTTCACATCAATAAACACAGATTTTATTTGTCAGTTGGGCGATGTGTAAAATTTATCGTCCCAATCAATATCAGTCAAATATGTGTATATAAACAAATCGTTCGATTTATTTATAAATATTCATTTCATTTTATATACAAGTTTAAAATGATATTTTTAACTATAAAATATTTTATTTCACTATATAAATATTTTATTTCATTCCACAACACACATTCAATTTTTCACATCAAAATCAAACAAACAAGCATACAAGCCGTCCATGGTCTGTAGACGACGGGTGTCGGGTGCTGCTAAGCACCGTCTGCATCCTAGTATATATTTTAAACTAGAAATTTAAAATAAAAGTGAGGAGTTCTCACCGAATTGCTAAACCAAATGCCACGACTTTCTTATATAGAAATTTTTGTCGTTCTCGCCTTTTGTCACTTTCCTTGCCCGTAGCCACTACATATATAAATCACATTTTTATATTTTTGTTATGTATATAAAAATCACATTTTTTATAATTACTCTATATGGATAAAAATTCTATTTTTACATCGCTACTATATAGATAAAAATTCTATTTTTATCTTTTCTAGTAATATAATAAAAATTATATTTTTATTACTCTATATGATTAAAAATCACATTTTTATTCTTCCTATGATATAAAGATCAAATCTTTTCGCCACAACATATATAAAAATCGTATTTTTACCTTGCTACTTCTATAAAGATAATATTTTTATATCCTCTATTATATAAGGATCATATTTTTAATACTTCTACTAATATAAAAATCATATTTTAAACCTTCTACTAATATAAAAATCATATTTTTAACCTTCTACTAATATAAAAATCATAGCTTTGTATAAAATAAAAATCAAGCCTTTGTTTATTTAAAAACTGAAATTTAAATAATATGAATAGTAAAACTTACAGTAGAAAATCAGAAGAGGGGGGAATCACGCAGGTGGCTGGAGGGGGTTCTGGAACTCGCGCTGGCGAATCGCGCGATGGAGGCGCAAGGGTGGATGCGCGAGGTGATGCTCGCGGTTCTGGTAGTCTTCGACTGAAGGAGAGGAGGCGGCGTCGTTTCCTCGAGGTGCACGTGACCTTGGAGGCGTTCAGGCTTGGCTAGTGCATCACGGTGGAGTTCGAGAGGAGGGAGAAGTTGAGAGAGGAGTGGGTGGACGTCCGGTCGGCGGAGGCCAAGGGGGGGCTCGCGATGAACGGCGTCGCTAGGGTTAGGGGAGGGGGTGTAGTGGTCAACGGGTTCCTTTTATTTAATTTTCTCCTTTGACTGAGTGAGGGAGGTGAGAGAATAGAGGGGTGAGTATATAAGGAAAATATATATTATTTAATATTAATTTATTTATTTAAAAGTTGACTTTACATACGATCTCCAAACAACACCCAACGACTGTCGCCCCTAGCTAATTACCCCATTCCGAGCACAATGGGATATGTTTTGTTAGCCGATTCGATGGTTACGATCAGTTTTCATCAAGATTAAAATATAAATTAGTATATATTCAATTTGAACGTACATTTCAATTTACCGGGCCACATACTAACTCGAAAAATTCCCAAAAAATATTTTCTAGCTTCGTATTGATGATACGGTCCTAACAAAACTAGTTTCGTCAAATTCTGAGACCGTTTGAAAAATGGCCATTTTTCAGTCGATTAAAATCAACTAAAACTGGTCAAACGCGTTTTCCTTTGCCCCACTCACATATTCATTCGAAAAATTACGAATTTTGAAACCTAGCAATAACTTGACACTGCGGATCCAACAAAAGTGGTTTCTGCGAAATCCGAGGTCATTTGCAAAATGGCTATTTTTAAGGGCCTGAATTTCATAGCGACTATTCAGAATCTTCAACTGGACATATCTTTTGATCCCCGCTATGAAATTTCAATTTTTCGGATTCGTTAGAAAGATATTCTCAATTAGATTCAAATATTTTTGGTTTCACTAAAATCCGGTTTATTTTGAATCCTGTACATTCAATTGAAATTTGAAATCGAATTTTCGAACTACCGCGCCATTTTCAATTCCTTTTATAATTAAAATAAAATATTTATATTCTAACGGCGATCTATATAAACATATACGTTTTAATTCTATTCAAAATAAATTTCTCGTTGATATTATTTAAAATAATCCATTTTAAATATTCAAAATTCGTTAAAATTGCAAAAATAAAAGTTTTAAACTGGCTCGCATTTTCCGGGTTGTTACAATCTCCCCACTTAAAACTTTTCGTCCCCGAAAAGGAATGAAGCTGAAAGTTGTTTAACTAATCAACTCAACTTCCATTATTTTCTTTACGGCTTAAGTTCTTCAACTTTTCAGTTTCTAAGAACTTTTCAAATTTTTCAAAAATTTGTCTAACACCCTAAATTTCCGAAAAATTTCGCCATAACCTCCCCTGCACCGGGGACTTCGGGATATTTCATATAGCCTCCCATGGCCTTCTTCAACTCAAAAGAAAAAGAAAAAGCCAATCGGCTCATAAAATCATCATCACCCAAACAAAATAGTAAATTATGTTAAACATGTACCTATTTGTCGGGCAAACAATTTTATTCTTCTGCTCTTGCCTCCTTGCTATGACATGTTCAATGCACATTTATGTATATGCATGCAACTCTAACAAATTTTCAATACAGTTCAGTATTTGGTTCAATTTGGCATAACGGTTCAAAATTATCAAACAAATAAACAAACAACACAACCATCAATCAATTAGTGAATTAACGTTTCAAATTAATAATTTTTTTGATACATATACAGAAAATCATGTTTTTGATGCCAAATCACAACAATAAATCTATCTAGTTTTGGTTCTCACACTAGTCTAAAGGAAATATATAGATATCACACCTTCGAAACACAAAAATAAACCACTGATGTCGTACGTCATCAGTGGAATCATCCCCGGGCTACTAGAGTGCGATTCTATATCTATCCAGTATATTTAAACTTCAAATATACGTTCATGACGCGTATATACAAAACCTTTATATACTAGATTGTCCAAATTCAAAATAAATAAATATTCAAATACGAATAAAACGATTTAAATTTCAAAACAAAATTGTTTTCATTTGAAATATATACTCTTCACACGTTCTAGGATACTACTGATCCTATCTCTAACGAGTCATTCTAATTGGATATTACTAATCCAATATCTGATGAATTCTTTCGTTCGGTTCTAATGTGTCTTGTTCTCTAGCTCTGTAAACCAGAGCTCTGATACCAACTGTGATAGCCCGTAACTTCCCCATGAAGGAAAGCCCGGATTACTTTGAGAACATGACAAAATAGAACGCAAACAGAAGAACATTTGATTGTATATTACAACAATTCCATCAGAATACAAGAATATACAGAGTATGAATAAATATACATCCGACAAATATCAAAGATTACAATAAATTACATAGCAGCGGAAAAACAATATAAAGCACAACTGAAAACAGATACACGAATACAGAGCTTTCCGAATATCGCTTCAGCTGAAAACCAGGATCCTGTGAATATAAATCTACAAAACCAAAACAACTAGCTGCCCGTGTGGAGAATAGGGGCACCCAGAGTTTAGGTTAAAACAATAAACTCCAGGTCAGTCATATGACTGGTGTGAGAACTAAAACAGTTATTAATCTTTGTTTTTAAAGTTAGGTAAATCAAGGGACCACGCCGTATAACATAGAACAGGTTTCCTCCCAAGAATACCAGTGCATAAAACAAACAACGCAATGCTAAATAAAGAACAATGAAGCTATTATAAGACCCAGATCCCATCACACAATGCAACGCAAGCCGGAGGATAGGGTTTTCCCTTATAATAGCCAAATATGCTTGATACGTGAAATTTCATCTTATATTATTATTATAAGTGAAGAAAACAACTTCAAATATAAATGTATCAATCATAGACGGCATGGTACCATATATCATGTCGCCAATACTAGGCTCTACAATAAAAACCGTAAAATGTCATATTTGGAAATTGGATTTCCATCATGGTGGCTCATGATTCGAAAGATCGATCACATAGTGCCATCTACAACGTCTTACGTCTCGGTGAGAGAAAACACCGTAATGCACATCCGCGCTTTTGGGAAATCGAGTATCACTGTGGCTTACGTCTCGGCGAGAGAAAACACCGCTTACCCTGTCCCTCTGAGCACTAAGCTCAATCTCGGTCGACTGAATCCACGACACCACTAAGGTGCCCATCCTCTAAAAAGCATACTGATCAAACCATCAGTTTACCACCATACCGGGGTGTGAGGCTCGCGAATCAACGCTATACACAAAGCCGTGCTATATTAAAGCTGCGCTTTGATCATCATCCACCAAAATTTGCTTTTCAACAAAAGTCTGGATCACTGCATCTCAGCATGCCACACTATCAATCCATATCGTACCACTGATTTCTGCCAATATATAACCTCTGAGCTCGTATGTCTCAGAGAAGGGCGTTAAGCAAGAGAATAAATTCTCCGCCGCCAAACAGATATATATTTAGTAGAGATCAACGAATACAATATAAAGGAATACAATGTCAGACACACCATCCATTTACAAGTCCGTTCTAGGTCTGAACGAAACCGGAGGCACTTTCCTCGCATATCCGTCGATCTCCAAGTACGTCCGGACGGCTACTACGTTTGCCCCCTTCAAGGTAGCTACTCCCATCGTGAGCATCAGTAGCACCCATCCATTCGATGTGAAGATCGTGGGTCTTGCACCGTCTTTAATCTCTTCGACTCATCGTCGAATCAGTTATTCAGAATGGGTTATACCCGGATTTTCTGAATAACTCGCATACCTTAACCAACAAGTGCTATAAAACACAATATACGCCTCATTCCAATTCAGAATATTTTTTTATTCAGATATTCACACTCCTAGGGAAAGGTTCCCATTAATTTTATCAAAGATAAATTCTTTTAAATTTATTCTTTAATCTTCCTTTGGATATCATTTCAAACCATATTATGGTTTTCCAAACTAGTCGAGATTAGCGAACCACACCAAAGTAATTATTTATTTTATTTCCCAATCCCAATCTATTTATCCCATGGAACAAAACTGTTATGACCCCATAACTAACACCACGGTGTTATCGGTAAATTTAATTACCATTTCACGTTCAAATCTAATTGAAGATTTAACTATCGCTAGAAGTAAAACTAGTGATACTCCCCTTTCGTTCATTTCCAAATTTTGATAATTTAAATTATCAATTCACATTTCAATCTAATTAAAGATTCATTAAAACTCCTTTTACTGGGTTAAAGAACTAATGTCATTTAAAACATAGTCCACGATAAACCCAAATCACATTCTATTTCAATTCCAATTAAATATATTAGAAATTCTGGTTATTTAAAACCCATTTCAAATTCAATTTATTTATTCCAAAAATAAATTGATTTTAATTCTAGTTCAAAACTAGTTCATTTCGATAAAAGTCTATTTTTATCTTTTCAAATATGGAGTTTTTCATCCCAGTTTTTCCCAAATCATTTCTTATGATTTTACACAAATTGTAGATATTTTTAATAATTTTATCATGGCCCGTACAGTCGGTTTTCAATAACTGCCACCGAACTGCACTTACAGCGACCTTTTCCAAATTTTATTTGGACATAATTCCAAATCCAGCCGTTAGATTTCAAATTTCTAATATTCATTGGAAAGCCCTTTTCAATACGAACCCAACGGTTCCGGTTTTAGGAGAATCCGACAATCGGATCTCCCGCAATATCCATTCGAAGTTAATGGTCGAAATTCGCGAACTGCCGCGGCGCGGCGCGTTCTATTCAGGCCATTGTATAATATATATATATATATATTATATATTATATATATTTCGTCGATTTCCTTTTAAAACGAATTTTATAAATCGTTTTAAATTCGTTTCAAAAAAACAGTTTCAACTTCCATTTCCATTTCAAATCAATTTCAATTCATTTCGAATTCATTTTCAATTCATTTCAATTCGAATTCATTTTCAATTCTATTCAATTCGAATTCATTTTCAATTCAATTCGATTCGAATTCATTTTCAATTCTATTCAATTCGAATTCATTTTCAATTCTATTCAATTCTAATTCATTTCGAATTCATTTTCAATTCATTTCGAATTCATTTTCAATTCTATTCAATTCGAATTCATTTTCAATTAGATTCAAATTCATTTTCAATTCTATTCAATTCGAAGTCATTTTCAATTCTATTCAATTCGAATTCATTTTCAATTCAATTCAATTCGAATTCCTTTTCAATTCTATTCAATTCGAATTCATTTTCAATTCATTTTCGATTCATTTCGAATTCATTTTCAATTCTATTCAATTCAAATTCATTTTCAATTCAATTCGATTCGAATACATTTTCAATTCTATTCAATTCGAATTCATTTTCAATTCTATTCAATTCGAATTCTTTTTCAATTATATTCAATTCGAATTCATTTTCAATTCAATTCAATTCGAATTCATTTTCAATTCAATTCAATTCGAATTCATTTTCTATTCTCAATATATTCAATTTTTAAATCTCTTTTCAATGTTCATTATAAAAACGAATATAATCGATATCAATATCGTTCGCGTCAAAATAGCGCATCTCTAATCAACATGGCTTTCTATTTTTCAATAACGTAGTTATTCTATTCAACAAATGAATATTTATTCTATTCAACACATGAATCTATATTTCTTTCACCACATGACTAATCTCCACAAATGAGTACCGTCAACACGTGAATCTTTATTTTATAATATTCTTTATTTTCCCAATTAGAATGAGGCCCAATCAATTACCATATAATGTTAACTATATGGATTCCATACAACACATGTATATAATAGCAACGATAAATAATCAACCATCATCCAAAGTGCACCACACAACTGCATAAGCATTAAATATATATAATTAACGCTTACACAGTCTGTCGACCAATCGATCGACTTACAATTAAATAATTGGGATTAGTGTACGCCAAATATCATCCCAACACCCGTGTGGGGTTTCACATCAATAAATACAGATTTTATTTGTGCAGTTGGGCGATGTGTAAAATTTATCGTCCCAATCAATATCAGTCAAATATGTGTATATAAACAAATCGTTCGATTTATTTATAAATATTCATTTCATTTTATATACACGTTAAAAATGATATTTTTAACTATAAAATATTTTATTTCACTATATAAATATTTTATTTCATTCCATAACACACATTCAATTTTTCACATCAAAATCAAACAAACAAGCATACAAGCCGTCCATGGTCTGTGGATGACGGGTGTCGGGTGCTGCTAAGCACCGTCTACATCCTAGTATATATTTTAAACTAGAAATTTAAAATAAAAGTGAGGAGTTCTCACCGAATTGCTAAACCAAACGCCAAGACTTTCTTATGCAGAAATCTTCGCCGTTCTCGCCTTTTTGTCACTTTCCTTGCCTGTAGCCACTACATATATAAAAATCACATTTTTATATTTTTGTTATGTATATAAAAATCACATTTTTTATAATTACTCTATATGGATAAAAATTCTACTTTTACATCGTTACTATATAGATAAAAATTCTATTTTTATCTTTTCTAGTAATATAATAAAAATTATATTTTATTACTCTATATGATTAAAAATCACATTTTTATTCTTCCTATGATATAAAGATCAAATCTTTTTGCTACAACATATAAAAAAATCGTATTTTTACCTTGCTACTTCTATAAAGATAATATTTTTATATCCACTATTATATAAGGATCATATTTTTAATACTTCTACTAATATAAAAATCATATTTTAAACCTTCTACTAATATAAAAATCATATTTTTAACCTTCTACTAATATACAAATCATAGCTTTGTATAAAATAAAAATCAATCCTTTGTTTATTTAAAAACTGAAATTTAAATAATATGAATCATAAAACTTGCAGTAGAAAATCAGAAGAGGGGGGAATCACGCAGGTGGCTGGAGGAGGTTCTGGAACTCGCGCTGGCGAATCGCGCGATGAGGCGCAGGGGTGGATGCGCGAGGTGATGCTCGCGGTTCTGGTGGTCTTCGACTGAAGGAGCGGAGGCGGCGTCGTTTCCTTGAGGTGCACGCGGCCTTGGGGGCGTTCAGGCTTGGCTAGTGTATCACGGTGGAGTTCGAGAGGAGGGAGAAGTAGAGAGAGGAGTTGGTGGACGTTCGGTCGGCGGAGGCCAAGGGGGGCTCGCGATGAACGGCGTCGCTAGGGTTAGGGGAGGGGCCGTAGTGGTCAACGGATTCCTTTTATTTAATTTTCTCCTTAGACTGAGTGAGGGAGGTGAGAGAATAGAGGGGTGAGTATATAAGGAAAATATATATTATTTAATATTAATTAATTTATTTAAAAGTTGACTTTACATACGATCTCCAAACAACACCCAACGACTGACGCCCCTAGCTAATTACCCCCATTTCGAGCACAATGGGATATGTTTCGTTAGCCGATTCGACGGTTACGATCATTTTTCATCAAGATCAAAATATAAATTAGTATATATTCAATTTGAATGTACGTTTCAATTTACCGGGGCCGCATACTAACCCGAAAATTTCCCAAAAAATATTTTCTAGCTTCGTATTGATGATACGGTCCTAACAAAACTAGTTTCATCAAATTCTGAGACCGTTTGAAAAATGGCCATTTTTCAGTCGATTAAAATCAATTGAAACTGGTCAAACGCGTTTTCCTTTGCCATGCTCACATATTCATTCAAAAAATTATGAATTTTGAAACCTAGCAATAACTTGACACTGTGGATCCAACAAAAGTGGTTTCGTTGAAAATCCGAGGTCGTTTGCAAAATGGCTATTTTTAAGGGCCTGAATTTCATAGCGACTATTCAGAATTTTCAACTTGACATATCTTTTGATCCCCGCTATGAAATTTCAATTTTTCGGATTTGTTAGAAAGATATTCTCAATTAGATTCAAATATTTTTGGTTTCGCTAAAGTCTGGTTTATTTTGAATCCTGTACATTCAATTGAAATTTGAAATCGAATTTTCGAACTACCGCGCCATTTTCAATTCCTTTTATAATTAAAATAAAATATTTATATTCTAACGACGTGAGACGACCCCAAACCCCGTATTGGCGGTGGCAAGGGTAATCCGTGGAATACAACACAAAAACAGATAATAGCAGAACAAAATTAAATAAATACACCAGATAATAAACAATAGAATATACTGGGTAAGAGTAATCATCAGAGTTACATAGTATACAGGATCATACTTAGTACAAATACAGTTCAGCTATACATAAATGTCTACAGCGGAAACAAACAAAATATGTACAATAGGAGCTGAACAGCATAAAAAGAGATAAATAATAGAATCCATCTTCAGCTCCAGCTATCCAGAAAGAACCAGCTAAACCTGAATACAAGGATGCCCGTGCAGAAAAAGGGGCACCCGAGTTTGAGAGTGAAACAAACTACGAGTCAGTCATGGGACTGGTATGAGAAATCTACTCAACACATATATAATATAGCCAATCACAGGACCACGCCACTTTCGTGGAACGGGTTTACTCCAGTGGATTGCCAGTGCTTTAAAACAAATCTTTCTTTTAAACATCGCTATGCTTTTTATAAAAATGAAGCCGTTATAAGACTCAGTTCCCATCACACAATGCAACGCAAACCGGAGGATATAGTTTTTACCTTATAACGGCCAAAATATGCTTGATACGAATAAAACAAAGGCATTTGATATTATTGCTAGTGTCTATTTGTTTTGAAAACAATTTCAAATCATAACTATCAATCATAGACAACATGAGCGTCCCATGCCACTATGTCGCCAAATATATATATACAATCGAAACCGCATCGACACGTATTTGGAAATTGGATTTCCGTCATGAACCAAGGCAAAAGATAGTCCTTACCGACTTCGTGACTCTCTAGCCCGAGCCACAGGGTCAGAGCGCATCGACCCTTGGATCGTCAGGGCCGGTCCACCGATGTGGATTAAAATGCCTGAACAATACGTTTCCCCGCCCTTTGGGGCGTAAACGAGCCAACGAATGACTCCATCGGACCCGGATCGTCCGATCAAACCGAGGCGCCTCACAACAGCAACAACCACATAGGTGAAAAATATATAAATGTCAGGGCTGGTAGGTCACTGACACCACCCTAGCTAGAAAGAAACACATGCCTCCCTGAGGTCCTTCTCCCGTTTCTGGTTCATACCGGGGTGTGAGGCTCGCGAATTTACGTTATACACAAAGCTACGCCACACAGGCGGTGCTTTGATCATCACCACAAGACTTTGCTTTTCAACAGAAGCCCTGATCACCGCATCTTAGCATGCCACACAGGCAATTCATGTCATGCGACTAATATCCATCGATATACAACCTCTGAGCTCGTGCGTCTCAGAGAAGGGCGTTAAGAAAAAGAATAAATTTTCCGCCGCCAAGCAGATGTATATTTAACAGAAATCAATCAACACAGAATAAACTCCAATGTCAGACACACAGTCCATTTTCAAGTCCGTTCTGGGTCTGAACGAAACCAGAGGCACTAAATACCTCGCAAACCCATCGATCACCACCTACGTCTGGACGATCACCACTCATTATCCATATTTCGGGATGCCTCCCAATCAGGACCTCGGTTACCATCCAAAACGAGGTGAAGATCTCCGGTCTTCGACCACCGTCTTCATCTTCGACTTTCAATCGTCGGTCAATTATTTGAAATGAGAATTAACTCGGCCTTTTCAAATAATTCACGTATATTTAGAATTTCAAATCAATTTATTTCAATGGTTAAATCATTCGACAACACCAATTTTGTTCTTTAATGTAATTTTCACACCATACACATTCAACCATCAAATACTACATGAATCAAGCAAATTCAGTTTATATCCATTCCATATCGTTTATGATATTTCATAACGATTTACCACTATTTTTATTTATTTTAAAATAGCCAATTTATTCAAATTGATTTTTTTTAACCAAAATGTGCGTTTAAAATCAACTTCATATTTGAATAAACTCCAATGTCAGACACACAGTCCATTTTCAAGTCCGTTCTGGGTCTGAACGAAACCGGAGGCACTAAATACCTCGCAAACCAATCGATCACCACGTACGTCTGGACGATCACCACTCATTATCCATATTTCGGGATGCCTCCCAATCAGGACCTCGGTTACCATCCAAAACGAGGTGAAGATCTCCGGTCTTCGACCACCGTCTTCATCTTCGACTTTCAATCATCGGTCAATAATTGGAAATGAGAATTAACTCGGCCTTTTCAAATAATTCACGTATATTTAGAATTTCAAATCAATTTATTTCAATGGTTAAATCATTCGACAACACCAATTTTGTTCTTTAATGTAATTTTCACACCATACACATTCAACCATCAAATACTACATGAATCGAGCAAATTCAGTTTATTTCCATTCCATATCGTTTATGATATTTCATAACGATTTACCGCTATTTTTATTTATTTTAAAATAGCCAATTTATTCAAAACGACGCTTCGGGCCATAACGCGGCCGTGGCGCTGTTTTTCTTCAGATTTGATTTACACATATCTAAAAATCTAACCGTTGGATCTTCACAAAATTTACATCATAAGAAAGATCTTTTCAAAACAAATCCAACGGTTTCAGTTTCGGGAAAATCCGACGGTCGGATCTCCCGGTACAATCGTTTGAAGTTTCGATTTCAAAATACGAACTGCAACGTCGTTATTTGATTAAATATAATTATATTTATATATATAAATATAATCGTTTCTAGCGCTGTTTTTCTTCAGATTTGAATTAAACATTCCAGACAATCCAACTGTTGGATTTTTACAAAGTTGGTGCCATTGGAAAGATATTAAAACGAATAAAAATTCGAATTGAATTTATTTTTAAAATATAATTTAATTGAATTTGAAAACGAATAAATATTATCGATAAATCAAATATACCTCTTATAATTTTAAAGACATATAATTTAATTGCTATTCAATTTGGTTTAAAAACACCATTCATTCTAATGTTACATGTATAGGCAAAAATCATATCATTAGCTAATTAATGAATATTTCAACTCATATATATATTTTTGAACGAGTGGCTATTTTTAACACTTCACATTTCAACAATTGTGTATATAATAAAAATGTGATTTTTATTGTAAAACAGTTCATTTCAAAACATTATTATTTTATATAGTTTATATAGGTGATAAAAATAGGATTTTCCTTATAAAACAATTTCCTTTAAAACGAGGTCATTTTACATAGTTCATACAGAGGATTAAAAAAAAGTGATTTTTATTATGAAACAATTTATTTCAAAATATGAATACCATTCAACACATGAATTTCTGATCAACGAATGAATATCGATTCAACACATGAAGGTTTTCTATTCAACAAATAAATATAGTTTCAACAAATGAAAATAATTCAAACACATGAATATTATTCAAAATTTCGGCAGCATAACGGCAGGGTAGTTAAAACCGGGACCATCCCTAGTACGGCTCCTCGCTCTACCTTAAAACCTCGCGGTTTTTGACAACGGGGATCATGCATCTAGTTCGCACGCAGGCGGCATGTATATATTTATTTCATTTCCACAAACTAATCCTATGTGGTTTCAACCAAATATTTTTCAACCACAAACGGGTATTTTTCAACCACAATCAATCAATACCAACCACAAACAATCCCAAAAAACCATTCGTTATCAATCAATTCTCACACCAATCACAACCAATAAATATCGTCCATGGTTTGTGGACGAGGGGCGTATATATATATATATATATATATATATATATATATATATATATATATATATATAGCAATTCACTTCATTTCAACACATATATAATTTTTACAACGCATATATAACTTATACATCGAACGTACAACTTATACAACGCTTATACAAGAGGTTTACAACGCTTATATAACTCATACATCGACTATATAATTTATACATCGTCGTTTTCCATATCGTTTATAAATTAGAAATCTCACATTGGGTTCCACTCCACCAAAAATAGCAGAAGGCTCAGAAAAATATGCGGTCTCTTCTAAAATGTAGAAGGCGTCCACACGGTCACGATGTTTCCTGTTTCATCGAATTTCGTTAACGTATGAAAAAGATATGATTTTTCAAAGATGGGTCAAAAATCAGTTCAAAATCAACTAGGCCGTTACCTTCCTCGCGTGTTCGAAACTAGGTTTCGATATGGCGCGCGAATCGTCGCGCGAGAGGTCGATCAGGTGGCTGGACATCGTAGAGGGAGGAGAGGCGCGTCAGATGGTGGTGGTGGCGGCAATTCCAATGGTCATACGACGGAGAACGACGGTGACAAAGTCGTTGACTTTGCGGGCTTCGTTCTCAAGGTAGGCGGAGGGAGAGAGGGTGGGGCCAGGTCGGATTTGAAGGGGGGAGGGAGGCGCTTCAACTGGGGGTGGTGGCGGCAGAGCTAGGGGGCTGTGGCGGCGGGGATCTGGTCGGAAAGGATGGGAGCCCGGTCGTCGTTCGTTCGCTGGAGCGAAATAGGGTTCCGTGTTTTTTTTAATGAGTTGGAAAATTCCTATTGGCCGGCCTTTATAATAAATCCAAAAATAGGGTTTTTGGCCACGAAGTCCAATCCAAGCCCAATGACTGTCGTCCCTAGCGTTTTACCCCCATCTCGGACACAATGGGATATGTTTCGAAGGCCCATTCGACTTTTTCAGCTAGTTTTCCTTCAAACTAAAATATATAACATTCAATATTAAATTTGAACGTACATTTCAATTTACTAGGGCCACAAATTGATTCGAAAAATTCCAGAAAAATAAATCTAGCTATGTTTTGACGATACGGTCCCAACAAAACTAGTTTCGTCGAATTCTGAGACTGTTTGCAAAAAGGCCCATTTCTGGTCGATCCAATTTAACTGTAATTAACCAAAACACATTTTCCTTTGCCACGCTCACATACTAGCTTCAAAAATTACGAAATTTGAAACCTAGCAATAACTTCACATCCCGGATCCAACAAAAGTGGTTTCGTCGAATTCCGAGGTCGTATGCAAAATGGCTAATTTCACGGGTTATATAAATTCCATAGCGACCTTTCTGAAAATTCATTCGGCCATAACTTTTGCTTTCCGCTATGAAAATTCGATTTTTCAGATTCGTTAGAAAGGTATTCACTAACAGATTTAAATATTTTTGGTTTCACTAAAATCCGTTTTGTTTTGCACCCGGTATAGTCCGACAAAGTTTGAATTCAATTTTTTTGAAACTGCAGCACCTTTTCAAGCCTTGTTTATAATTAGAATTAATTATATTCGTTTTCAATTGTCGATTCAAACTCACTTTTCGTCTCAATTATTTAAAATATTTAAAATCCATTATTTTAACCAATTTAAAAAATTTAATTTGGCTCAGATTTTGTGGGTCGTTACACGACGATCTATATAAACATATACGTTCTAAATCTATTCAAAATAAATTTCTCATCGATATTATTTAAAATAATCCATTTTAAATATTCAAAATTCGTTAAAATTGCCAAAATAAAAATTTTAAACTGGCTCGCATTTTCTGGGTTGTTACATGGATCCTCAGGGCCGGTCCACTCGATGTGGATTAAAATGCCTGAACACTGCGTTTCCCCGCCCTATGGGGCGTCAACTGGTCATATCCCGACCAAACTATCGGCCCCGGAATGACCGATATAACCGAGGCGCCTCCTATCCATCATCCACATAAGTAAAATGCCAGGGCGTGCAAAACGATGACACCGCTCCTAGCTAGAAGGAAACGCATGCCCTCCCTAATGTCCTCTCCCATTTCTGGTTCACACCGGGGTGTGAAGCTCGCGAATTAACGCTACACAAAGCTACGCTATATCAAAGTCGTGCTTTGATCATCAACCACAAGGCTCTGTTTTCAATAAAAGCCTAGATCACTGCATCTCAGCATGCCACATAGGCAATTCACGCTATGCAACCGTTGTATATCAATCACACAGAATGAAATCCGATGTCAGACACACATCCATTTACAAGTACGTTTTGGGTCTGAACGAAACCGGAGGCACCTTATTCCTCCCCCATATGTGCAATACAGGGGAGAGGTCCTCGCATCTCCGTCGATCTCCAAATACATCTGGACGATCACCACTTATTACCTTGTCTTGGGTGTATAGCCCAATCAAGACATCATTAATCATCCAAACAATGTGAAGACCTCTGGTCTTCAACCACCATCTTCATCCTCGACACATCGTCGAATCAGTTATTTAGAATGGGATAAACCCGGTCTTTCTGAATAACTCGCGTATATAATAAACAAGTGCTATAAAAACACAACATACGCCTCATTCCAATCCAGAATATTTCTTTATCCAAATATTCATGTACTTTGGGAAAGGTTCCCATTAATTTTATCAAAGATAAATTCTTTAAATTTATTCTTTGATCTTCCTTTGGATATCATTTCAATCTAATTAAAGATGCATTAAAACTCCACTTGGTTTTAATCTTCCCAAAAATCAATATTAGCGATTGTTTAACTTGGGAAATCATATCCTATCTTTTACTGGCTTAAAGAACAAACGTCATTTAAAACACGGTTCACGATAAACCCAAAATAACATTCCATTACATCAGCTTTTAACCGTAAATTAGCAAGTGAACAATTCCCTAAGTATTAACCCCGAAGGCCGAAACCAACATCAGATCAATACCCAGGAAACCATTCAATTTAACTAATCTCCAGTTAGTTTCTGATTTTCTTAACTCCATTGGGTCTAAGACAGTATTATTAAAGATACCATTCACGACAACCCAAAATCTTATTCCTTTGTAAATCAGGTTAAATAATAAGTGTTATTTAAAACACCGTTCATGATAAACCCAAAGACTAATATCAAT
Source organism: Allium sativum (assembly GCA_030737875.1). Classification (NCBI taxonomy): domain Eukaryota; kingdom Viridiplantae; phylum Streptophyta; class Magnoliopsida; order Asparagales; family Amaryllidaceae; genus Allium; species Allium sativum. The sequence continues at coordinate 789,812,009 of CM060924.1, forward strand.
TCCATTCCAATTAAATATCAATTAATTGGTATACTTCATTAAATCTAAATAAAAAGATTTAATTTTTTCTCAACTGGGTTCAAGAACAGTGTTAATGAAGACACCATTCAAGACAAACCCAAAATCACATTTTATATTAAATATAAGGCTCCGAATAGAAAATATATTGGCTTATATTCAATATCAAATGCCATAACCAACAAATATCGTATTGAAAATAACGATATAAATATATCTTTAAAATTTTCATAACAATATTTGTATAATCACGAAATCCAACATTGAAATATTCCGAAGACAATTTCGATTCAAATCCATTTCCAATTTATATATTGGAAATTCTTGTTATTTTTAAAACCATTTCAAATCCAATTTATTTATCTTTAAAAATAATTGGAATATAATTCTAGTTCAAAACTAGTTCATTTCGGTAAAAATAACTTTTTATCTTTTCGAATATGGAATTTTTCATCCCAGTTCTTTCCAAATCATTTCTTATGATTTTATACTAATTATTGATATTTTTAATAATTTTATCAAGGCCTGTACAGTCGATTTACATAAACGGCCATCGAACTGCACTTATAGCGACCTTTTCCAAATTTGATTTGGACATAATTCCAAATCCAACCGTTAGATTTCTAATTTCTTGTATTTGTTTCTTTTTGATATAAACCCAACGGTTCCGGTTTTAGGAGAATCTGACGGTCAGATCTCCCATAATGTCCGTTCGAAGTCAATGGTCGAAATTCTCGAACTGCTGCGGCTCGTTCTGTTCAGGCTATTATATTATATATATAATATATATAATGTCCGTTTGAAGTCAATGGTCGAAATTCGCTAACTGCCGCAGCGCGACACGTTCTGTTCAGGCCATTATATTATATATATAATATATATATATATAATATATTTCATCAATTTCCTTTTTAAAACGTATTTATAAATCGTTTTAAATTCGTTTTCAAAACATTTCAACTTCATATTCAATTTCAAATCAAAATTGAATATTCCATATCATCGATATATAAATGATAATATTTTCAAAACATTAGATTTCGAAATCATTTCCTTTTCGATATTCATTATAACAATGAATAAAATCGATATAAATATCGTTCACGTCAAAATGACGCTTATGAAATCAACACGGCTTTATATATTTAAATATATTCGTGTCCATCCCAAATCGGACATCAAAATCAGATTTTGATCTTTTACTGAATATTATTCTAAAATATTCGTTATTTTAAAATAATCGTTCTTTCAAAATATTCATTCTTTCTGAACTGGAACCAGACACAGTCAATTACCATATAATTTTATTTATATGGATTTCATACAACACATGTATACAACAATAATCAAACACTGTCAATCATCATCCAAACTGCATTCTACACCGCATAAGCATCAAATGTAAATATCCAACGCTTACAACAGCCTGTCAATCAATCGATCGACATACAACTAAATATTGGGATTAGTGTATGTCATATATCATCCCAATACCCGTATGGGGCTTCAATCAACAAATAATGAATTTTATTTGTACAGTTGGGCGATGTGTAAAATTTATCGTCCCAATCAATATCAGTCAAATCAGTGTACATAAACAAATCGTCCGATTTGTTTATAATTATTTATTTCATTCATATACACGTTAAAAATTATATTTTTAACTATAAAATATTTTACTCAATTCATTTGCATAATAAAAATGATATTTTTATTGTCTAACATATTTTAGAAGATTTTGACGGCATAACGGCGTGATATCAAAATCTTGTAATGTCTAGCATTACCCCTCTCCTGATATTGGCTTGCGCCATACATGCATAACAATTCTAATCAATTCATTTCACCCAAACCAAATTCAACCAAACAATCCAGTTAACCAAACCAAACAATCAAACAAGTCGTCCATGGCCTGTGGACGATGGGGGAACAGTTCATATATGAAGTTATAAAATAAATAACTGTATAAGAAAATTTCAGTGAGGAGTTCTCACCTTTGGGTTCCACTCCACCTGTCCTTATCTTTGAATGGTTTGAATTTAGATTTGTTTTCCGACAGTACCATCGCAATCTATATCACGCAGTTGATTATTAAAAATCACATTTTTATACTGTTACTTCATACATAAAAATCATATTTTTATGTTGATGTTTATATTATAAAAATTATATTTTTATAATTCAGTTTTCCATATATTTTTCTTTTCAATATAAAAATCATATTTTTATTTCCTCTATCATATAAAAATCATATTTTTATTTACAACTCTAGATGATAAAAAACATATTTTTATTTTGCTTTTCATATAAAAACCCTCTTTTCTAATCTTATGGGCTTCATACATAAAAATCTCCTTTTATATTTCTAAAAATCTTGTCTTTATTTTTATTTTAAATCTAACCTTTATATTTTAAAAAAAATCTTGTCTTTATATTTTAAAAAAGTCTCGTCTTTATACTTAAAAAAAAAATCAAACCTTTCCATGTTTAAAAATCTCATATTTAATCTATTAAAAATATAATCTTTAAACAATTGAAAATCTCATCTTTCTAGTTAGAAAAAATCTAAACTTTGCCATCATGAAAATCATAACTTCCATGTATGAAAAATCTCAACCTTCATGTATTAAAAATCGTAGCTTTTATATAAATGAAAATCAAATCTTTTAAATAAATAAAAATGAATATAAAAATCCCATTCTTCTTATATATAAAAATGTATATATAAAAAAACTCATTGTTGTTTCATCGTTCACGCTAAAACTCGCCAGACGCCGAAACATCCCAGCCTTCCTCAACTTCAACCACCATCTTCGTTATTGAGGGCTGGAGCACGCGGGTCCCTTTCTTGCGCGAGGTGAGCAAGCGAGGGAGGTAAGAGGAGGGTGCACCAGGGTTTGGAAGTGGCGGTGGGCCTGTCAGGGGCGGCGGAGGGGTTTACTCAACCGGAGCGTGGGTTTTCAGGCGGGTTTTCTCATGGAGGAGGAGATGGAGGCGGCTGACATGGGGGAAGGTGGTGAGGTGGGGCAACATGGTCTGAGGGCACGCGGCGGTGGACGACAAGGAGGGGCTGAGTGGATCGTCGATTGTGGATAACGGTTTTTTTATATTCCAGATCTGAATCGATAATGGAAGGAGGGGATGGAGGAAATGAAATATATATAATTTATTTTATTATTATATTATTTCCAAAAAAACAACTTTTTAATACGAACTCCAAAGCGAACCCACCGACTATAGTCCCGAGCTAATTACCCCCATTCTGAACACAATGGGATATGTATCGTAAGCTAGTTTGGCTATTTCGATCAGTTTCCGTCAAAATCAAAATATAAATCTATATATTGAATTTGAACGTACATTTCCATTTACCGAGGCCACATACGGACTTTAAAAATTCCCGAAAAATATTTTCTAACTTCGTATTAACGATACAGTTCTAACAAAACTAATTTCATCAAAATTGGAGACCGTTTGAAAAATGGTCATTTTCTGGTCGATCCAAATTGACTAAAACTGTCAAAACACGTTTTACTTTGCCACGGTCACATATTGACTCAGAAAATTACGAATTTTGGAATCTAGCAATAACATGACATCCCGGATCCAACAAAGTGGTTTCGTCGAAAACGGAGGTCGTTTGCAAAATTTCCATTTTTGAGGGCTATATTTCCATAGCGACTATTCTGAATTTTCAACTGGGCATAACTTTTTATTCCCGCAATGAAATTTGGATTTTTCGGATTCGTTGGAAAGATATTTCCAGATAGATTCAAATATTTTTGGTTTCGCTAAAATCCAGTTTATTTTGAGTCTTGCACATTCATTTGAAATTTGAAATCGAATTTTCAAACTACCGCGCCATTTTCCAATTCCTTTTATAATTAAAATATATATATTTATATTCTAACGTCGATTCAAATAAATATATACATTCTAATTCTATTCAAAATAAATTTCTCATCGTTATTATTTAAAATAATTCATTTTAAATATTCAAAATTCATTAAAATTTCCAAAATAAAATTTTAAATTCGTTCGGATTTTCCGAGTTGTTACACATACCGTTACTCCGCTTATAGTATTTGTTGAATACATGAATTGCTATTGAATATAAGCTGAAATTAGTTCTGTACAAAGCTTATATTTAACTTCAGTTTGTTTAGGTTATTGAGAATTATGTCTTAAATACATCATCTTTAACCCATTTAAGATTAAAGTTATTGTGACGACCCGCCCTACCGCCCGGTTTGAGCCGATCGTTAAGCCGTCTTAAACCGATCAACAAGATGTATCTCTTGGGGTTACTACTAATAAGAACCGAACAAACAACCTTTTCATTAATATCATTACAATTTTACATCAGAGTACAAGAATATATCAGACTACAACAACAAATACATGCATAGAGGAAATAACCCTTTTAGAGTGTGTACCAACCCATAATTTTAGCCAATTTAAATTTTTGATTTTTAATGATTTTAATAGATTTTAGAAATTAAAAATGATTTATCTTAATAATAACGACTTAGAATTTATTTAAAAACGAAGTTTGAACATATACAATTAAAAATTAAATAAACGAACTTGTAACATCGCGGTAGTTTGAAATTTGGTTTTGAACTTCAATTGAATATACATAATGCAATATAAGTCAGAATTTTAAAATTTTGTTTTGAACTTCAATTAAATATACAAAATGGAATATAAGACATAATTTGATGAAATAAGAAATGTTAGGATCTATTCAATAATATCTTTCAAGCGAAGCGAAAAATTTAGATTTCACATTATAAATTGAAAGTTATGTCCAATTCAAAATTTAAAATAGTAGCTATGGAATTTATTAATCATTTAATATTATACAAGCCCTTAAAAATGTACATTTTGCAAACGACCTTTGTTTTCGACAAAATCAATTTTGTTGGATCCAGAATATTAAATTATTGCTAGATTTCAAATTTCTTGATTTTTTGAGTTAGTACGTTGCCGTGCGCGATTTTAATGTGAAAGCAGTCAATATTTTGACTTTAAAAATACGTTGTCGAAGCAAACAGGACTCAAAATTCGATGAAACAAGTTTTGTTGGGTCCGTAATGTCAAGATTAGTTATATGTCAGTTTTCAATTAAAACGGGATTCGCATGCGATCACATGGATTTTTAAACCACGAAAATAAGCAACAATTGAGTAGAACTGAATAAAATAAAATATATAGATAGTAAAAAAATTCCTCCACTATAAAAGATCCTAAACCTATCCCTAAACATAAACTACTTTTCACGTTGGCACCCCTATTCTTCCAAAACATGAAACTTCCTCTCTCAAAAATCCAAATCAAACAAAATAAAATGCTATAAATCTAAATGCAAGTATATTTTATGATCCTTGTGAGGTTCTCTTCGATTTGATATGAATTTGAAGGGGTTCGAAAGCCATTTCGTACATTGCAAATATTTCTTGTGTTTGTTTTAAGAACTAGGGCTTGGATTTTTCGAAGATTAAAGCTTCAATTTGCAAATTGGTTAGTATATGTGTGTTTGTTGTGGAGAATAGCAAGTGCAGACAAAATTTGGTTGAATTTGGTGACAAAAATTGTCGGGGGGTTTACTGTATACCACGAGTTGAGCCTGTAGAATGCATTTTGATGCGTGCATTCGAGTTTAGCTTGGATAGTATGGTTGTGCAGAGAAATCGAAGAGAAGAACAATGGTGTTTTTTATTTTAAAGGTCTTGAAGAGTAGAAGGAGAATGGAAGGAAGAATGGTGTGGCTATGGCTTGGGAATGGGCCATTGCGTGTTGTGTATTTGGAATTCGTTGTATAGTTTCTTCCTGCATAATAAAGTTAGTCGATGCTAATATCTGTACATGTATATTTGTAATAATCAAAACGCTATAAAGCGAGATCCAACATTATATTTTTACTATGTTGTAAGCTTGGTCTCTGTGAATTATTTTTAGTTATACTAGCAATGTCCTTCAGACCTTGGTATTTCCTAATCTGGGGAATGCTAAGGGTTGCAAAGTGTTACATTTGGTATCAAAAGGTATTTCAAGCAAAATACTTTATTTTGAGAAACATATTTTTAGAAGTATTTTAAAATTAAGGGTATCTACCCTCAAGGCAATAAAACCTTTCTTTTGGCTCCTTCGAATCTTGATTCCTATCCCCTTTCTTCATTAAGATGCCTATAGAACAACCTATTCAAGCTTACCCATGAATATAGGAACCCTAAATCTTAGTTGGTTGAAGTTCAGATTTTTGGATAAATTCTACTCCGTTCTTTATTGGTAAGTCCTTTACAACACCAGAAAGCAGTTATGATGATGTTAAGTGTTAGTTATTTAAAATTTTAATTTTTTGGTATTATGCTGCATATATTTTCGATCACATACGGAGTCTAGTGGACTTAACAAAAAGGGAGTCTTACTCAAAATATCGACACAACTGCAAAATAATAAAAATATAAACTAGATAATTTTGAAAAATCATAAAATAAATAAATTAAACAAAAAATACATTGATAGAAATCAGGTCAAAATATAGCAATAAATTTCTATTTAACTATTCGAACTGTTTACTGCTACAATAAATTATAAAATGAATTCGCCGATATTTTTCACCAATTTACAATAGTTTAAATCAAACCCCTAAACCTATTAAATTAATATTCAATTCGAAGTACGAATATTTAAATCACTATTCAAGTATTACATCACAATATCAAGTTGTTTAAATAATCTCATTATTTGAATTTTAGTTATTAACATGAAAGTAATCCCTAATTTTTTAAATTTAAGTTATCAAATCCTATTAATCCAACATTTTAATAATTTATTAGATATTTAAGCATCAAAAATTTGAGTTGTTATATTTCTTACTTTTGATCTAAAAAATGGAACACTTTGATATGCAGTCAGAATATATATAAGGGGTGCACTTGGGAGGGTCGCATGTAGGTGTTACTTTTATAATTTTGAACAAAAATAGGAAGTGTTTACATTTTAATATTTTCTATATTTGAAATCTAATTATTAAACTTATTCACTGTAGGTGATTAAATATTTTTGGAGCAAAAGTTGGGCAATTGTTGCATTATTCAAGCGTTTGAGGATTTTTGGCATACTAAGCATTTTTGTTTGCATATTTTGTTGTGTATTACTACTTGATGTATGTATGCTTCAAAAGCTTAACTTTTGCTATTGTCTAATCTTAGGTTTTGGATGTTACGTAATTTAGGATGTGTTCAACTGTATAAATGTTTTGAATCTTTAAATATGTGTATATGATTGTTATTTAATGTTGATTTGAATATCTTAATGGAGCAATTATTATATTAGTATATAAAAAATTTCTGGTGAAAGTACAATATATGATAAGTGATGTAAAGAATAATAAATATAAAAAAAGTGTTTTGAGGACTGTTAAAAACCATGTGATAAAATCAACAATGAGTAATAAGTATTGTTAAAACCTACAAGTGCACATGTATACAGGTATAAAAAAGTCATAGAAGATTTATGTGGAGTATTAAGAGAAGCTAATACGTATGATTTGAAGATAACAACTGTTTACACCAAAATTGGTCTAAACACCCAAGGTACTAAAGCTATACTTCACTAATGTGGTAAGGAAATAAATGGAGCCATGTTTAACAATAATTGAAAATGAAAATGCGAGGAAGTTAAAACAAAGATGAGATTTAGAGTGGTTCAGCCGTAAACTAGTCCTACGTCCACTATGAAGATAACTTGCATTCTTATAATGAGGATTACAAAATACATCAACTTTCTCTTTTCATACTTCTTTATGTCCAACCAACATACTCTCATTCACACATTTCAATCCTAGAGTTTTGCAAGAGAATGGTGGAATCTGCAGAGGAGAAGGATGGGTAAGTGATTGAGAATGTAGATATTTCCGTTTCCCCTGATTATAAAATTGGGCTCGACGCCATGGCCAGATGAGTGATGGAACTTCGGGGCATGGAAATGATGATTCCTTTTCAGAATGTTTAAGGAGTGATTGAAGCAGCACTTTATGGTTTCCCAGATTGGATCCCCTCTATGTTGGTAGCTATGACGTATTTATAGGTGAGCCCCCCCACAGGAAATGATCTGAAATCTATATATGCAGGTTGCGGGTTGCTCATCCCATTAATTGCAATCATACCCCAGCCTATCTGTAGCCAGCTGTCCGTAACTGTATCCAGTTGTCGTGTGCGAGCGGTTCCAAAGGAGCGAGTGCTTCAGATATCTGAGCGGGCGACTTTATAGGAGTGAATGCTTTGGGTTGCTTTATAAGAGTAGAATGCGGGACTGGAATCAATTCTCCTTTGTACCCTGCGCGACCGACCTTCTTGGCTCGAGAGCGTTCGTCCTTTTGCCGCCTTTGTATGGCACTGTTCACCCTTATGGCTATGTTGTGAGGCCACACCTGCCTATGTTGAATGGGCGACTTGCTTTATTTTGGTATTTGGTCGATTGTCAAATATGTCGTGTGACCTCGACACCTTTATTGAGTTGCACTACTCATAATGTATTGTACCGCCACTCTCGATCGCGTTGGGCAATTGTCTTGCCTTGAACTTGGTATTTGGGCCTTGTCCTACGCAGTTGCTTCCTGTCCTTTGTGAGTCGCTTTAATGCTTCGGTCAAAACTATGCGCGATCGACCCTGAAGGTGTTCGTTCTGTAGTTCCTGCTCAGATCTTATAACTCATCATGCGTATGGATTTTCTGAGGGATTAACACTTGCCTCTCGAAGTCCGTGATTTCTCTTAGCAAGGAATTACTGACTTAGACATGGTTGATGTAACAACCTGGAAATTTAGAACCAATTTAAAAATTTATTTTAAGGAAATTTTGTTAGAAAATGCATCAGATTTTAAAATTTCCATTAAAAAAAAATGTTTTTAATGAGATTTATTAATATATGCTGATAGGTTGATTTGAAAATAATGTGTGCATTCTAGATGAAATAAATACATACATGTATATATATCTTTGGCAATCGTCTTTAATTCTTTCCCTGTTTGTTTAAAATATAATTTTTAGGAATTCAAACGTGGATTACATGTCCAATTTACCTTCATTAATTAATTTAATTTGCAATGTTAATTATGCATTCATTTCATTCTTTATATTTGTTTATTTCCCTTAGATTTTAAACCTTGCACATGCAACCTACAAGGATCATTTTTTTTTATATATACATGGAATTCTAATGTTTCACTTATAGTTAATTATGCATTCATTTCATTTCAACTTAATTCATTTCAATTTCATTATATTTCAATGCATGCATGCAAGTCTGTTACCTTGTTCTCAATGCATGCATTCATTTTCTCATTTATGTTCATTTTATTTTTGAAATGTTTCATGCTTCTTTGCCACTCTCTTTCAATTTTCCATACATGTGTTTCCTATTTATTATCTTACTTTGAAATCTAAACATTTATTTACTTATGTAAACAAAAATATTGCTCTTTGAATTAACATAGATAACAAATGTCTAACGAAAAGAAGAAAAATATAAATAAATTATAATCAAAATTAAATTAAGAAAATTCAAAATGTGGAATACGTCAAATTGGATAGAATGTAGGAATTACTTTCATATAGAAACAATCAATTTTGTTTTCTTTCTTATTTTGTCACTAGGAAATGTGGAAACAATAATTCAATTGTTTGAAATAAAAATCTACATGTAACCATGCTTCACAAAAATAAATAAATAAACCTGTCATCATAAATGTAATACATTAAACTGGTATTATTAATATTTAATGGCGTGATTGGTTGATCTTGTGATCGCTTCTCTTCATATACCTGAAACTAAAACCTCCACTATATAACATTCATTTCTCTTCTTCCTCAAAATTTAACAGTAGCTCTCTTCCCTCTCTCTCTCAAAATTCTGTAGGAAAGCCGCCACTATCTTCTCCAATGGCCATAATCGTTCGATTTCCCCTTCTCTAATCTTTCATAATTCGATCCAAATTAAATTACCATTCCAAAATTCAAAGAGATTTTCGAGGTCTATGAGCTTGGAAGCAGTGCGTGATGGGTTCGGTTCCTGAATGGCAACGAAGAAGAAGGAAAGAACGGTATCACATTTTTCCTTAATGTGATAACTTATTAAATTTTGTAATTAAGAAAATGCAATTATATTTAATTTATTCAATGTTTATATGACCATAACTCAGTCAAATCAAAACAGAATCAGACGAAACGAAGTCCGTTGAAATCGTGGGATACCGATCTACGACATGGGGCAACGCAGATCTGAAAAGGAGCGCGTTGAAAATTCAAATATCGATGTGAGATTTCTTCATAAATAATTATAATCAGCTAATTATTATCATGTATACAAATTCTTACATGTCGTGTGATTTGATTGATTGATGCTGATTTGTTGATTTGTTGATTTGGTGGACTATTGTATTTAAATGAGAATTGGCATATAAAAACATCATTTATGTTGAAAAAGAATTATCATATAAAAACATCGTTTTTATGTTGAATGTGAATTGTTATATAAAAACATCGTTTTATGTTGAAATAAGAAATGTTCTCTTGTATACGTATTTGAATTTGGCAAAATAAGAAATGTCCTTTTAGGTGTATTAGAATTGATATGATAAAAAGATGTCATTTTTATTGTATTAAGATTGTCAAAAATATAAGTATCAATTATGTTCATTCAGAAGTATCATTTCTGTTCAGTTAGAAAATGTCATTTATGATTAAAATTATCATTTTTAGATAAGAATGACATGTTAATTTTAAATTATCATGTTAGACAAAAATGACATGTTAAATTGAATTTTCATTTTATGTCAATAAGAACTGTTAGAAATAAAGTGTACATGAGAATAAATATACATTTTTGTTATAAAATGCTGAATGAGAACAAAAATACACATCTTTCTAGAAATGTTACTTTAGAATTAAAACATCACTTTTGTTAATGATGTTCATTTAAAATTACCATATTTTGTTTACATAAAAAGGATTAGACAAATTACCATATTTTGTTTACATAAAAAGAATTAGACAAATTTGTCATTTTGTTTACATCAAAAGAATTAAACAAAATTATCAGTTTTTGGTTAATTAAAAGAATGAATGTGAAATGCCCAGTTTTTGCAAAGTAATAAGAATGAAATAAAAAGAGACATTTTTGTCATTTAATAAGAATTATATAAAAATACACATTTTTGTTATTAAATAGGGATTTTACAAAAATCATATTTTTGTCATTTAATAAGGATCATATAAGAATAACATTTTGTGTTAAAACATGGTTAGTGAGACAAATATCATTTTGTGTAAAAACATATTAGTGAGATAAAATAACATTTTGTGTTAAAACATGGTTAGTGTAGGAAAATATCATTTTGTGTAGAAACCTGTTAGTGAAATGGAAATGAACAATTTTATATATTTAAAAGAATTAATCAAAAATAAACATTTTTGTGCATTTAAAAGAGTTAAACAAGAATAGACATTTTTGTTTACATTAAAAGATAGGATTTTTGTCATATTTTGGTTGCAATATAAAAGATAGGATTTTTGTCATATTTTGGTTGCAATATAAAAGATAAGATTTTTTGTCATGTTTTTGTTGCAATATAAAGGATAGGATTTTGACATAATTTTTGTTGAATTAAAAAGGTGAAATTTTTGACATAATTTTTTTTGAATATAAAAGATGGAATTTTTGACATAAATTTTGTTGAATTAAAAAGATGGAATTGTGACATAGAATTTAATGATAAATAAAAGACTAGATTTTGCCAACAATTTTATTCACATTTTAATGTTAATAGAACAAGAAAGACATGATTTTAGACATTGATTTTGTTCATATAAAAAGATCAAATTCTGACATAGTGTTATCATGTTAGAGATAATAAATTAAATGGAATTTAAAACAATATTTTTTTTATGACACCTTGAAGATGTTTATGGTTTATTTCTATGTTATGCATGATGTGTTGTGTATTAATGTTTGGTCGTGATGCGATGTTTGAAATCTGTGAATTTGTAACATACCAATTAATGTTATTTTATTATGTATAATAATTCAAGTATGCTACACTGCCGTATATGAGTTACCTGACTCATATATGTTGATTGGGCTGACATTTTCACACATCGCCCAAGTGCACAAATAATATATTATTATTTGGATGTTGTTTGAATGTTAAATGGACATTGTTTGAATGTTATGTTATTGAAATGTATAAGGAATGTTAATATTAAATACATGTATGGTTTGAAATCCATTATTTAATGGTATTTGTTTTCGGTCTCATTCCAATGAAGGAATTTCAAAAGTTTCCAAAAGGGGCTTTTCAGTTAAAGGATTAAATGTGATGTTAACGCTTTTAATATTATTTAATGTGCACAAAACTGATTAGGTAGATTGGCGCTATTTATACGGGAATGGATATTTCCATGAATTTCATTTATTATGTAATAAATGATGAAGGATTAAAATTTGAAATTTGAAATTATACATTTTGAAAATGTTATTATAATATTATTATAAGAACAAATGATATATTAAATGATTAATTAATGTTAAGAGTTTGAAATTCAAGAATTATTATTATAATATTACAATAATATGAAAGGTTTCAATTTTTGTTTAAAGTTTAAATATAAGAATAAATGGTATTTCAAGAATAATGAAGATTTTAATTTAAAGTGATATTTTGAAATTAATGATATTTTAAGAACCAAAATACTTTGAAATAAAGAATATTTCAAAATAATATTTTCAGAAGGATAATTATAATTATAAATCACAATTGTATTTGGGCACGAGGTTGGGTCACATTTGTGGTGAAAGTCTGCCCGGAACCGACCGGCATATCCAGCAGCCACAAATGTCGGGCCTAATGTGAGAGGTCCAGGTACACGAATACGAATTGGGCCTTGACATGAGGTTAAGCCCAACTTATGGGATAAGTATGCCCGGAACCGACCGGCATATCCAACATCCACAAGTTGTAGGCTTAATATGAGAGGTCTGGCCCAGTATAAAATAATAAATAGATATAATATTAAATTGGGCCATTCAGCCTGTTTTAAAAAAATATAACGCCAATTGAACTCGAACGTGTTTATCAAATTATATCCATTTAAATTATTAATATTGAAAGAGGTGATTTTAAAATTAATATTTTAAGAGGATATTATTTTATTATTTAAATAATATATAGAATATTGGATTCTGATTTAAAATTGAAACCGAAGTTTGAATCGTTTTGGAATAAATTTATAAATGTTTTCATAAAGGAAATTGATGAAATATTTATATGTATAATGGTTCGAATAGAACGGTTCGTGCAGCAACCGTTCGCTAATTTCGACCGTTTAACTTTGATTAGACGTAACGGAAGATCCGACCGTCGGATTTTTCTAAAACCGGAACCTACGGGTTCGTATCGAAAAGAGTTTTCCAACGAGTATATATTGATTTGATTTCTGTGAAGATTCCATACTTTATGGAAAACGATTTGGGGTTTATCGTGAACTATGTTTTAAATGACATTAGTTCTTTAACCCAGTTAAAGATAAGATTAATTTCTTAAATTTAAATAATCATTGAATAATGATTTTTGATATTTAAATCCAAATTGGGGTTTTAATAAATCTTTAAAAGAAAGATTTAAGAATAAAATGAAGAATTTATCCTTGATAAGATAATGTGAATATTTTATTTAAAAGAATATTCTAAATTGGAATGAGGCGTTGGATGTGTTTTTATAGTACTTGAATTTTAATTATAAAAATACGTGAATTATTCGGAAAGACCGGGTTTAACCCATTCTGAATAATTATTACGACGATGAAGGGTCGAAGATGAAGGCGATGTTTGAAGACCGACGATCATCACATCGAATGGATGTGTTGCTACTGAGACCCATGATGGGAGTAGCTACCTTGAAGCAGCTTCAGTGGTAGCCGTCCGGACTATTGTTGATTGTTTCGGATATGCGAGGAAGAAGGTGCCTCCGGTTCCGTTCAGACCCAAAACGGACTTGTAAATGGATGCGTGTCTGACATTGGATTTCGTTCCGTGTGAACTAAATTGATTTTTATTAATGTATATCTGATTGGTGGTGGAGAATTTATTCTCTCCTTAACACCCTGGTATATATTAATAGTGATTGACCGCATGGCATGAATTGTCAATGTGGCACGCCAAGATGCAATTGATCAAGGCTTTTGTTGAAAAGCAGGGCCTTGTGGGATGATCAAAGTATAGCCCATTACGGCATATGTAACGACCAGGAAAATCTGAACCAATTTAAATTTTTTAAATTGGCTATTTTAGTGGATTTTAAATATATAAAATAAATATTTTAAATGATGTAGATGAAAAGTGAGTTTGAATCGACGTTGAAAATAAATATAATTACTTTGAAATATAAACAAGGCCTGAAATGGCGCGGTAATTTCAAAATTTGAATTCAAACTTTGACTGACTGTACCGGATGCAAAACAGAACGGATTTGAGTAAAACCAAAAATATTTAAATCTGTTAGTGAATATCTTTCTAAAGAATCTGAAAAATCGAAGTTTCATAGCGAGAAGCAAAAGTTATGGCCAAATGGATTTTCTGAAAGGTCGCTATGGAGTTTATATAGCCCGTGAAAATGGCCATTTTGCAAACAACCTCGGAATTCGACGAAACCACTTTTGTTGGATCCGGGATGTCAAATTATTGCTAGGTTTCAAATTTCATAATTTTGCAAACTGAGGTATAACGACTGTTATATATTAAACTGTTTTAATAGCACTTCCAAGCGCTAACGTTTATGATTTTACTGTAAAAATCATATGTTTTTCGTTTGTAGATGAAATTCAGTGAAACAAGAGACAGTGGACTCGTGTGGAAGTCTTCTACATTCTTGAAGAGACCGCATATTTTTCTGAGCCTTCTACTATTTTTGGTGGAGTGGAACCCAATGTGAGATTTCTAAATTATAAACGATTGGGAAAACGACGATGTATAAATTATATAGTCGATGTATGACTTATATAAGCGTTGTACACCTCATGTATAAGCGTTGTATAGGTTGTACGTTCGATGTATAAGTTGTATATGCGTTGTAAAAATTATATATGTGTTGAAATAGAAGTGAAATGCTTATATATATACACGCCCCTCGTCCACAAACCATGGACGATATTTATTGGTTGTGACTGGTGTGAAAATTAGTTGATTACGAATGGTTGATTAAAATTGTTTGTGGTTGAAATTGATTGATTGGGGTTGAAAAATACCCATTTGTGGTTGAGAATTATTTGGTTGAAACCACATAGGATTAGTTTGTGGAAATGAAAAAAAAATATACATGCCGCCTGCGTGCGAACTAGATGCATGAAATCCCCATTGTCAAAAGCTGCGAGGCTTTAAGGTAGAACGAGGAGCCGTACTAGGGACGGCCCCGGTTTTAACTACCCTGCCGTTATGCTGCTGAAATTTTCTGAAATATTCATGTGTTAGAATTATTTTCATTTGTTGAAAGTATTTTCATATGTTGAAACCGTTCATGTGTTTAATAGAAATTCATTCGTTGAATAGAAATTCATGTGTTGAATGGTATTCGTGTTTGAAATAAATTGCCTTATAATAAAAATCCTATTTTTATCATGTGTATGAACTATATAAAATAGGCGTGTTTTAAAATAAATTGTTTTGCAATAAAAATCACATTTTTACTATATATATACAAACTATAGAAAACCGTTCATGTGTTGGATAGAAATTCATTCGTTGAATAGAAATTCATGTGTTGAATGGTATTCGTGTTTTAAAATAAATTGTTTTATAATAAAAATCCTATTTTTATCATCTATATGAACTATATAAAATAGTCGTGTTTTGAAATAAATTGTTTTACATTAAAAATAACATTTTTATTATATACATGAATTGTTAAAAATAGTGAAGTGTTGAAATAGAAGTCAGTTAGATAAAAATATCATTTTTATCATAGATATGAAAAGAATATGGTTTTGAAATCGAAGAATCGATCATATATATATATATATATATATATATAAACATAATTAAAATATATCGAATAACGAAGCTGTAGTTCGTGTTTTGAAACCGTGATTTCAAACGATTAGTGCGGGAGATCCGACCATCGGATTTTCCCGAAACCGAAACTGTTGGGTTCGCTTTGGAAATACCTTTTCAACGGCACCAACTTTGTAAAGATCCAACGGTTGGATTGTCTGGAATGTTTAATTCAAATCTGAAGAAAAACAGCGCCAGAATCAATTATATATATATAATTAAATTAAATCGAATAACGACGCTGCAGTTCGTATTTTGAAATCGAAACTTCTAACGATTGTACTGGGAGATCCGACCGTCGGATTTTCCCAAAACTGGAACCGTTGGATTCATTTTGAAATGATCTTTCTAATGAAGTAAATTTTGTGAAGATCCAACGGTTGGATTTCCGGATATGTGTAAATCAAATCTGAAGAAAAACAGCGCCACGACCGCGTTATGGCACGAAGCGTCGTTTGACCAAATTGGCTATTTTAAAATAAATAAAAATAGCGATAAATCGTTATAAAATATTATAAACGATATGGACGTAAAATTTAGAAACTAACTGAAGGTTGGCTAAGTTGAATGGTTTCCTGGGTTTTGATCTGATGTTGGTTTCGGCCTTCGGGGTTAATATTTGGGAAATCGTTCTCTTACTGATTTACGGTTAGTGACTAATGAATTGAAATGATGCGTATGTTGTGTTTGTGTAGCACTTGTTTATTATATACGCGAGTTGCTCTGAAAGACCGGGTTTATCCCATTATGAATAACTAAATCGACGATAAGAAATCGAAGATGACGACGGTGGTTGAAGACCGAAAATCTTCACCTCGTTTGGATGGTAACTGATGTCCTGATTGGGAGGCATCCCGAAATATGGATAATGAGTGGTGATCGTCCAGACGTACGTAGAGATCGATGGGATTGCAAGGTATATAGTGCCTCCGGTTTCGTTCAGACCCTGGATGGACTTGCAAATGGACTGTGTGTCTGACATTGGAATTCATTTTGTGTGATTGATTGCCATCAGTTACATGGCTTGAATTGCCTGCATGGCATGCTAAGATGCAGTGATCAGGGCTTCTGTTGAAAGGCAAAGTCTTGTGACTGATGATCAAAGCACCGCCTGTGTGGCGTAGCTTTGTGTATAACGTGAATTCGCGAACCTCACACCCCGGTATGAACCAGAAACGGGAGAGGACATCAGGGAGGGCATGCGTTTCCTTCTAGCTAGAGGTGGTGTCGGTGCTTGAACTGGCTGACATTTATATTATTTTCATCTATGTGATTGTTGCTATTGCGAGGCGCCTCGGTTATATCGGTCGATCCGGGACCGATGGAGTCATTCGTTGGCTCACTTTTGCCCCATAGGGCGGGGAAACGCAGTGTTCAGGCATTTTAATCCACATCGGTGGACCAGCCCTGACGATTCAAGGGTCACTCGAGCTTTGATCCCGAGGGGCAGGCTAGAGCGTTTCGAAGTCGGTAAGGACTATCTTTTGCCTTGGTTCATGACGGAATCCAATTTCCAAATACGTGACTGTGCGGTTTTGATTGTATACCTATATTTGGCGACATAGTGGCATGGGACGCTCATGTCGTCTATGATTGGTAGTTATGATTTGAAATTGTTTTGAAACATATAAACACTAGTAGTAATATCAAATGCTTTTGTTTTATTCGTATCAAGCATATTTTGGCCATTACAAGGTAAAACTCTATCCTCCGGTTTGCGTTGCATTGTGTAATGGGAACTGAGTCTTATAATGGCTTCATTTTTATAAAAAGCATTGCGATGTTTTAAGATTTACTTGTTTTAAGCACTGGCAATCCAATGGAGTAAACCCGTTCCGCGAAAGTGGCGAGGTCCTATGATTAGCCATATTATAAAATGTGTTAAGTAGATTTCTCATACCAGTCCCATGACTGACTCGTAGTTTGTTTCACATTCAAACTCGGGTGCCCCTTTTTCTACATGGGCAGCCTTGTGATCAGGTTTAGCAGGCTTTTTCTGGATAGCTGGAGCTGAAGATGGATTCTATCATTTATCTCTTTTTATGTTGTTCAGCTCCTATTGTACATTATGTTTAGTTTTCCGCTGTAGACATTTATGTATAGCTGAACTGTATTTGTACTAAGTATGATCCTATATACTACGTAACTCTGATGATTATGTTTATCCAGTATATTATATTGTGCATTATCTGGTGTATTTATTTATTTCTGTTCTGTATTATCTGTTTATTTGTTATATTCCAAAGATTACCCTTAACACCGTCGTATGGGGTTTTGGGGTCGTCACAACGTGGTATCAGAGCTTTGGTTAAGCTTAGTGCTAGAATATAACATATTAACTAACTCGTCAGAAATAGAACCAGTAGTGTTCTAGGACGGGTAACTCATTACAGATAGGATCAGTAATATCCTAGGATGAGTATAGCAGAATGAAATACACCCCAGTAGACACATTTACATTCAAGTATTTGTATCTATGTTTTAAAATATCTTTTCTGTTGACCTGACCCTTGATCTGCTATTTGCAGAAGTACTAGAAAAATGAGTGCCAGAAACAGAAGAAGTAATACTGACCCGGATATAGAAGCTCTATTTATGAAATATAGAAATCTGGGTGGGAAACCGTTCTCGGGCGAAGAATCTATTATGAAAACCCAAGCGTGGATCCGTTCGACTGAGAAAATCTTTGAAGGATTAAAGCTGAGGGATGACCAGAAAAGATTATTGGCATCCTGGGCACTCAAAGACGAAGCTTTGTTCTGGTGGGATTCAGTTATTAAGGATAATCCAGAAGGTGATATCACCTGGGATAGATTCAAAGTGATTTTCCTGGAAAGATTTACTCCTCCTGAAGCAATTGAGCGGCTATGTAATGAATTTTCTTATCTGATACAAGGAGATATGACCATTCCAGAATATCACAAGAAATTCAATGAACTTTCTCACTTTGCCCCTCATCTAATTCAAAATACGAAGGGGAAAAATCTGAGATTTATCAACGGGCTTCAAAGAAAATATCAGAACAGTGTAATAAGGAATGTGAAACTTTCTTTTTCTGAATAGATATATATGGCTTACCAGTACGAGGATCTCGACAAGAAAGGTATGTTACAGTACGAAGAGGAAGTCAGTTCTAATAATAAAGGTGAGTCTAAAACTGATCGTCCGGAGGCCAGTACGATGTCTGAGGTCAGTAAGAAGCCCAGTGCCAAGAGGAAAAGGGCTAAATCTAAGAAAGAACCAGTAACGACTGCCACATGATCAAGCTGCAATGGACCAGGACATTTGGCGGCAGGTTGTAAATCTTGGAACCAACGAAGAAAGAATAAGTTCAAACCCCAGAAGGGATTTCAAGAGAATAGAAAGTGTAATTGATGCCTTCAGTTTGGTCACCTTTCAAAGGCCTGTCCGCTATTCAAGAAGTCTAAAACAGTACATATAAATGAAGTAGCAGAAACTTCTGAGCCCTCAGCTAGTCAGGGAAGACCAGATGTTATAGAAGGCACGCTTAATGTCAAAAATATTCCAGTTAAAGTATCGTTTGATACAGGCGCGTCGCGAAACTTTATTGCGAAGAATGCGGTTAAGAAACTTGATTTGAATTTGAAGAAGCTCAAAGAACCAATGACTGTCCATAATCCGGTTGGGGGTTCCCTCGATCTCAATTGGGTTTGTGCGGTACCTGTCTCTTTTTCCTGTTATAAGTTCCCTACCATCTCTATCATCATGAATTTTACTGAATTCGATCTTATCTTTGGGTTAGACTGGTTGAACAAATATGAAGCTGAGGTTAAATGCGCCGATAGAGTCGTTAAGGCGAAGATTAAATCGGTGATTATATAACCATTCCCTATGAAGGTCAGAATTCTAATAGAAAAGACTTTTGGACAGCTTTGTATGTTTCTCCTGTTCAAATAGAAAATATCCCTGTAGTCACAGAGAATATTCCTGACCTCATCAAAGATATTCCTGTCGTAAAGGATTACGCAGATGTGTTCGAAGAAGTTGTTAACTTACCTCCGCAGAGAGAAATTGATTTCAAGATCGCTTTAATCCCGAATGCAAGGCCAGTAGTGCCCGCCATTCGGAAGATGACCCTAAAGGAGAAAGAAGAACTAGACAATCAAACACGGTAGCTCATATGGAAGGGTCTGATCAGGCCTAGTTTCTCTGATTGGGGAGCAGCAGTGGTGTTTGTCCCAAAGTCTGACGGTACTCTGCGACTATGTGTGGATTATCGTGATTTGAATAAGCAGACAATAAAGAATAAATATCCATTGCCGCGAATCGATGATTTATTGGATCGTCTGAATGGAGAACAAGTATTTTCAAGGATGGACCTAGCTACAGGCTTCCATCAACTTCGAATTGCCGAGGAGTGTGTTCCCATGACAGCATTTAGAGGTCCAGACTTATTCTACGAGTGGTTAGTAATGTCGTTCGGCTTATGTAACGCTCCAGCATACTTCGTTGATCTGATGAATCGAGTGTTCAGAGGAGTTTTGAATAAGTTTGTTCTGGTTTTTATTGACGATATTCTAATCTTCTCTAAATCAAAGGCCGAACATGAAAAGCATTTGGAACAGGTTCTAGAAATTCTGAGAAGGAATGTATTGAAAGCCAAACTGTCCAAATGTATATTCTGGCAAGATGAAGTGAAATTTCTAGGCCATGTCGTATCGAAAGAAGGAATTGTTGTGGATCCAAGTAAAATCAAGGCTATTCAAAATTGGAACAGCCTAGTACTCCTACAGAAGTCCGCAGTTTTCTCCGATTGGCTAGTTATTACCGGAAGTTTGTTAAAGATTTTTCGAAGATATCTAGTCATTTAACGAAGCTTACAAAGAAGCACTCAAAATTCAAGTGGACTCCAGAATGTGAGGAGGCTTTTGAGGAGCTGAAGTTAAGATTAACAACTGCTCCAGTGTTAACCATCATCGATGGCAATCAGGATTTAAAGGTCTGGACGGATGCCTCTAGAGAAGGCCTTGGCGCAGTATTAATGCAAAGGGGTCAGGTTGTTGCTTATGCTAGCCGCCAGCTGAAGCCACATGAAAAGAACTACGTCACTCATGATCTTGAGTTGTTGGCTATCGTATTCACTTTGAAAATCTGGAGACACTATCTTCTGGGTGAGAAATTTGAACTGTTTACAGATCACCAGTCGTTAAAGTATCTATTCACCCAAAAAGACTTGAATTTGAGGCAGCAGCGTTGGCTAGAGTTCCTTGCAGCATATGATTTTGAGATTCTATACACTCCAGGGAAAGCCAATGTCGTGGCCGATGCGTTAAGTAGAAAGAATGTTATGATCGCCAGTTTTATCATTGCGACTTCTTTGATTGACAAGATATATGCTCTCCAAAAAGACGACAAATTTATTAAAGGAATGAGCTAGCGAATTCGTGAAGGCAATGCTTCGGATTTCCAGCTCAATAGCGAAGGGATTCGGAGGTTACAAGGACGAATTTGTGTCCCAGAAATTCGAGATGTGCTTGATGAATGCCACAAATCTAAGCTCAGTATCCATCCGAGTGTGAATAAAATGTATAAAGATATCAAGCGAACATTCTGGTGGAAATCGCTGAAAAGAGACATCTTTATATATGTTATAAGGTGCCCTACTTGTCAGCTAGTCAAAAGCGACCAATAGAAACTTGCTGGACTGTTGCAACCGCTGGACGTTCCAGGTTCGAAGTGGGAACATATTTCCATGGACTTCATTGATGGTTTGCCCAGAACCAGAAAAGGAAATGACAGTATTTGGGTGATCGTAGATCGCTTCACGAAGACCGCCCATTTCATACCTGTCAGATCGAACCGAACTGCTCAGAGTCTGGCGCAGATATATTTCAAGGAAATTGTTAGACTACACGGAGTGCCGATTAGTATAGTTAGTGATAGAGATCCAATATTTACTAGCAAATTCTGGGAGGCATTTCAAGTAGAACTGGGAACGAAACTGAACTTGAGCACCGCTTATCATCCTCAGACAGATGGTCAGACTGAGAGGGTGAATCGTATACTAGAAGATTTACTGCGGGCTTGTGTTCTAGATTTCGGTGGATCATGGGAAGACCATTTACATTTGGCTGAATTCTCATATAACAACAACTACCAAGCGAGCCTGACGATGTCACCATTCGAAGCATTGCATGGTAGACCGTGCCGATCTCCTGCTTGTTGGGTCGAACCCGGTAATAGACTTGTATTGGGACCAGATATGATCCGAGATGCTACCGACAAAGTCGACTTCGTTAAGAAACAATTACTCGCCGCTCAAAGCCGACAGAAGAGCTATGCCGATAAGAGAAGAAGAGATATATCATTTCCTATTGGGGACTATGTATATTTGAAAGTATCGCCGATGAGAGGAGTTATCCGGTTCGGTAAAACAGGGAAATTGGCGCCCAAATTCATTGGTCCGTTTCCTATTCTTGAACGGATTTGAACTCTCGCTTATAGGGTTCAATTGCTAGATTGGTTGCCTGGAGTGCATGATGTATTTCACATATCTCAACTTCGAAAGCATGTTCATGACCCAGACTTGGTTGTGGAAGACGCCGCACAGCAAGATATTGAAATTACTCCAGAACTAGCTGTGAGAAGAGAGCCGCTCAAGATTATTGGCAAAGAAACCAAAGAGTCGAGGAACAAGAAGGTTCACTTAGTCAAAGTGCAATGGAGTGGAGATCCACGAGATTGTACTTGGGAAACTGAGGAGAGCATTCAGAAAGTCTATCCTAAGTGTCGAGTGGATATCTCTGATTGACTCCGGTGCAAGGTACATTTACAATACTTTGTATTACCAATTAGTTCTCTACTCTGTTGTTATTTTCTTTCCATGGATGTGCACTTTTAATTCTATAGTCTGAATGATTTTAAAAGAGTATAGAAATTGATTAGTATATTTTTTGAAAAGTTAAAAACAAATTGATTGTTGTGGTGTTGTGTGATAGTGAGTTGGATTAATTAAATTATTAGAACGATAGTTAATTTAATCAATAAGAGAATAATGGTAGAATTTATTCGATTAAATCACAAATTGAACTGATTTAAAAATAGATAGAAATATATACATGTGCATCATATATGTTTGAATAGGTAAATGGATAGCTGTCGAGTAAAGAAATTATTTGTGTGCCCGACAAATAGGTAAACCTTAATGAGTTGGATGTGAAATATTATTATATCTACTCCTGTGAATGCCATTGGATGCGGAGTGCTGGTTGTTCTGTGTGTAATAATAAATGTCGCCATAGGATAGTAACAATTAATTTTGAACTACATTACATGGCATACTTCTTGAAGATAGGCGTACTTCATCATATACCACATAAGCATTTGGAGCTTGTGTGACGAGGTGGAAGATTTACCATACGAGCGAGAGGCTTGTATGGCGATGACTATATTTTACAGGTTGAACTGATGACTGAGATGGACCATATAAAATTGTAACGATAAATTGCCAGATTAATAAAAACCCCACATGGGTCTAGAGTTGACAACAAACACGTCTCTCTAGTCATTAGATACGGCACATGAATTATTTATTTCCTACACGGGACGAGGTGACGAGAATTTATTCTCTGGAGCAATTAAAAATAAACACTCCCTCAGGCTTTGACAGGGTGACGAGAATTTATTCTCTGGAGTTATTATCTATACACGCTCCCCTGTAAACACCAGAATATATCACTATAAATATGTGTATGCTTTATAGGATTTATTGGGTACCTAATACGGCCCAATAAATTTCCAAACCCCTCCCCGTAAAAAGGAGGTTATTGCGAAATTTTTCGAAAATTCCGGGTGTTAGCCAAATTTTTGAAGAATTTGAAAATTCTCAGAAACTGAAAAGTTAGAGAATGGAAGCCAGATTGAACGTAGAGTTGATTAATCAAACCACTTTCGACTTTGTACCTTTTCGGGGACGAAAAGTTTTAAGTAGGGGAGATTGTATTGACCCGGAAAATCTGAACCAATTAAAAATTTTTAAATTGGCTATTTTAGTGGATTTTAAATATTTAAAATAAATATTTTAAATGATATAGATGAAAAGTGAGTTTGACTCGACATTGAAAATAAATATAATTACTTTGAAATATAAACAAGGCCTGAAATGGCGCGGTAGTTTCAAAATTTGAATTCAAGCTTTGACTCACTATACCGGGTGCAAAACAGAACGGATTTGAGTGAAACCAAACCTATTTAAATCTGTTAGTGAATATCTTTCTAAAGAATCGGAAAAATTGAAGTTTCATAGCGGGAAGCAAAAGTTATGGCCAAATGAATTTTCTGAAAGGTCGCTATGGAGTTTATATAGCCCGTGAAAATGGCCATTTTGCCAACAACCTCGGAATTCGGCAAAACCACTTTTTTTGGATTCGGGATGTTAAATTATTGCTAGGTTTCAAATTTCATAATTTTTGAAGTTAATATGTGAGCGTGGCAAAGGAAAACGTGTTTTAGTCAATTACAATTAAATTGGATCGACCAGAAATGGGCCATTTTTCAAATGGTCTCAGAATTCGACGAAACTAGTTTTGTTGGGACCGTATCATCAAAACATAGCTAGATTTATTTTTCGGGAATTTTTAGAAACAGTATGTGGCCCTGGCAAATTGAAATGTACGTTCAAATCGAATATTGAATGTTTTATATTTTAATTTAAAGGAAAACTGGCTGAAACAGTCGAATGGGCCGACGAAACATATCCCATTGTGTTCGGAATGGGGGTAAAATACTAGGGACGCTTGTCGTTGGGTTTGAATTGGTGTTCGTGTGTAAAAGAGGGTATTTTAGAAATTTAAAAATATAAATTAATTAAAAAATCCTATTGGCTGATCACTCTTCTCTCTCCCCGATGCCCCTGAAGCCTACGACGGAAATCACCCTAAACCTTCTCTCCTCGATCTTGCTCCAATCTCTCAACGAAACACCATAGTTCTTCGGAAGATTTTGAAGAACATCACGAGATCTTCAAATCCATGCCAACTGTGTAATTTATCGTTGAGCGTGCGTGAAGATCCAACGCTCCAAAGCTGCTGATTTTCGACCGTCGCCGTGGGTTCCTGACACCGTCGAACTGAAGGTGGGTCCGAGCGCCGGAAAGCCCCTTCCACCCCCTGCGTCGTCGTGCAACCTGATCTGGACATTGAGCTACGGAATTTGCGAAAATCTAAAACCAAGATTTGAACAAAACTGAGGTATAATGACTGTTATATATTAAACTGTTTTATTAGCACTTCTAAGCGCTACCATTTATGATTTTACTATAAAAATCATATCTTTTTCGTTTGTAGATGAAATTCAGTGAAACAAGAGACAGTGGACTCGTGTGGACGTCTTCTACATTCTAGAAGAGACCGCATATTTTTCTAAGCCTTCTGCTATTTTTGGCGGAGTGGAACCCAATGTGAGATTTCTAAATTATAAACGATAGGGAAAACGACGATGTATAAATTATATAGTCGATGTATGACTTATATTAGCGTTGTACACCTCATGTATAAGCATTGTATAGGTTGTACATTCGATGTATAAGTTATATATGCGTTGTAAAAATTATATATGTGTTGAAATAGAAGTGAAATGCTTATATAAATATATATATATATATATATATATATACGCCCCTCATCCACAAACCATGGATGATATTTATTGGTTGTGATTGGTGTGAAAATTGGTTGATTACGAATGGTTGATTAAAATTGTTTGTGGTTGAAATTGATTGATTGGGGTTGAAAAATACCCGTTTGTGGTTGAGAGTTATTTGGTTGAAACCACATAGGATTAGTTTGTGGAAATGAAAAAAAAATATATACATGCCACCTGCGTGCGAACTAGATGCATGAAATCCCCATTGTCAAAAGCTGCGAGGCTTTAAGGTAGAGCGAGGAGCCGTACTAGGGACGGCCCCGGTTTTAACTACCCTGCCGTTATGCTGCCGAAATTTTCTGAAATATTCATGTGTTAGAATTATTTTCATTTGTTGAAAGTATTTTCATATGTTGAAACCGTTCATGTGTTTAATAGAAATTCATTCGTTGAATAGAAATTCATGTGTTGAATGGTATTCGTGTTTGAAATAAATTGCCTTATAATAAAAATCCTATTTTTATCATGTATATGAACTATATAAAATAGGCATGTTTTAAAATAATTTGTTTTGCAATAAAAATCACATTTTTACTATATATATATATATATACAAACTATAGAAAACTGTTCATGTGTTGGATAGAAATTCATTCGTTGAATAGAAATTCATGTGTTGAATGGTATTTGTGTTTTAAAATAAATTGTTTTATAATAAAAATCCTATTTTTATCATCTATATGAACTATATAAAATAGTCGTGTGTTGAAATAAATTGTTTTACATTAAAAATAACATTTTTATTATATACATGAATTGTTAAAAATAGTGAAGTGTTGAAATAGAAGTCAGTTAGATAAAAATATCATTTTTATCATAGATATGAAAAGAATATGGTTTTGAAATCGAAGAATCGATCATATATTTATATATATATATATAAACATAATTAAAATATATCGAATAACGAAGCTGTAGTTCGTGTTTTGAAACCGTGATTTCAAACGATTAGTGCAGGAGATCCGACCATCGGATTTTCCTGAAACCGAAACCGTTGGGTTCACTTTGGAAATACCTTTCCAACGGCACCAACTTTGTAAATATCCAACGGTTGGATTGTCTGGAATGTTTAATTAAAATCTGAAGAAAAACAGTGCCAGAATCGATTATATATATATATATATATATATATATATATATATAATTAAATCGAATAACGACGCTGTAGTTTGTATTTTGAAATCGAAACTTCAAACGATTGTACTGGGAGATCCGACCGTCGGATTTTCCAAAAACTGGAACCGTTGGATTCATTTTGAAATGATCTTTCTAATGAAGTAAATTTTGTGAAGATCCAACGGTTGGATTTCCAGATATGTGTAAATCAAATCTGAAGAAAAATAACGCCACGGCCGCGTTATGGCCCGAAGCGTCGTTTGAATAAATTAGCTATTTTAAAATAAATAAAAATAGCGATAAATCATTATAAAATATTATAAACGATATGGATGTGAAATTTAGAAACTAACTGAAGGTTGGCTAAGTTGAATGGTTTCCTGGGTTTTGATCTGATGTTGGTTTCGGCCTTCGGGGATAATATTTGGGAAATCGTTCTCTTACTGATTTACGGTTAGTGGCTAATGAATTGAAATGATGCGTATGTTGTGTTTGTGTAGAACTTGTTTATTATATACGCAAGTTGCTCAGAAAGACCGGGTTTATCCCATTCGGAATAACTAAATCGACGATAAGAAATCGAAGATGAAGACGGTGGTTGAAAACCGGAAATCTTCTCCTCGTTTGGATGGTAACTGATGTCCTGATTGGGAGGCATCCCGAAATATGGATAATGAGTGGTGATCGTCCAAACGTACGTGGAGATCGATGGGTTTGCGAGGTATATAGTGCCTCCGGTTTCGTTCAGACCCAGGACGAACTTGCAAATGGACTGTGTGTCTAACATTGGAATTCATTCTGTGTGATTGATAGCCATCAGTTACATGGCGTGAATTGCCTGTGTGGCATGCTAAGATAAAGTGATCAGGGCTTCTGTTGAAAAGCAAAGTCTTGTGATTGATGATCAAAGCACCACCTATGCGGCGTAGCTTTGTGTATAACGTGAATTCGCGAACCTCACACCCCGGTATAAACCAGAAACGGGAGAGGACATCAGGGAGTGCATGCGTTTCCTTCTAGCAAGAGGTAGTGCCGGTGCTTGAACTGGCTGACATTTATATTATTTTCACCTATGTGGTTGTTGCTGTTGCTAGGAGCCTCAGTTATATCGGTCGATCCGGGACCGATGGAGTCATTCGTTGGCTCACTTACGCCCCATAGGGCGGGGAAACGCAGTGTTCAGGTATTTTAATCCACATCGGTGGACCGGCCCTGACGATCCAAGGGTCACTCAAGCACTAATCCTGAGGGGCGGGCTAGAGCATCTCGAAGTCGTTAAGGACTATCTTTTGCATTGGTTCATGACGGAAATCCAATTTCCAAATACGTGACTGTGCGGTTTTGATTGTATACCTATATTTGGCGACATAGTGGCATGGGACGCTCATGTCATCTATGATTGATACTTATGATTTGAAATTGTTTTGAAAAATATAAACACTAGTAGTAATATCAAATGCTTTTGTTTTATTCGTATCAAGCATATTTTGGCCATTATAAGGTAAAACTCTATCCTCCGGTTTGCGTTGCATTGTGTGGTGGGAACTGAGTCTTATAATGGCTTTTTTTTTTATAAAAAGCATTGCGATGTTTAAAGATTTACTTGTCTTAAAGCACTGGCAATCCAATGGAGTAAACCCGTTCCGCTAAAGTGGCGTGGTCGTGTGATTTGCCATATTATAAAATGTGTTAAGTAGATTTCTCATACCAGTCCCATGATTGACTCGTAGTTTGAATCACTTTCAAACTCAGGTGCCCCTTTTTCTACAAGGGCAGCCTTGTGATCAGATTTAGCGGGCTTTTTCTGGATAGCTGGTGTTGAAGATGGATTCTATCATTTATCTCTTTTTATGTTGTTAAGCTCCTATTATACATTATGTTTTGTTTTCCGCTGTAGACATTTATGTATAGCTGAAATGTATTTGTACTAAGTATGATCCTGTATATTGTGTAACTCGGATGATTACGTTTATCCAGTGTATTCTATTGTGCATTATCTGGTGTATTTATTTATTTATGTTCTGTATTATCTGTTTATGTGTTATATTCCAAAGATTACCTTTAATACCGTCGTACGGGGTTTTGGGGTCGTCACAGCATAGCTTTGTGTATAGCGTGACTTTGTGAGCCTCACACCCCAGTATGAGTCAAAAACGAGAGTAGGACTGCAGGGAGTGCACACGTTTCTTTCTAGCTAGGAGTAGTGCCGGTGCTTAAACTGGATGACATTTTACTTATGTGGATGATGGATTTTGAGGTGCCTCGGATTTTTATAGCCCGCTAGTGGTCATACTATAGGTCCAAAGGGACCGGGAAACGTGTGTTCAGGCATAATTAATCCACTGCCGATAGGCGGGGACCGTCCCTGAAGATCCAAGGGTTGCCCATAGGTGTGATCCTGAGGCATTTGCTAGAGAGTCTCGAATCGGAGAGGAGCTTGCCCCTAGCCTCGACTCATGATGGAAATCCAATTTCCAATACGACCTTGCGGTTTTGATTGTAGAACTAGTATGGCGACATAGTAGGATGGGGTACTATGCCATCTATGATTGATACATTATGATTGAAATGATTTTAAAATATATATACCCATATATATACACACTAATATTAAATCCATTTTATCGTATCAAGCATCTTTTGACCATTATAAGGTAAAACTCTATCCTCCGGTTTGCGTTGCATTGTGTGATCGGACTTGGGTCTTATAATGGTTTCATTTTTTCTAAAAAGCATTGCGTTGTTTAACGATTTACTTTATTTTATGCACTGGCAATCCAATGTAGTAAACCCGTTCCGCGTTAGCGGCGTGGTCCTGTGATTAGTCTTATTATTAGATAAGTTAAGTTAAGATTTCTCATACCAGTCCCATGACTGACCTGTAGTTTGTTTCACTGGCAAACTCGGGGCCCATATTTTCCACATGGGCAGTCGAGTAGCTTTTTGCAGATATATTTACAGGATCCTGGTTTACAGCTGAGGCGATATTCGGAAAGCTCTGTATCCGTGTATTCCTTTCGGTTGTATACTTGTATTATTTTTCCGCTGCTATTCTTAAATGTAATTTAAACCTCTGATATTATTGTATTCCTTTTGTGTAATAAGTTTTCATACTCTATTATATTCTTGTACTCTGATGTAATTGTTGTAACCAGCAATAAAATGTTCTTCAGTTTGTGTTCTGATGTGTGTTGTTCTCAAAGCAATCCAGTCTTTCCTTTACTGGGAAGTTTGGGTCCTCATAGTTGATTGCAACATTGTTGGCAGGCTTAACCTAGCTCATCGAAGGGTTGGTCGTGCGGATATTAAGATTGCTTCGTTGGAGTTGATTGGTGTCGTTTTCTTCGGGTGAGATGCTTGAACTATCTTGTCATCATTGCAAACGGCTAAATCATGGGGAAGCGATCATGCCAACTGGATTCTGATGGGACACTTATTTCTATAATCGAGTATTGGGCTGATGTGGCGAGAAATGCTTTTGATGTGTATCCTTTAATCTTCCCCCTTATTTTTTATTCCTCATTCAATTTTTCTCTCATTTTCCTTCAATAAGGTTTCTCAACCGAAAAACTTCGTGTTTCCTTCTATCTCCATTTTGTATAACACAGGTTTGTCGATTCTTACTTATGTTCATTCTTCCTTTGGACCTCAGGGTTATTCCCTGATCCATTTGCAGGATGGTTTCGTCTCTAGAGCGACATCGGTGGGAAAAATTCTTTGATTTGGATGTCCCGACAGACGAGATTCAGTCAACTGGTCAACCGTCTGTAAATTCTCCCTCCAGTCATTCTCATACAGAGCTTCAAACTATCATCAGTAGGTCGCGCTATGCTCTTGGGCCATGCAGTCCTAGGCTTGCGAAGCGGTTCCAGGGGGTGGAGCTTACAGGGAGTACCTTCTAATGTAAATATTTCTCCATCTGACTCTCAGACTTTTCTCGTGACATGATTGACGTAAAAGGTTAGATGTTGGCCCGTCTCGAGACTATTGTGCATCAATCTGGAAAACAGATGGATTTGCTGAAAAATCGTTCTGCGAAGCGGATGAATGGCTGGCATACATTGGCCTGCGACCTCCAAAAGCTTCACAAGGACAATCTTGAGTGCATCTTTGTTCTAGAAGATGATAAGGCAAAGTTGATCCGTGCTCATAGGTCCAAAAATAGCGTGGTTGCTTCTTTCTCCCCAGGAGATGTCGAATCGGCGGTTCCTAAACATGCTGATGAACTTCCATTCAGTTCTGCTCAGACTAAGAGGAAGGTAGGTAGGCCAAGGAAGGTCAGAGACCTGTAGTCTCCTTTTCCTATCTTTGGTTGTTTTTCTTTTTGAACTTTAAGACAGGTTGTGTAAGTGGGTGCCAGCCCTCGCTTGTGATGTTATGCCGGTTTGTGACTTGTGTTAATCTTTGACACTTTTGTGATCTTGATGTATGGTAGTTTTGCTGGCTTTGCGAGGCTTTTTTTGTCTCTGTCTGCCACATCTTGTCTCTTTGTCCTGCTCAACAACACTTTTTTTTGGCGATCGTTTATTAGTATCGTATTACGGGTTGATTGTACGTTGGTATCGTATTACGGGTTGATCGTACGTTATTACGATTGTTAGCATTACCAATTGGTCTTATTAAGGTTTTATTAAGCTGGGATCATCCAGTTTTTAGTATTTGACTTGACTGGTGAGTTTCTCGTTGTTTTTAACTTTGGCAATTAAGCCATTTAGATTTTTTATTAAATATCTATTTTTATGTATGTTATGGTGATTTCTGGATGCATTTTTAATGTGTGCCCCTATGGGAGGACTTTGATTTCAATGTTGTAATCCAATCTTAGCTTTTTTTCGACTTGGTTAACAACAAAGAACAAGAATGGATACTCCCTTTCAGCTGGGATTTCTTATTTGTGCTGGTCCTTCCAGCATGTTTGATCCTTCCCCTTTTTTATGCTTCATCCTGAGGAGCGGACACTAGTTTATCTCATCGAGTTTGACTCAGAAGGAATAATACTCATGTCCTTCACCTAACAAGGTGCCCCCCATTTTTTTTTTAAATTAGCAATTTTCTCTTTCCTTTTTGGAGCATGTCGGTTTTTTAAGACTTTATGCCTCGCCCTAGGAAACAGACACTGGTTCACCTCGTCAAGTTTTTTTTTCTCAAGTCGGAGAACCCGTGTCCTTCACCTAAGAAGGTATTTCTTTTATGGGCTTGGTAATTTTAACCGTGGGACTTTTTGAGTTGCTTTCACCCCAGCATTGACTTCTTTGATATGGTACCAAGCCTTTTGTTGGTCGTGTGTCAAAAGATTCGGTATTTTCTGATGAAATTTGGCACTCCTTGGGTTGGTGCAACCTGGTCGCTTGTTTGCCTACATAAAGAAATCACCTTTTAGTAGGAGCTTGTGAATGAGTGATTTGTATATGTAAACAGAACTCCATATTCATTCGTTTTATATACATCATTCAAATGCGAAATTCTTGTAAATCTTTACAGCATTTTTACGTATTTGAACAACATGTTATAAAAAATAACGACAAATATGCTCGTTGTTCCATGCTCGTGGAATCTGGTTTCCATCTGTGGTAGTCAGTTTGAAGGTACCATCTTGGAGTTTTTGACTTATAACATAAGGCCCTTCCCAATTGGGTCCAAAAACCCCAGTACCAGTCATTATCTTCTTCAGAACAAGGTCTCCAATTTTGAAAGTCCTATGTTTGACTTTTGAATTGAAATGCCTCGCTACCCTTCTTTGATGTGCGGCTACTTTGAGTTCCGCTTCCTTTCTTCTTTCCTCAAGCTGGTCGAGGGCTTCGAGCTATAGCTTCTTGTTTTCTTTATGGTCGAAGTATATCCTTCTATGGGTAGGGACTTACAGCTCCACTAGTATCATGGCTTCTGAGCAGTAAGATAAAGAAAAGGGAGTATGCCCTATTGCAGTTTTATGCGTGGTACGATATGCCCATAATGCCAGCAGGAGTTCATCTACCCAACCACCTTTAGACTTCTCTAGCCGTTTCTTAATGGTCATCTTTATGATTTTATTTACTGCTTCCACAAGCCCGTTCGCTTATGGATAAGAGACTACTGAAAAGATTTTCTGGATTTTATACATGGCGCAAAAGTTTTGGAACTCTTCGCTCTCAAATTGGGTCCCATTATCTGTGATTATCTTTTGTGGTACCCAAACCTGCATATGCTATTTTTCAAGATAAAGTTAATAACTTTCTTCTAAGTTATAGTGTCCAATGGTTTTGCTTCAGCCTATTTTGTAAAGTAATCAATGGCGATAATTGCATATTTAAAACCAGATTTTGCAGTGGGAAAGGCTCCTATGAGGTCGATGCCCCAAATAGCGAATGGCCATTGGCTGACCATGTGGGTTATAGCTGTAGACGGCATCCTTGGGATTTTTGAAAATCTTTGGCATCTGTCGCATTTTTTAGTGTAGGCCATGGAATCTTTATTGATATCTGGCCTGAAGTAACCTTATCGCAGGATTTTCTTAGCCAAAGTTTGTCCACTGGTATGTTCTCCGCATTCCCCTTCGTGTAATTCCGCCATGATCGACTTTGACTCCTTTTCTGTAACACAACGAAGTATAGGTGTAGAAAATCCACGTCTATACAGTCGTCCTTCCTGAATAAGGTAGAAAGAAGCTTTTCGCAAAAAAATTCTTTGCTACTTGACTTCAGCCGGGAGTGCCCCAGTGATTAGGTACTCTTTAATTGGCGACATCCATGAGTTTGGCTCATCAGTTACTTCCATGATCCAATCCATTTCAGTCTATTTTGTGCTTGGGCTGGAAAGGACTTCCAGCGGGACTAACCGTATCAGTTGTGCATCTAGTGCTTGCTTATTTTGCCAATGAATCAGCTTTGGTATTTTCTTCTCTAGGAATGTGATATATAGTGTAATGCTCGAAAGCTTCCAATAGTTCCAAGGCCTTGGTGAGATAATCCGGCAAGTTACCCATTTTGGCTTGGAATTCTCCCAAAATTTGGCATACTACGAGTTGAGAGTCACTGAAGATTTGTATAGTTTTTATTTGCAATTCTTTTGCTAGTTTTATACCTGTGATAAGGGCTTCATACTCAGCTTCGTTGTTTGTTGACAGAAACTCTAGCCTTAGTGCATAGCATAAAGATCTTCCCTCAGGGGTTTCAAGAAATACCCCTGCCCCGGAACAGTGATCGTTCAAGGCTCCATCAACAAATAATTTCCACTGGATATTGATTTCAACATCTTCTTCCTTCTTTATCTTCCCTCGGTCGGTAAATTCTACGGTAAAGTCAACAAGCGTTTGTCCGTTGATCGCTTTTCAAGGGTGATACGTAATGTCGTATTGACTGAGCTCTATATTCCATTTTAATAACCTCCCGGAGATCTCTGGTCAGGACAGAACCTGCCTCAGAGGCTGGTCTGTGAGAACCTTGATGGGATGAGCCTAAAAGTAGGGCCGAAGTTTCTTTGATGCAATAAGCAAACAATAAGCCAGTTTTTCAAGCTTTGGATAATTAAGCTCTACTCTGCATATTCTCTTGCTGATGTAATAGACTGGTTTTTGTACCTTCAGATCTTCTTTGATCAACGTTGCACTTAGGGCGTGGGTAGAAACATCCAGGTATAGAAACAAATCTTCTCCGTCACTAGGCTTTGATAGCATAGGAGGTGTTGCCAGGTGTTGGATCAATTCCTCGAAGGCTTTTTGACATTCAGAGGTCCACTGTATTTCTTTCTTTCCTTTCCTAAGGGCATCGAAGAATGGAAGACATCTTTCCGTTGCCTTGGATATGAAGCGATTTAAAGCCGCAATCTTCCTATTCAAACACTGAAGTTCCTTCTTGGTTCCTGAGGCACGCATTTCTCTCAAAGCTGATATCTTGGCTGGATTAGCTTATATACCTCTAGCATTGACCATGTACCCAAGGAACTTGCCCAAACCAACTCCGAAAGAACATTTCAACGGATTCAACTTCATGCCATATTGGCGTAGGATATCGAACATTCGGGCTAGGTCCTCCAAATGGTCTATTGCTTTTTTTGACTTTACCAACATATCATCGACATAGACTTCCATCGTCTTGCTGATTTGTTTTTTGAACATGGCATTTACCAGTCGCTGATAAGTTGCCCCTGCATTTTTTAGACCGAATGGCATCACCTTATAGCAGTATAGACCGAGATCAGTAATGAAGCTTGTGTCTTCCTGGTCCGGGCCGTACAACAAGATTTGATTATAGCCAGAATATGTGTCCATGAAAGATAGCAACTCATGACCGGCCGTAGAATCCACCAATTGGTCGATTCTGGGAAGAGGGAAGCTATCTTTCGGACAAGCTTTATTCAGGTCTAAATAATCTACACAAACTCGCCATTTACCATTTAATTTCTTTATGAGCACCGGGTTGGAGACCCATTTTGGATAGGTAGCTTCCCTGATAAAATCATTCTCCATTAATCTGTCGGCTTCTTCTTTAAAGGCACGTGACCTCTCCGGCCCCTGGGTTCTCCTTTTTGGTTTAACAGCCGGAACACGCGGGTCAATGTTTAGCTTATGGACCGCAATGTCCGGAGATATGCAGCACATGTCAGAATGGTTCCATGCAAACACATCTAAATTAGCTCTTAGAAAGACAATCAATTGATTTTTTAACTCAGGGCTTAGTCGAGATCCTATATTCAACACACGACTTGAGTCCTTTAGAATTACTGCTATAGGAATTGTGTCTTCGGACGATGTTGCCCTTTTGCTCTCTACACTAGCTTCCCTAGGATCGATCTCCTTTTGCATTCCACTATGCTCACCAGTGCATAGAACCTTCTTTAATTGCTGTAAAGGGGGGTTTTGGATGCAGGGAATAGCCTCCGCATCCTTTCCTGAATTTTTTTTCTTAGCCTCTCTCAACTCTATTACATATCAGTCTCTTGCAGTGATTTGGTCGCCCTAATTACACCAATTCCCCTTTCAGTTGGAAACTTCATGTAATGACCCGAAAATCCAGTCCAATTTGAGCTGACTAAATAACACAAATCCAAACCCCAAATTGCACTAGAAACCAGGAAACTAATAGAAAGAAGACAGAGGGTGAGGAAAAATAAGATAGAACTTAGAACAGAAGAAGAAGAACACAATATCAGAGTAACACGAACCTCATAGCGGAACGAATAACATATCTTTGAAACATAAATCTGTACTTGAATATACATATCATTTTCAAAGTACAGCACTTACAATACAGCGGAAATAAACTATAGCTATATGATCCTGAAGCCTCCTACTCTAGCTCTTCAAGTATCTGTAAATCCCGACTACTTGACTACCCATACAAAATTGGGCACCCAAGAGTTTAGGGAAAACAAAACAAAATAAACTCTGGGTCAGTCATGGGACTGGTATCAGTAAAAGAGTTTAAAACAGTTCAAGCAGGTAAATGATATCTCATAAGACCACGCCGTATAACGGAATGGGTTTTTCCCTTATGAGATCCAAATTATCTTTATATCAAAAACCTTTTGATATTATAATAATGTCTATCAACCACAATATAATAATCATCTAGCAGAAACGCTTTCTTCTCACGTTCTACATATATAGTATACAATCAAAACTGCAATCACGTATTGGGTAATGGATTTCCAACTATGACAAGGTATGGAACCACCTTTCGCTAGTGTACCTCTAGAGAGGAATACACTGGTTTCAACAAGAACATCTTGCAACCCGGCCACACATGACCGACCACTCATTTCGCTTGGGTGTATCGAATGTATATCACCAACGGTTGGGATCAGCAACAGTTTCCCGAATGGGCAGCATCAACAATAGATTTTTCTGAAGTAAATGAAACTCTAGATCAGGTGATTATACACCGTAATAGGTGCGACCTACATAGCCATGCTACCTGCCCTATTTCTGTCATTTACCAGTTGATGAGGCTTGAGGTTACGCCGTATCATCACATCAGATTCACTTCGAATGCCACATTGTCAGATCCATCGAAAATCACTAATTGACGTCTACAACAGTACATTATGTGTTAGCTAAAGAAGTTTCCTTCTCCGCTTCCATTCTTGGTACGGTTGAAGAAATCAATGTACGTGACCTTTCTGGAAATACTCTGTTAGACATTCATCCATACAAGTCATCCAGGAACAGGATGAACCGAAGGCACTATTCAGTACATCCATCCTAGGCACTGTAATCTAAGACTTATACAATCGCCCTTGCACTTTACTCCATCTTCAATTTTCTTTGGCATATATGATTCGCAACGCTTATGCCAATACAGAGTGGTTCTTTGGATAATAATCCAATCGGTCTCTCCATATTAACAACGTTAAAATGGTCAAAACATTGATAGTCTGTGAGTTAACTATCAATGAAAAACATGTGTGCAAACAATGATATCATTTCCAAAGGGAAATTATATCGATCAAACATCATTTAACATTTATCTCCTTAGTTCATTTTTCATCTCCTATTTCCCTATATTCAGCATTTCTGTAACGAACCGGGATTTTCGACTCCGAAAATCAACATCAAACTACCATGTTGACCATTCAGACATCGAACATTCCAGATCATTAATAGAAAGAAATTAGAGGGTGAGATAAGAAAGAAAGAAATATTAGAATAGAAGAAGAAGAAGAAACACCACACAACACAGAGTCTCACATCGCAGGGGAACAAAATATACTATAGAAATAAATCTTTATCGAAAGCTTTTGAAATACTTACAATATCAGAGTACACATCTGGACAGTGATAATCTGTCATCATACAACACACAGCGGAATACTAGTAATATCATACGTCTGGACTCTTCCAGCTCGTCTCTTCACAGCAGTCGATAACCTGAACCTGTACAACCCGGTCTAACCCGAGCATTTACAAAACACCGGGTCAGTCTGGTGAACCAGAGTGAGATAAACTCGCACAGTAATAAGGGTGAATCATCCGATCATGATTTTTAAGTTCAAAATCCTTTCAAAAGAAAAAGATAATCGTAAGACCAAATCCACACATAAACACGGACGGTTTTTACCTTACGATAACCCAAAACAGTTTTGAAACCAATATCTTGTTCTGATATTATAATAATGTCTAAATACAAGTAAATAACAATCTAGTAGAACGCTTGCATCTCACGCTCTACATATATAGTATACAATCAAAAACCGCGGGCGCTTATTGGGAATTGGATTCCGACTTGACAAGGTATGGGTCCACCTTCCGATAGTGTATCTCTAGAGACGAATACACTGGGCTCAACAAGAACTTCTTGCAACCCGGCCCTCACATGACCGACCACCCATTTCGCTTGAGTGTATCGAATGTATATCACCGACGGTTGGGATCAGCAACCGTCTCCCGACAAGGGACAGCATCGAAACATAGATTTAAGAAACAAATAGGATTTCCTCTAGATAGGTGATCATACACCCTAATGGGAGCGACCCACATAGCCATGCTGCCTGCCCGATTTTTGTCATTTCCCGGTTGATGAGGCTTGAGGCCAGAATTAACTCTTGAACATCTGGTCGCCATTTACTTTGAATGCCACATCGTCAGATCCGTCAGATATCACTAATTGACGTCCACAAAAATACTCTAGCTGAAAGCTAGAGAACGGCAATTCCCTGCCAACAACTATCGTACGTTTGAAGAAATCAACGTACGTGACCCTTTAGAAATACTCTGTCAGACATTCGTCCATATACGTCATCCAGGAACAGGATGAACCGAAGGCACTTTCCTACCGCATCCAATATAGGAATCACCCCATGGATCAGTAGCGAGAAGTCCTTGCAATCCGTAGATTCCACCCACGACAGAATCACAGTTTATCTCTGCTTGCCAGGCAGAGAACATTAGTGGTCCTTCCGTTTATGAAGATCCACGGTCTTCAATGCTCCATCTCGATCATCTTCTGAGATCTTCACGTATTTGTTGGTCGGAATGGTTTTCGAATATAAATTCGATCCCGGTCTTTCCATACCAACAATCGTATTGGACAGATTTGATAGTCGGTGTTTTAACTATCAAAATATACAGTGTTTCAATCATGACACTCCAGTGAGTTCACTGGTTAAGTATTCAGCATCACCTGGCCTTTAACAAAACTGATTTACTTTTTGTTAAATTGAAACTTCCAATTCTTTTAATACTCAAAAGTACAATATTTGAATAACTCTAATTGATTAATTCACATTCGTCTTAATTCCATTCGCTTGACTCTAGATCACAGCGATCACAATGGTTACGCCTGATTCCCTCAGGAAACATCCGACCGCCGTAGGCTATCTGCAGCCCTGCGAATTTCGCTAGCAGTCGTACGCAATGGCAATTTAGCCGAATAATTATGTTTGGCTAATTCTATCTCGAATAGCTATATTCCATTACACACTTAAATCTTTTTTCAAATCATCCTTTAAATTCGGAAATCCATTAATTTTAACAAAGAAATTTATAACACATATGTTATAACAATAGCATTATAATTACTATTTAGATTTACAAAACAACAGCACTATAATCGCTATTTAGGTTTACAATCCATTTACTATAGCAAAAGTGCTACAATCGCTATATTAGATTTTACACAACCTATATTATAACAACAGCGCTAAATTCGCTGTTTAGATTTCAAAACATATTCACTAACGTCTCTTACGATTACCAACTAACATTATCTTCAGATAATCCCGACGTTGTTCAAGTTGGGGTATTTTAATTACCTCTCAGACCTTGATCAAACAACGGTCTTATCCTCAGATAAATATCAGTTATAATCAATGCCAAAATTCCATTTATAATTCTGGTTTATAATAAACCCTTTTATCATAATCTCCTTTCCCTTAATTCATATAGTTGAGTACGTTTATTTCCTTTCACCATTCAATTGGCTTGCATCTCACATTCGGTAGCTTTTTAAATGAATTCCCTTTTAAAAATATATTCCTAAATTCAGCATTAATTAAAATCATAACTTATTTCAACCATTAACTACTTTAGTAGTTAATCCCTTTATTAACTAAATTAAATATTAAATCCCCTTTTTATCCTTATTTAAATTCAAACAATATTCATTTAACTATTTTAGTCAAAACACATTAACTTGATAAACAATTCTAATTCCAAACGGTCGAGTTAATTAACTCAAAAACTTGATTATCTCATTAACCGATTTCAACAAATCCTCGCTTTAAATTAATTAAAAATATAATTAATTTAAATAGGTTCTAATTATTTGTTTTCCCTACAAAACAAATTTTCAAGGTTTAACCATTTAATTCATTTCTTATCTTCATACTTGAAAATCTGATTAACATCAGCATATACTTTATAAAATAAACCAACCATAAATCAAGGTCTTAAATAACTAAAATGTTTATTTAATTCCCTCTTATACTTTATTCAAATAATATATTTCAAGATCTGAGTCCAGTTATAAAATAAACTTTATAACTTCACTTTTATCGACTCACCTAACGGTGAATCCATATCTATAAACCGATTGATTTTTAAAGGCCATACTCTGCCAAACACTTAACCAATATTGCCCATTGGTTTAAACCAAACAGATGTTGAATATTCAGTCAATACTCAACCATCAAATCAATCACACAAACAGATCAGTTCATATATGATCATATGAAAATAAATAATACATTTGAGGAATCCGGTTGGATCCCTCCCACCTGTTCTTCCCTGTATACAAAATGGTTATCTCAAATCAGACTGTTCAGTTTTGTTTAACTGATAAACTAAATGACGACCATTTAACATCAACCATAAGCAATTCAAACAATGCAACCATTTTAAACACGTTTATAAATAAACGTGACCAACCAAGGTGAATCACCCTTATTGGAACCAATCGTTAAAAATAACGATTTGGTATTTCATTGAAATTAAACACAGTTTAATTTCATCGGTTAAATCAACAGATAAATAACTAGCAAAACAGTCAACCATTGGCAAGCAGAGCACACAAAATAAAAACACCCAATTTATATAAAATATAAAAAGGGTAACTGAGTGAGTTTAACTCACCTTGATTTGATACGCTGTCTAAACAGCTGATCTCGGTTAAATTAAACAAGTGTTTAATTTAACAAAAAGAATCCAGTTGATTCGAATTGCGTCCAATCCTGTTTTATGACGTTGTGCTCTTTAAGATGATTCCAAAGTTTCATGTTCTGTCCAATTCTGCTTCCTTTAATTTCCTTTCTTCTTCCATGCCGTGGGAACTGAGACCGACCTCACCACTGTTCATGCAAAGCTCCCCATACTCATCCGTACATCCTCTCCCTTGTTTCCTCTCGTTCGAACTACAGGACTTGTTCGCTGTCCCTTTTTGTTCCAGCGTTGAACCCATGTTCGACCAAAACAAAGTCCACCCTTCATGTCTTCTCCACCATGCACGCGCCTGGAAGGTGATCGAACTTGAACTTCCCTCTTGGCCTGAGAATTATTGTCCCTTCTCTTTGCAATGGGTTCGGTTTCCATTACACGCTGCGGAAGTAATGGCAGTAAGGATTTTAATTTATTAACATAAAGAAGTTTGGGTTTCATTGTGAAAAAAGAATACGGGTGCCAGTATTTATAAGGGGAAGTTTCTTGGGTATCACGGCTATAAGTTTGGGACACACGACATTTAGTGGTTTGGTCACCACGGCTTCAAGTTTGGCACGCAAGATTTAGAGTAGTAGGATGTGGTAGGCTAGGTCTGCAGACGAGAGTTAGAGTTGCTGTTTCTTGAATGGACAATTCAAAAGGCTTTGTTGGCACGGTGTCTGTGTAATGGTAGACAAAGAAAAGAAATGTTTGGGTGGTACGGTTTGAAATGGATTGGTAGTCACGGCAAAGTAAAATTGGCAGCAAGGCTTTAAAAATGTGGGGTTGCAAATGTAGACGCAAGAAGCTACAGTGAAGGTGTGGTATAATAATGTACCCCACTTCATCGCAAGAAATTTTGTTAAAAACCATTATAAACGATTTTTGTTTTCTGATAAAATGGCTAATCTTAGTGTAAAAAGATATTCCGGATCCAATGAGACAAGTTTCGTCGAAATCCGACATCGTATGAAAAAATTTCCTTTGTAAAACCAGAAATGAACACACGTTTAATTTTTCCACGGTCACCAGATAAATCAAATCAACTTGAAACTGCGAACATCGATAATAACTTTTCGATACGAACCCAACGGCACTAATTTCGTCGCATTCTGAGACTGTTGCCCCGGTAGGCTATTTTTACCCTGAACCGCCCTACCCTTTTTAATGCCAAATTTCTCGATCTTTAAAAATAACAAACTATATACCTATCCTGACTCTAATCGACGATACGAATTCAACGGAACTGGTTTCGTGGCCTAATTCGATCGTCTGCTCAAGTTATGCCCAGATATCCCTTTATTTATTTAAATACGCGCTATAGCAAATGAGCGGACATTTACTGCTACCGAGGTCACATACGATATCGGTTTGCCACGCCATTCAACACCGTACAATAATTTAACGATATGGTTCTAATGAAACTGATTTCGTCGAAATCTGAGTCTGTTTGCAAAACGGCCATTTTAAAGGCCTATAATTTAATAACGATTTCCCATAGCGACTATTTCAAAATTTGATTTGGCCATAAATATCAAACTATAACACGAAATCTGGATTTTTCTCTTTCATATGAAAATCATCATCAATATGGTCCCAACGTGTCTTGTTTCACAGAAATCCGACTTATATCGATTCATGTCTTCTCAGTTGAAGTTCCAAACTCTAATTTACGAACTGCACGCCATTTTCAAGCTCAATTTTATATTATATATAAATTATAACGTTCAACTTCGTTTCAATAACGAATTAAATATTAAACTCCATTAATATTCCCAATATGATATTTAAAATAAATAAATTAAATTAAATATTTGACGGCCAAAAATGCGGGTCGTTACATTCTTCCCCCCTTAAAATAATTTCGTCCTCGAAATTGCTAAGGTAAGAAAGAACATTATAAATTCATTAACTTCAAATCTAATTTTATATTAAATTAGAAACCAATTCAATACTGTGAATA
This sequence comes from Allium sativum, assembly GCA_030737875.1. NCBI lineage: Eukaryota > Viridiplantae > Streptophyta > Magnoliopsida > Asparagales > Amaryllidaceae > Allium > Allium sativum. Next base: position 789,854,983 of record CM060924.1, read on the forward strand.
AATATTTTCAAAAATATCGAAAATTTTCTAACACATCAAATTTTCGAAAAATTTCGCCAACACCTCCTCTGTACGGCTCAATCGGTACAACTCCAGCTCGCCTTCCTAGGCCTTCTCCAATCCAAAAGAAAATGAAACAGCCAAGCGGCTTGCCAAATAGGCTCATAAATCACCAAATCCATGTAAAAATAAACGTATACCTTTTTGTCGGGCATATCACTATATCTTTTCCCGTCTGCCACCCTGTTAGCATATACAAATGCATCCCCAAAATTCCAACTTTATACTCAAAACCAAATCCTTTACACGTCCAAGCCAAATCTCATTCTTAACTCAATTTCCATCCGTTATCCATTCCAACTCTTAACTTACCAGTCCAACACCACTTTGGATTCCTGTCTCGCAATTCAAAATCAGATTCTACTCGATGTATTATATCCTAATTCAATTTCCAGTTAATTGGTTTCAATTCATTTCATATTTGCTTTCACAAACTTTTATTTAATTTTGTTTTTGTTCAACAATTTCCCCGGGAGTTTTCCAACAGTTCGGTTCTTTCAAAAACCAAATATTCCTTTCAGGATTCAAAACAACTGGTTTTTCTCAAAGCAATTCAAAACAAGATTTTTGGTAGTAATCCGTCACTTAGAACTCGGAAATGACACTGATGATGCGGCCGTCATCATCAGAATTATTTTCCAGCGATCGAAGTGAGTTCAATACTATATAATCATTCAAAATCATATTTAAACATTTCCATTTTTGAAATCTTTCAAAATACCACCTCAAAGTTTGTAAAACAAAATTTAAAATCTCCCAGGATCTTAAATTTCTGATATATTCAATCCCAGTTTATTTCCAAACACTTTTCCCACATTCAGGAATTTTAATTCCAATTCTGATTTAGATTTCAGATTTAACTCCTCTGATTTTCATATATCTCACTTATATGAATTCTGATTGGTTATATAACCATTTCACATTTTATAATCAACCAACACATCCAATATACTATAATATTCTAAATATTAATCATTCTTTTATATCAAAATATAATTTGGGTAAAATTATTTCATTTACCCTCTTTCAAAAGCATACTGTGTCGAATTATTCTGTTCAAGAGTTTAGAAACACTTATCGACACAGTTTGCATTACTGTATCGACCAGAATTCATAAACTACTCGACAAACCAATCAACACAATATAAGACAGTTTTATAACAATTTACAAATACGCGCTCATATATATACACTCAAACTCAATCTAGGGTATTACTAACCCTATCTCTACTGAGTCACGCCACAGAGCCAAGGTAATTACTTAACCTTCAGCTCTGATACCACTGTAACGAACCGGGATTTTCGACTCCGAAAATCAACATCAAACTACCATGTTGACCATTCAGACATCGAACATTCCAGATCATTAATAGAAAGAAATTAGAGGGTGAGATAAGAAAGAAAGAAATATTAGAATAGAAGAAGAAGAAGAAACACCACACAACATAGAGTCTCACATCGCAGCGGAACAAAATATACTATAGAAATAAATCTTTATCGAAAGCTTTTGAAATACTTACAATATCAGAGTACACATCTGGACAGTGATAATCTGTCATCATACAACACACAGCGGAATACTAGTAATATCATACGTCTGGACTCTTCCAGCTCGTCTCTTCACATCAGTCGATAACCTGAACCTGTACAACCCGGTCTAACCCGAGCATTTACAAAACACCGGGTCAGTCTGGTTAACCAGAGTGAGATAAACTCGCACAGTAATAAGGGTGAATCATCCGATCATGATTTTTAAGTTCAAAATCTTTTCAAAAGAAAAAGATAATCATAAGACCAAATCCACACATAAACACGGACGGTTTTTACCTTACGATAACCCAAAACAGTTTTGAAACCAATATCTTGTTCTGATATTATAATAATGTCTAAATACAAGTAAATAACAATCTAGTAGAACGCTTGCATCTCACGCTCTACATATATAGTATACAATCAAAAACCGCGGGCGCTTATTGGGAATTGGATTCCGACTTGACAAGGTATGGGTCCACCTTCCGATAGTGTATCTCTAGAGACGAATACACTGGGCTCAACAAGAACTTCTTGCAACCCGGCCCTCACATGACCGACCACCCATTTCGCTTGAGTGTATCGAATGTATATCACCGACGGTTGGGATCAGCAACCGTCTCCCGACAAGGGACAGCATCGAAACATAGATTTAAGAAACAAATAGGATTTCCTCTAGATAGGTGATCATACACCCTAATGGGAGCGACCCACATAGCCATGCTGCCTGCCCGATTTTTGTCATTTCCCGGTTGATGAGGCTTGAGGCCAGAATTAACTCTTGAACATCTGGTCGCCATTTACTTTGAATGCCACATCGTCAGATCCGTCAGATATCACTAATTGACGTCCACAAAAATACTCTAGCTGAAAGCTAGAGAACGGCAATTCCCTGCCAACAACTATCGTACGTTTGAAGAAATCAACGTACGTGACCCTTTGGAAATACTCTGTCAGACATTCGTCCATATACGTCATCCAGGAACAGGATGAACCGAAGGCACTTTCCTACCGCATCCAATATAGGAATCACCCCATGGATCAGTAGCGAGAAGTCCTTGCAATCCGTAGATTCCACCCACGACAGAATCACAGTTTATCTCTGCTTGCCAGGCAGAGAACATTAGTGGTCCTTCCGTTTATGAAGATCCACGGTCTTCAATGCTCCATCTCGATCATCTTCTGAGATCTTCACGTATTTGTTGGTCGGAATGGTTTTCGAATATAAATTCGATCCCGGTCTTTCCATACCAACAATCGTATTGGACAGATTTGATAGTCGGTGTTTTAACTATCAAAATATACAGTGTTTCAATCATGACACTCCAGTGAGTTCACTGGTTAAGTATTCAGCATCACCTGGCCTTTAACAAAACTGATTTACTTTTTGTTAAATTGAAACTTCCAATTCTTTTAATACTCAAAAGTACAATATTTGAATAACTCTAATTGATTAATTCACATTCGTCTTAATTCCATTCGCTTGACTCTAGATCACAGCGATCACAATGGTTACGCCTGATTCCCTCAGGAAACATCCGACCGCCGTAGGCTATCTGCAGCCCTGCGAATTTCGCTAGCAGTCGTACGCAATGGCAATTTAGCCGAATAATTATGTTTGGCTAATTCTATCTCGAATAGCTATATTCCATTACACACTTAAATCTTTTTTCAAATCATCCTTTAAATTCGGAAATCCATTAATTTTAACAAAGAAATTTATAACACATATGTTATAACAATAGCATTATAATTACTATTTAGATTTACAAAACAACAGCACTATAATCGCTGTTTAGGTTTACAATCCATTTACTATAGCAAAAGTGCTACAATCACTATATTAGATTTTACACAACCTATATTATAACAACAGCGCTAAATTCGCTGTTTAGATTTCAAAACATATTCACTAACGTCTCTTACGATTACCAACTAACATTATCTTCAGATAATCCCGACGTTGTTCAAGTTGGGGTATTTTAATTACCTCTCAGACCTTGATCAAACAACGGTCTTATCCTCAGATAAATATCAGTTATAATCAATGCCAAAATTCCATTTATAATTCTGGTTTATAATAAACCCTTTTATCATAATCTCCTTTCCCTTAATTCATATAGTTGAGTACGTTTATTTCCTTTCACCATTCAATTGGCTTGCATCTCACATTCGGTAGCTTTTTAAATGAATTCCCTTTTAAAAATATATTCCTAAATTCAGCATTAATTAAAATCATAACTTATTTCAACCATTAACTACTTTAGTAGTTAATCCCTTTATTAACTAAATTAAATATTAAATCCCCTTTTTATCCTTATTTAAATTCAAACAATATTCATTTAACTATTTTAGTCAAAACACATTAACTTGATAAACAATTCTAATTCCAAACGGTCGAGTTAATTAACTCAAAAACTTGATTATCTCATTAACCGATTTCAACAAATCCTCGCTTTAAATTAATTAAAAATATAATTAATTTAAATAGGTTCTAATTATTTGTTTTCCCTACAAAACAAATTTTCAAGGTTTAACCATTTAATTCATTTCTTATCTTCATACTTGAAAATCTGATTAACATCAGCATATACTTTATAAAATAAACCAACCATAAATCAAGGTCTTAAATAACTAAAATGTTTATTTAATTCCCTCTTATACTTTATTCAAATAATATATTTCAAGATCTGAGTCCAGTTATAAAATAAACTTTATAACTTCACTTTTATCGACTCACCTAACGGTGAATCCATATCTATAAACCGATTGATTTTTAAAGGCCATACTCTGCCAAACACTTAACCAATATTGCCATTGGTTTAAACCAAACAGATGTTGAATATTCAGTCAATACTCAACCATCAAATCAATCACACAAACAGATCAGTTCATATATGATCATATGAAAATAAATAATACATTTGAGGAATCCGGTTGGATCCCTCCCACCTGTTCTTCCCTGTATACAAAATGGTTATCTCAAATCAGACTGTTCAGTTTTGTTTAACTGATAAACTAAATGACGACCATTTAACATCAACCATAAGCAATTCAAACAATGCAACCATTTTAAACACGTTTATAAATAAACGTGACCAACCAAGGTGAATCACCCTTATTGGAACCAATCGTTAAAAATAACGATTTGGTATTTCACTGAAATTAAACACAGTTTAATTTCATCGGTTAAATCAACAGATAAATAACTAGCAAAACAGTCAACCATTGGCAAGCAGAGCACACAAAATAAAAACACCCAATTTATATAAAATATAAAAATGGTAACTGAGTGAGTTTAACTCACCTTGATTTGATACGCTGTCTAAACAGCTGATCTCGGTTAAATTAAACAAGTGTTTAATTTAACAAAAAGAATCCAGTTGATTCCAATTGCGTCCAATCCTGTTTTATGACGTTGTGCTCTTTAAGATGATTCCAAAGTTTCATGTTCTGTCCAATTCTGCTTCCTTTAATTTCCTTTCTTCTTCCATGCCGTGGGAACTGAGACCGACCTCACCACTGTTCATGCAAAGCTCCCCATACTCATCCGTACATCCTCTCCCTTGTTTCCTCTCGTTCGAACTACAGGACTTGTTCGCTGTCCCTTTTTGTTCCAGCGTTGAACCCATGTTCGACCAAAACAAAGTCCACCCTTCATGTCTTCTCCACCATGCACGCGCCTGGAAGGTGATCGAACTTGAACTTCCCTCTTGGCCTGAGAATTATTGTCCCTTCTCTTTGCAATGGGTTCGGTTTCCATTACACGCTGCGGAAGTAATGGCAGTAAGGATTTTAATTTATTAACATAAAGAAGTTTGGGTTTCATTGTGAAAAAAGAATACGGGTGCCAGTATTTATAAGGGGAAGTTTCTTGGGTATCACGGCTATAAGTTTGGGACACACGACATTTAGTGGTTTGGTCACCACGGCTTCAAGTTTGGCACGCAAGATTTAGAGTAGTAGGATGTGGTAGGCTAGGTCTGCAGACGAGAGTTAGAGTTGCTGTTTCTTGAATGGACAATTCAAAAGGCTTTGTCGGCACGGTGTCTGTGTAATGGTAGACAAAGAAAAGAAATGTTTGGGTGGTACGGTTTGAAATGGATTGGTAGTCACGGCAAAGTAAAATTGGCAGCAAGGCTTTAAAAATGTGGGGTTGCAAATGTAGACGCAAGAAGCTACAGTGAAGGTGTGGTATAATAATGTACCCCACTTCATCGCAAGAAATTTTGTTAAAAACCATTATAAACGATTTTTGTTTTCTGATAAAATGGCTAATCTTAGTGTAAAAATATATTCCGGATCCAATGAGACAAGTTTCGTCGAAATCCGACATCGTATGAAAAAATTTCCTTTGTAAAACCAGAAACGAACACACGTTTAATTTTTCCACGGTCACCAGATAAATCAAATCAACTTGAAACTGCGAACATCGATAATAACTTTTCGATACGAACCCAACGGCACTAATTTCGTCGCATTCTGAGACTGTTGCCCCGGTAGGCTATTTTTACCCTGAACCGCCCTACCCTTTTTAATGCCAAATTTCTCGATCTTTAAAAATAACAAACTATATACCTATCCTGACTCTAATCGACGATACGAATTCAACGGAACTGGTTTCGTGGCCTAATTCGATCGTCTGCTCAAGTTATGCCCAGATATCCCTTTATTTATTTAAATACGCGCTATAGCAAATGAGCGGACATTTACTGCTACCGAGGTCACATACGATATCGGTTTGCCACGCCATTCAACACCGTACAATAATTTAACGATATGGTTCTAATGAAACTGATTTCGTCGAAATCTGAGTCTGTTTGCAAAACGGCCATTTTAAAGGCCTATAATTTAATAACGATTTCCCATAGCGACTATTTCAAAATTTGATTTGGCCATAAATATCAAACTATAACACGAAATCTGGATTTTTCTCTTTCATATGAAAATCATCATCAATATGGTCCCAACGTGTCTTGTTTCACAGAAATCCGACTTATATCGATTCCTGTCTTCTCAGTTGAAGTTCCAAACTCTAATTTACGAACTGCACGCCATTTTCAAGCTCAATTTTATATTATATATAAATTATAACGTTCAACTTCGTTTCAATAACGAATTAAATATTAAACTCCATTAATATTCCCAATATGATATTTAAAATAAATAAATTAAATTAAATATTTGACGGCCAAAAATGCGGGTCGTTACAATTTCTTATTTTCTAAATTTAGAAAATATATGTTATTACCATTGGAAAACATTTCCATTTATTGTTTTCTATATCAGAAAACATTTCTGGTTCTTATTTGGAAAACATTTCCAAAACTCCTTCTTTGGACTTAGACAGATGTTTAAACAAACCATCGCGATGCCAACTCAAACCATTACGCTTATTTACTAAATTCCTTTAACCAACCTTCACTATCGAACCTTAACCATTCCTTAGTTAAAAATGGAGTCAATCAAGTTGGGGTATAATTACCTCTCAGACCTTAATTGAACAACGTTTCTAACCTTGAAATAGACAAAGTTCACCTTTTAATTCTTTAACAAACTACCTTACGTAACTCTCTTTCGAATCATCTCTATTCGATAATTCTTTCCTTCGAATAAAGTATATTCGATAACTCCATTCAATTTACTCTATTCACTTAACTCTTTTGATTTAACTCCTTTGATTTAACTCTTACCCTATTTGATTTAACTCCTTTGATTTAACTCTAACTCTATTTGATTTAACTCCTTTGATTTAACTCTTTTGATTTAACTCTAACTCTATTCACTTAACTCCTATCGAATAAACTATATTCGACAACTCCTTTAATTCTATTTGAATAAACTATATATTCGATTAACTCCTTTAATTCTATTCGAATAAACTATATTCGATTAACTCCTTTCAAATAACTTATATTCGATACTCTTCCTTTCGAATAACTAAATTCGATTAACTCCCTTTGATTAACTAATAATCGATAACTCCTTTCGATTAACTAATAATCGATAACTCCTTTCGATTTAACTAATAATCGATAACTCCTTTCCATTAACTAATAATCGATAACTCTACTCGACTAACCATATTCGACTAACTCGACTAACTTGGTTTGACTAACCATACTCGATTAACTCAACTTGACTAACTTAACTTATTTAACTCAACTTGATTAACTCGACATCATTTAACTCAACTGATTAACTCTATCTGGTTAACTCTAATCGACTAACTCTAACTGGTTAACTCTAACTGGTTAACTCTAACTCTAATCGATTAACTCTAACCGAATAACTCTAATCGATTAACTAATATTCGATTTAACCCTTTTTGATTAACTCATTTTGATTTACACCTTTGAATTTACTCCTTTGAATCATTTCCTTTGGATTATCTCCTTTTCTATTTGTTTTACTTAACAAATAACTATTCCCTTTTCAATTCTATTTATTTAACAAATAAATATTCCTTTTATCTTTCCTATTTATTAAACAAATAAATATATCATTTATATTTTCTATTTATTTAACAAATAAATATCTCTTTTATCATCTATAAATAAATGATCCTTTTATAATTTTATTTATTCCCTAAATAAATAATCCTTTTATTTTATTTATTCCCTAAATAAATAAAAAATCCCATTTAATCTATTTGTAAATGTTCTATAAATATTTTCTTTTCTATTCTATTTGTAAATGGTTTACAAATATTTCTCTTTCTATTTGTTTTGCAAATATCTTCCTTTGTATTTGTTTTACAGATATATTCCCTTTATATTTGTTTTACAAATATATTCCTTTCTACTCTTTTGATTTTATAATTATTTCCTTTATAAAATCCTTTTCCTTTTATATATAAAATCCATTGATTTTATATAATAATATATTTTCAAAACATTTCCTTTTTATAAAATCGGTTAAAATTCCTTTATTTCAATTCTATTGAAATATTTCTTTTTACATCCCGGGGGTTTCTTACAGTATCTTAAATACCAAATCACAATGATCGATATCATTTAAACACACATAATCATCAACAGATTATATATCACCTCATATATCACAATATATGAAACAAAACATTATTTTATATATTGAGGAACCCAGTTGGGTCCCTCCAACTTGTTTCCCTGCATCACAGATGTTAAACCATATAATTAACATCAACTTCATTTCAATATGAAATGTCCTGATAAACAACATCAATATATATATTTAACGGTTTATATATATATATATATATATATATATATATATAATTTCAACTAACTGACTAGCAGTTCAATCAACCAAATCAACACACAGCAATCAACAGATAATTATCAGTTCTAATAATACGTTATAAAAATATAACTGTTCAGAGTTGGTGAGTTTTACTCACATTTGCAGTTCATCGTTAAAGAACGATAAACTGTTGTTTGATTTGAATCAAACAATTTATTTCGCCATAAAATCAAACGAGCACCGATCCACTCCCAGTCAGTTCCATTGGGTAGTGTCCTTCCATATGATCCTATCGGATCTTGTTTTGCTCAATTCTGATAATACATGAGGAAGTTATTGCAATCCGAAATTTATACACTATTTTAAATATAAAATAACTTAAGATATTTTATATTGGGCTTAACCTTATGTCGGCCCATTACCCTCATTAACAACCCGCTCCTCACTTTCTTCCTCAACGAATCCGCTACCTGCTCCTTCATCGTGGCATCTCCCATCCTTGTTCGATTCGTTCGCCCTTTCCCATTCATCTCCACACCATTCTTCAAACCGCAACCACCACTGACTCCCCCCCCCCCATCGCGAGCTCCTTCCTCCTCACTCCTCCACAAGCAATTCGCGCTCAAGAAGGGGAGGGCGATCTCCAAGTGCCGCTCATTCTACAGAAAAGCACCGAACAACATTAACCCCAAATCGAAGCAAACTCTCACAGGACCTGCCATTTCATTCACCGGTTTCAAATCCGATCTCGAATTCGTGGATAAGAACTTCGATTTTCCACCACTTTAAACCCTAACACTTATAAACCAACGGTACAGTATTTCCACTAAACCATAAAGCCATCGAGCTCCACAATAATTGCATGAACGTGAAGCTCCATCCCATACGATCTCAAAGAAGTTTACTTCAGAATTTTTCCGAGGAGCATTTGATTTTTAAATGAATTTAAAAACTCACGTTGTATTGAAAGAGGGTGGCAGCACTCTTTCTGTTGATTGTGGGAGAAAGATTTTAGGTTAGAACGGTTAAGGATATTTTATAGGGAAATTAAAATATTTTTATATTCATTTGTTTTTAATATAATAAGCTATTGTCATTTGCATTTATCGTCTAAAAATCCGTATGCTCACATACGATACCCAAAAATCACGAAACTGGACATGTAGCTAAAGTTCGACATTCCGGACCCAACGAAACTGGTTTCGACGAATTCCGACTCCATTTGCTCACACAGCGTATTTTTAACCGTCAAAATACTGACTGTTTTTCACTCTAAAAATCCGTACGGCCACATAGTGACTCTAAAAATCACGAAACTTGGAAACTAGTTATAATTTGATGTTGCGGATCCAACAAAATTAGTTTCATTGAATTCCGACTTCGTTTACAAAAGTGGCTATTTTTAAAGCTCTCAATGACCCATTTAAATATGTAAATATATTTAAATATAATTAAATTAAATATAAATAAATTTATATTATCGTATATATTCACAGTGGAATACCATACAGCTGCAGAATATTCCTATATGAATTTCTAACTCGGTACTTCAAATTTGGGTCAACCCGATATTCGATTTATATTGAAATTCCTTTTTAAAATATAAATAATTCCTTTATAAATTATAAAGGAATTCCACAGTGACTTTTCTGAAATTTGATTTGGACGTAAATAAAAATCTACACGATGAAATCCTGATTTTTCTCTTCTACTAGAAAAATATACTTCATCAGCTCCATATATTTCTTGTTTCACAGAAATCCGATTTAAAATGGACCCTGTATATCCAGTTGAAGTTCAAATCGCCAAATAGCGAACAGCCGCGTCGTTACACGCTTGTTTATAATTATATTATAATTCCACGTTCAAACTGTCGTCGTTTAAATATATTCGCTAATATAGTTCAACTCTAAACTGAATTAAATATCACAGATGATCCAATTCACACCATAACGTGAATTCCACTATTTCTAACTATTTCAGAAATTAAATATATTATTATATTATTTATTTTAAATAAATATTCGATATTATTTAATTCAACAACCATTTAATTCTAATTCACCATTTAAATAACTAAATAAATTAATTATTATACCACTGAAAATACGGGTCATTACACTTCATAGTCAAGCACCATGGAGCTAATGCAACCTTAAAACCCGAAAGAGTCGGTCTCCCAAGGAATGCATTATAAGATGAAAACTCATCTATCAAGACAAAAGTTTGTACCATAGAAACCCTACGTTCCCCATCCTCCAATTCCACGGGCAAACATATCGTTCCGATGGGTTGCGTAGGTTGTCCTGTAAAACCGTGGATCTTATTTGGGTATGCACGCAATTTCGCCATAGGGAGATTCATCTTTTGGAAAGTGTTTATAAAAATAACATTAACAGATGCCCCCGTGTCAACTAGGACTCTTTTTACAACTATAGGATCGAGACCAATTGTGATCACCGTGGCATCAATATTTGGTGTAATTAAGCCTTCTGCATCTTTATCTTTGAATATCACATCCTCGGTCGAGGTCTTGAGTATTTTCATCGAGAGCTCATTGTTCAAGACCATGCATCCTTCCTCTTTCAGGGCATCCTTCAATTCGTTAGCGTATCTTTGCATATCTACCCAATTGTTCCCAGTCGGGTGGGGACCTCAGATATCATATTGATTACTGGCCTCGAATCGACCGGTATTTGGGCTTCCTCACTTGAGTTGGGTTGGCTAACCGCCTTATTTTGTCCTTGTGTTGCTGGAGTACTTTGGGGATTTTTCACATACTGCTAGAGTTGGTCCTTCCTGATGAGCTCTTCAATTAAACTCTTCAGGTGTCGGCATTCGTTGGTGCTGTGTCCTGGTTGGTTATGAAACCGGCAGAATTTTCCTGTTGCTCAGTTATCTTCTGTGGCTTCATCTGAGGAAAGATACCTGAATCCTTTGCGGCGGAGTAAATTATTTTGGGGGTTTCGTTTAGGAGGGTTAGTTCGGATAGTTTATACAGCCGCATCTTTTTATAAGCTTTGTTGTCCCTCTCATCACTTCCCCTCTTTTGTCCTATGTCATTCTTCTGCTCAACCCTGGACTCATTGCTTTTTCCTTCTCTGGTGGCGTTGCTTTATATAGTCTTCTGGACACTTTGAGCTTCATCTTCCACGCTCCTGTATTCCTCATCTTTCTTATAAAACTTCTTCAAAGTTTTTGGTTTCTTCATCTTGAGCCACTTTCCAAATTCTGACTTCTTATCGATAGCTCCTTTTAGAGCTGCCAATAGGTACCAAGGCTCTGGTTCTATGACCTTTGCTACTGCAGCATGGAAGCTTGTAAGGAAAGCTCTGGTGGTTTCCCATGCTTTTGTTCCATTGCGCATAGTGACATTACGTCCCTTGCCTTGGTGGTTTGTAGTCAGAATTGATCTTGAAATCTTCTTGCCAAATCGGCAAATTGGTCACATTTAAGTGGAAGTCTGGTGAACCATAGTGAGGCCAAACCTTCTAGGCACATCGGAAAGTATAAGCACTCGATTTCGTCAGTGGCCCCAACTCCATTCATGTGCTGGTCGTATTTGAACAGAAAAATGGTTGGATCTCCAACTCCGCAATAAGGTGCTATTGTTGGGGGTATGAATTTCTTAGGGAATTTTGCTTGATGGATTTCCTCTATGAACGGATTTTTGCTAGGGGAAACTCCCATTATTTCTCTTTATCTTCTAGGATCACTTTCTCCTTCATTATTCGCTGGATCATGTCTGTGATGCGCCTCTCGTCACCTGCTTGTTCATCAGGATCGACACTGACGTTCTTATCAGTGCGACCACGGTTTGAGCTTTGGCGCCTTGCATCTTTTTTGGGGGATGTTATGTTGGTGGGGCTTGCAACAGCCCAAGTCAAACGTTTTTCTTTGCGCTGTGGAGATCTGGCCTTAGAGTCCTCAACGCCGGCCTCTCCCCTGTCTCCCACTAGGTTGTGAGTCGACCAGTGTCTGAGGCTGATGAGTCCTCTTTTTCACCAGCATTATTCACAGTGTTCGGCAACAGCAAATTAGCATGAGCATTAGTTAGGATATCTAACCTTTCCATTATCATCTTCGTCGTATTGTCCATTTTTTCGTTCAGGCCGGTTACAACCACATTAAACTCATCTCGTGTTACAGACGGCCTAGGGATTTCTCCAACCCCTTGGTTCAGAGTTTGTGGTATGGTTTCATCAATATTACTATCCTCATTGATCGTAGTAACTTTCGCAGATATGAGCTTTTCTTTGATCCGGCCATGGTTTCAAGGGAGAAAGCGATTTTGGGATTTTTTTTTTAGGTTGCTAAATTCTGAAGCAAGGAATTATGAAGACGGCCCCACGGTGGGCGCCAAAATGTTTACACCAAAATTGGTCTAAACACCTAAGGTACTAAAGCTGTACTTCACCAATGTGTTAAGGAAATAAATGGAGCCATGTTTAGCAATAATTGAAATGAAAATGCGAGGAAGTTAAAATAGAGACGAGATTTAGAGTGGTTCAGCCATAAACTAGGCCTACGTCCACTATGAAGATAGCTTGCATTCTTATAATGAGGATTACAAAATACATCAACTCTCTCTTTTCATACATCTTTATTGTAATAACCCGAAAATCTGGGCCAGTTTAAAATTTTTATTTTGGCAATTTTAGTGAATTTTCAACGTTTAAAATGAATTATTTTAAATAATAACGATGAGAAATTTATTTTGAATATATTTAGAACGTATATATTTATACGCGTCGTCGTTAGAATATAATATTTATATATAATTATAAAAGGAATTGAAAATGGCGCGGTAGTTCGATAATTCGATTTTAAACTTCAAATGAATGTACAGGATTCAAAATAAACCGGATTTTAGTGGAAACAAAAATATTAGAATCTATTCATGAATATCTTTCCAACGAATCCGAAAAATCGAAATTTCATAGCGGGAATCAAAAGATATGCCCAGTTGAAAATTCTGAATAGTCGCTATGGAATTCAGGCCCTTAAAAATAGACATTTTGCAAACGACCTCGGATTTCGACGAAACCACTTTTGTTGGATCCGCAGTGTCAGATTATTGCTAGATTCCAATTTTCATAATTTTTCGAATCAATATGTGAGCGTGGCAATGGAAAACGTGTTTGACCAGTTTTTGTTGATTTTAATCGACTGGAAAATGGCCATTTTTCCAATGGTCTCAGAATTCGACGAAATTAGTTTTGTTAGGACCGTATCGTCAATACGAAGCTAGAAAATATTTTTCTGGAATTTTTCTAGTTAATATGTGACCCCGGTAAATTGAAATGCGGGTTCAAATTCAATATATAAGAGTATATGTTGATTTTGACGGAAACTGTTGTAACGACCGAATCAGCCTACGATACATATCCCATTGTGTTCGGAATGGGGGTAATACGCTATGGACGACAGGCGGTGGGCCTCATTTAGAGGTCGTATGAAAAAGTTGCTTTTTGAAAATAAATTAATTAAATAAAACCTTCCTTTTTTCCTCTCCTTATTCCTTTAGCTAGCCCCCCTTCCTTCAGTCAAAATCGAAAACGAAAAAAAGAAAAAAATTAAAGAGAAGAGGAACGAAGATCGGAGGAGCCCCCCCCCCCCCCGATCGATCGCCGCCGCCGCCTCAGAGGTGGGGCACCACCTCCGAACCCCCTTCCTCTCGCGACACATCCCCCCCCCCCCCCCCGCCTGTCATTCCCTCCGCCGCCCTCCTTGAATCGTGCGCCACCAGCCCCCTCTCATCCACTGACGGACGACAGACCCCCTCTTCCACCCTCTCGCGCCTCTCTCCACTTCCATAAGCCTCCTCCTCCTCCTGAAAGAAACCACGGCCCCTATTTCCCCACCCACCGCGACTTCGATCCACCTCAGCCCCATCCGATGTCCCCTGCCCCTCTCGATCCCCTAGAAAAACTGTGAGTCTTTTCTTTTGTTATTTTATTTGCTTTCATCAATTTTAATTTTCAGTTTTTTTTAGAATGGCAAGAAAAAGTTTAGATTTGGTTTCATATTTGAAAAAGAAATGATTTTTAAATGGAAAAATATAATTTGTGCGGTTAGAAAAATATGGTTTTATCAAATAAATAACAACAGAAAGGTTTGTTTATTTTTAAAAATAAAATGAAAAGACGATATTTTTAAAAATGAAAAGACGATATTTAAAAAAATGAAAAGACGATATTTTTAAAAATGAAAAGACGATATTTTTAAAAATGAAAAGACGATATTTTTAAAAATGAAAAGCCGATATTTTTTAATACTGAAAAGGCGATATTTTTAATATTGAAAAGGCGATATTTTGATACGATGAAGAGTTATATTTTTATAACATGAAAGTTTATATTTTTAATAACAAAGAGATTATATTGTTAGTATAGTATGAAAGAAATGATTTTTATATATTGAATAGCAAAGTAAAAATTCGATTTTTATATATTGAATAGCGAAGTAAAAATTCGATTTTTATATATTGAATAGCGGAGTAAAAATTCGATTTTTACATATGTAGTGGCTACGGGCGACGAAAGTGATAAAAGGCGATCACGGTAAAGATGTTCTACATAGGAAGTGCCGTGAAGTTGGAATAGCTATTGGTGAGAATTTCTCACTCTTTAATTTCTTTTTCTAGTTATATATATATATATACTAGGATGCAGACGGTGTTTAGTAGCACCCGACACAATCGTCCACAAACCAAGGACTTGTTTGGTTGTGTAGTTGGTTAGATTATTTGGTTTGAATTGAGTTGTTTGGTGAAATGGAATGGATTTGATTGATGTGTGAATGGCGTGGGCCTTCACTAGACCGGGAATAAGGCTAGGCCTCGTCCCGTTTCTAGTATCGTGCCGTTATGCCGCCGAAATTTTCTAAAATAAGTTAGAAAAATAAAGATATCATTTTATTTAATAAATGAACCGAATAGAATATTTTATCGTTAAAAATATAATTTTTAACGTGAATATGAATATAATGAATGTGAATAAATAAATATTCATTTACAAACCGGACGGTTTGTTTATGTACACTGATTTGACTGACATTGATTGGGACGATAAATTTTACACATCGCCCAACTAAACAAATAAAAATCTGTGTTTGATTGTTTGAAACCCCACACGGGTATTGGGATAAAATACGGCATACACTAATCCCAATAATTAGTTGTATGTCGATCGATTGATTGACAGGCTGTTATAAGCGTTAGATATCTATATTTGATGCTTATACAGTGTAGTGCACTTTGGATGATGGTTGATTATTTTTCATTGCTATTATATACATGTGTTGTATGGAATCCATATAATTAACTTTATATGGTAATTGATTGGGCCTCATTCCAATTTAGAAAATAAAGAATATTATAAAATAAAGGTTCATGTGTTGACAGTACTCATCCGTTGAGATTAGTCATGTGTTGAACGAAATATTTTAACAATAGAATTTACATCTTTATTATATATAGAATTAGAAACTAACTTCTTTGTAAAATAAAGGTTCATGTGTTGACAGTACTCATCCGTTGAGATTAGTCATGTGTTGAACGAAATATTTTAACAATAAATTTTACATCTTTATCATATAGAAAATTAGAAACTAACTGGAAAATAGATAAGATGAGTGGTCTCCTGGATGTTGATCTGATGTTGGTTTCGTCCTTTGGGGTTAATATTCAGGGAATCGTTCTCTTACCAATTTACGGTTGGAGTTTGATTTGAAATCAAACGATAGATACCATAATTTTTATAAAATATATTAAATAACAAAAATAGTCACACGTGGACAGTACTCATCCGTTGAGATTAGTCATGTGTTGACAAAAATATAGATTCACATATTGAATAGGATGAATATTCATTTGTTGAATAGAATAACGGAATTATTGAAATATATAAAGCCGTGTTGATTAGAGATGCGCTATTTTGACGCGAACGGTATTTATATGGATTATAATCGTTTTTATAATTCGAATTGAAAAGAAAACGAATTTGAATTAAATTGAATAGAAAACGAATTTTAATTGAATTGAATTGAAAACGAATTGAAATAGAATAAAAATCGATTCGAAATGAATTCAAATTGAATTGAAATTTGAATTAAATTGAAATGAATTTTAAAACGAATTAATAAGGAAAAATTAAATTTTGATTTGAATTGGAAACGGAAGTTGAAATTGTTTTGAAACGAATTGAAAACTATTTATAAAGTCTGTTTTAAATAGTAATCGACGAAATATATTATATATATATATATAATATATATAATATAATGGCCTGAATAGAACGCGCCGCGCCACGGCAGTTCGCGAATTTCGACCATTTATTTCGAACGGACATTACGGGAGATCCGACCGTCGGATTCCCCTAAAACCAGGACCGATGGGTTCGTATCGAAAAGAGCTTAATAACGAATATTAGAAATTTGAAATCTAACGGTTGGATTTGGAGATACGTCCAAATAAAATTTGGAAAAGGTCGTTGTAAGTGCAGTTCGATGGCCGTTGATGGAAATCGACTGTTCGGGCCTTGATAAAATTATTAAAAATAGTAATAATTTGTATTAAATCATAAGAAATGATTTGGGGAAAATTGGGATGAAAAACTCCATATTTGAAAAGATAAAAATAGATTTTTATCGAAATGAACTAGTTTTGAACTAAAATCAAAACCCATTTATTTTTAAATAAATAAATTGGATTTGAAATGGGTTGTAAATAGAATGTGATTTCGGTTTATCGTGAACTGTGTTTTAAATGACATTAGTTCTTTAACCCAGAAAAAGGAGTTTTAAAGAATCTGCAATTAGATTGAAATGTGAATTGATAATTTAAATTATCAAATTTGGAAAATGAGCGAGAATGGAGTATCACCAGTTTTGCTCCAAAGCGATAGTTAAATCTTTAATTAGATTTGAACGTGAAATGGTAATTAATTTTACCGATAACGCCGTGGTGTTAGATATGGAGTATTACCAGTTTTGCTTCATGGGATGAATAGGTTGGGATTGGGAAATAAAAATAAATAATTACTCCGGTGTGGTTCGCTAATCTCAACTAGTTTGGAAAACCATAATTTGGTTTGAAATGACATCCAAAGGAAGATTAAAGAATAAATTTTAGAGAATTTATCTTGGATAAAATTAATGGGAACCTTTCCCTAAGAACTGAGATTTAGAAACTAGTTGTGGGTTAGTTAAGAAGAATGGTTTCCTAGGTATTGATCTGATGTTTGTGTCGGCCTTCGGGGTTAATATTTGGGGAATTGCTCTCTTACTGATTTACGGTTAGTGACTAATGAATTGGAATGAGGCGTATGTTGTGTTTGTGTAACATTTGTTTTCAATATATGCGGGTTGTTCGGAAAGGTCGGGTTTATACCCATTCTGAATAACCGATTCGACGATAAGTCGAAGATGAAGACGGTGGTCGAAGACCGGAAGTCTTCACATCGTTTGGATAATTACTGACGATCCTAATTGGGCTGTACACCCAAGAGGATGGAAATTGTTGGTGGTCGTCCAGACGTACTTGGAGATCGATGGATATGCGAGGAAAGTGCCTCCGGTTTCGTTCAGACCCAGAACGAACTTGTAAATGGATTGTGTGTCTGACATTGGACTTTATTCTGTGTTGATTGATCTCTATTAAATATACATCTGTTTGGTGGTGGAGAATTTATTCTCTTTCTTAATGCCCTTCTCTGAGACGTACGAGCTCAGAGGTTGTATATCGATGGACATCAGTCGCATGGCATGAATTGCCTGTGTGGCATACTGAGTTGCATAGATCAAGGCTTCTGTTGAAAAGCAAAGTCTTGTGGTTGATGATCAAAGCACGACCTACGTGGCATAGCTTTGTGTATAGCGTGGATTCGTGAGCCTCACACCTCGGTGTGAGTTAAAAACGGGATAAGGACTGCAGGGAGAGCACGACGTTTCTTTCTAGCTTTGGTGGTGTCAGTGACTTACCAGCCCTGACATTTATATACTTTTCACCTATGTGGTTGTTGGATGAGGCGCCTCGATTTTAGGTCTGTAAGGACTGGGAAACGTGTGTTCAGGCATAACTAATCCTCTAACGTAAGTGAGGACTGGCCCTGAAGATCCAGGATTGCCCAGAGTGTGTAGTCCTGGGACATTTGCTAGAGTGTCTCGAAGCGGAGAGGAGCTTGCCCCTTGCCTCGACTCATGACGGAAATCCAATTTCCAATACGTGTATTGCGTTTTTAATTGTAGAACTAGTATGGCGACATAGTGGTATGGGGCACTTATGCCGTCTATGATTTATATTTATGATTGAAATTGTTTTAACACTATACACTTATTATAGTATCAAATGATTTGTTTTAAACGTACCAAGCATGTTTTGCTGTTATAAGGTAAAACCCTATCCTCCGGCTTGCGTTGCATTGTGTGATGGACCTGGGTCTTATAATAGCTTCATTTTTCGAAAAAGCATTGCGTTGTTTATTCTATGCACTGGTATTCTTGGGAGGAAACCCGTTCCGTGTTATACGGCGTGGTCCCTTGAATTACTCTCTTTTGAAGTAAAGTTTTAAATAACTGTTTTAGTTCTCACACAAGTCACATGACTGAATTGGAGTTTATTGTTTTAACCTAAACTCTGGGTGCCCCTATTTTTCGACACGGGAAACTAGTAGTTTTGGTTTTGCAGATTTATATTCCCAGAATCCTGATTTACAGCTGGAACGATGCTCGAAAAGCTCTGTATCCGTGTATTACTTTCAGTTGTGCTTTGTATTATTTCCCGCTGCTATGTAATTTATTGTAATCTCTGATATTTATCGAATGTAATTTATTCATTTATACTCTGTATATTCTTGTATTCTGATGGAATTGTTGTAATAACAATGAAATGTTCTTCCGTCTGCGTTCTGATTCGTCGTGTTCTCAAAACGATCAGGGGTTTCGAACGGTCTAGATCGGTGTAACGACTGATTCGGATCGAGCGAAATTCCTTGCCGTCACATTTGGTATCAGAGCTTTGGTTTACAGAGCTCGAGAACAAGACACATTAGAACCATATGAAAGAATTCATCAGATATTGGATTAGTAATATCCAATTAGAATGACTCGTTAGAGATAGGATCAGTAGTATCCTAGAACGAGTGTGAAGAGTATATTTTTCGAATGAAAACAATTTTATTTTGAAAATTTAAATCATTTTATACGTATTTGAATATTTATTTATTTTGAATTTGGACAATCCGATATATAAAGATTTTGCATATACGCGTCATGAACGTATATTCGAAGTTTTAATATACCGGATAGATATAGAACCGCACTCTAGTAGCCCGGAGATGTTCTGATGGTGGTTCGAAACATCATTAGCATTTATTTTCGAGTGACGAAGGTGTGATATCTATATATCTCCATTAGACTGGTGTGAGAACCAAAACTAATATAGCTAGAATACATTGTTGTGATTTGGCATCAAAAACATGATTCTCAGTATATATATCAAAATTATGAATTTGAAACTCTAATCCACTAATTGATTGATGTTTGTGTTGGTTGTTTATTTGTTTAATCATTTTGAACCATTTAGCCTAATTGAATCAAATATTAAATTGTATCGAAATTTGATCGCATTTGCTTGCATATACATGTACTTACATTGAACAGGTCATAGCAAGGAGGCTAGAGCAGAGAATAAAATTTGTTTGCCCGACAAATAGGTACATGTTTACTATAATTTACTGTTTTGTTTGGGTGATGATGATTTTATGAGCCTATTGGCTAGCCGTTTGGCTTTTTCTTTTTCTTTTTGAGATCAGAAGGCCTATATGGCAATTTCGGGATTTTCCCGTGGCTCCCGGTGTAGGGGAGATTATGGCGAAATTTTTTGAAAATTTAGGGTGTTAGCCAAAATTTTGAAAATTTGAAAATTCTCAGAAACTGAAAAGTTGGAGAATTGAAACCAGCTCGAATGTAGAGTTGATTAATCAAACCACTTTCGACTTTGTTCCTTTCGGGGACGAAAAGTTTTAAGTGGGGGAGATTGTAATAACCCGAAAATCTGGGCCAGTTTAAATTTTTTATTTTGGCAATTTTATTGAATTTTCAACATTTAAAATGAATTATTTTAAATAATAACGACGAGAAATTTATTTTGAATATATTTAGAACGTATATATTTATATGCGTTGTCGTTAGAATATAATATTTATATATAATTATAAAAGGAATTGAAAATGGCGCGGTAGTTCGATAATTCGATTTCAAACTTCAAATGAATGTACAGGATTCAAAATAAATCGGATTTTAGTGAAACCAAAAATATTAGAATCTATTCGTGAATATCTTTCAAACGAATCCGAAAAATCGAAATTTAATAGCGGGAATCAAAAGATATGCCCAGTTGAAAATTCTGAATAGTCGCTATGGAATTCAGGCCCTTAAAAATAGACATTTTGCAAACGACCTCGGATTTCGACGAAACCACTTTTGTTGGATCCGCGTGTCAGATTATTGCTAGATTCTAATTTTCATAATTTTTCGAATCAATATGTGAGCGTGGCAAAGGAAAACGTGTTTGACCAGTTTCAGTTGATTTTAATCGACTGGAAAATGGCCATTTTTCCAACGGTCTCAGAATTCGACGAAATTAGTTTTGTTAGGACCGTATCGTCAATACGAAGCTAGAAAATATTTTTCTGGAATTTTTCTAGTTAATATGTGACCCCGGTAAATTGAAATGCGGGTTCAAATTCAATATATAGGAGCATATGTTGATTTGGACGGAAATTGTTTGTAACGACCGAATCAGCCTACGATACATATCCCATTGTGTTCGGAATGGGGGTAATACGCTATGGACGACAAGCGGTGGGCCTCGTTTAGAGGTCGTATGAAAAAGTTGCTTTTTGAAAATAAATAAATTAAATAAAACCTTCATTTCTTTCCTCTCCTTATTCCTTTAGCTGCTCCCCTTCGTTCAGTCAAAATCGAAAACGAAAAATAGAAAAAAAAAGAAGAGGAACGAAGATCGGAGGAGCGCCGCCCCCCCCCCCCCCGATCGATCGCCGTCGCCGCCTCAGAGGTGGGGCGCCACCTCCGAACCCTCCCTTCCTCTCGCGACACAGCCACCCTGACCCCCCCCCCCCCCCCCGGCGCCTGCCATTCCCTCCGCCGCCCTCCTTGAATCGCACGCCACTAGCCCCCCATCATCCACTGACGGACGGCAGACCCCCCCTTCCACCCTCTCGCGCCTCTCTCCACTTCCATAAGCCTCCTCCTCCTCCTGAAAGAAACCACGGCCCCTATTTCCCAACCCACCGCGACTTCGAACCACCTCAGCACCATCCGACGTCCCCTGCCCCTCTCGATCCCCTAGAAAAACTGTGAGTCTTTTCTTTTGTTATTTTATTTGCTTTCATCAATTTTAATTTTCAGTTTTTTTTAGAATGGCAAGAAAAAGTTTAGATTTGGTTTCATATTTGAAAAAGAAATGATTTTTAAATGGAAAAATATAATTTGTGCGGTTAGAAAAATATGGTTTTATCATATAAATAACAACAGAAAGGTTTGTTTATGTTTAAAAATAAAATGAAAAGACGATATTTTTAAAAATGAAAGGACGATATTTTAAAAAATGAAAAGACGATATTTTTAAAAATGAAAAGACGATATTTTTAAAAATGAAAAGACGATATTTTTAAATATGAAAAGACGATATTTTTTAATATTGAAAAGGCGATATTTTTAATATTGAAAAGGCGATATTTTGATACGATGAAGAGTTATATTTTTATAACATGAAAGTTTATATTTTTAATAACAAAGAGATTATTTTGTTAGAATAGTATGAAAGAAATGATTTTTATATATTGAATAGCAAAGTAAAAATTCGATTTTAATATATTGAATAGCGAAGTAAAAATTCGATTTTTATATATTGAATAGCGGAGTAAAAAATCGATTTTTACATATGTAGTGGCTACGGGCGACGAAAGTGATGAAAGGCGAGCACGGTAAAGATGTTCTACATAGGAAGTGCTGTGAAGTTGGAATAGCTATTGGTGAGAATTTCTCACTCTTTAATTTCTTTTTCTAGTTATATATATATATATATATATACTAGGATGCAGACGTTGTTTAGTAGCACCCGACATAATCGTCCACAGACCATGGACTTGTTTGTTTGGTTGTGTAGTGGGTTTGATTATTTGGTTTGAATTGAGTTGTTTGGTGAAATGGAATGGATTTGATTGATGTGTGAATGGCGTGGGCCTTCACTAGACCGGGGATAAGGCTAGGCCTCGTCCCGTTTCTAGTATCGTGTCGTTATGCCGCCAAAATTTTCTAAAATAAGTTAGAAAAATAAAGATATCATTTTATTTAATAAATGAACCGAATAAAATATTTTATCGTTAAAAATATAATTTTTAACGTGAATATGAATATAGTGAATGTGAATAAATAAATATTCATTTACAAACCGGACAGTTTGTTTATGTACATTGATTTGACTGACATTGATTGGGACGATAAATTTTACACATCGCCCAACTACACAAATAAAATTCTGTGTTTGATTGTTTGAAACCCCACACGGGTATTGGGATAAAATACGGCATACACTAATCCCAATAATTAGTTGTATGTCGATCGATTGATTGACAGGCTGTTATAAGCGTTAGATATCTATATTTGATGCTTATACAGTGTAGTGCACTTTGGATGATGGTTGATTATTTATCGTTGCTATTATATACATGTGTTGTATGGAATCCATTTAATTAACTTTATATGGTAATTGATTGGGCCTCATTCCAATTTAGAAAATAAAGAATATTATAAAATAAAGGTTCATGTGTTGACAGTACTCATCCGTTGAGATTAGTCATGTGTTGAACGAAATATTTTAACAATAGAATTTACATCTTTATTATATATAGAATTAGAAACTAACTTCTTTGTAAAATAAAGGTTCTTGTGTTGACAGTACTCATCCGTTGAGAGTAGTCATGTGTTGAACGAAATATTTTAACAATAAATTTTACATCTTTATCATATAGAAATTTTGAAACTAACTGGAAAATAGATAAGATGAGTAGTCTCCTGGATGTTGATCTGATGTTGGTTTCGGCCTTCGGGGTTAATATTCAGGGAATCGTTCTCTTACCAATTTACAGTTGGAGTCTGATTTGAAATCAAACGATAGATACCATAATTTTTATAAAATATATTAAATAACAAAAATAGTCACACGTGGACAGTACTCATCCATTGAGATTAGTCATGTGTTGACAAAAATATAGATTCACATATTGAATAGGATGAATATTCATTTGTTGAATAGAATAACGGAATTATTGAAATATATAAAGCCGTGTTGATTAGAGATGCGCTATTTTGACGCGAACAGTATTTATATCGATTATATTCGTTTTTATAATTCGAATTGAATTGAAAAGAAAACGAATTTGAATTGAATTGAATAGAAAACGAATTTGAATTGAATTGAAAATGAATTGAAATAGAATAAAAATCAATTCGAAATGAATTCAAATTGAATTGAAATTTGAATTAAATTGAAATGAATTTTAAAACGAATTAATAAGAAAAAATTAAATTTTGATTTGAATTGGAAACGGAAGTTGAAATTGTTTTGAAACGAATTGAAAACTATTTATAAAGTTTGTTTTAAATAGCAATCGATGAAATATATATTATATATATAATATATATAATATAATGGCCTGAATAGAACGCGCCGCGCCGCTGCAGTTCGCGAATTTCGACCATTTATTTCGAACGGACATTACGGGATATCCGACCGTCGGATTCTCCTAAAACCGGGACCTTTGGGTTCGTATCGAAAAGAGCTTTCTGACGAATATTAGAAATTTGAAATCTAACGGATGGATTTGGAGATACGCCCAAATAAAATTTGGAAAAGGTCGTTGTAAGTGCAGTTCGATGGCCGTTGATGGAAATCGACTGTACGGGCCTTGATAAAATTATTAAAAATAGTAATAATTTGTATAAAATTATAAGAAATGATTTGGGGAAAATTGGGATGAAAAACTCCATATTTGAAAAGATAAAAATAGATTTTTCTCGAAATGAACTAGTTTTGAACTAAAATTAAAACCCATTTATTTTTAAATAAATAAATTGGATTTGAAATGGGTTGTAAATAGAATGTGATTTCGGTTTATCATGAATTGTGTTTTAAATGACATTAGTTCTTTAACCCAGAAAAAGGAGTTTTAAAGAATCTGCAATTAGATTGAAATGTGAATTGATAATTTAAATTATCAAATTTGGAAAATGAGCGAGAATGGAGTATCACCAGTTTTGCTCCAAAGCGATAGTTAAATCTTTAATTAGATTTGAACGTGAAATGATAATTAATTTTACCGATAACACCGTGGTGTTAGATATGGAGTATTACCAGTTTTGCTTCATGGGATGAATAGGTTGGGATTGGGAAATAAAAATAAATAATTACTCCGGTGTGGTTCGCTAATCTCAACTAGTTTGGAAAACCATAATTTGGTTTGAAATGACATCCAAAGGAAGATTAAAGAATAAATTTTAGAGAATTTATCTTGGATAAAATTAATGGGAACCTTTCCCTAAGAATTGAGATTTAGAAACTAGTTGTAGGTTAGTTAAGAAGAATGGTTTCCTAGGTATTGATCTGATGTTGGTCTCGGCCTTCAAAGTTAATATTTGGGGAATTGCTCTCTTACTGATTTACGGTTAGTGACTAATGAATTGGAATGAGGTGTATGTTGTGTTTGTGTAACATTTGTTTTCAATATACGCGGGTTGTTCGGAAAGGCCGGGTTTATACCCATTCTGAATAACCGATTCGACGATAAGTCGAAGATGAAGACGGTGGTCGAAGACCGGAAGTCTTCACATCGTTTGGATAATTACTGACGATCCTGATTGGGCTGTACACCCAAGAGGATGGAAATAGTTGGTGGTCATCCAGACGTACTTGGAGATCGATGGATATGCGAGGAAAGTGCCTCCGGTTTCGTTCAGACCCAGAATGAACTTGTAAATGGATTGTGTTTCTGACATTGGACTTTATTCTGTGTTGATTGATCTCTATTAAATATACATCTGTTTGGCGGCGGAGAATTTATTCTCTTGCTTAACGCCCTTCTCTGAGACGTACGAGCTCAGAGGTTGTATATCGATGGACATCAGTCGCATGGCATGAATTGCATGTGTGGCATACTGAGTTGCATAGATCAAGGCTTCTGTTGAAAAGCAAAGTCTTGTGGTTGATGATCAAAACACGGCCTACGTGGCATAGCTTTGTGCATAGCGTGGATTCGCGAGCCTCACACCTCGGTATGAGTTAAAAACGGGATAAGGATTGCAGGGAGAGCACGACGTTTCTTTC
The DNA here is from genome assembly GCA_030737875.1 of Allium sativum. Lineage (NCBI taxonomy): Eukaryota > Viridiplantae > Streptophyta > Magnoliopsida > Asparagales > Amaryllidaceae > Allium > Allium sativum. Next base: position 789,881,204 of record CM060924.1, read on the forward strand.
TATCTTTGGTGGTGTCAGTGACTTACCAGCCCTGACATTTATATACTTTCAACCTATGTGGTTGTTGGATGAGGCGCCTCGATTTTAGGTCTGTAAGGACCGGCAAACGTGTGTTCAGGCATAACTAATCCTCTAACGTAAGTGAGGACCGGCCCTGAAGATCCAGGATTGCCCAGAGTGTGTAGTGCTGGGACATTTGCTAGAGTGTCTCGAAGCGGAGAGGAGCTTTCCCCTTGCCTCGACTAATGACAGAAATCAAATTTCCAATACATGTATTGCGGTTTTAATAGTAGAACTAGTATGGCGACATAGTGGTATGGGGCACTTATGCCGTCTATGATTTATATTTATGATTGAAATTGTTTTGACAATATACACTTATTATAGTATCAAATGATTTGTTTTAAACGTACCAAGCATGTTTGGCTATTATAAGGTAAAACCCTATCCTCCGGCTTGCGTTGCATTGTGTGATGGGACCTGGGTCTTATAATAGCTTCATTTTTCGAAAAAGCATTGCGTTGTTTATTCTATGCACTGGTATTCTTGGGAGGAAACCCGTTCCGTGTTATACGGCATGGTCCCTTGAATTACTCTCTTTTGAAGTAAAGTTTTAAATAACTATTTTAGTTCTCACACCAGTCACATGACTGACCTGGAGTTTATTGTTTTAACCTAAACTCTGGGTGCCCCTATTTTCGACACGGGCAGCTAGTAGTTTTGGTTTTGCAGATTTATATTCACAGAATCCTGATTTACAGTTGGAACGATGCTCGGAAAGCTCTGTATCCGTGTATTACTTTCAGTTGTGCTTTGTATTATTTCCCGCTGCTATGTAATTTATTGTAATCTCTGATATTTATCGAATGTAATTTATTCATTTATACTCTGTATATTCTTGTATTCTGATGGAATTGTTGTAATAACAATGAAATGTTCTTCCGTCTGCGTTCTGATTCGTCGTGTTCTCAAAACGATCAGGGGTTTCGAACGGTCTAGATCGGTTTAACGTTTGATTCGGATCGTGCGAAATTCCTTGCCGTCACATTTATGTCCAACCAACATACTCTCATTCACACATTTCAATCCTAGAGTTTTGCAAGAGAATGGTAGAATCTGCAGAGGAGAAGGATGGGTAAGTGATTGAGAATGTAGATATTTTCGTTTCCCCTGATTATAAGATTGTGGTCGACGCCATGGCCAGATGAGTGATGGAACTTCGAGGCATGGAAATGATGTTTCCTTTTCAGAATGTTCAAGAAGTGATTGAGGACAGAATTTAGCAGCATTTTGTGGTTTCCCAGATTGGATCCCCTCTATGTTGGCAGCTATGACGTATTTATAGGTGAGCTCCCCACAGGAAATGATCTGAAATCTGTATATGCAGGCTGCGGGTTGCTCATCCCATTAATTGCAATCATACCCCTGCCTACCTGTAGCCATCTGTCCTTAACTGTATCCAGTTGTCGAGTGCGAGCGATTCCATAGGACCGAGTGCTTCGGATAGCTGAGCGAACGACTTTATAGGAGCGAACGCTTTGGGTTGCTTTATAAGAGCAGAATACGGGACTGGAATCAATTCTCCTTTGTACCCTGCGCGACCGACCTTCTTGGCTCGAGAGCATTCATCCTTTTGCCGCCTTTATATGGCATCGTTCACCCTTATGGCTATGTTGTGAGGTCACGCCCGCCTGGCGACTTGCTTTATTTTGGTATTTGGTTGATTGTCAAATATGTCATATAACCTTGACACCTTTGTTGAGTCGCACTACTCATAATGTATTGTACCTCCACTCTCGATCGCGTTGGGCAATTGTCTTGCCTTGAACTTGGTATTTGGGCACTGTCCTGCGCGGTTGCTTCCTGCCCTTTATGAGTCGCTCAAATGCTTCGGTCAAAACTGTGCGCGATCGACCCTGAAGGTGTTCGTTCTGTAGTTCCTGCTCAGATCTAATAACTCACTATGCGTATGGATTTTCTGAGGGATTAACAACAACAATGGTAATATTCAGTAAAATTTGTAGTTTAATTTTGCTCATATGGTTTCAAAGTAATTTAGATCGGTAATTGTTGAATGTGGTTTTGTATGTAGTAAAAGAATTTTACTTATTTCCCAACGTAATATGGATATCACATAGATAATAACAACCAATCAATAAGTTACATAGATAATAATAATATGTACCATTTCAATGAGGCCAAGGAAGAATAAAACCTGGAAATCTTAAAGCTAACATATGTTTATATGTCCTAAAGGTCGTATTATGATATCATGAATTCTGAAGAACTTAGCAATTGGCTCTAGTATCTAGCTTATATTATAAATAAAAAAGGAAGGAGTACACATTTTTATCCAAGATCCAATCAGTTTAAAGGTTTGATTGGATGTATTTCTAAATAATCATTGTTTCACGATTAATTGTAGGCTTAGAGATAAAAAAGTGAGAAAATAAACAATTTGTATAAAATTATAAACTGATAAAGCTTCCCGAGTGGAATAGTAGCTTAGCACTGAAATAAAAGGCACCATTCTTAATAAATTAACAATTATAAAGCTCAAATTTTTATTAACCAATCTAGCACATGATAGATAGAAGTAAAACGAATTATTGAAATAGTAAAGTATAAATGCATTATGTTAGAGACATTATAGGTAAATATACAGATGTTACAGAAGGTACATAAGAAAATGTAATCATCATGAGAACATTACAAGCATCGTACAAAGTAGAAGAACTTGATCATAATGAGAGCAGTATTAGTAATCATAAATTAGAGTAGATATACTTGTACAATATAGGAAATTCCTTGAAAAGTATCAAACATGACTTAGAATTATATTTTATTGGACTTGTAAAGATATAAACAAAAATCCTATAGCGTTTCATATTGATACCATGACATATTATTTACTATCAATACAAAAGTCATTGTTCGAATAAAATTACATCATATGATTTTTTTACCTTTTATACAATGGTCGGCTTACTGCATATGTTGTGGGTTGGAAACCTTTAGATATTCCTATAACACATTAGTGACCGTGAACTCAATTATTTTTGTTGGTAAACATATGGATATACACACATAGACATACGGGTATAATGTGTGTTTGAACTAAGCATTGAAATCAATGAACACTTGGAATTCATAATTCACATGAGTCAGATTGATTGTGTGCTTGGACATCTGAATTGCTCAGGATCAAATACGGATGATCATATGAAACCATGAACAGTTGGATTCAACATAATGGTGCTTTGGAACAAGATAGATACTCAAAATTGAGTTAAGTGTCGTATTGGTAAGACTCCCATGATGGATCGGTAAGACTCCCATGAGGGATCGATATGTATCTGATATTCAAAATTCGGTAGTTGTTTAGTATTTTTGTCATAACTTAAGCTCAGTATATCAGAATGATGAAACACCAATTGGAGGTGAAAGATAATAAAACTTTGATTTATCCTAGGAATCTTATCCCTACTGTGCTTTCCCTAGGGATCGATACTATTCCTATTTGCATGACCAAATACACAGAACTCCAAAACTTGCACTTGTTTAGTAATGCAGCCATAACTTAAGCTCAGAGTATCAGAATGACGAACAGTCAGTTGGAGGTAAAAGCTAACGTATAAATCCATTTATCATAGTATTCCCAGCCCTTAAGGAGCTATCTATACCCCATAGGGATCATTATTAATCCCTGTTGAGTGATCGGATACTCAGAATGTTAAAACCCTAGAACTCGACACTTGTTCGGTGTTTCAGCCATAACTTGAGTTCATAGTATAAAATTGAAGGACCATCAGTTATAGTGAAAGCTAACTAAACATGGGATCTACCATAAGGATTGCATCACATTTTGTGCCCTAGGAATTAGTACAGATCCTTATAAAGTGATTCATAGTGATCCCTAAAAGAGGGTGCGACCCCGATGCCACATCATGGGTCAGATCATACCTCCTTGTTGGGGTTCCTTATGTGATTTGTGGTTGATTTGACCACTTCTCATGCCTGTAATTACACCTTTGTGAGCGCTGAAAAAAGGATTATCTCTTCTCGCATTCAAACTTTGCCAAGCCCTGAATACTACTTAAACCACTTGTTTCTTCAATCATACACAACTAATTGTACTTGTAATCAATAGTATAATCAATCGATTACTTCAAGTGGATGTAGGCCAATTTTTGTCGAAACATTATAAAAGATTATGTCACCTTTTTCGTTATTATTCTATCACCATGCTATGATCTGCGACTGCATTATGATTATTTTTTGATTTGCATACGAATCAGGTGTGGGATTTGATTGGTCAAAATCAAGTGTTACATTTTAGCGCATCAGAAAAGGGATGATTACTCGATTTTCTACACTCATGAAGTGATGGAAAGAAAGAAGAATACTGAAAAGCAACCATAAGGAGGAAGTCAGAAGGCTTCTTCCACCGGAATCCTTCGTTGTACTTGACAAAGGAGGACATAGACGAGGTGGTCAACACTCTATAAATCAACCTCGAAACACTAGGAAACTTTACTTAAAAGATAAAAATCTGACTGCAAACTCAAAAAGTTCCTCAATTAGGTTGAATAACCTTCTTAACCATAAATTTTGAATCTGACAGCTGGAGCTAGACCCAGCACTACAAGACTTCTTCACTTGGGACTAGGGGAAACTTTCCCTACACTTGGAAGGTCAGTACCGACCAGACAAAAGGGATTGATACCAATCTGATAGGAGCAACGGGAAATCTCAACGGCATGGATAACACAACATTCATTCCTATTTTGGATTTAAATTAGGATTTGGATGTGGAAACGAGGCATGCACAAGCTTGGACTTTTAACGATATGCTCTAATGCTCCAATAACTGGTGTAGGAACTGGAAATTGGCATCAACTACTCTGTGGAAACAATCACATCATGGAGATGATTCGTAAGATCTCGAGAGATGGACTATCCAACTCCAAATTAGAATGGAATCGAAGTTCATTCTCTTAGAACATCCAGAAACCACCAGACTTCAAACTACCAGTGTTGGAAGCTTATGATGGCAGGGAGGATCATACCACTCATCTGATGCGATATTCTAGCACATAGAAGTGATTGAGGTATCAACGATGTCATTGTGAAGTGATACCCCTTCTATCTATTGAACTTTGTCGATATGTGGTTTAGGTAGTTGGAATTGAACTTTATCAGGAGCTTGAGAAACCAAGTTAAGAAATTAGTTGAATAATCCTGGGTCCACATCGCTGGACCAAAGAACATGATGACGCTCACAACCATCGTAAAGAGGATCGGGTAAAATCTATGCAAACTCCTGGAGCGTTTCACTGCTGCAATGGCTTTCGTGGATCAACTTGTTCCATCCATGGTCTTAATGGCTGCGTATCCAGCGTTTTGGATAACTCATAGTTCATGATTTCATTAGAAAAGGACTCCCCACGACATCTTGGGGACTTCTAACCTGAAGATGACAGATTCCTCTGGTAGGAAGACGCGAAGGTTGATCGTGAATCTCTTCAAGTAAATTACGTCAAGGGAAAGGAACTATCCAAACCGTAAAAACAAAAAAGAGAAACGAAAAGCTAACAATGATCCATACCACTTGAACCAAATGAGAAAAGGGCCAAAATAAGACTCTTGTACGTGGTTGATTGCGAATCAAGAACAAATTTTCATGGACATGAAATGTGATAACCCCAAACTTCCACGAAATGAAAGTAAGGAATAATCATTTGGAATACAACATAAATACAATAATACAGATCACAGGTACAACATAGCATAGGAAAACTATAGAATAACAACATCATAGCAGCGGAAATATGAATGTCATCAACCACAAAATTCCACAGTCATAGAGTCCTAAATTATTACATCAAGTTTGAGCAAAAGGAAATAAGTTTTCAACTTCAAAATAGAATAACTGGAAATAAAATAAGTTTGGATGTCTCAAAGTCTAAAGATAAAATGCAACAAAAGATAAATGATAGATAGTCTTCATAGCTCCAAATCATCACCTCAACTAAGCAACTCCAAGAAAGCTCCAAAGACAACAACTCCAAGGAAAGTGAAACCTGTTACTTGGCTGCTCGTGTGGAAAAGAGGGCACCCGAGTTTGCAAAGGTGAAAACAAACTACGAGTCAGTCATGGGACTGGTGTGAGAATTCTTAACTACTCTAACTAATAGTAATAAGGCAAATCCAAAGACCATGCCGCTAACGCGGAACGGGTTTATTTCAATGGATCGTCGTGCATAATTTAAGGTGACATAACAAATAAATAAGTAAATTGTAAACAACGCAATGCTTTTGGAAAAATGGAATCACCATAAGACTCAAGTCCCATCACACAATGCAACGCAAACCAGAGGATAGAGTTTTACCTTATGATGATTAAACATGCTAAATACGATAAATACGAATCTACTATTATCATTAGTGTATATAAAAACATTTCAAAATAAATGTATCAATCTTGGGAAGCATAGCTACCATATAATATGCCTCCATACTAGTAATACAATCAAGTGCGTAGGGTCATATTGGAAATTTGGTTTTCCATCATGAGTCAAGGCTAGGAACGATCTCCTTACCGATTCGAGACACTCTAGCTAATGTCTCAGGATCCCCCGCAATGAACCCTTGGAAAGTAGCAGGGCCGGTCCACACATACGATTTTGCGGATTTGTTATTCCTGAACACACGTTTCTCGTTCCTATAGGACCTAATATCCGAGGCGCCTCATTCCATCATCCACATAAGTAAAATGTCGGGCCGTGTAAAACCCAAACACCACTTCTAGCTACAAAGAAACGTGCTGCTCTACATACGTTCCCTTGCTCCGTTTTAGATTCAACCGGGTTGTGAGTCTCGTGAAGCTACGTAATACACAAAGCTATTCTTATTCAAGCTGTGCTTTGATCGTCACCACAAGGTTCTGCTTTTCAACAAGAAACCTTGATCATTGCATCTTGGTATGCCACACTGTCAATCCATACCATACAATCGATCTTTTGCCAAAATATATAAAAGGGTGTTAAGCAAGAGAATAAATTCTCCGCCACCAAACATTCATGCACTCGACAGAAAATCAATAAATATGCTATAAAGGAGTACGATGTCGGAGACGCATTCCATTTGTAAGCCTGTTCTGGGTCTGAACGAAACTAGAGATACTCTCGTCTCGTATGTCCAGTACGGAAAGGAGGTACCCGCATATCCGTGAAATCAACATGTGAGTTTGGCCAATTACCCCGAACCTTGAATTGGGAGAAAGTCAATTTAGGGTCTTGATCGTTGTCCATTCGAGGAAAGATTTATGGTCTTCATTCGCCGTCTTCACTCGATCTTTAACGTTGTTTGATTATTAGCAATGAGATTAACTCGGACTTTCCAAATAATTCTCGCATATATAATTTGAGAAAACCCATTTCATGTCGTTATATTATTTTATAACGATTTATTTCTTACCTTAATTATTTAAAATAATTAAATCTTTAATTAACGACGCTTCGGGTCAAAGGAGCGACCCTGGCGCTGTTTTCAACCACTTTTTATTTACACATTTCTCAAAATCTAACCGTTGGATTTTAATGTAGTTTATATTGTTGGAAAGATCTTCCCAAAGCGGTCCTAACGGGTTTCGTTTTGGGAAAATCCGACGGTCGTATATTTTGATATAGTTGTTTAAAGGTACGACTTCAAAACGCGAACTACCGCGCTCGATTCGTTTAAATTTATTTATATTTATATATAAATATAAACCATTAACCATAATAACGTCGTTCAATTTAATAACGAGCTCAACATCTACCGATACCCATTCATTTTTAATTTATTTAAAAACGAAGATAATATTTCAACCTCTAAATACATTCTTTTATTATTTACATAGAAATGTAAATATATTACAATGTTGAATTCCATTCTTTTATCACAATGCAAAACCTCCCTTTTTTAATTACAATATAAATTGTAACTAACATTATAATGTAGAATTTCTATCCTTTAATTACATTGTAAAAAATTTCTTATTAATTACATTAAAAATGTAATTAACATAATGGTGAAAAATCTCATCTTTATAAATCACATTAAAAAAGTGATTTTAATTACACCGTCAAATTCTACTTTTTAATTACGTTGAAAATGTAATTAATATTGCATGTCAAGTCTTGTTTTCAATTTACAATGTAAAATCCTAATCTTTAATTACATATAAAAATGTAATTTTATTTTCAATGCAACCTCTTATTCTTAATTTACATATAAAAATGTAATTTTAATTTACATGTAAATTCTATTTCTATAATTACATATAAAAATGTAATTCTATGCGGTATAAATTTCATGTCTTTGTAATAACCTAATCTTTTTATTTACGATGCAAAAATCTAATCTTTTTATTTACAATGCAAAAAAAAAATTCATCTTTTTATTTACAATGCAAAAATCTAATCTTTTTATTTACAATGCAAAAATCTAATCTTTTTATTTACATTGTAAAAAAAATCATCTTTTTATTTACAATGCTAAAATCTAATCTTTTTATTTACAATGCAAAAATCTAATCTTTTTATTTACATTGTAAAAATCTCATCTTTTTGTTTACATTGCAAAAATCTAATCTTTTTATTTACGATGCAAAAATCTAATCTTTTTATTTACAATGCAAAAAATTTCACCTTTTTATTTACAATGCAAAAAATCTAATCTTTTTATTTACATTGCAAAAATCTCATCTTTTTATTTATATTGTAAAAATCTCATCTTTTTGTTTACAATGCAAAAAAATTCATCTTTTTATTTACAATGCAAAAATCTAATCTTTTTATTTACATTGCAAAAATCTCATCTTTTTATTTACATTGTAAAAATCTCATCTTTTTATTTACAATGCAAAAAAATTCATCTTTTTTATTTACAATGCAAAATCTAATCTTTTTATTTACATTGCAAAAATCTAATCTTTTTATTTACATTGTAAAAAAAAATTCTTCTTTATATTTACAATGCAAAAATCTAATCCTTTTATTTACATTGTAAAAAAATATTCATCTTTTTATTTACATTGTAAAAATCTCATCTTTTTGTATATAATTTTCATGACGGTGTAAATTTCTATCTTTTTAAATTACATTAAAATTGTAAATTTTATTCTAATGTCTAATTCTTCTTTTTAATTACATTAAAAATGTAATTTTTGTTTCATGTCGAGATCTTGCCTTTTAATCACATTGAAAATGTAATTTTTTTTTTCATGTCGAGATCTTGTCTTTTAATTACATTGAAAATGTAATTTTTGTTCTTTCATTTACAATGTAAAAGTTCCTATCTTTTTAATTACATTAAAAATGTGAATAACATTACATTTCAAATAAAATTAAAATAAATATTTTCATACCGTTAACATTCTCACTTTTATTTTCAATAAAAATTGAATCTTTTCATACCGTTAACATTCTCACTTTTATTTTCAATAAAAATTGAATCTTTTCATACCGTTAACATTCTCACTTTTATTTTCTATAAAAAATGAATCTTTTCATTTTAAATAAGCAAACCAATTCAAGATCTATGAATTATACCAAAAGTTAGATCTTTACTCTAATACAGGATATGTATGTGAACTAAATAAGATAGATCTGCATAACAGAAAGGTAGATCTAGGGAGTAGAAGCATGGTTCTATATTTTAGATCTAACTAGAAAGGTTTTAATTGACATTCATGTGTATGAAACAACATATGATTTCAGATCTATAATTATCAATAACTAGAAATGTGGTCATACACATCCCAAAACAAATCAACACATAATCATAACATCACAAATCAGATTACTTATATATACAGCATGATTTATGAACAAGCAATATAATTAAATTAATTATTAATTATTTGAATCAGAATACTCACATTGATTTAAGCAGAATTAAAAATCCAAATAAATTCAGAAATTGTCCCAATCCCTTTTTAAAAGTCGTACTCGTAGTCACGGTTCTCTCGGATCTGAAATTTTCCAGTTTGGAGTTTGTATGAATTAATTATCCATTTTTAATCAACAATTACTTTTTACAACTGCAGTTGCAACAGAAATAAGCAACACAAATCTGATGGAATTTCATACCTAAATTTTCAGTTTTGGTTCAAATCTTTGATCAAATCTTTCAGAAGATATAGGCAATGGTTTTCAGAGAGGTTTGCGCGACGTCGGAGGTCTAGGAGGGGGGAACGATCGCCGGGGAGATGGGGGGTCGCGGCTGCGTCTGTGGGGCCCAGCACATCTCGACGACGGTGGTGTTTAGGGGTGTGGGGCGGCGGCTACATGTGTTGGGGGCTGCTGATTTTGGTATGGACGCGAAGAGCACGAAAATCTGTTCGAAAAGTTGTACTACGGCGAAAAATTTCGTTGAGAAACGAAGAAGGAATCAAAGCTTGAAGTTTTGAGGCTTTATGGGTTAGGCGGCTTGAAATGAGAAGGAAGAAGAAGCACTGTTCATCCGTATTTATAAACATATTTTCTTTTTATTTATTTATTTAAATCCGAAATTAGGGTTTTTCCGTCCGATCTCCAAACGGAGCCCGACGACTGTCGAACATTATGTTTTGATGTCTTCTGAACGCGATGGCGCTAGTGCTGAAGTCTAATTCTGAAGTTTACAGCATGTTTCTTTTATTTTTAAAATAAATCTTTAATATTAAATTCAAACTACTTTTTAATCTTACCGGGGTCACATACGAACTCATACAAATCTAGAAAAATTATTTCTGGCATTGTTTTGACGATACGGTCCTAACAAAATTAATTTCGATGAATTCTGAGACTATTTGAAAAATCGCCTTTTTTCAAGTTGATTAAAATTAACCGAGATTGACCAAACTGAAATCTTTTTGCCACGGTCACAAATTAATTCTAAAAATTATGAAAAATTAAACTTAGCAATAATTTGACATTCTGAATCCAACAAAAGTGGTTTCGTCGAAAACAGAGGTCGTTTGAAAAATGGCTATTTTTAATATTAAAATATATAGAAATTCTATAGCGACTATTCTGAAATTTCAACTGGCCATAACTTTGGATTCCTACTATGAAATTTCGATTTTTTGGATTCGTTGGAAAGATATTTTTAAATAGATTCTAATATTTTTGGTTTCACCAAAATCCGATATATTCTGCATCCTACACAATCAGTCAAAGTTTAGATTTGACTTTTCAAACTACCGTGCTATTTCTAATTCCTTTTATAATTAAATTGAATATATTCGTAATAACTTCGATTAAAATAAATTTCTAGTCGTTATTATTTGAAATAATTTATTTCAAATATTAAAAATCCCTTGAAATTTCTAAAATAAAAATTTTAAATTGGCCCCAAATTCCGGGTTGTTACAATCTCCCCCGCTTAAGAACTTTTCGTCCTCGAAAAGGGAGAAGGAAAAATAGAAGAGTAGGAACCAACACAGAGAATGCAAAATATCTTATGCGTACCTCAAAATAAAATCTAATCGGAGATATCCACTCTGCATTTGGGATAGGCCTGTTTGATACACTCCTCAGTTTCCCAATTGCAGTCTCTAGGATCACTACTCCATTGCACTTTGACTAGGTTGATTTTTTTTATTTCTCAGCTCTCTAGTCTCTTTGCCAATAATTTTCTGTGGCTCGCTTCTCACTGCAAGGCTTGGGGTAATCTCCAAATCTTATTGTGCAGCTTCTTCCACAACCAGATCTGGATCATGAATATGCCTCCGAAGTTGAGATACATGGAATACGTCGTGCACCCTAGACAACCAGTCCGGCATCTGAATTCTGTAAGCTAGGGTACCAATCTTTTCAAGAATAGGAAAGGCTATCCAAAATGGATTACACCTCGCATTGGAGCAACTTTCAAATAGACATAGTCACCCACTTCAAAAGCCAACTCTCTTCTTCTTATATCTGCATAGCTCTTTTGTCTACTTTGGGCGGCCAATAATCGCTTCTTAATATAGTCAACTTTGTCTGAAGCTTCTCGAACCATGTCTGGGCCCAAAACAAGACGATTTCCTTTTTCAACCCAGCATGCTGGCGATCTACATGGCCTACCATACAAGGCTTCAAATGGAGACATTTTCAAACTTGCTTGACAGCTATTGTTATATGAGAACTCAGCTAAATGCAAGAACCTCCAAAGATCCTCCAAAGTTGAGTATGCAAATTCGCAATAAATCCTCAAGGATGTGATTCACCCTCTCAGTTTGGCCATCTGTCTGAGGATGAAATGCGGTACTAAGGTTTAACTTCGTTCCCAACTCATTTTGGAATGCTTCCCAATATTTGCTAGCCAAAATAGGATCACGGTCGCTAACAATGCTGCTAGGAACTATGTTTAAAACAAAAGATTATTCATTTATTATTATTTAGAAAATAAAAAAAGTTCATTTAGATAATGATGAAAAGGAAAGATTAAATTTTATTACCCATGTAGTCTGACTATTTCTTTGCAATAAATTTGCGCCAAACTTTGAGCAGTTCTAGTGGACTTAACAGGTATGAAATGAGCGGTCTTGGTGAAGCGATCCATGATCACCAATATGCTGTCATTTCCTTACCTAGTACGGGCAATCCATCTATAAAATCCATGGATTTTTTGGTCCCACTTCCAATTTGGAACCTCCAATGGTTGCAACAATCCTGCCAGCTTTTGTTGATCGCTCTTTACTTGTTGGCATGTAGGACATCTACTTACATAAATGGATATATCTCTCTTCATAGATCTCCACCAAAACGTGTGCTTTAGATCCTGATACATCTTGCTCATGCCTGGATGGATGCTAAGCTTTGATTTGTGACTTTCATCCAAAACTTCCCTTATGAGCTCTAGTATATTTGGAACACAAATCCGCCCTTGCAGTCTAAGGACTCCCTTGCCATCTATTTGGAAGCTCGTGTTTTCACCTTCTTGAATATTATTAATAATTATTTGAATAAACTCATCCTCCTTTTGAAGAGCAACAATTTTATCAATCAAAGAAGGGGTAATGATGAGGCTTGCGACAATGGCATTCTTTCTACCGAATGCGTCTGCCACAACATTGGCTTTCCCCGGAGTATATAAGATGTCAAGATTGTATACCGCAAGAAATTATAGCCATTGTTGCTGCCTTAAATTCAAATCCTTTTGACCGAAGAGATATTTCAAAGATTGATGGTCTGTGAATAATTCAAACTTTTCACCCAAAAGATAATGTCTCCAAATTTTTTAAAGCAAAGACTACGGCCAACAACTCTAAGTCATCGACACGATAATTTTTCTCATGCGGCTTTAATTGAAGACTTGCATAAGTAACAACTTTGCCTCTTTGCATCAATACCGCGCCAAGACCACCACTTTGAGAAGCATCGGTGTAGACGGCTAAATCTTGATTGCCATCGATGATGGTAAGTACGGGAGCTATAACACCCCGTAAATCAGTTAATACTAATATTCACAAATGAAAGAATAATTAATTTCAAATATAAGAATATTGGGAAACGGGCTGCGCCATTGTGTTCGTCTCGGAAAAATACGCGAAATAGAGTCCGAAATTTTGTGAATCGGAGTTCGTATGACTGAGATATGGCCTCGAGAAGTTTCACGAAAAACTCAAATTTTAAAACAGATTTCAAAAACACAGAAATGGAGGCAGGCGGGAAAACTCCCGCCCAGACCAGGTCGACCTGGGGGTCGACTTGGGAGTCGACCTGGGGGGGGGCCAGGTCGACACTAGAGTCGACCTGGGTGTCGACCTCCCTGGTCGAGCCCAGGTGACCTGGGTGCATCTGGTTAGGTTTTCGGGCTGTGTTTTGAAGGCTGGACGAAATCTAATGGCTCTAATCTATTCTAGGGTAAATCTAATGGCCTAAATGCATCCTAACATCTATAAATAAGTGGGTAGACTCTAACCCTAAATCACTTGAAAAATTGGAGAGCTACCGACATGCCGTTGCCATGGAGTTCAGCATAGCCGTCACAAACTAAAGAAGAAGGAGAAAGCCTAGCCTACAACTAAATCTACTCAACAAACAAATTAAATCAAAGACTCTTTCTATTTCTCTTCTTTAGAATTGTGAGTATGCTGATTCTCACAATGTTATTATAAAATAATTCGATTAAGTTATGAATGGATCACAAGAAAGTGATATGAATTGTTATGTATTTGTAAATTATGTTGTGGATCTCTTGTTATGCTATTATGTTATCATATATATGTTGTTATGTTGTAGTGATTATGTTGTAAATAATCCTATGCTATGTCATATGTGATTAATCATGCTATGCTATGTTATAAATCATGTTATTCCATGTTGTAAATCATGCTATGCTATGTTGTAAATCATATCAAGCTATGTTGCAAATTATGATATGCTATGTTGTAAATCTTACATATGTTGTAGATCTCATATTATCACATATGTTGAAATACTTATGTTATATGATAATGATGTCATGTTAAGTTGTGTTGAATCATGCAAGTTGTAAAATCATGATGTTATCATTTATGCGAATTGGATCATGTTTAAAGTTTATGTTTTTTTATAATAGATCTTGATTATGGGAATTTGCCTATTGAGTTAGGTGTACCCATATACATGAATCTACAAATTAATTGGATCTTGAATATGGGAATTTGCCTATTAAGTTAGGTGTACCCATATACATGAATCTATGATTAAATGAATTTTGATTTTTGGGAATTTTCCTATTGTGTTAGGTGTACCCATATAAAACCATATTGTTAATGATGTTGATTCACACATGTCCAATACAAGTTTATGAAACTTGATCAAAATCATATTATGTGAATTATGAATAAGTTGACACCCTTAGATCCATGACATGTATAACCTTATGCAAGTTGTAATTTTGGATGTATGCAAGTTTCACCCCTGGTTAGGATTCATTTAGTCACATATATATGTTGTTGTTGTGAATATTTTCTTTTATGCTATGATTTAGACTAATCGGGTCTAGCATACATTTTGCGAATAAACGTTCAAACGTGGGGTAGGGGTAATATTAGGAAATTAATAAATTGGGGTGCAATTGATATGATTTTGCATGCCTTAAATGGATGTCCATAATTGAGTCAATTATGGACATTGCTAAATTTGGAATTAATTAATAATTCAAATAGGGAATTATTAAAATTGGGGAAAGTGGATTATTAATAATAATCAATGCTTAGGACACGAGGTTGGACCCGTTTGTGACGTAAACCCGCCCGGACCCGCCCGGCAAATCCAGTAGTCACAAATGTCGGCCCAATGTGAGAGGTCCTAGGCCCAAACTAAAGCATAACAGTTGTAAAGACACGAGGTTAGACTCTTTTATGGTATAAGACTGCCCGGACCCGCCCGGCAAATCCAGCTGCCATAAATGCCAGTCTAATGTGAGAGGTCTTTATGAGGTTGTGGCCTTAAAGAATTAAGAAATACTTAGCCAGATAATCATGTAAGGTGGGACATGGGGGTTATGTAGGTGCCTTGGGTGGCATGAGGAATCTAGTGGTTGCCTTTAGAGGCATTTGAAATACGATTAGACTTAACCAAATACACATGTAAATGAACATGACTAAGTGGGTTAAGTGGATGGACTAATGGGACAAGCTTAGGTGGAATGCTTGTGGGAAATAATGGGGGCCCATTTCAACCAGTATCCCAAAACGTATCTTTGTGGGCTCGACCCAAGTCGAGGACGGGACATGCATACTGGGTTTGACTATAAGAGGCCAAAACAGGGAGCGGTGGCAACGCAAGTCCAACGGGTTTCATATGCGTGTGTGGACCCGGGCTGGTAGGTAAAACGTTGTTGCATCGTGTAGGTATAAGCCTGTATCTCCGTTATATCGGGTTGCCACTTTAGGGGAATGATACACCCCACTGTGGGGCCAGCACGGGTATCTACGAGTAGGGAGCCGATCGAAAAATAGAAAGTGGGGTACACCTAGTGGAGATAGGGGCAGGCGGCACCTATGTAGTCAGCTAGGAGTACGTAAAGCCATTAAGAAAGTTTCTAAGTGAAGCTAAGTGGGATCAATCTTTAGGGTGACTGGTGTGGTGCAGTATAGTGTTTATCCTTTAGTATTTAGGAGCGCCTGTAACGTTTCCTTTAGCGATTGTCTATGTCCTTAATTTTCTCTTTCATAGACATTTCCTTGTTTTCCAGCTTATGCCTTAGTCCAGTTATTTTGATAATAGTATTGTAGAATTATCATACTCACTAGACTTTATGTCTGACCCCCTCTTTTCCATCATTTTTCCCCCTCCAGGTCCTCAGGTTGGACCCAGCTCTAGTGGAGCCTGATTGGATTGCTTATCTCTTTTGGAAAGCTAGGACTGCTGAAGTAAAGTCCAGCTCGTTATCTTCTTTAATGGCTATTTATGTAATGGGATTATGTATTTGTTTTATCAAGATGGATATTGTACTTGACTCTGATTTATGGTATTAAGATGTAATCAAACATGTTTTGACTTCTGCTGCAATGAAATAAAGTTTTTAATTTCCAAGTACTATCTTATATCTGTCTTGATGTAATTTTACTGTTCTATATTCACTTATAACCTCCATGGAAGTTAATGCATTCCCCTTGTGAGTGACATTAATGGACGTGGGGTGTTACACGTGGTATCAGAGCATAAGGTTACCAGAACAGATAAAATTTTTAGAAAAATATTTTTCTAAAGTATTTTTGGAAGAAGTGCTTTCAAAAACATGTTATTTAAAGAGAGTTTTTATGAAAAACATAATCCCAAATAGCCATATCCTTTTCTTTATCTTTCGATTTCTCCATTTTGAATCTTTCCTTTTTCGTTTCAGCATGGCTGAAGATCTTAATCTCCCAGAAGGTGTGACGGTTCCAGGGTGGTTTAGGAGATATTTGGAGGCTAGTGCCACCACTGCAGGCCCAGCAGATGTTCCTCCACCCCCAATTGCACCCATTCCTCCTCCTCCTCCTCGTGTTGACACTTTTGCAAAGACGTGCAAGGAATTTAAGGCTATGGGAGGAAAAACTTTTCAAGGGACTGAGACGTTTGTGGAGGCCAGAGACTGGCTTAAGGAGACTGAGGAATTGTTGGATATCTTTGAAGTGGAAGATGGGAGGAAAGTCCGTTTAGCTGCTTGGTTAATGAAGGGAGAGGCCTCGTTTTGGTGGGAGGTCACTAACGGGGAACGTCCGGTTGATTCATGGGCGGATTTCAGACGAAGGTTTGAGGCAAAGTTTCTTTCAAGGGCAGAGGAGAATTTAAATATGGAAAAATTCCTGACATTAAAGCAAGGGAGCTTATCAGTGAAGGAATATGTCAATAAATTTAATCAGTTAGCAAAGTTTGGCTTGGAGTTGGTGAACACGCCAGAGAAGAAAGCTTTGAGGTTCGTTAGAGGCTTGAATGAACCGTTGCAAGGGTTGGCTATGACCCACATCCCTATGGGAGCCACCTTTGAAAGGATAGTAGAAATGGCACTTATGCATGAGGATAAGGCAGTTGAAAAGAAGGGGGATCAGAAGAAACCCCAACAGCAAAATAAGAAGGGTGGTAAAAACAATAATGGCAAAGGAAAGAAGAGATGCTTCAATTGTGGGATGCCTGACCATCTCAGCAAAGATTGTAGAAAGAAAAAGAAGACTGGTTGTTTTCATTGTGGAGATGCGGGACATTTGGTGAAGGACTGCCCAAAGAAGGGGCAGAGGGCAGGGTCTACCTCGGGAGGACAGGTGCAGGCTCTTATGGCACCAGGGCAGGCAAGGGGGCAAGTTCAGGCTATTGCGGCCCCACCGCTGCAAGAAAGAGGTAGAACAATTTCTGTTGAAAGCTTAGTTTTTCTGTTTGATCATCCTGTCTGTACCTTATTCGATTCTGGCGCATCTCATTCGTTTATCTCTGCATCATTAGTTGAATTACTGCACTTGAACACCAGTTTAGTAGAGGATCCCTTGGTTGTTTCAAATCCAATTGGGGGTTCGGCTCATTTGACCATGATATGTTTGGATTTGAAAATCTCTATACTTAGCGTTGAATTTAGATGTGATGCTTATGTATTAGGCTTCACGGGCTATGGGCTAATTTTAGGAATGGATTGGTTATCTAGAAATGGGGCGATTCTTGATTGTGAAAGGAGAGTAGTTAGGCTTGTGACTCGCCTTGGTAATGCTCTCGACATCTTTTGTAATCCCATAAATTCCGCTATTCTAAGTTATCTTGAATCGCTTGACGCGTCTGTAGAGAATCTGCGATCGGTAGAGGTGGTCCGGGAATATCCGGATGTGTTTGAGGAGGTGAAGGGCTTACCACCAAAGCAGGAGATAGACTTTCGAATTTATCTTGTGGATAATGCTAAACCAGTATCTTTGCCAGTCCGCCACATGGCTCCTCGTGAAAGGAGGGAACTCAATAAGCAAGTGAAGGTGTTGCTTGAGAAGGGGTTCATAAGACGTAGTATATCGGAGTGGGGTGCTCCAGTAGTATTTGCCACAAAGGCGGATGGGTCCCTTAGACTTTGTGTGGACTATAGAGAACTAAACAATCTTACTAAAAAGAACCGACACCCACTGCCGAGGATTGACGATCTCTTTGATCAGTTAGTTGGCGCCTCAGTGTTTTCGCAGTTGGACTTAGCCACTGGCTTTCATCAACTGAGAGTGGCTGAGGATAGTATAGATAAGACTTCTTTTAGGACTCCTGACGGATTCTATGAATGGCTAGTGATGCCCTTTGGTTTGACAAACGCCCCCACATATTTTGTTGATTTGATGAGTAGGGTGTTTAGGGAGTACCTTAACAAATTCGTGGAAGTCTTTGTGGATGACATCTTAGTCTTTTCTAAGGATGAAGAAGAGCATGCCCTACATCTTAGGGAAGTGTTGGAAACCCTTCGAGCGCATAACCTTAAGGCAAAATTTTCTAAGTGTCACTTCTGGAGGAAAGAAGTACGGTTCTTAGGGCACGTGGTTTCCAAGGAAGGAATAGCAGTGGATCCCGCAAAGGTGGTGGCCATCCAAGATTGGAAGGTCCCTAAAAATGTAACCGAAGTAAGGAGTTTCTTGGGGTTGGCTGGCTATTATATGAAGTTTATCAAAGACTTCGCAAAAATATCAGCTCCATTAACACGGTTAACGAAGAAGAATGTGGTCTTTACGTGGGACGAAGATTGTGATGATGTGTTCCAACGTTTAAAGAGAGCCTTAACTTCAGCCCCAGTCTTAGTGCTGCCAGACGGGAATAAATCGTTTACCGTCTATACTGATGCTTGTGGGACGGGACTTGGCGCGGTCCTCATGCAAGAGGGAAGAGTAATAGCCTATGGTGGAAGGCAGTTAAGGGTGCATGAAAAGAATTACCCTACGCATGACCTTGAGTTAGCCGCAATTGTTTTCGCGCTTAAGTCTTGGCGTCACTATCTTCTTGGTGAGAAATTCGAACTGTTCACTGATCACAAATCATTAAAATACTTATTCTCTCAGAAGGATTTGAATTTAAGGCAGCAACAGTGGATGGAATTCTTAGCCTCCTACGATTTTGAAATAGCATATACCTCGGGCAAGGGTAACGTGGTAGCAGACGCCTTAAGTAGGAAAAGGTTGTCCTTGAGTCCGTTGTTTGTTGAACGACAAAGCCTAAAATTCATCTCCATGTTTGACTTTAGACCCTCCGTTGACCTAGTACCTGGTTTGTTAGCATCCTTGGAGGTTAGACCTACACTTCTAGAACGAGTTAGTGTGGCACAGCAAGACGACCCACAGTTGGTTGAGATAGTAGAAAAACTCAAAGGAGGGGAGTCGTCTAGCCATCTTCGTAGGTATACCCTAGATGATAAGGGTTGGTTACGAAGGGGTAATAGACTTTGTGTACCACAAGACGAAGACTTAAGGAAGGCCATTCTTGATGATGCTCATCGCTCAAAGATGACCATTCATCCCGGCGAAGTTAAGATGTACAAAGATATGAAGCGAGTTTTCTTTTGGGCCGGTATGAAAAGGGATGTGGCCGAGTACGTCGCTAGATGCTTGGTGTGCCAACGAGTAAAAGCGGAACAAAAGAAACCCGGTGGGTTGCTTCACCCATTGGAAGTTCCACTATGGAAATGGGAAAGCGTCTCAATGGATTTTGTGGATGGATTACCCAGATCAAGGAAGGGTAATACAGGGATTTGGGTTATAGTAGATAAACTTACTAAGAGCGCCCATTTTATTCCCGTGAAAAGTAAGAGGACTGCTTCGCGGTTGGCTTCTTTATACATTAAGGAGATAGTTCGTTTGCACTGTATTCCTTCTAGTATAGTAAGCGACCGTGATCCCATCTTCACTAGCGAATTTTGGAAGAGTTTACAAGAGGCGGTAGGGACTCAGCTATGTTTGAGCACCGCGTATCATCCTCAGATGGACGGCCAGACCGAGAGGGTGAATCGTATTCTAGAGGATCTTTTAAGGCTTTGTATCCTAGACTTTGGGGGTACATGGGAAGAGCACCTTCCGTTGGTAGAATTCGCATATAATAATAGCTTTCAGTCTAGTATTGGCATGGCACCTTTCGAAGCTCTTTATGGAAGGCCTTGCCGTTCGCCTACATGTTGGTGGGAATCTACCGATAAAATCCTACTTGGGCCCGATATGGTTAGGGAAACCTCGGAGAGGATTGATTTGATTCGAAGGAGGATGAAAGCAGCACAAGATAGGCAGAAATCGTATGCTGATAAGAGGAGGACAGATCTTGAGTTTGACATTGGGGACATGGTTTTTATCAAAGTATCTCCGTTACGGAATGTTGTTCGCTTTGGGTCCATAGGGAAATTAGCGCCAAGGTTTGTAGGGTCGTTTCCTATAAAAGACAGGATTGGGAAGATGGCGTATAGGGTGGAGTTGCCTGAGAAACTTAGTGGAGTACACGACGTATTCCATGTATCATATTTGAGGAAGTGTTTGCACAAGACCGCGGAGGTGGTAGAGCCGAGCTTGCTTAAAGAGGTGGAAATAGAGCGTGATGCAACAATTAGACGAGCTCCTACATGCATTCTTGGGTCGGAGATCAAAAAGTTGAGGAATCGAGAGGTCAGACTAGTTAAGGTGCAATGGGGAGATGATGAGAGCAACGCTACTTGGGAGACAGAAGAGAAGATGCGTCCGTTGTACCCTTTTCTTTTTTAGGGTATGTATTTTAATTTCTCCTTTATCGCTTAGCTTATCTTATCTTTAGTATGTCCTCTCATTAGTATCTTTGACCTTTAGTTAGGATAATCCTATGGTTGAAACATGTGTTTGAGACATGTTATGTATGATGGATGCAAAATGGATGCAAGTGGTTGCTAGTGGTTGCTCGTGGATGCATATATACACACACTTTAGGCACTAGATCGGCTCAGTCACTACATATTGCATATTGCATAAATGAATGTATTTAGTAGAATGGATGTATAATGGTTGTACCATCATATAGATGCTGCATTCGGTTGAATGGATGCGCACGCATATAGAAGTAGTATGTAATCAATTAGGATCTTTTGCATACATAATGGATGCATGGCACTATCATGAATTGCATAAAGGAGGTCAACTGAATCAGTGGACCGCCTGATTTTGCATTAGATACGGACATAAACACACACTATGCATTTAAACATAAAAGCATTAGAAGTCTATAAGGACAGTGGATGCCAGTGTTTGATGATTGAGTAGATGGTTGATTGGATGTTAGGTTAAACATTCTTCTTGACTTGAAGATTTCGGGGTCGAAATCCTTTAAGGAGGGGAGAATGTAACACCCCGTAAATCAGTTAATACTAATATTCACAAATGAAAGAATAATTAATTTCAAATATAAGAATATTGGGAAACGGGCTGCGCCATTCTGTTCGACTCGGAAAAATACGCGAAATAGAGTCCGAAATTTTGTGAATCGGAGTTCGTATGACCGAGATATGGCCTCGAGAAGTTTCACGAAAAATTCAAATTTTAAAACAGATTTCAAAAACACAGAAATGGAGGCAGGCGGGAAAACTCCCGCCCAGACCAGGTCGACCTGGGGGTCGACTTGGGAGTCGACCTGGGGGGGTCCAAGTCGACACTAGAGTCAACCTGGGTGTCGACCTCCCTGGTCGAGCCCAGGTGACCTGGGTGCATCTGGTTAGGTTTTCGGGCTGTGTTTTGAAGGCTGGACGAAATCTAATGGCTCTAATCTATTCTAGGGTAAATCTAATGGCCTAAATGCATCCTAACATCTATAAATAAGTGGGTAGACTCTAACCCTAAATCACTTGAAAAATTGGAGAGCTACCGACATGCCGTTGCCATGGAGTTCAGCGTAGCTGTCACAAACTAAAGAAGAAGGAGAAAGCCTAGCCTACAACTAAATCTACTCAACAAACAAATTAAATCAAAGACTCTTTCTATTTCTCTTCTTTAGAATTGTGAGTATGCTGATTCTCACAATGTTATTATAAAACAATTTGATTAAGTTATGAATGGATCACAAGAAAGTGATATGAATTGTTATGTATTTGTAAATTATGTTGTGGATCTCTTGTTATGCTATTATGTTATCATATATATGTTGTTATGTTGTAGTGATTATGTTGTAAATAATCCTATGCTATGTCATATGTGATTAATCATGCTATGCTATGTTATAAATCATGTTATGCCATGTTGTAAATCATGCTATGCTATGTTGTAAATCATATCAAGCTATGTTGCAAATTATGATATGCTATGTTGTAAATCTTACATATGTTGTAGATCTCATATTATCACATATGTTGAAATACTTATGTTATATGATAATGATGTCATGTTAAGTTGTGTTGAATCATGCAAGTTGTAAAATCATGATGTTATCATTTATGCGAATTGGATCATGTTTAAAGTTTATGTTTTTTTTTTATAATAGATCTTGATTATGGGAATTTGCCTATTGAGTTAGGTGTACCCATATACATGAATCTACAAATTAATTGGATCTTGAATATGGGAATTTGCCTATTAAGTTAGGTGTACCCATATACATGAATCTATGATTAAATGAATTTTGATTTTTGGGAATTTGCCTATTGAGTTAGGTGTACCCATATAAAACCATATTGTTAATGATATTGATTCACACATGTCGAATACAAGTTTATGAAACTTGATCAAAATCATATTATGTGAATTATGAATAAGTTGACACCCTTAGATCCATGACATGTATAACCTTATGCAAGTTGTAATTTTGGATGTATGCAAGTTTCACCCCTGGTTAGGATTCATTTAGTCACATATATATGTTGTTGTTGTGAATATTTTCTTTTATGCTATGAGTTAGACTAATCGGGTCTAGCATACATTTTGCGAATAAACGTTCAAACGTGGGGTAGGGGTAATATTAAGAAATTAATAAATTGGGGTGCAATTGATATGATTTTGCATGCCTTAAATGGATGTCCATAATTGAGTCAATTATGGACATTGCTAAATTTGGAATTAATTAGTAATTCAAATAGGGAATTATTAAAATTGGGGAAAGTGGATTATTAATAATAATCAATGCTTAGGACACGAGGTTGGACCCGTTTGTGACGTAAACCTGTCCGGACCCGCCCGACAAATCCAGTAGTCACAAATGTCGGCCCAATGTGAGAGGTCCTAGGCCCAAACTAAAGCATAACAGTTGTAAAGACACAAGGTTAGACTCTTTTATGCTATAAGACTGCCCGGACCTGCCCGGCAAATCCAGCTGCCATAAATGCCAGTCTAATGTGAGAGGTCTTTATGAGGTTATGGCCTTAATGAATTAAGAAATACTTAGCCAGATAATCATGTAAGGTGGGACATGGGGTTAAGTAGGTGTCTTGGGTGGCATGAGGAATCTAGTGGTTGCCTTTAGAGGCATTTGAAATACGATTAGACTTAACCAAATACACATGTAAATGAACATGACTAAGTGGGTTAAGTGGATGGACTAATGGGACAAGCTTAGGTGGAATGCTTGTGGGAAATAATGGGGCCCCATTTAAACCAGTATCCCAAAACGTATCTTTGTGGGCTCGACCCAAGTCGAGGACGGGACACGCATACTGGGTTTGACTATAAGAGGCCAAAACAGGGGCGGTGGCAACGCAAGTCCAATGGGTTTCATATGCGTGTGTGGACCCGGGCTGGTAGGTAAGACGTTGTTGCATCGTGTAGGTATAAGCCGTGCATCTCCGTTATATCGGGTTGCCACTTTAGGGGAATGATACACCCCACTGTGGGGCCAGCACGGGTATCTACGAGTAGGGAGCCGATCGAAAAATAGAAAGTTGGGTACACCTAGTGGAGATAGGGGCAGGCGGCACCTATGTAGTCAGCTAGGAGTACGTAAAGCCATTAAGAAAGTTTCTAAGTGAAGCTAAGTGGGATCAATCTTTAGGGTGACTGGTGTGGTGCAGTATAGTGTTTATCCTTTAGTATTTAGGAGCGCCTGTAACGTTTCCTTTAGCGATTGTCTATGTCCTTAATCTGCTCTTTCATAGACATTTCCTTGTTTTCCAGCTTATGCCTTAGTCCAGTTATTTTGATAATAGTATTGTAGAATTATCATACTCGCCAGACTTTATGTCTGACCCCCTCTTTTCCATCATTTTTCTCCCTCCAGGTCCTCAGGTTGGACCCAGCTCTAGTGGAGCCTGATTGGATTGCTTATCTCTTTTGGAAAGCTAGGACTGCTGAAGTAAAGTCCAGCTCGTTATCTTCTTTAATGGCTATTTATGTAATGGGATTATGTATTTGTTTTATCAAGATGGATATTGTACTTGACTCTGATTTATGGTATTAAGATGTAATCAAACATGTTTTGACTTCTGCTGCAATGAAATAAAGTTTTTAATTTCCAAGTACTATCTTATATCTGTCTTGATGTAATTTTACTGTTCTATATTCACTTATAACCTCCATGGAAGTTAATGCATTCCCCTTGTGAGTGACATTAATGGACGTAGGGTGTTACACGAGCAGTGGTCAGACTCACCTTTAGCTTTTGGAAGGCCTCCTCACACTCCGTTGTCCAGATGAACTTAATGTGTTTCTTGGTGAGTTTTGTTAATGGGCCAGATAGTTTGGAGAAGTCTTTGACGAATTTCCTATAATATCCAGCCAATCCTAGGAAGCTTCTTACTTCAGTGGGTGTACTGGGTTGCTTCCAATCTTGAATGGCGGCAATTTTACTTGGGTCAACAGCAATTCCTTCCTTTGACACAACATGGCCCAAGAATTTTACCTCCTCTTGCCAAAATGTGCATTTGGAAAATTTCGCTTTTAGAACATTTCTTCGTAGAATCTCCAATACTTCCTTTAAATGCCCTTCATGCTCCTCCTTGGATTTAGAATAGATTAAGATATCATCAATGAAGACTAGGACGAATTTTTTTAAAACATCTCGGAAGACTCAATTCATCAAGTCAACAAAGTAGGCTGGAGCATTGCATAGGTCGAACGGCATTACCAGCCATTCGTACAATATGCCAGGACCTCTGAAGGCTGTCAAAGGTATGCATTCTTTGGCTATGCGAAGTTGATGGAAACATGTGGCTAGGTCCATCTTAGAAAATACCTTGGGTCCATTTAATTGGTCCATTAAATCATCTATGCGAGGCAAGAGGTATTTGTTCTTTAATGTTTGCTTATTATGGTCGCGGTAATCTACACAGAGCATTAGAGTACCGTCAGATTTGGGGACAAACACCACAACTGCACCCCAATTGGAAAAACTAGGCCGGATGAGTCCCTTCCATAAGAGCTGCTTAGTTTGGGTTTTCAACTCTTCTTTTTCTTTAGGAGTCATCCTTCGGATAGCATGGACTACAGGCCTTGCATTTGGAACAAGATCAATCCTGAAATCAATTTCTCTTCGCGACGGAAAATTGTCTACTTCTTCAAATACATCCTCGTAATTTTTGACCACAGGAATATTTTCTAAAGGAATGGGAGTTATCTCAAGAGAAGACCAAAATGCCTTTCTATCAGATTTTGAACCATGGCAAGGTATAGCAATAGTATTTCCGAATCTTGTTTTCACCTTCACCACTCTTTCTGAGAATAGCACTTCAGCATCATATTTTGTTAGCCAATCAAGACCAAGGATGATATCAAACTCGGAAAAATTCGTAATGATCAAGTTAAATGGAAATTGGAAATAGGAGTAGGATACAGGCACTCTACAGAATAAAGCTAGAGTGATAGAACCTCCTACAGGATTATGAACATCGATTGGCTCCTTGAGACTTCTTTGTTTTAATTTTAATTTCTTAATTGTGTCGCTAGAGATAAAACTTCTTGATGCACCCATATCAAACAAAGCAGTAAAAGGAATGTTTTTAACAGAAATGGTAACATCTAAAACATCAGGCTTACCTGCTCCTTCAGAAGAAGTAGGTGCGGAAGAAGATGGTGCACTTGCCCCCTCATACACATGTGCAATCTGAGTTCCTCTCAACAGTGGACAATTAAGCCTGATATGACCCTTTTTGTGGTAGTTATAGCATTCTTTAGTGTCATCACTTCTGGCCTTCTTTGAATTTCTGCAGTCCATGCTGTAATGTCCAAACTTCTCGTAGTTGTGGCATTGCACCTTTGTTTTGTCATGAGTTTTAGCAGTTCCAGAACTGCTTCCTTCAGTCTTCTTTTGGGCTTGCTTCCTCTTATTATTATTGTTGGCCAATCTCCTTTCTCTATATTGCTGTGAAACTCTTTTGTCGTTCTCCTCATAGCGACAAGCAAACTCAATCAGCTTATTGAAAGAAAGGTCAATGTGAGCAGTAACCCTGTCAGTGTACTTCCTTGCAAGTCCATTAATAAATCTCTTGTTCTTTTGAAAATCATCCTGAATCAATTCTGGGGCATAGCGAGAGAGGTCTTCCAATCTCCTTACATACTCCGAGAAAGTTTTGTCGCCTTGCTTCAAGTTGGCGAACTCGTCATGCAGCCTTTCCACTTCTTGCCTTGGAACGTATTTTTCATTGAACAACTTTTTAAACTTGGTCCAAGTCATATTTTCTTCATCACCTCCTATATTGACCAATTCCCACCAATTCTGTGCTTCTCCTTGGAGCAGCCATGAATCCGTAAATCTCTTCCTTTGATCTTCTAGCCCTAGCCCTCTAAATATCTTCTCACAATTCTTAAGCCATGCCTGAGCCTGTGTCACGGTCTCCGTACCAGTGAATGGAACTCTGCCTAAATTCTTGAACTTCTTCGCTACCTTATCCAAGTCAAAGGGCTGAGGTGGTGGTGGTGGTGGCTGTTGAACTGTGGTCTCCTCAGTTTCAGCAACATTTTGCCTCCTTGCTCTAGCTCTAGCGGCTCTAGCGGCAGCAGTACTCATTTTTAGTTAGTTCTGTACGATCCAGGAAAGAGTCAGAACAACTGTAATGGTGATTTTAAGAAACGATAAAGATAAAAGGATAGATAAAAAGATGGTGATAAAGTGACTGACTATTATGTATTCTCATCAAATGTTCGCCATAGAATATTGTGATTCTACGTAAACGAATTATTATAAAAATGTTATATTCCAAAGCTATGTTTAACCAAAGCTCTAATACCAACTGTGATAACCCCAAACTTCCACGAAATGAAAGTAAGGAATAATCATTTGGAATATAACATAAATACAATAATACATATCACAGGTACAACATAGCATAGGAAAACTATAGAATAACAACATCATAGCAGCGGAAATATGAATGTCATCAACCACAGAGTTCCACAGTCATAGAGTCCTAAATTATTACACCAAGTTTCAGCAAAAGGAAATAAGTTTTCAACTTCAAAATAGAACAACTGGAAATAAAATAAGTTTGGATGTCTCAAAGTCTAAAGATAAAATGCAACAGAAGATAAATGATAGATAATCTTCATAGCTCCAAATCATCACCTCAACTAAGCAACTCCAAGAAAGCTCCAAAGACAGCAACTCCAAGGAAAGTGAAACATGTTACTTGGCTGCCCGTGTAAAAAAGAGGGCACCCGAGTTTGCAAAGGTGAAAACAAACTACGAGCCAGTCATGGGACTGGTGTGAGAATTCTTAACTACTCTAACTAATAGTAATAAGGCAAATCCAAAGACCACGCCGCTAATGCGGAACGGGTTTATTTCAATGGATTGTCGTGCATAATTTAAAGTGACATAACAAATAAATAAGTAAATCGTAAACAACGCAATGCTTTTGGAAAAATGGAATCACCATAAGACTCAAGTCCCATCACACAATGCAACGCAAACCAGAGGATAGAGTTTTACCTTATGATGATTAAACATGCTAAATACGAATCTACTATTATCATTAGTGTATATAAAAACATTTCAAAATAAATGTATCAATCCTAGGAAGCATAGCTACCATATACTATGCCTCCATACTAGTAATACAATCAAGTCCGTAGGGTCGTATTGGGAATTTGGTTTTCCATCATGAGTCAAGGCTAGGAACGATCTCCTTACCGATTCAAGACACTCTAGCTAATGTCTCAGGATCCCCAGCAGTGAACCCTTGGAAAGCTGCAGGGCCGGTCCACACATACGATTTTGCGGATTTGTTAATCCTGAATACACGTTTCCCGGTCCTATAGGACCTATTATTCGAGGCGCCTTATTCCATCATCCACATAAGTAAAATGTCGGGTCGTGTAAAACCCAAACACCACTTCTAGCTAGAAAGAAACGTGTTGCTCTCCCCGCGTTCCCTTGCTCCATTTTAGACTCAACCGGGTTGTGAGGCTCGTGAAGCTACGTAATACACAAAGCTATGCTTATTCAAGCTGTGCTTTGATCGTCACCACAAGGTTCTGCTTTTCAACAAGAAACCCTGACCATTGCATCTTGGTATGCCACACTGTCAATCCATACCGTACAATCGATCTTTTGCCAAAATATATAAAAGTGTGTTAAGCAAGAGAATAAATTCTCTGCCACCAAAAATTCATACACTCGGTAGAAAATCAATAAATATGGTATAAAGGAGTACGATGTCGGACACACATTCCATTTGTAAGCCTGTTCTGGGTCTGAACGAAACTGGAGATACTCTCGTCCCGTATGTCCAGTACGGAAAGGAGGTACCCGCATATCCGTGAAATCAACATGTACGTTTGGCCAATTACCCCGACCCTTGAATTGGGAGCAAGTCAATTCAGGGTCTTGATCGTTGTCCATTCGAGGGAAGATTTACGGTCTTCATTCGCCGTCTTCACACTTCAATCTTTAACGTTGTTTGATTATTTGGAATGAGATTAACTCGGACTTTCCAAATAATTCTCGCATATATAATTTGAGAAAACCCATTTCATGTCGTTATATTATTTTATAACGATTTATTTCTTACCTTAATTATTTAAAATAATTAAATCTTTAATTAACGATGCTTCGGGTTAAAGGAGCGACCTTGGCGCTGTTTTCAACCAATTTTGTTTTACATATTTCTCAAAATCTAACCGTTGGATTTTAACATAGTTTATATCGTTGGAAAGATCTTCCCAAAGCGGTCCTAACGGGTTTCTTTTGGGAAAATCCAACGGTCGGATCTTTTGATATAGTCATTGAAAGGTACGATTTCAAAATGCGAACTACCGCGCTCGATTCGTTTAAATTTATATTTATTTATATATAAATATAAACCAATAAGCATAATAACGTCGTTCTATTTAATAACGAGCTCAACAACTACCGATACCCATTCATTTTTAATTTATTTAAAAATGAAGATTATATTTCAACCTCTACATACATTCTTTTATTATTTACATAGAAATGTAAATATATTACAATGTTGAATTCCATTCTTTTATCACAATGCAAAACCTCCCTTTTTTAATTACAATGTAAATTGTAACTAACATTATAATGTAGAATTTCTATCCTTCAATTACATTGTAAAAAATTTCTTATTAATTACATTAAAAATGTAATTAACATAATGGTGAAAAATCCCATCTTTATAAATTACATTAAAAATGTGATTTTAATTACACCGTCAAATTCTACTTTTTAATTACATTGAAAATGTAATTAATATTGCATGTCAAGTCTTGTTTTTAATTTACAATGTAAAATCCTATTCTTTAATTACATATAAAAATGTAAATTTATTTTCAATGCAACCTCTCATTCTTAATTTACATATAAAAATGTAATTTTAATTTACATGTAAATTCTATTTCTATAATTACATATAAAAATGTAATTCTATGCGGTATAAATTTCATATCTTTTTAATAACCTAATCTTTTTATTTACGATGCAAAAATCTAATCTTTTTATTTACAACGCAAAAAAAAAAATTCATCTTTTTATTTACAATGCAAAAATCTAATCTTTTTATTTACAATGCAAAAATCTAATCTTTTTATTTATATTGTAAAAATCTCATCTTTTTGTTTACATTGCAAAAATCTAATCTTTTTATTTACGATGCAAAAATCTAATCTTTTTATTTACAATGAAAAAAAAATCATCTTTTTATTTACAATGCAAAAATCTAATCTTTTTATTTACATTGCAAAAATCTCATCTTTTTATTTACATTGTAAAAATCTCATCTTTTTATTTACAATGCAAAAAATTTCATCTTTTTATTAACAATGCAAAAATCTAATCGTTTTATTTACATTGCAAAAATCTCTTCTTTTTATTTACATTGTAAAAATCTCATCTTTTTATTTACAATGCAAAAAAATTCATCTTTTTTATCTACAATGCAAAAATCTAATCTTTTTATTTACATTGTAAAAAAAAAAAATTCATCTTTTTATTTACAATGCAAAAATCTAATCTTTTTATTTACAGTGCAAAAATCTAATCTTTTTATTTACATTGTAAAAAAAAATTCATCTTTTTATTTACATTGTAAAAATCTCATCTTTTTATATATAATTTTCATGACGATGTAAATTTCTATCTTTTTAAATTACATTAAAAATGTAAATTTTATTCTAATGTCCAATTCTTCTTTTTAATTACATTAAAAATGTAAATTTTGTTTCATGTCGAGATCTTGCCTTTTAATCACATTGAAAATGTAATTTTTGTTTCATGTCGAGATCTTGTCTTTTAATTACATTGAAAATGTATTTTTTGTTCTTTCATTTACAATGTAAAAATTCCTATCTTTTTAATTACATTAAAAATATGAATAACACTACATTTCAAATAAAATTAAAATAAATCTTTTCATACCATTAACATTCTCACTTTTATTTTCAATAAAAATTGAATCTTTTCATACCGTTAACATTCTCACTTTTATTTTCAATAAAAATTGAATCTTTTCATACCGTTAACATTCTCACTTTTATTTTCAATAAAAATTGAATCTTTTCATTTTTAATAAGCAAACCAATTCAGGATCTATGAATTATACCAAAAGTTAGACCTTTACTCCAATACAGGATATGTATGTGAACTAAATAAGATAGATCTGCATAACAGAAAGGTAGATGTAGGGAGTAGAAGCATGGTTCTATATTTTAGATCCAACTAGAAATGTTTTAATTGACATTCATGTTTATGAAACAACATATGATTTCAGATCTATAATTATCAATAACTAGAAATGTGGTCATACACATCCCAAAACAAATCAACACATAATCATAACATCACAAATCAAATTACTTATATATACAACATGATTTATGAACAAGCAATATAATTAAATTAATTATTAATTATTTGAATTAGAATACTTACATTGATTTAAGCAGAATTAAAATTCCAAATAAATTCAAAAATTGTCCCAATCCCTTTTTAAAAGTCGTACTCGCAGTCACGGTTCTCTCGGATCTGAAATTTTCCAATTTGGAGTTCGTATGAATTAATTATCCATTTTTAATCAACAATTACTTTTTACAACTGCAGTTGCAGCAGAAATAAGCATCACAAATCTGATGGAATTTCATACCTAAATTTTCAGTTTTGGTTCAAATCTTTAATCCAATCTTTCAGAAGATATAGGCAATGGTTTTCAGAGAGGTTTGCACGATGTCGGAGGGCTAGGAGGGGGGAACGATCGCCGGGGAGATGGGGGGTCGCGGCTGCGTCTGTGGGGCCCAGCACAGCTCGACGACAGCGGTGTTTAGGGGGGTGGGGCGGCGGCTACAGGTGACGGGGGGTGCTGATTTTGGTATGGACGCGAAGAGCACGAAAATCTCTTCGAAAAGTTGTACTATAGCGAAGAATTTCGTTGAGAAACGAAGGAGGAATCGAAGCTTGAAGTTTTGAGGGTTTACGGGTTAGGCGGCGTGAAATGAGAAGGAAGAAGAAGCACTGTTCATCCGTATTTATACACATATTTTCTTTTTATTTATTTAAATCCGAAATTAGGATTTTTTCCGTCCGATCTCCAAACGGAGCCCGACGACTGTCGAACAATATGTTTTGATGTCTTCTGAACGCGATGGCGCTAGTGCCGAAGTCTAATTCTGAAGTTTACAGCATGTTTCTTTTATTTTTAAAATAAATCTTTAATATTAAATTCGAACTACTTTTTAATCTTATCGGGGTCACACACGAACTCAGAAAAATCTAGAAAAATTATTTCTGGATTTGTTTTGACGATACGGTCCTAACAAAATTAATTTCGTCGAATTCTGAGACTGTTTGAAAAATCACCTTTTTTTCAAGTTGATTAAAATTGACCGAGATTGACCAAACTGAAATCTTTTTGCCACGGTCACAAATTAATTCTAAAAATTATGAAAAATTAAACTTAGCAATAATTTGACATTCTGAATCCAACAAAAGTGGTTTCGTCGAAAACAGAGGTCGTTTGAAAAATAGCTATTTTTAATATTAAAAAATATATAAATTCTACAGCGACTATTCTGAAATTTTAACTGGCCATAACTTTGGATTCCCGCTATGAAATTTAAATTTTTCAGATTCGTTGGAAAGGTATTTTTAAATAGATTCTAATAGTTTTGGTTTCACCAAAATCTGATTTATTCAAAGTTCAGATTTGACTTTTCAAACTACCGTGCTATTTCTAATTCCTTTTATAATTAAATTGAATATATTCGTATTAACTTCGATTAAAATAAATTTCTAGTCGTTATTATTTGAAATAATTTATTTCAAATATTAAAAATCCCTTGAAATTTCTAAAATAAATTTTTTAAATTGGTCCCAAATTCCGGGTTGTTACATGAAAGACCGCCTCCCGGTAATAAGGCAAAGCGGACGAGAGCCTATTGCAAAAGATATAGCTTCCGATAAATTTGTTTTTTCATGTAATGGTTGGGCACAAAACAAATGAATGCAAACACTTATGAGATGTAATCTAAAAGCAAGTGAGAAATGGACAACTATGGCAATACATCTAAAATAAAACCATAGCAGCTTAACAAGAACTGCAACCAGCTGCGAAGGACGTTGGCGAGATCCCTTCTGTAATACTTCTACTCATGAACTTATCATCAATGAATAAGTTGAAGTTAGATAATAATGGTGGATAATACTACTACCCATGTATTTGATTTAGAGAGATCCCAAGTCTTGGACAACAAAACATAATCTTTACTTTATTTAGTTTATTATTTAATTAAGTTATATTAAAAAGGCTAAGCTGTTTACTTTTGTATGGGGAACCGAAGAGATCACTAAGAAAGCTCTTAATGGTGAAAACCTCTTAATTTTTCTATAAAATTTCTTTTTTTCCATTTTAATATAGTTGTTCAGTGTGTATGGATGATGCACTACAGACATTAGTTTTTGTATTTTATCAGTTTAATAAGATCACTTGGCGTGTATGACTGATGTTCATCAAGTATAAAACTCTTAAACAACTTGGTGGGTATGGTTGATGCTCACTAAGAATAAAAACTTCTAACTAAAATGTCAAGTCTAGCTGAGCATGATAATGGCTTGAAGAGGCTATAGACTATCAAGTGTACCTAATTTTTGGCAGACGTGAATAACACAGTGAACTATCAAGTATGGTTGATTCTTGCTAGGAATCCAAAGCATGGGGTGTTAAGTATGGTTGATGCTTGACAGTCCAACCGAATCGTGAGCCACGAAGTATAGTTGATGCTTGGTGAGGATCAAAACAACCCATAAACCATCAAGTGTGGCTGGTGTTTGACAGGGATCAACCCAAACTTGAAAGCTAAGTATGGCTTATGCTTCACGGAAGCTTGGCAAGGCTCTGAAACCATCATGTATAGCTGACACATGACCTAAACTTGGCAAGGTTACAATGCAACAAGTATGGATTATACTTAATAAAAAGTTTGGAGAGGCTCGAAACACTAACTGTGGATTATGATTAGTAGGAACAAGACTTAAGTCATTAAGTACGGATTATACTTTGCATGGAATCGACCCAGCGTGGTCATGAATGTCATGAACTTTCAACACCAATCTTGAAAGATTCTGAAAATCTAACTTATACAAACCACGTCTTCCATAGAAAGAAATGTTTTGGAGGGCAAGTGTTAACTAGCCTTTAGGCAAGGTCATTAGCTTTGGACTTGCACATCTGAATCGCTCGCAACTCGAGCAGGGACTCGCATAAACTTGGAAATGCTCGGAAAAAGCATTTAAATCAATGAGCAATTGGAATTCAGAATTCACACGACTTGGATTAGTCATGTACTTGGATACTTGGATTGCTCGGGATCAGGTACAGATGATTACATGAACTCACGGGCAGCTGGATTCAATGGAATGGCGCTTTGGAACAAGCTGGAAAAACATTCCAATTTTGGCTAAGTGCCGTATCAGTAAGGCATCCAAGAGGGGTCTATAAGACTCCCTATTGGGATCAGTAACACCGATAATGGATTAGTATTTATTCGATATTCAGAACTCGACAGTTTTTTGTATTTTGATCATAACTTGAGTTAAGAATATTTGAGTGACAAATCGTCAGTTAAAGGTGAGCTAACAGAAAATTCTATCTACTATAGGAATCTCTTCCATAAGGAGCGATCCAGATGTACATTGAGGAAACAAATACTCAGAACTTCAGAACTTGCACTTGTTCAGTGTAACACCCCACCTCCGCCAGGGTGTCTCTTGCAAGCACTCTAACTTTGGAGGGGCGTTTGAATCAGGTAAACATGCATAATGATATATCAAGGCAGAACAAGAACATATGTATATATATGTAAACAGAGTAAATAACATAGATAAAACAGCGGAAGATTTCAAACCATTTCAAAACAAGTCTGGTACAACATAATGTCAACTTTCCAAATACACAAGTCTAGATAAAAACAACATCACTGAAAAACTGAAATACATAAGTACTATCCCCAAAATAAGTGATAACCATAGCTAGCTTCATGTCAAGACCGTACATGAGCTAAAATCCCACCTGCAAGTGATCAGAAATCCAAGCTAAGCTCCAATATTCCCACCCTGAGAACCGGGGGGGGGGGGGGGGGGGACGGAAGAAATGAGGCGAAAGAAAACAGGTCAGTCAAAAAGACTGAGTAAGCCCTACTACAATCAATGTAAACTAATAAAGTTAACTGGCATGATGAAAGCTGAGATGAACATATGGATAACTACATACTGGCATGATGATTAACTAACAAGATAGATAAAGGTGTCATCGCATAATCAGGATTAAGGTTTTGCACCACAGGTGTACTAGCAAACTAACATTACTTGAATAAACAAGTATTGATCCCTTGGCCCAAGCTTTGGCCCAATAACATGAAGTGACCCTAATACGCGGTCCAACCAAACGGTCTAGTCAATCGGTTCCCTATAAGCCTAACTCGTCACGTGTTGGTGTCAATGCGGCCCAAACATAATTGTAGTCAGACTGTGCAGGGTCTCCCGTCGGGTGTATCAAGCCCTAAGGTGTCAACTCCTGGACACCATAAACATGAGTGCACAGTCTCGATCTACTGGTACCCGTGCATGTTTTCCCCGGCTTCGGACTATGTGCACGACCAAAAGTCCGCCCGGAACTACACCGGCGTACCACTTTGCCGTCGCTTTTGGTCACTTACCTCAAGTCCAGTAATCGTGCCCCCCACCCTAGCCTAGACCCTAGGGTCATGATGATACAAACTTGGGATTACTACTGGAGTGGACCCCCATTGCTAGGATTTTTATAGTGGGTTAAGTACGGTTTAACCCTCTTGCTAATCATGGATTAACTTGGTTAAGTGTAACGATGAGTTCACGACTTAACCCCGATTAATCTACTAAGCCCAAGTTGGTTAAGTATTAAGTGGACCATGACTTAACCCTAATCATGAGGCATTAATTAATTTAATGTGCCTTAACCTCTCACATTAGACCTTGTTGTGGTTACTAGTTAAGCCGGGCGGGTCCGGGTAGCTTTACACCACGACTTGGTCTAACCTCGGGTTCAAGGTACAACATGACCAACTTCTCACATTGGGTCCTATTGTTTGTAGCAACTAGTTAAGCCGGTCGGTTCCGGGTAGGTTTACGCTACAAACTCAACCCAACCTCGAGTTGGTCACACTTATATTTTCTAAGTGTCATGTCCATCATGTTTCCAAAACATGTTACAAGTTTTCAAGCATTTGGGTAGACCTAACTTAATAGGTAAATTCCCAAAGGGTAGACCTAACTTAATAGGTAAATTCCCAAGCTTATGTTTTTATGTCTTTTAAGTTTACCCAACCACAAACGCAATCCCATCGCTTACATATCGCAATAGCGCATAAAGGATAGAAAGAGGGAACTTGGCATAATCATGACATAAAGGTGTTGAAGCCACAAGTTTAACATGGTGGCATATGAAATGTACATATGTTCATATACTTGCATATTACATTTTAGGCCTCAAAAGCATGCATAAAACCAAACTTAGCATATTGGTGATACATGGTGATAAATGACATGTAGAAATGGCCATAAGTTCGCATTTAGCCTCACATGCAAGTTATCATAAGAGATATGATAACCCACATATTGCCAAAATGCAACCTTTAGCATAAAGCTTGAAGCTTTAGGCTCATAAACCCAAGATAAGCTTTCATAACATGATAACATGAGTGAGATGATCAACCCAAACTTGCATACATAACATGGAAACTTGCATATCATAACATAGCAAACTTGCATACATAACATGATAGACTTGCATATTACATCATAGTAAACTTGCATAACATATCATGATAAACTTGCATATCATATCATAGCATACTTGCATAACATGATAAACTTGCATATCACATCATAATGATCAAACACAACTTGCATCATTCATTAGCTTTAGAGTTTAAATATGAAAGTAGAAAAGGGCTTACAATGCTTATGAAGGCACAAAAAATATGACAAAGCCCTTATGAAATCAAATAGACCCAAAATGCAAGCTCTAATAAAAAAACCCTTGAGCCAAAATGATCAAAACTCTTTCTTTATGATGCAAATATAGAAACTTGACTTGAATGCAAGCTAATGATGCTCATACAAGCTTGAAAACACTTGTATGCATGGAAAATCTCATAGAAATTTATTTAGGAATTTTATGAAGAGAGTGGAGGCTATGAGAGGATTGATTTTGCCATAGTTTAGTTGTATGAATGAATAATGATGATTTAGGGTTAGGTTAGGGGCTTATTTATAGAGATTAGGATTAGTTTTGGCCTTAGGATTAAACCCTAGTTCCAATCTCAGCCCTTAAAACCGAATCTGGCCCCCAAACTCAACATATCTCCCAAAATGGTGCACCAGGCAAACTGCCCGGCTGAGCCAAGTCGACAGGGCTGTCGACTTGGGTCCAACCAAGTCGACTCCCAATCTTACCCTAATCTCCAATTTCAAACTTGAATTTGAAATCTGTTTTTGCTTTGGAATTTTCTGAAAACTTCGTTGGGCCTTAATCGGGTCATACGGACTCCGATTTTCGAAAACTCGGACTCTATTTCGCGTATTTTTCTGAGACGAACGCAATGGCATAGCCCGTTTCCATTGATTCAGATTTTAGAATTAAATTCTGCCTCGATTTATGTTATAACAGGTTATTGAAAATACGGGTTGTTACATTCTCCCCTCAAAGGATTTCGTCCCCGAAATCTTCAAGTTGGGAAGAACGTATCCTACCATCCAACACCCATCTACTCAAAACATCATCCACGAGCAATCATTGTCCTTACAAGATTCTAAATGTTGTATGAACATATGCAAAGGTGTGTGTATATGTACTTATCTAATGCAAATATCATCAATGCAAATTATGTTAGTGAAATGAATCCATATGTATGCAATTCCTAACATAATGTATAACATCTATATGCGTGCACATAACATACATCCATATGCAACATCCATGTGATAACACAAAAATTTTCATCCATGAATAAGCATAAACACTCATGCATATGCAATATGAGGAGTGTGTGAGCCGATCTAGTGCCTAACGTGTATAATGCATCCAGGAGTAACCACTTGCAAACACTTGCAACCATCAAGCATAACATGTTTCAAACAAATGTTTCATCCAAAGGGTTTCTACCTAAGGTTCTCATGGCAAGATTAACATGATAAACTATATAATCAAGACAAACATGGATAGCAAAAGATATGCTACAAAGAGATCGGGAAGATAAGCAGGATATACTCCTCTTTCGGATTACAAGAAATCCCTTCCTAACCCAACCCATATTCTATAAAAGCCCAAAAGGTTTAGTCAACCTAACGAACCCCTTCAAACCCTGACATGTATTACTAACCGATAAGTCATACCTCTTGATAGAAATAGGACCGAGAACGGGACCGAGAGGATATACGTAAAAAGATAACATACGAGTAAGTTCCACAGGAAAACAAGGATCAAGGATATGCTCTTAAAAAGAGATATGATGCGCGTATCTAGCCTTCAGTCTTCTAAGTCACGTTTCCTTGAGCTTAACTCCACTGTGCTTTGACCGTCTTTTACTTCATGATTTCCTAGCTTCTTAACTCTTATTTCCAAATATGAGTTGGAACCCATTTCATTGTCGCCTCTCGTCTTCCTCTTTCACTTACTCTACTATCATTCTTGGCTTAAACATAACTATGACCTCATGGTTTCATGCAAGCTCTCCAAAATTCACCAGTGAATCCTGGATCTCGTTTACTTACTATAAAGTATTCCACGCAGCAGAACTTTTCTTGAAAATACCAATCCACGTTACTAACTTGATTTTCTATAACTCATGCTTGAACGAAATGAACCATCCGCCTGTGAATGATAGGCCGTACTTAGATTCAGTCGCTTGCCAATGACTTCCCGTAGACTATCCCAAGACTGGCTGAGTCATGGTTACTAACTATCCTTTAGGGAACCTCGTGCAACCGCTTTATTTCTTGAAAGTAAACTGTCGCTAGCTATGATGCAGTCCTTTCGCTCTTTACCGGAGTGAAATGAGCACTCTTCGTGAGTCTACCTACTATGACCCACATGCTCGTATTCCCTTTTCTTGATCTAGGCAGTCCATCCACGAAATCCTTCGTGACGCTTTTCCCTCTTCCATTGCGGGGACCCCCAATGGATGTAATAGCCCACCGGGCTTTTTATGACTCGGCCTTTAACCTGTTGGCACAACATGCACCTTGGGACAAACTCGGCCACCTCCTCGGGTGATGTGCATCTTCAAGAACCTTCTTTCTCTCATTGCGTCTTAGCCATCCCTTGTCATCTATAGCGAGGTGACTTACCATCTCACCTCGAATCAACTTGTCCATGATCTCGACTAACTGCGGGTCTTCTTTCTGTGAAGTCCCTACTTGATCCAGAAGGGTAGGTCTAAGCTCAAGGGACGCTAACTAACTAATTAAACTGAGAGAACTTCTTTCTTCGGTTGCATTCCTTGGAGTCTTCCAATCCTGAACTGCAACTACCTTAGCGGGATCCACCGCTAAGCCTTGCTTAGATACTTTATGCCCAAGGAATCTAACTTCTTTTTCTCCAAAATGACATTTGGAGGACTTGACTTTCAACTGATGCGCTCTAAGCGTATCCATCACCTCCTTGAGATGTCTAGCATGTTCTTCCTCGTTCTTTAAGAAAGTCAGGATATCTTCTACAAAGATTACCACAAACTTGTTCAGGAACTCCCTAGACACCCTACTTATCAAGTCCACGAAGTAGGCGGGTGCATTAGTCAAGCCGAACGGCATGACAAGCCATTCGAAGAATCCATCTGGAGTTCTGAACGCAGTCTTGTCTATACTATCTTCAGCTATTCTGAGCTGATGGAACAGATGTTCCTACAAGCTGATCAAACAAATCATCGATCCTTGGCAATGGTTGTCTATTCTCTTTAACTCACGATAATCAACACAAAGTCGAAGAGAACCATCTGCCTTGGTAGTAAATACTACAGGCGCTCCCCATTCATATATACTTCATCTAATGAAGTTCTTCTCAAGCAACTCCTTGACTTGCTATCTTAACTCTCATCTTGCGGGGCCATGTGCCTAACCGGCCACGAAACTGTCTTGGCATTATCAACCAGATAAATGCGGAAATCTATCTCTCGTTTAGGGGTAACCCCCCCCCCCTTCACTTCACCCAAGATATCAGGATATTCTCGGACCACCCTCACCGATTACAAACTATCGATAGACGAGTTGAGGGATTCAAGATAACACAACATGACGGGACTCGTAGGGTTACTAGAAATTTTTAGGGTATTACCAAGGCGAGTCATGAGCCTCTCAACCCTATGCTCAAAAATCAAGAATGGCTCCAAAACTGGACAACCAATCCATGCCCAAAAATCAACCCATACCCCATGAAACCGAGAATATAAGCATCACGCAAGAATTCAAATCCACGTAGATAATAGACAAATGGGCGGAACCCCCAATTGGATTTGAAACACACACGGGATCATTAACTAGACTAGTACTTAGGTGCAAACTATCAACAAGATCAGACGAGATAAAGCTATGCGATGCACCAGAATCAAACAAGGTACGAACTGAAAAATCAGAAATAAATACAAGGCTTTCAACAGAAATACTACCTCGATCGGGAACTGGAGCGGCATTGAGAGCATGAACTTGCCCTCCCGAAGGTCCAGCACGCTGAGTCTGACCCTGGCCTTGCCCTTGCTTCTTCGGGCAATCTTTGCTGAAATGTCCAGTCTCACCGCAGAAAAAGCATTCACCACTCTTCCATTTTCTCTTCTTACAATCCTTAATAAGATGCCCAACTGAACCGCAATAATGGCACTTCCTCTTGTCGTTATTGCCCTTGTTGTTGTTCCCCTTGTTGCCTTGACTCTTGTCCTTGTTCTTGTTCTGATTGCCTTGACTGCTCTGACCACTTGGATTACCCTGATTTCCTTTCCATGGGGAATCAGTCTTCTTGGCTTGAGTATCATTCATCTTGATCTCTTTCTTGTCGCTCCTATTCTCTTCATTGAGTAGGGCCATATTCACCAAACTCTCGAAAGTTGCCCCCAAGGGTATATGAGTCATGGCTAAACCATGTAATGGCTCGTTTAATCCTAGAGCAAAGTATAGGGCCTTCTTCTGAGCTGTGTTAACCAAGTCTAAACCGACCCGAGCCAGTTGATTAAACTTATCTATGTATTCTCTAATAGTCATGTCCCCTTGCTTCAGTGATAGGAACCTTAGTCCAAA
Source organism: Allium sativum (assembly GCA_030737875.1). Lineage (NCBI taxonomy): Eukaryota > Viridiplantae > Streptophyta > Magnoliopsida > Asparagales > Amaryllidaceae > Allium > Allium sativum. The sequence goes on from CM060924.1 coordinate 789,922,807, forward strand.
CTTTCCCCGAAAGTCATCCCAAGTCTCAATTGGCCTAGTAGCGGTGGTGACCACCCACCAACGTGCAGCTTCTTCCTTTAGCAACCATACTGCCAATAAAACCTTCCTACGGTCATCTATATCAAAGAAGGCAAAAAGATCTTTGGTTTCTTTCAACCAATTCCTTGCCTCTACAAAAGTCTCGGTTCCAATGAAATTCTTGCAACCCATCGCCTTAAAGTCTTTGCAAATCTCCGCGAAATCCTTTTGTGGATGCTGAGGGGGAGGAGGAAGAGGAACCTCAGCGACAGGAGGAGGAGGAACATTAACTACCGGAGGAGGAGGAGGAACATCTGCGGGGCCGGCTTCGGTCGCCCTAGCCTCCAAAAGTCTCCTATACCAAACAGGTACGTGTACTTCCTCCGGAATGGCAAAGTTATTGGCCATACTGAAAACGAAGAAAAAGATAGATTCAAAATGGAGAAGAACGAAGGAATTTTGCTAATGGCTTTTTAGGGAATAGCCTTTAAAATAAACTAGACTTTTCTTTGGAAAATACTTTATACTTGGTTTTGAAAATAGTTTTCCAAAAGTTTTCTAAAAACTTTTTTTTTGTTCCTTCTCGTAAACCATATGCTATGATACCAAATGTAACACCCCACCTCCGCCAGGGTGTCTCTTGCAAGCACTCTGACTTTGGAGGGGCGTTTGAATCAGGTAAACATGCATAATGATATATCAAGGCAGAACAAGAACATATGTATATATATGTAAACAGAGTAAATAACATAGATAAAACAGCGGAAGATTTCAAACCATTTCAAAACAAGTCTGGTACAACATAATGTCAACTTTCCAAATACACAAGTCTAGATAAAAACAACATCATTGAAAAACTGAAATACATAAGTACTATCCCCAAAATAAGTGATAACCATAGCTAGCTTCATGTCAAGACCGTACATGAGCTAAAATCCCACCTGCAAGTGATCAGAAATCCAAGCTAAGCTCCAATATTCCCACCCTGAGAACCTGGGTGGGGGGGGGGAACGGAAGAAAAGAGGCGAAAGAAAACAGGTCAGTCACAAAGACTGAGTAAGCCCTACTACAATCAATGTAAACTAATAAAGTTAACTGGCATGATGAAAGCTGAGATGAACATATGGATAACTACATACTGGCATGATGATTAACTAACAAGATAGATAAAGGTGTCATCGCATAATCAGGATTAAGGTTTTGCACCACAGGTGTACTAGCAAACTAACATGACTTGAATAAACAAGTATTGATCCCTTGGCCCAAGCTTTGGCCGAATAACATGAAGTGACCCTAATACGCGGTCCAACCAAACGGTCTAGTCGATCGGCTCCCTATAAGCCTAACTCGTCACGTGTTGGTGTCAATGCGGCCCAAACATAATTGTAGTCAGACTGTGCAGGGTCTCCCGTCGGGTGTATCAAGCCCTAGGGTGTCAACCCCTGGACACCATAAACATGAGTGCACAGTCTCGATCTACTGGTACCCGTGCATGTTTTCCCCGGCTTCGGACTATGTGCACGACCAAAAGTCCGCCCAGAACTACACCGGCGTACCACTCTGCCGTCGCTTTTGGTCACTTACCTCAAGTCCAGTAATCGTGCCCCCCACCCTAGCCTAGACCCTAGGGTAATGATGATACAAACTTGGGATTACTGCTGGAGTGGACCCCCATTGCTAGGATTTTTCTAGTGGGTTAAGTACGGTTTAACCCTCTTGCTAATCATGGATTAACTTGGTTAAGTGTAACGATGAGTTCACGACTTAACCCCGATTAATCTACCAAGTCCAAATTGGTTAAGTATTAAGTGGACCATGACTTAACCCTAATCATGAGGCATTAATTAATTTAATGCGCCTTAACCTCTCACATTAGACCTTGTTGTGGTTACTAGTTAAGCCGGGCGGGTCCGGGTAGCTTTACACCACGACTTGGTCTAACCTCGGGTTCAAGGTACAACATGACCAACTTCTCACATTGGGTCCTATTGTTTGTAGCAACTAGTTAAGCCGGTCGGTTCCGGGTAGGTTTACGCTACAAACTCAACCCAACCTCGAGTTGGTCACACTTATATTTTCTAAATGTCATGTCCATCATGTTTCCAAAACATGTTACAAGTTTTCAAGCATTTGGGTAGACCTAACTTAATAGGTAAATTCCCAAAGGGTAGACCTAACTTAATAGGTAAATTCCCAAGCTTATGTTTTTATGTCTTTTAAGTTTACCCAACCCCAAACGCAATCCCATCGCTTACATATCGCAATAGCGCATAAAGGATAGAAAGAGGGAACTTGGCATAATCATGACATAAAGGTGTTGAAGCCACAAGTTTAACATGGTGGCATATGAAATGTACATATGTTCATATACTTGCATATTACATTTTAGGCCTCAAAAGCATGCATAAAACCAAACTTAGCATATTGGTGATACATGGTGATAAACGACATGTAGAAATGGCTATAAGTTCGCATTTAGCCTCACATGCAAGTTATCATAAGAGATATGATAACCCACATGTTGCCAAAATGCAACCTTTAGCATAAAGCTTGAAGCTTTAGGCTCATAAACCCAAGATAAGCTTGCATAACATGATAACATGAGTGAGATGATCAACCCAAACTTGCATACATAACATGGCAACTTGCATATCATAACATAGCAAACTTGCATACATAACATGATAGACTTGCATATTACATCATAGTAAACTTGCATAACATATCATGATAAACTTGCATATCATATCATAGCATACTTGCATAACATGATAAACTTGCATATCACATCATAATGATCAAACACAACTTGCATCATTCATTAGCTTTAGAGTTTAAATATGAAAGTAGAAAAGGGCTTACAATGCTTATGAAGGCACAAAAAATATGACAAAGCCCTTATGAAATCAAATAGACCCAAAATGCAAGCTCTAATAGAAAAACCCTTGAGCCAAAATGATCAAAACTCTTTCTTTATGATGCAAATATAGAAACTTGACTTGAATGCAAGCTAATGATGCTCATACAAGCTTGAAAACACTTGTATGCATGGAAAATCTCATTGAAATTTATTTAGGAATTTTATGAAGAGAGTGGAGGCTATGAGAGGATTGATTTTGCCATAGTTTAGTTGTATGAATGAATAATGATGATTTAGGGTTAGGTTAGGGGCTTATTTATAGAGATTAGGATTAGTTTTGGCCTTAGGATTAAACCCTAGTTCCAATCTCAGCCCTTAAAACCGAATCTGGCCCCCAAACTCAACATATCTCCCAAAATGGTGCACCAGGCAAACTGCCCGGCTGAGCCAAGTCGACAGGGCTGTCGACTTGGGTCCAACCAAGTCGACTCCCAAGTCGACAGGGCTGTCGACTTGGGAGCTCTGGCGGGAATTTTCCCGCCTGGCCCAATCTTACCCTAATCTCCAATTTCAAACTTGAATTTGAAATCTGTTTTTGCTTTGGAATTTTCTGAAAACTTCGTTGGGGCTTAGTCGGGTCATACGGACTCCGATTTTCGAAAACTCGGACTCTATTTCGCGTATTTTTCCGAGACGAACGCAATGGCATAGCCCGTTTCCCTTGATTCAGATTTTAGAATTAAATTCTGCCTCGATTTATGTTATAATAGGTTATTGAAAATACGGGTTGTTACATTCAGTATTTCCGCCATAATTTGAGCTCAGAATATCAAAATGATGAATTGCCGATTGGACATGAAAACTAAGAAAAAATATCATATGTCATACGAATATCAAGAACTAAGGAATTGTTTCTAGGAAACAGTACTGATCCCCATTTAGGGATCAGAAACTCAAAACTTCAGAACTCCAAAACTCAACACCTGTTTAGTATTTCAGCCATAACTTGAGTTTAGGGTAACAAAATGATGAACCATCAGTTGGACATGAAAGCTAATGAAAAATGAGACCTACCTTAAGGATTGATGCAATCCTTAGTGACCGGTACGGATCCCTGTTAAGGGATCCATACCAGTCTCTAAAAGAGGGTGCGACCTTGATCCTAATTTATAGGCTAGGTCATCCCTTTGGTGGGCCCCCTGTGTAATCTGTGGTTGATTTGACCTCTTCTCATGCCTATTAATATACCTTAATAAGCACTAAAAAAGGATTTTATCTTCCCTGCGTTCAAACTCCGCTAAACCTTGGAGACTGCTTCAACTTCTTATCTCTTTAATCATACACAACTAACTGTAACAAGCAATCGATCACTTCAAGTGGATATATGCCAATGTTTTCCGAACCACTATAAAGACTTGGGTCTCCTTACTTTTTTTCCATTGTTATTCTGTGACCGTGTTGTGATCAATAACTGCATTGTGATTATATTCTGATTTGCAAATGAATCTGGTATAAGCACTTGATTGACCAAAATCAAGAATCAACTATGTTCAAATTGGTTGGAACCAATAAAAAGAGAAACCGCAAGTCAAAATACATTTTTCCAATTTTGAAAAAAAGAAACTTTTCAATGAATTAGGTCAAATAAGTCATTCTCAACTTTATGGACTAATCATTTTTTGATTAAATTTTATTTTGGGGAAAAGATGGGAAAGTTAGGTGAAACCTACTATACTATTAAAGCTAAATCCATATTCTAGCGCTCCACTTGATTTCAATACTATCTATTAACCAAAACCTACACGAACTAAACAAAATTACATGATTAAACTAAAAAATTATTCCAGGTTAAATGCCCTAAGAAAAGGATTTATTACAAAGAGTGAAAACTATTTAAATGTCTCCCATATGGTAGTAACTAAAGTAATGCATGAGTGCGTGACATCATATGGAGTAATGATTAAGGAATTAACGAAAACATATTGTTGGTGTCGTTCAACATTTTTCATAGATGTAGTTAACACATATTCTCTACTAGGACAATTTTAACAAGATAACGTAATTTCAATAAGAAAATATTATAAATTTACTAATCCAATGCATTAAGTAGAAAAAAGTATCAATTTCTTAATTTGCAAAGCCAAAGAACATATAGCTCTAAACAGTAATGCACGCAGGAAAAAGGATAAAAATAGTGTAATAACCCGGAAATCCGAGCCAATTTAAAAAAAATTATTTTGGCAATTTTAGCGAATTTTGAATATTTAAAATGATTATTTTAAATAATAACGACGAAAAATTTATTTTGAACAGAATTCAAACATATATATTTATATACATCGTCGTTAGAATATAAATATTTATTTATATATATAACAGAAATTGAAAATGGCGCGGTAGTTCGATAATTCGATTTCAAAATTCAAATGAATGTACATGATTCAAAATAAACTGGATTTTAGAGAAACCAAAAATATTTGAATCTAATTTAGAATATCTTTCCAACGAATCCGAAAAATCAAAATTTCATAGCGGGAATCAAAAGATATGTCCAGTTGAAATTTCAGAATAGTCGCTATGGAATTTCGGCCCTTAAAAATGGCCATTTTGCAAACGACCTCGGATTTCGACGAAACCACTTTTGTTGGATCCGCGATGCCAAATTATTACTAGATTCCAAATTTCATAATTTTTCGAATCAGTATGTGAGCGTGGCAAAGGAAAACGCGTTTGACCAATTTTAGTTGATTTTAATCGACTGGAAAATGGCCATTTTTCCAACGGTCTCAGAATTCGATGAAACTAGTTTTGTTAGGACCGTATCGTCAATACGAAGCTAGAAAATATTTTTTTGGAATTTTTCGAGTTAGTATGTGGCCCAGTAAATTGAAATGCACGTTCAAATTCAATATATAGAGTTATATGTTGATTTTGACGGAAACTGATCGAAACAGTCGAATTAGCTTATGATACATATCCCATTGTGTTCGGAATGGGGGTAATTAGCTATGGACGACAGGCGGTGGGCCTCGTTTCGAGGTCAAAATAAAAAGTCAACTTTTTTTGAAATAAAATAATATAAAAAATAAAACTCTCTCTCCTCTCCCCTCACTCTATACTATCAGACCCCCCCCCCCGTATTCTTTCAATCGAACAAAAAAAAAATCGCATCGCACAGCCCCAGGAGGCACCGCCCCCTCCGCACGCCACCCCCCCCCCATCGCATCGACCGCTGGAAGAACCCCCCCCCCCCCTCGCGAGCACGACTCGAGAAGACCGCTCCCCTTCTTCAACAGCTCTCCCTCCTCCTTCCACTTAGAAGTCCATGCCTCCACCAAAGAAGACCACCGCCGACGACCTCATCTTCCCCCTCCTTCGAGAACTAAAGTGAGTTTTTATCAATTTTGGTTAACCTAGTTTTATATACATATTTTATCGTTTTAAAATCTGAAATAAATATAAAAACATTGATTTGAAAATGGTTTTACAAAATATAAAGTTATGATTTTTAGTTTATAAAATCCTATGATGTTTATCTATAAAAGTAAATGATAAAGATTTGATTTTTGAAATGATAAAGATTTGATTTTTGAAATGATAAAGATTTGATTTTTTTCTTTAACATTAGAAAGGCGATTTTTTTATGTAAAGGATAGAAATAAATTTTTTACATAGTAGTGTTAATAAAAATATGATTTCTATATTATATAGAGAGTAAAAATTTGATCTTTATATCTGTAACGAAGTAAAAATCTGATTTTTATTATATATGTTGAAATAAAAATGGGATTTTTATAGCGATGATATAAAAATTCTATCTTTATATTAGAAATAGAGATAAAAATTTAATTTTTATATAGAGAATAGAGTGATAAAAATATAATATTTATCATATGAACACTGTTATAAAAATAGAATTTTTATCTATATAGTAACGATGTAAAAATAGGATTTTTATTGTATATATAGCAAAGTAAAAATTCGATTTTTATATGTTGAATAGCGAAGTAAAAATTCGATTTTTATATATGTAGTGATTACGGATGATGAAAGTGACGAAAGAAGAAACGACGGAGATTTCCTACCTAAGAAGAGTCGTGGCGTTTGGATTAGCTAGTCGGTGAGAACTTATCACTTTTAATTTATTTCTAGTTAAAATATATACTAGGATGCAGACGGTGTTTAGTAGCACCCGACACCCGTCGTCCACAGACCATGGACGGCTTGTATGCTTGTTTGTTTGATTTGATGTGTAGTTGATTATGTGATGTGATGTGAAATGAAATAAAATATTTTATAGTGGAAAATATTTTATAGTTAAAAATAGAATTTTTAACGTGTATTTAAAATAAATATTTATAAACAAATCGGAGATTTGTTTATATACACTGATTTGATTGATATTGATTGGGACGATAAATTTTACACATTGCCCAACTGCACAAATAAAATCTGTGTTTGATTGTTTGAAACCCCACACGGGTATTGGGATGATATATGACATACACTAATACCAATAATTAGTTGTATGTCGATCGATTGATTGATAGGCTGTTATAAGCGTTAAATATTTATATTTGATGCTTATACAGTGTAAAACGCACTCTGGATGATGGTTGATTAGTTATGGTTGTTATTTTGTACATGTGTTGTAGAAAACCCATATAATTAACATTATATGGTAATTGATTGGGCCTCATTCCAGTTTTGAAATAGAAATATTTGAAAAAGAAATATTTGAAATAGAATATTTGAAAATAGAAATATATGAAGTCGTGTTGATTAGATTGACGCCATTTTGACGTGAACGATATTTGTATCGATTTTATTCAATTTTCAATGTATATTGAAAGTGTTTTCAAAATTTGAATTATATTGAAAGTGATATCGAAATTCGAAAAATTGAATTGAAATTGAATTCAAATTGAAATTGAATAGAATTGAATTCGAATCGAAATTGAAAAGAATTGAATTGAAATTGAATTCAAAATGAAATTGGATAGAATTGAATTCGAATCGAAATTGAAAAGAATTGAATTGAAATTGAATTCAAATTGAAATTGGATAGAATTGAAATTGAATGGAAATCGATTTGAAATGAATTTAAAACGAATTTATATTGGAATATTCAATTTTGATTTGAAATTGAATATGAAGTTGAAACCGTTTTGAAAATGAATTTAAAACGATTTATAAAGCACGTTTTGAATTGAAATCGACGAAGTATATATTATATATATTATATATATAATATAATGGCCTGAAAAGAACGCGCCGCGCCGCGGCAGTTCGTGAATATCGACCATTGACTTCGAATGGATATTGTGGGAGATCCGACCGTCGGATTCTCCTAAAACCGGAACCGTTGGGTTCGTATCGAAAAGAGCTTTCTAACGAATATTAGAAATTAGAAATCTAACGTTTGGATTTGGAATTATGTACAAATCAAATTTGGAAAAGGTCGCTTTAAGTGCAGTACGATGGCCGTTGATGGAAATCGACTGTACGGGCCTTGATAAAATTATTAAAAATAGTAATAATTTGTGTAAAATCATAAGAAATGATTTGTGAAGAATTGGAATGAAAAATTCCATATTTGAAAAGATAAAAATAGATTTTAATCGAAATGAACTAGTTTTGAACTAGAATTATAATTTTATTTATTTTTAAATAAATAAATTGAATTTGAAAGGGGTTTTAAAAGTAACCATAATTTCCAATAATTGAATGGGAATGGATTTGAATCGAAATTGTCTTTGGAGTATTTCGATGTTGGATTTCGTGATTATACAGTTATTGTTATGGAAATTTGAAAGATATATTTATATCGCTATTTCCAATACGATATTTGTTGGTTGTGGAATTTGATATTGAATATAAGCCGATATATTTTCTATTCAGAGCCTTGTATTTAATATCAAATGTGATTTGGGTTTGTCGTGAATGGTGTCTTCATTAACACTGTTCTTAAGCCCAGTTGAGAAAAAGATTAAATCTTTTTATTTAGATCTAATGAAGTGTACCAATTAAATAATATTTAATTGGAATTGAATTGGTATTGATTTTTGGGTTTATCGTGAATAGTGTTTTAAATAACACTTGTTCTTTAACCCGATAATTAATGGAATGTGATTTTGGGTTTATCGTGAACCGTGTTTTAAATCACACTGATTCTTTAACCCAGTTAAAGATTAAAACTAAGTGGAGTTTTAATGAATCTTTAATTAGATTGAAAAGATCGAGAATGGAGTATCACCAGTTTTACTCCAGGCGATAGTTAAATCTTTATTTAGATTTGAACATGAAATCGTAATTGAATTTACCGATAACACCGTGGTGTTAGATATGAAGTATTACCAGTTTTACTTCATGGGGTGAATAGGTTGGGATTGGGAAATAAAATAAATGATTACTTTGGTGTGGTTCGCTAATCCCGACTAGTTTGAATTGATATTCAAAAAGGAGATTAAAGAATAAATTTAAAGAATTTATCTTTGATAAAATTAATGGGAACCTTTCCCAAAATATAAGAATATTTGAATGAAAGAATATTCTGAATTGGAATGAGACGTATGTTGTGTTTGTGTAACACTTGTTTATTATATACACAAGTTAATCGGAAAGACCAGGTTTATCCCATTCTGAATAACTGATACGACGATAAGTCGAAGATGTAGACGATGGTAGAAGACCGGAGGTCTTCACGTCGTCTGGATAATTACTGATGATCTTGATTACGCTGTACACCCAAGAAGATGGAAACAGTTGGTGATCGTCCAGACGTACTTGGAGATCGATGGATATGCGGGGTACTAGGTGCCTCCGGTTTCGTTCAGACCCAGAACGAACGTGAAAATGGACTGTGTGTCTGACATTGGATTTCAGTCTGTGTGATTGATTTCTATTAAATATATATCTGTTTGGCGGCGGAGAATTTATTCTCTTGCTTAACGCCCTTCTATGAGACGTACGAGCTCAGGGGTTATATGTTGATAGATATCAAACGCATGGAGTGAATTGCCTATGTGGCATGCCTATGTGACAATTGATCAAGGCTTCTGTTGAAAAGCAAAGTCTTATGGTGATGATCAAAGCACGACCTGTGTGGCATAAATTTGTGTAACGTTGATTCGCGAGCCTCACACCACGGTTGTGAACCAGAAACGGGAGAAGGACCTCAGGGAGGACATGCGTTTCTTTCTAGTTAGAAGTGGCGTCAGTGGTTTTACACGCCCTGACGAGTTTGACTTATGTGGTTGTTGCTGTTGCGAGGCGCCTCGGTTATATCGGTTTCGGCCGATGCATTCTGTTCGGCGGACGGACCAAACATACACCCCATAAGGTGGGGAAACGTAGTGTTCAAGCATAATAATCCACATCGGTGGACCGACCCTGATGATCCAAAGGGCAGTTGCGGCTGTTCCTGAGGGGCGGACTAGAGCGTCTCGAATCGGTGGAGGACTATCTTTTGCCTCGGTTCACAGATGGAAATCCAATTTCCAAATACGTGACTTTGTGGTTTTGATTGTAGAGCCTAGTATTGGCGACATAGTAGCATGGGATGCTATGTCGTCTATGATTTATACTTATGATTGAAATTGTTTTAACACTATAAACTTATAATATCAAATGAAATTTCACGTACCAAGCATTCTTGGCTATTATAAGGTAAAAACCCTATCCTCCGGTTTGCGTTGCATTGTGTGATGGGACCTGGGTCTTATAATAGCTTCATTTTTCTTTATTTAGCATTGTGCTGTTTGTTTTATGCACTGGTATTCTTGGGAGGAAACCCGTTCCGTGTTATACGGCGTGGTCCCTTGATTACCTAACTTTAAAATAAAGATTAATAACTGTTTTAGTTCTCACACCAGCCCCATGACTGACCTGGAGTTTATTGTTTTAACCTAAACTCTGGGTGCCCTCATTTTGACAAGGGCAGCTAGTAGTTTTGGTTTTGCAGATTTATATTCACAGGAACCTGGTTTACAGCTAGAACGATATCCGGAAAGCTTTGTATCCGTGTATCTTCTTCAGTTGTATTTTGTATTATTTTCCGCTGCTATGTAATGTATTGTAATCTCTAATATTTTCTAATGTGTAATATTTATTTATACTCTGTATATTCTTGTATTCTGATGAATTGTTGTAATTAATAATGAAATGTTCTTCCGCCTGCGTTTTCTTGTGTGTCGTTCTCGACTCTATCCGTGATTTCCCGTAAGGGGGATTTCGGGTCGTTTCATTTGGTATCAGAGCTTTGGTTTACAAAGCTCAGAGAACAAGACACATTAGAACCATACGAAAGAATTCACCAGAGATTGGACTAGTAATATCCAATGAGAATGACTCGTTAGAGATGGGATCAGTAGTATCCTAGAACGAGTGTGAAGAGTATGTTTTTAAAGTGAAAACAATTTTTGTTTTGAAAATTTAAATAAATTATTCGTATTTGATTATTTATTTATATTGATTTGGACTATCCAGTATATACAGATTTTGCGTATACGCCTGATCCGCGTGTATTCGAAATTTTAATATATTGGGTAGATATAGGATCACACTGTAGTCGCCCGGAGAAGATTCTGATGATTGATCGATCATCATTAGAATTTATGTTCGAGTTTCGAAAGTGGAATTTCTATATATTTCCAATTGACTGGTGTGAGAACCAAAATTAGATAGGGCTTACTGTTGTACTTGGCATCAAAAATGTGATTTTTTGACCATATATCAAAATTATGAATTTGAAATGATGATTCACTAAATGATTGATGGTTGTGTTGTTTGATTATTGTTTGATTAATCAAATGTTGAACCATTTAACCAAATTGAATCAAATAGTGAATTGTATTGAAAATTGGTCGCATTTGCATGCATATACATGTACTTACACTGAACAGGTCATAGCAAGGAGGCTAGAGCAGAAGAATAAAATTGTTTGCCCGACAAATAGGTACATGTTTATTGTATTTATTGAGTTTCGGGTGATTTTATGAGCCGATTGGCTAGCCGCTTGGCTTTTTCTTTTTATTTTGGATTGAAGAAGGCCATGGGAGGCTATATTAAATATCCCGAAGTCTCTGGTGCATGGGAGGTTATGGCGAAATTTTTCGAAAATTTAGTGTGTTAGCCAAATTTTTGAAAAAATTGAAAAGTTCTTAGAAACTGAAAAGCTGAAGAACTTAAGCCGTAATGAAAATATGGGAAGTTGAGTTGATTTGTTAAACAACTTTCGGCTTCGTTCCTTTTCGGGGACGAAAAGTTTTGAGTGGGGGAGATTGTAATAACCCGGAAATCCGAGCCAATTTAAAAAAATTTATTTTGGCAATTTTAGCGAATTTTGAATACTTAAAATTATTATTTTAAATAATAACGACGAAAAATTTATTTTGAATAGAATTCGAACGTATATATAAATATATTTATATACGTCGTCGATAGAATATAAATATTTATTTATACATATAACAGGAATTGAAAATGGCGCGGTAGTTCGATAATTCGATTTCAAAATTCAAATGAATGTACAGGATTCAAAATAAACCGGATTTTAGAGAAACCAAAAATATATGGATCTAATTGAGAATATCTTTCCAACGAATCCGAAAAATCAAAATTTCATAGCGGGAATCAAAAGATATGTCCAGTTGAAATTTCAGAATAGTCGCTATGGAATTTCGGCCCTTAAAAATGGCCATTTTGCAAACGACCTCGGATTTCGACGAAACCTCTTTTGTTGGATCCGCGATGCCAAATTATTGCTAGATTCCATATTTCATAATTTTTCGAATCAGTATGTGAGCGTGGCAAAGAAAAACGCGTTTGACCAGTTTTAGTTGATTTTAATCGACTGGAAAATGGCCATTTTTCCAACGGTCTTAAAATTTGATGAAACTAGTTTTGTTAGGACCGTATCGTCATTACGAAGCTAGAAAATATTTTTCTGGAATTTTTCGAGTTAGTATGTGGCCCCAGTAAATTGAAATGCACGTTCAAATTCAATATATAAAGTTATATGTTGATTTTGACGGAAACTGATCGAAACAGTCGAATCAGCTTACGATACATATCCCACTGTGTTCGGAATGGGGGTAATTAGCTATGGTCGACAGGCGGTGGGCCTCGTTTCAAGGTTGAAATAAAAAGTCAACTTTTTTTGAAATAAAATAATATAAAAAATAAAACTCTCTCTTTCCTCTCCCCTCTCTCTATACTATCAGACCCCCCTCCCCCCCACCCCCCCCGTATCCTTTTAATCGACCAAAAAAAAACCAAATCGCATCGCACAGCCAAAGGAGGCGCCACCCCCTCCGCACGCCGCCACCCCTCTGCACGCCACCCCCCTCCATCGCATCGACCGCCGGAAGAACCCCCCCCCCCCTCGCGAGCACGACTCGAGAAGACCCCTCCCCTTCTTCAACTGCTCTCCCTCCTCCTTCCACTTAGAAGCCCGCGCCTCCACCACAGAAGACCACCGCCGACGACCTCATCTTCCCCCTCCTCCGAGAACTAAAGTGAGTTTTTATCAATTTTGGTTAACCTAGTTTTATATACATATTTTATCGTTTTAAAATCTGAAATATATATAAAAACATTGATTTGAAAATGGTTTTACAAAATATAAAGTTTTGATTTTTAGTTTATTAAATCCTATGATGTTTATCTATAAAAGTAAATGATAAAGATTTGATTTTTGAAATGATAAAGATTTGTTTTTTTCTTTAACATTAGAAAGGCGATATTTTTATGTGAAGGATAGAAATAATTTTTTTACATAGTAGTGTTAATAAAAATATGATTTCTATATTATATAGAGAGTAAAAATTTGATCTTTATATATGTAGCGAAGTAAAAATCTGATTTTTATTATATATATGTTGAAATAAACATGGGATTTTTATAGCGATGATATAAAAATTCTATCTTTATATTAGAAATAGAGATAAAAATATAATTTTTATATAAAGAATAGCGTGATAAAAATATAATCTTTATCATATGAACACCGTTATAAAAATAGAATTTTAATCTATATAGTAACGATGTAAAAATAGGATTTTTATTGTATATATAGCAAAGTAAGAATTCGATTTTTATATGTTGAATAGCGAAGTAGAAATTCGATTTTTATATATGTAGTGATTACGGATGGTGAAACCGACGAAAGAAAAAACGGCGGAGATTTCCTACCTAAGAAGAGTCATGGCGTTTGGATTAACTAGTCGGTGAGAACTTCTCACTTTTAATTTTTTTCTAGTTAAAATATATACTAGGATGCAGACGGTGTTTAGTAGCACCCGACACCCGTCGTCCACAGACCATGGACGGCTTGTATGCTTGTTTGTTTGATTTGATGTGTAGTTGATTGTGTGATGTGATGTGAAATGAAATAAAACATTTTATAGTGGAAAATTTTATATAGTTAAAAATAGAATTTTTAACGTGTATTTAAAATAAATATTTATAAACAAATCGGAGATTTGTTTATATACATTGATTTGATTGATATTGACTAGGACGATAAATTTTACACATCGCCCAACTGCACAAATAAAATCTGTGTTTGATTGTTTGAAACCCCACATGGGTATTGGGATGATATATGACATACACTAATTCCAATAATTAGTTGTATTCGTTCGATTGATTGACAGGCTATTATAAGCGTTAAATATTTATATTTGATGCTTATACAGTGTAAAACGCACTCTGGATGATGGTTGATTAGTTATGGTTGTTATTTCGTACATGTGTTGTAGAAAACCCATATAATTAACATTATATGGTAATTGATTGGGCCTCATTCCAGTTTTGAAATAGAAATATTTGAAAAAGAAATATTTGAAATAGAATATTTGAAAATAGAAATATATGAAGCCGTGTTGATTAGATTTACGCCATTTTGACGTGAACGATATTTATATCGATTTTATTCAATTTTCAATGTATATTGAAAGTGTTTTCAAAATTTGAATTATACTGAAAGTGATATCGAAATTCAAAAAATTGAATTGAAATTGAATTCAAATTGAAATTGAATTGAAATTGAAATTGAAATTGAATAGAATTGAATTCGAATCGAAATTGAAAAGAATTGAATTGAAATTGAATTCAAATTGAAATTGGATAGAATTGAATTCGAATCGAAATTGAAAAGAATTGAAATTGAAATTGAATTCAAATTGAAATTGGATAGAGTTGAAATTGAATGGAAATCGATTTGAAATGAATTTAAAACAAATTTATATTGGAATATTCAATTTTGATTTGAAATTGAATATGAAGTTGAAACCGTTTTGAAAATGAATTTAAAACGATTTATAAAGCACATTTTGAATTGAAATCGACGAAGTATATATTATATATATAATATAATGGTCTGAATAGAACGTGCCGCGCCGCGGCAGTTCGTGAATTTCGACCATTGACTTCAAATGGATATTGCGTGAGATCCGACCGTCGGATTCTCCTAAAACTGGAACCATTGGGTTCGTATCGAAAAGTGCTTTCTAACAAATATTAGATATTAGAAATCTAACGGTTGGATTTGGAATTATGTCCAAATCAAATTTGGAAAAGGTCGTTGTAAGTGCAGTTCGATGGCCGTTGATGGAAATTGACTGTACGGGCCTTGATAAAATTATTAAAAATAGTAATAATTTGTGTAAAATCATAAGAAATGATTTGTGAAGAATTTGGATAAAAAATTCCATATTTGAGAATATAAAAATAGATTTTTATCGAAACGAACTAGTTTTGAACTAGAATTATAATTTTATTTATTTTTCAATAAATAAATTGAATTTGAAAGGGTTTTAAAAGTAACCAGAATTTCCAATAATTGAATGTGAATGGATTTGAATCGAAATTGTCTTTGGAGTATTTCGATGTTGGATTTCGTGATTATACAGTTATTGTTATGGAAATTTGAAAGATATATTTATGTCGCTATTTCCAATACGATATTTGTTGGTTGTGGAATTTGATATTGAATATAAGCCGATATATTTTCTATTCAGAGCCTTGTATTTAATATCAAATGTGATTTGGGTTTGTCCTGAATGGTGTCTTCATTAACACTGTTCTTAAGCCCAGTTGAGAAAAAGATTAAATCTTTTTATTTAGATCTACTGAAGTGTACCAATTAAATAATATTTAATTGGAATAGAATTGGTATTGATTTTTGGGTTTATCGTGAACAGTGTTTTAAATAACACTTGTTCTTTAACCCGATAATTAATGGAATGTGATTTTGGGTTTATCGTGAACCGTGTTTTAAATGACACTGATTCTTTAACCCGGTTAAAGATTAAAACTAAGTGGAGTTTTAATGAATCTTTAATTAGATTGAAAAGATCGAGAATGGAGTATCACCAGTTTTACTCCAGGCGATAGTTAAATCTTTAATTAGATTTGAACATGAAATGGTAATTGAATTCACCGATAACACCGTGGTGTTAGATATGAAGTATTACCAGTTTTACTTCATGGGGTGAATAGGTTGGGATAGGGAAATAAAATAAATGATTACTTCGGTGTGGTTCGCTAATCCCGACTAGTTTGAATTGATATTCAAAAAGGAGATTAAAGAATAAATTTAAAGAATTTATCTTTGATAAAATTAATGGGAACCTTTCCCAAAATATAAGAATATTTGAATAAAAGAATATTCTGAATTGGAATGAGGCGTATGTTGTGTTTGTGTAACACTTGTTTATTATATACGCAAGTTATTCAGAAAGACCGGGTTTATCCCATTCTGAATAACTGATACAACGATAAGTCGAAGATGAAGATGATGGTAGAAGACCGGAGGTCTTCACGTTGTCTGGATAATTACTGATGATCTTGATTGGGCTGTACACCCAAGAAGATGGAAACAGTTGGTGTATGTCCAGACGTACTTGGAGATCGATGGATATGCGGGGTACTAGGTGCCTCCGGTTTCGTTCAGACCCAGAATGAACGTGAAAATGGGCTGTGTGTCTGACATTGGATTTCAGTCTGTGTGATTGATTTCTATTAAATATATATCTGTTTGGCGGCGGAGAATTTATTCTCTTGCTTAATGCCCTTCTCTGAGACGTACGAGCTCACAGGTTATATGTTGATAGATATCAAACGCATGGAGTGAATTGCCTATGTGGCATGCCTAAGTGGCAATTGATCAAGGCTTCTGTTGAAAAGCAAAGTCTTGTGGTGATGATCAAAACACGGCCTGTGTGGCATAGCTTTGTGTAACGTTGATTCGCGAGCCTCACACCCCGGTTGTGAACCAGAAACGGGAGAAGGACCTCAGGGAAGACATGCGTTTCTTTCTAGTTAGAAGTGGCGTCAGTGGTTTTACACATCCTGACGAGTTTGACTTATGTGGTTGTTGCTGTTGCGATGCGCCTTGGTTATATCGGTTTCGGCCGATGCATTCTGGTCGGCGGACGGACCAGACTTACACCCCATAGGGTTGGGAAACGTAGTGTTCAGGCATAATAATCCACATCGGTGGACCGGCCCTGACGATCCAAGGGGCAGTTGCGGCTGTTCCTGAGGGACGGACTATCTTTTGCCTCGGTTTACAGATGGAAATCCAATTTCCAAATACGTGACTTTGCGGTTTTGATTGTAGAGCCTAGTATTGGCGACATAGTAGCATGGGATGCTATACCGTCTATGATTTATACTTATGATTGAAATTGTTTTAACACTATACACTTATAGTATCAAATGAAATTTCACGTACCAAGCATTCTTGGCTATTATAAGGTAAAAACCTTATCCTCCGTCTTGCGTTGCATTGTGTGATGGGACCTGGATCTTATAATAGCTTTATTTTTCTTTATTTAGCATTGCGCTGTTTGTTTTATGCACTGGTATTCTTGGGAGGAAACCCGTTCCGTGTTATACGGCGTGGTCCATTGATTTACCTAACTTTAAAATAAAGATTAATAACTGTTTTAGTTCTCACACCAGTCCCATAACTGGCCTGGAGTTTATTGTTTTAACCTGTAACAACCCGTAAATTCTGGGCCAGTTTAAAATTTTTATTTTGGCAATTTTAGTGAATTTTGATTATTTAAAATGAATTATTTTAAATAATATCGACGAGAAATTTATTTAGAATATAAATCGAACGTATATATTATACGCGTCGTCGTTAGAATATAAATATTTATATATAATTATAAAAGGAATTGAAAATGGCGCGGTAGTTCGAAAATTCGATTTCTAATTTCAAATGAATATACAGAATTCAATATAAGTCAGAATTGAACGAAACAAGAAATATTTGAATCTGTATAACTATATCTTTGTAACGAAGTTAACAAACTGAGATTTCATCTTAGAAATGATAAGATATGTCCAGTTGAAAATTAGAAATAGTCGCTGTGGAATTTATATATATTTTAATATAATATATGGCCCTTAAAAATAGCCATTTTGCAAACGACCTCGGATTTCGACGAAACCAGTTTTGTTGGATTCGCAGTGTAAAGTTATTGCTAGATTCCAAATTTCATAATTTTTCGAATCAATATGTGAGCGTGGCAAAGGAAAACGCGTTTGACCAGTTTCAGTTGATTTTAATCGACTGGAAATTGGCCATTTTTCAAACAGTCTCAGAATTCGACGAAACTAGTTTTGTTAGGACCGTATCGTCAATACGAAGCTAGAAAATATTTTTCTGCAATTTATAGAGTTATTATGTGACCCCGGTAATTTGAAATGTACGTTTAAAATTCAATATAGTGATTTAAATGTAAATTTAACGGAAACTGATTCAAACGGTCGAATCAGCTTACGATACATATCCCATTGTGTTCGGAATGGGGGTAATTCGCTATGGACGACAGGCGGTGGGCCTCGTTTCGAGGTCTTAGGTAAAAGTCAACTTTATGCAATTAAATTAATAAAAAAAAAAAAAATATCTTTCTCTTTTATCCTCCAGGCCCCCCCCCCCGTTCAAAAAATTAAATTTCAGAATAAAAAAAAAAAGAGGGCGGAGCCCTAAAACCGCTCGACGGAGCCACATCGCGCGAGGCGCTGCTCCCCCCATCTCCGACAACTCCTCCGCCGCCCTCTCAGGTGAACCCCCCTCGTGAAAACAACCGAGCGCCTCCCCTTGAAGCCCTCGACGCCGACGAAGAAGCCGCGCCACCCCCCCCCCTCGAAGCAGCCCCTCCTGCCACCACCGATCGAAGACCCAAGCCGCCGACGAACTGCGAAGACCTCCCCCCCCCTCTCAGTAAGAATTTCTGTTTATTTTATTATTATTATTTTTTTTTTATTTTTTTTAAAAACCGATTTTAATAATGATTTTGTTTTAAAAATAAAAACTGAAAATGTTTAAAAGTAAAAAACTAAATATTTTTAAAGGTATAAAACTGAATATTTTTAAAAGGAATTTTTAAAAGTAATAAAACAGGAATTTTTAAAAAGTATTAAAAACTGGAATTTTTAAAAGCATTTTAAAAACCTGAATTTTAAAACATAGAAAAAAAAACTGATTTATTTATAAAGTATTAAAAACTGAAATTTTTATAAAGTATAAAACTGGATTTTTTTTATAAAGTATTAAAACTGAATTTTTTTTAGAAATAAAAACTGGTTTTTGAAATAAAGGATAAAAACTGAATTTTATAAAAAAAAAAATAAAAACTGATTTAGTTTTAAAGGTAAAAGCTTTAACATGGGAAGAAAGGTTTGAACTTTCAAGCAAAGTAAAAATCATATTTTTATATGGTGAAAGCAAAAGTAAAAATCATATTTTTATGTGTTGAAAGTCGAAATAAAAATCATATTTTTATATGTTGAAAGTCAAAGTAAAAATCATATTTTTATATATTGAATAGCGAAGTCAAAATTCGATTTTTACATATTGAGTAGCATAGTAAAAATTCTATTTTTACATATGTAGAGGATACGGGCGAAAGCGACAATAGGCGAAGATTTCTATTAAGAAGAGTCTTGAAGTTGGATAGCTATTGGTGAGAATTTCTCACCTTTCAATTTATTTTTCTAGTTATATATATACTAGGATGCAGACGGTGCTTAGTAGCACCCGACACCCGTCCACAGACCATGGACTTGTTTGTTTGACTGTTTGGTGATTGATTGTGATATTGGTTTGAATGTGGTTTGTGGTGTGAAAAATCGAATCGATAAATTGGTTAGGATTAGACGTGCGCCGTTATAAGGCGAAGGAGTAAGGCTAGGTTAGACCCTTACTCCAAAGTTTGTGGTTTGCATAACGAATTGATTTGATTGATGTGTGAATGGCGTGGGCCTTCACTAGACCGGGGATAAGGCTAGGCCTTGTCCCGTTTCTAGTATCGTGCCGTTATGCCGCCGAAATTTTCTAAAATAAGTTAGAAAAATAAAATTAGCATTTTATTTAACGAATGAACTGAATATAAATTCATATGTTAAAATAAAATGTGTTATCGTTAAAAATATAATTTTTAACGTGAATGTGAATAAATAAATATTCATTTACAAACCAGACGGTTTGTTTATGTACACCTATTTGAATGACGTTGATTGGGTCGATAAATTTTACACATCGCCTAACTGCACAAATAAAATATGTGTTTGATTGTTTGAAACCCCACACGGGTGTTAGGATGAAATTTGAAGTTCACTCATCCTGATTTATTAAATATGTCGATCGATTGATTGACAAGCTGCTATAAGCGTTAAATGTCTATATTTGATGCTTATACAGTGTAGTGCACTTTGGTTGATGGTTGATTATTCATCGTTGTTGATATATACATGTGTTGTAGAAAATCCATATAATTAACATTATATGGTAATTGATTGGGCCTCATTCCAGTTTCGAGAAAAATAGAAATATTTGAAATAGAAATATTTGAAATAGAAATATTTGAAATAGAAATATTTGAAATAGAAATATTTGAAATAGAAATATTTGAAATAGAATATTTGAAAATAGAAATATGTGAAGCCGTGAGGATTAGATTGACGCCATTTTGACGTGAACGATATTTATATCGATTTTATTCATTTTAAAATGAATATTGAAACGTGATTTCGAAATCGAATATTTTGAAATGAATTGAATTGAAAACGATTTCGAAATGAATTGAATTGAAAACGATTTCGAAATGAATTGAATTGAAAACGATTTCGAAATGAATTGAATTGAAAACGATTTCGAAATGAATTGAATTGAAAACGATTTCGAAATGAATTGAATTGAAAACGATTTCGAAATGAATTGAATTGAAAACGATTTCGAAATGAATTGAATTGAAAACGATTTCGAAATGAATTGAATTGAAAACGATTTCGAAATGAATTGAATTGAAAACGATTTCGAAATAAATTGAATTGAAAACGATTTCGAAATGAATTGAATTGAAAACGATTTCGAAATAAATTGAATTGAAAACGATTTCGAAATGAATTGAATTGAAAACGATTTCGAAATAAATTGAATTGAAAACGATTTCGAAATGAATTGAAAACGAATTCAAATTGAATTGAAAGCGATTTCGAAATAAATTGAATTGAAAACGATTTCGAAATGAATTGAATTGAAAACGATTTCGAAATGAATTGAATTGAAAACGATTTCGAAATGAATTGAATTGAAAACGATTTCGAAATGAATTGAATTTTAAAACGATTTCGAAATGAATTGAATTGAAAACGAATTCAAATGGAATTGAAAGCGAATTGAAATGAATTCAAATTGAATTGAAATTTGAATTGAATAGAAATGAATTTTGAAACGAATTTATAAAGAAGAATTCAATTTTGATTTGAATTGAAAAGGAAGTTGAAATTGCTTTTGAAACGAATTTAAAACCATTTATATAATTCGTTTTAAATAGTAATCGACGAAATATATATTATATATATTATATATATAATATAATGGCCTGAATAGAACGCGCCGCGCTGCGGCAGTTCGCGAATTTCGATCATTTGTTTCAAACGGACATTACGGGAGATCCGACCGTCGGATTCTCCTAAAACCGGAACCGTTGGGTTCGTATCGAAAAGAGCTTTCTAATGAATGTTAGAAATTTGAAATCTAACGGTTGGATTTGGAGATACGTCCAAATCAAATTCGAAAAAGGTCGCTGTAAGTGCAGTTCGATGGCCGTTAATGGAAATCGACCGTACGGGCCTTGATAAAATTATTAAAAATAGTAATAATTTGTGTAAAATCATAAGAAATGATTTGTGAAAGTTTGGGATGAAAAACTCCATATTTGAAAAGATAAAAATAGATTTTTATCGAAATGAACTAGTTTTGAACTAGAATTATAATTCTATTTATTTTTAAATAAATAAATTGAATTTGAAATGGTTTTGAAAATAACCAAAATTTCCAATGATTGCATTGGAGTGGATTTGAATCGAAATTGTCTTCGGAATATTTCGATGTTGGAATTCGTGATATTACAGGTGTTGTTATGGAAATTTGAAAGATATATATGTATATCGTTATTTCCAATACGACATTTGTTAATCGTAGAATTTGATATTGAATATAGGCCGATATAGTTTCTATTCAGAGCCTTGTATTGAATATCGAATGTGATTTGGGTTTGTCGTGAATGGTGTCTTCACTAACACTGTTCTTGAACCCAGTTGAGAAAAGATTAAATCTTTTTATTTAGATTTAATGAAGTGTACCAATTAAATGATATTTAATTGGAATTGAATTGATATTGATTTTTGGGTTTATCGTGAACAGTGTTTTAAATAACACTTGTTCTTTAACCCGATAATTAATGGGATGTGACTTTGGGTTTATCGTGAACCGTGTTTTAAATGACACTGATTCTTTAACCCAGTCACAGATTAAAACTAAGTGGAGTTTTAATGAATCTTTAATTAGATTGAAAAGATCGAGAATGGAGTATCACCAGTTTTGCTCCAGGCGATAGTTAAATCTTTAATTAGATTTGAATGTGAAATTTAGAAACTAACTGGCGGTTAGCCAAGCAGAATGGTTTTCTGGATATTGATCTGATGTTGGTTTCGGCCTTCGGGGTTAATATTTGGGGAATTATTCTCTTGATTAATTTACGGTTAGTGACTAATGAATTGGAATGAGGCGTATGTTGTGTTTGTGTAACACTTTTATAATATATACGCGAGTTATTCGGAAAGACCGGGTTTATCCCATTCTGAATAACTGATACGACGATAAGTCGAAGATGAAGACGATGGTCGAAGACCGGAAGTCTTCACGTCGTTTGGGTGATAACTGATGATCTTGATTGGGCTGTACACCCAAGAAGATGGAAACAGTTAGTGATCGTCCAGACGTACTTGGAGATCGATGGATATGCGGGGTACTAGGTGCCTCCGGTTTCGTTCAGACCCAGAACGGACTTGTAAATGGACTGTGTGTCTGACATCGGATTTCATTCTGTGTGACTGATATCGGTTGCATAGGATGGCTTGCCTGTGTGGCATGCTAAGATGCAAATGATCGAGGCTTCTGTTGAAAAGCAAAGTCTTGTGGTGATGATCAAAGCACGGCCTTTGTGGCGTAGCTTTGTGTAACGTTTACCTCGCGTGTTTCACACCCGGTATGAACCAAAAACGGGAGACGGACCTCAGGGAGGGCATGCGTTTCTTTCTAGCTAGAAGTGGCGTCAGTGGTTTTACACGCCCTGACGAGTTTGACTTATGTGGTTGTGGTTGTTGCGAGGCGCCTCGGTTATATCGGTTTCGGCCGAATGCATTCTGGTCGGCTGACGGACCAGACTTACACCCCATAGGGTGGGGAGACGTATTGTTCAGGCATAATAATCCACTCCGTGTGGACCGGCCCTGACGATCCAAGGGGCAGTTGCGGCTGTTCCTGAGGCTCGGGCTAGACAGTCTCGAATCGGTTGAGGACTATCTTTTGCCTCGGTTCATAGAAGGAAATCCAATTTCCAAATACGTGACTTTGCGGTTTTATTTGTAAACCTATATATGGCGACATGATATATGGTACCCATGCCGCCTATGATTGATACTTATGATTTGAAGTTGTTTTATGCACTATGCACTTATTATAGTATCAAATGATTTGTTTTAAACGTATCAAGCATTCTTTGGCTGTTATAAGGGAAAACCCTATCCCCCGGCTTGCGTTGCATTGTGTGATAGGACCTGGGTCTTATAACAGCTTCATCTTTCTTTATTTAGCATTGCGCTGTTTGTTTTATGCACTGGTATTCTTGGGAGAAAACCCGTTCCGTGTTATACGGCGTGGTCCCTTGATTTACCTAACTTTTAAAATAAAGATTAATAACTGTTTTAGTTCTCACACCAGTCACATGACTGACCTGGAGTTTATTGTTTTAACCTAAACTCTGGGTGCCCTTATTTTGACACGGGCAGCTAGTAGTTTCGGTTTTGCAGATTTATATTCACAGGATCCTGGTTTACAGCTGGAACGATATCCGGAAAGCTTTGTATCCGTATATCTCTTCTAGTTGTGTATTGTATTATTTTCCGCTGCTATGTATTTAAATGTAATTTAAATCTCTGATATTTCTGTGTAATATTCATTTATACTCTGTATATTCTTGTAATCTGATGCATTGTTGTAATATACAATGAAACGTTCTTCTGTATGCGTTCTGTTTTGTCGTGTTCTCAAACGATAGGGCGTTTCGAACGGTCTGAGTCGGTTTAGCGACTGGTTCGGACCGAGCGAAATTCTTTGCCGTCACATTTGGTATCAGAGCTTTGGTTTACAAAGCTCAGAGAACAAGGCACATTAGAACCATACGAAAGAATTCATCAGATATTGGATTAGCAATATCCAATGGAATGACTCGTTAGAGATAGGATCAGTAGTATCCTAGAACGGGTGTGAAGAGTATATTTTTCAAATGAAAACATTTTGTTTTGAAAATTTAAATCAACTATTCGTATTTGATTATTTGTTTATATTGATTTTGGGCAATTCAGTATATAAAGAATTTGCATATACGCCTTGCAAACGTATATTCAAAGTTTTAATATACTGGATAGATATGGAATCACATTCTAGTCGCCCGGAGATGGTACTGATGATTGTCATGACATCATCCGTATTTATATTCGTGTTTCGAATGTGTGATTTTCTATATATTTCCATTAGGCTGGTGTGAGAACCCAAAACTTATATAGTTAGAATTCATTGTTGTGATTTGGCATCAAAACATGATTTTTTGTATATGTATCAAAATTATGAATTTGAAACTCTAATTCACTAATTGATTGATGTTTGTATTGTTTGATAATTTTGAATCATTATGCCTAATTGAATCAAATATTGAATTGTATTGAAATTTGGTCGCATTTGCTTGCATATACATATACTTACATTGAACAGGTCATAGCAAGGAGGCTAGAGACAGAGAATAAAATTTGTTTGCCCGACAAATAGGTACATGTTTATTACATAATTTACTGTTTTGTTTGGGTGATGATGATTTTATGAGCCTATTGGCTAGCCGCTTGGCTTTTTCTTTTTCTTTTTGAGATCTGAAGGACCGGGGAAGCTATTTGAAATTCCCCGATGCTCCCGGTGCAGGGGAGGTTATGGCGAAATTTTTCGAAAATTTAGGGTGTTAGCCAAATTTTTGAAATTTTGAAAATTCTCAGAAACTGAAGAGTTAGAGAATGGAAGCCAGATCGAGCGTAGAGTTGAATTATCAAACCACTTTCGACTTTGTTCCTTTTCGGGGACGAAAAGTTTTAAGTGGGGGAGATTGTAACAACCCGTAAATTCTGGGCCAGTTTAAAATTTTTATTTTGGCAATTTTAGTGAATTTTGATTATTTAAAATGAATTATTTTAAATAATATCGACGAGAAATTTATTTAGAATATAAATCGAACGTATATATTATACGCGTCGTCGTTAGAATATAAATATTTATATATAATTATAAAAGGAATTGAAAATGGCGCGGTAGTTCGAAAATTCGATTTCTAATTTCAAATGAATATACAGAATTCAATATAAGTCAGAATTGAACGAAACAAGAAATATTTGAATCTGTATAACTATATCTTTGTAACGAAGTTAACAAACTGAGATTTCATCTTAGAAATGATAAGATATGTCCAGTTGAAAATTAGAAATAGTCGCTGTGGAATTTATATATATTTTAATATAATATATGGCCCTTAAAAATAGCCATTTTGCAAACGACCTCGGATTTCGACGAAACCAGTTTTGTTGGATTCGCAGTGTAAAGTTATTGCTAGATTCCAAATTTCATAATTTTTCGAATCAATATGTGAGCGTGGCAAAGGAAAACGCGTTTGACCAGTTTCAGTTGATTTTAATCGACTGGAAATTGGCCATTTTTCAAACAGTCTCAGAATTCGACGAAACTAGTTTTGTTAGGACCGTATCGTCAATACGAAGCTAGAAAATATTTTTCTGCAATTTATAGAGTTATTATGTGACCCCGGTAATTTGAAATGTACGTTTAAAATTCAATATAGTGATTTAAATGTAAATTTAACGGAAACTGATTCAAACGGTCGAATCAGCTTACGATACATATCCCATTGTGTTCGGAATGGGGGTAATTCGCTATGGACGACAGGCGGTGGGCCTCGTTTCGAGGTCTTAGGTAAAAGTCAACTTTATGCAATTAAATTAATAAAAAAAAAAAAAATATCTTTCTCTTTTATCCTCCAGGCCCCCCCCCCCCCGTTCAAAAAATTAAATTTCAGAATAAAAAAAAAAAGAGGGCGGAGCCCTAAAACCGCTCGACGGAGCCACATCGCGCGAGGCGCTGCTCCCCCCATCTCCGACAACTCCTCCGCCGCCCTCTCAGGTGAACCCCCCCTCGTGAAAACAACCGAGCGCCTCCCCTTGAAGCCCTCGACGCCGACGAAGAAGCCGCGCCACCCCCCCCCCTCGAAGCAGCCCCTCCTGCCACCACCGATCGAAGACCCAAGCCGCCGACGAACTGCGAAGACCTCCCCCCCCCTCTCAGTAAGAATTTCTGTTTATTTTATTATTATTATTTTTTTTTTATTTTTTTTAAAAACCGATTTTAATAATGATTTTGTTTTAAAAATAAAAACTGAAAATGTTTAAAAGTAAAAAACTAAATATTTTTAAAGGTATAAAACTGAATATTTTTAAAAGGAATTTTTAAAAGTAATAAAACAGGAATTTTTAAAAAGTATTAAAAACTGGAATTTTTAAAAGCATTTTAAAAACCTGAATTTTAAAACATAGAAAAAAAAACTGATTTATTTATAAAGTATTAAAAACTGAAATTTTTATAAAGTATAAAACTGGATTTTTTTTATAAAGTATTAAAACTGAATTTTTTTTAGAAATAAAAACTGGTTTTTGAAATAAAGGATAAAAACTGAATTTTATAAAAAAAAAAATAAAAACTGATTTAGTTTTAAAGGTAAAAGCTTTAACATGGGAAGAAAGGTTTGAACTTTCAAGCAAAGTAAAAATCATATTTTTATATGGTGAAAGCAAAAGTAAAAATCATATTTTTATGTGTTGAAAGTCGAAATAAAAATCATATTTTTATATGTTGAAAGTCAAAGTAAAAATCATATTTTTATATATTGAATAGCGAAGTCAAAATTCGATTTTTACATATTGAGTAGCATAGTAAAAATTCTATTTTTACATATGTAGAGGATACGGGCGAAAGCGACAATAGGCGAAGATTTCTATTAAGAAGAGTCTTGAAGTTGGATAGCTATTGGTGAGAATTTCTCACCTTTCAATTTATTTTTCTAGTTATATATATACTAGGATGCAGACGGTGCTTAGTAGCACCCGACACCCGTCCACAGACCATGGACTTGTTTGTTTGACTGTTTGGTGATTGATTGTGATATTGGTTTGAATGTGGTTTGTGGTGTGAAAAATCGAATCGATAAATTGGTTAGGATTAGACGTGCGCCGTTATAAGGCGAAGGAGTAAGGCTAGGTTAGACCCTTACTCCAAAGTTTGTGGTTTGCATAACGAATTGATTTGATTGATGTGTGAATGGCGTGGGCCTTCACTAGACCGGGGATAAGGCTAGGCCTTGTCCCGTTTCTAGTATCGTGCCGTTATGCCGCCGAAATTTTCTAAAATAAGTTAGAAAAATAAAATTAGCATTTTATTTAACGAATGAACTGAATATAAATTCATATGTTAAAATAAAATGTGTTATCGTTAAAAATATAATTTTTAACGTGAATGTGAATAAATAAATATTCATTTACAAACCAGACGGTTTGTTTATGTACACCTATTTGAATGACGTTGATTGGGTCGATAAATTTTACACATCGCCTAACTGCACAAATAAAATATGTGTTTGATTGTTTGAAACCCCACACGGGTGTTAGGATGAAATTTGAAGTTCACTCATCCTGATTTATTAAATATGTCGATCGATTGATTGACAAGCTGCTATAAGCGTTAAATGTCTATATTTGATGCTTATACAGTGTAGTGCACTTTGGTTGATGGTTGATTATTCATCGTTGTTGATATATACATGTGTTGTAGAAAATCCATATAATTAACATTATATGGTAATTGATTGGGCCTCATTCCAGTTTCGAGAAAAATAGAAATATTTGAAATAGAAATATTTGAAATAGAAATATTTGAAATAGAAATATTTGAAATAGAAATATTTGAAATAGAAATATTTGAAATAGAAATATTTGAAATAGAATATTTGAAAATAGAAATATGTGAAGCCGTGAGGATTAGATTGACGCCATTTTGACGTGAACGATATTTATATCGATTTTATTCATTTTAAAATGAATATTGAAACGTGATTTCGAAATCGAATATTTTGAAATGAATTGAATTGAAAACGATTTCGAAATGAATTGAATTGAAAACGATTTCGAAATGAATTGAATTGAAAACGATTTCGAAATGAATTGAATTGAAAACGATTTCGAAATGAATTGAATTGAAAACGATTTCGAAATGAATTGAATTGAAAACGATTTCGAAATGAATTGAATTGAAAACGATTTCGAAATGAATTGAATTGAAAACGATTTCGAAATGAATTGAATTGAAAACGATTTCGAAATGAATTGAATTGAAAACGATTTCGAAATAAATTGAATTGAAAACGATTTCGAAATGAATTGAATTGAAAACGATTTCGAAATAAATTGAATTGAAAACGATTTCGAAATGAATTGAATTGAAAACGATTTCGAAATAAATTGAATTGAAAACGATTTCGAAATGAATTGAAAACGAATTCAAATTGAATTGAAAGCGATTTCGAAATAAATTGAATTGAAAACGATTTCGAAATGAATTGAATTGAAAACGATTTCGAAATGAATTGAATTGAAAACGATTTCGAAATGAATTGAATTGAAAACGATTTCGAAATGAATTGAATTTTAAAACGATTTCGAAATGAATTGAATTGAAAACGAATTCAAATGGAATTGAAAGCGAATTGAAATGAATTCAAATTGAATTGAAATTTGAATTGAATAGAAATGAATTTTGAAACGAATTTATAAAGAAGAATTCAATTTTGATTTGAATTGAAAAGGAAGTTGAAATTGCTTTTGAAACGAATTTAAAACCATTTATATAATTCGTTTTAAATAGTAATCGACGAAATATATATTATATATATTATATATATAATATAATGGCCTGAATAGAACGCGCCGCGCTGCGGCAGTTCGCGAATTTCGATCATTTGTTTCAAACGGACATTACGGGAGATCCGACCGTCGGATTCTCCTAAAACCGGAACCGTTGGGTTCGTATCGAAAAGAGCTTTCTAATGAATGTTAGAAATTTGAAATCTAACGGTTGGATTTGGAGATACGTCCAAATCAAATTCGAAAAAGGTCGCTGTAAGTGCAGTTCGATGGCCGTTAATGGAAATCGACCGTACGGGCCTTGATAAAATTATTAAAAATAGTAATAATTTGTGTAAAATCATAAGAAATGATTTGTGAAAGTTTGGGATGAAAAACTCCATATTTGAAAAGATAAAAATAGATTTTTATCGAAATGAACTAGTTTTGAACTAGAATTATAATTCTATTTATTTTTAAATAAATAAATTGAATTTGAAATGGTTTTGAAAATAACCAAAATTTCCAATGATTGCATTGGAGTGGATTTGAATCGAAATTGTCTTCGGAATATTTCGATGTTGGAATTCGTGATATTACAGGTGTTGTTATGGAAATTTGAAAGATATATATGTATATCGTTATTTCCAATACGACATTTGTTAATCGTAGAATTTGATATTGAATATAGGCCGATATAGTTTCTATTCAGAGCCTTGTATTGAATATCGAATGTGATTTGGGTTTGTCGTGAATGGTGTCTTCACTAACACTGTTCTTGAACCCAGTTGAGAAAAGATTAAATCTTTTTATTTAGATTTAATGAAGTGTACCAATTAAATGATATTTAATTGGAATTGAATTGATATTGATTTTTGGGTTTATCGTGAACAGTGTTTTAAATAACACTTGTTCTTTAACCCGATAATTAATGGGATGTGACTTTGGGTTTATCGTGAACCGTGTTTTAAATGACACTGATTCTTTAACCCAGTCACAGATTAAAACTAAGTGGAGTTTTAATGAATCTTTAATTAGATTGAAAAGATCGAGAATGGAGTATCACCAGTTTTGCTCCAGGCGATAGTTAAATCTTTAATTAGATTTGAATGTGAAATTTAGAAACTAACTGGCGGTTAGCCAAGCAGAATGGTTTTCTGGATATTGATCTGATGTTGGTTTCGGCCTTCGGGGTTAATATTTGGGGAATTATTCTCTTGATTAATTTACGGTTAGTGACTAATGAATTGGAATGAGGCGTATGTTGTGTTTGTGTAACACTTTTATAATATATACGCGAGTTATTCGGAAAGACCGGGTTTATCCCATTCTGAATAACTGATACGACGATAAGTCGAAGATGAAGACGATGGTCGAAGACCGGAAGTCTTCACGTCGTTTGGGTGATAACTGATGATCTTGATTGGGCTGTACACCCAAGAAGATGGAAACAGTTAGTGATCGTCCAGACGTACTTGGAGATCGATGGATATGCGGGGTACTAGGTGCCTCCGGTTTCGTTCAGACCCAGAACGGACTTGTAAATGGACTGTGTGTCTGACATCGGATTTCATTCTGTGTGACTGATATCGGTTGCATAGGATGGCTTGCCTGTGTGGCATGCTAAGATGCAAATGATCGAGGCTTCTGTTGAAAAGCAAAGTCTTGTGGTGATGATCAAAGCACGGCCTTTGTGGCGTAGCTTTGTGTAACGTTTACCTCGCGTGTTTCACACCCGGTATGAACCAAAAACGGGAGACGGACCTCAGGGAGGGCATGCGTTTCTTTCTAGCTAGAAGTGGCGTCAGTGGTTTTACACGCCCTGACGAGTTTGACTTATGTGGTTGTGGTTGTTGCGAGGCGCCTCGGTTATATCGGTTTCGGCCGAATGCATTCTGGTCGGCTGACGGACCAGACTTACACCCCATAGGGTGGGGAGACGTATTGTTCAGGCATAATAATCCACTCCGTGTGGACCGGCCCTGACGATCCAAGGGGCAGTTGCGGCTGTTCCTGAGGCTCGGGCTAGACAGTCTCGAATCGGTTGAGGACTATCTTTTGCCTCGGTTCATAGAAGGAAATCCAATTTCCAAATACGTGACTTTGCGGTTTTATTTGTAAACCTATATATGGCGACATGATATATGGTACCCATGCCGCCTATGATTGATACTTATGATTTGAAGTTGTTTTATGCACTATGCACTTATTATAGTATCAAATGATTTGTTTTAAACGTATCAAGCATTCTTTGGCTGTTATAAGGGAAAACCCTATCCCCCGGCTTGCGTTGCATTGTGTGATAGGACCTGGGTCTTATAACAGCTTCATCTTTCTTTATTTAGCATTGCGCTGTTTGTTTTATGCACTGGTATTCTTGGGAGAAAACCCGTTCCGTGTTATACGGCGTGGTCCCTTGATTTACCTAACTTTTAAAATAAAGATTAATAACTGTTTTAGTTCTCACACCAGTCACATGACTGACCTGGAGTTTATTGTTTTAACCTAAACTCTGGGTGCCCTTATTTTGACACGGGCAGCTAGTAGTTTCGGTTTTGCAGATTTATATTCACAGGATCCTGGTTTACAGCTGGAACGATATCCGGAAAGCTTTGTATCCGTATATCTCTTCTAGTTGTGTATTGTATTATTTTCCGCTGCTATGTATTTAAATGTAATTTAAATCTCTGATATTTCTGTGTAATATTCATTTATACTCTGTATATTCTTGTAATCTGATGCATTGTTGTAATATACAATGAAACGTTCTTCTGTATGCGTTCTGTTTTGTCGTGTTCTCAAACGATAGGGCGTTTCGAACGGTCTGAGTCGGTTTAGCGACTGGTTCGGACCGAGCGAAATTCTTTGCCGTCACATAACCTAAAC
This sequence comes from Allium sativum, assembly GCA_030737875.1. Taxonomy (NCBI): domain Eukaryota; kingdom Viridiplantae; phylum Streptophyta; class Magnoliopsida; order Asparagales; family Amaryllidaceae; genus Allium; species Allium sativum. The sequence continues at coordinate 789,955,157 of CM060924.1, forward strand.
TCTGGGTGCCCTCATTTTGACACGGGCAGCTAGTAGTTTTGGTTTTGCAGATTTATATTCACAGGAACCTGGTTTACAGCTAGAACGATATCCGGAAAGCTTTGTATCCGTGTATCTTCTTCAGTTGTATTTTGTATTATTTTCCGCTGCTATGTAATGTATTGTAATCTCTGATATTTTCTAATTTGTAATATTTATTTATACTCTGTATATTCTTGTATTCTGATGAATTGTTGTAATTAACAATGAAATGTTCTTCCGCCTGCGTTCTCTTATGTGTCGTTCTCGACTCTATCCGTGATTTCTCGTAAGGGGGATTTCGGGTTGTTTCAAATAGTTTGCATAGTGGAAGAATATTTTGCACCTAAAAATTAGATAGTAAAAAATAAGACATAAAAGCCTATACACTCAAGCTTTGGGCCATAACTTTGAATCGTTAAACCACTCAACTGAATATATTTTTCTCAAGTGTTTCAACAAATTAAGGGGATGAGTTAACCAACCACGATGGTATTTTCACATTTTATGCATGTAATATGAAAATCGAAGGACTAGCTACGTACAGGCTAATGAAAAACAGATGTTTGCACCAACTAACAGACATGAAAAAGCACCCTCCATTTTCCATTTTCAATTATTTTGTGATATGAAGTTATCGAAGGTTCAATATTGAAGAAGCACCAAAATAATGCAAGAAGGTCTTGAATTTTCATCCATATAACATGGTGATGATAACAAACAATTGACTTATTATTTTATTTAAAACCTCCGTGTTTAGTTGAGCGCAATAATTTAAAGACGTTAGTAGGTGTGATCCACAAATTTACTCCTCGTCTTTCTTCTCGTCCAGAACCACAAATTTTCAACAACTGCAATCCACTTTGTTATTATGAGAAATCCCCTAATCCAGACTTTATATCTCTTAGTATGATTGTTCGTAATATTAGAAATGTAACGACCCGGCGGAAATTCGATACTCGAATTTCGATAAAAATACATAAACTCACATTACTTACCGAAACTCATGTATCAAAACACCAGATAGTCAATATAAAGAAATTAGAGGGTAAGAAAGAAAGAAAGGAATATTACAATAGAAGAAAACGAAGAAAAACCAACACAACACAGAGTCTAACATCGCGGCGGAATAAAATATAATATAAAAATAAATCTTTATTGAGAGCTTGAAATAATACTTACAATTGTCAGAGTACAACGAACATTCAATACACTTGGACAGTTATAATAACCTGTCCTCATATACAACATACAGTGGAATAAATACTATATAGTATCATACGTCTGAACTCCTCTAGGTCGTCTCTTGGAGTCCATAACATCTTATCCTAAACCTATAAAACTCGGTCTGACCTGAGCATTGCAAATACGATGAGTCAATCCTGGTGAATCAGCATGAGAAAAATAACTAAGTTTGTAGGGATCATCCAACTTGATTTTATAGTTTAAAAATCCTTTGAAAAAAAGGATAATCTTAAGACAAATCCACACATAAACGGGACGGTTTTTACCTTATGTTAACTTAAAACATTTTTTATATTAAAACTTTTTGGATACTGTAATAGTGTCTAAATTAAATAAATAACCATCTAGTAGAACGCTTCCATGTTACGCTCCACATATATAGTATAAAATCAAAAACTGCTGGGCTTTTATTGGAGAATGGATTCCAACTATGGCAAGGTATGGGAACACCTCCCAAATAGTGTACCTCCAGAGATGAATACACTATGGTTCAACAAGAACATCTTGCAACCCCACTAAACATGACCGACCACTCGTTCTACTTGAGTGTACCGAATATATCATTACCACAGTTGTGGGCCAGCCAGCCGAACTGATAGCATACAAAAATAAAGAAACCGAAGGCATTTGATTTCTCCATATCAAGTAATGATATACCCTAATGGGTACTACCCACATAGCCATGCGGCCTACCCGACCTCTACCAGTTCTAAGTTGATGAGGCTTGAGGTTATGATTACCTTTTTAGAACATCTTTCCACCATTCACTTTGAATGCTACATCGTCAGATCCGCCAAAAATCACTAATTGATTTCCATAGAAATACTTTGGGTATTAAGCTAAGAGAGGTTGTCTTCTCCGCCACCAAACTTGAACATTTGAAGAAACCAATGTACGTCATCCTTTTGGAAATACTCTATCAGACATCCATCCATACAAGTCATCCAGGAATAGGATAAACCGATGGCACCCTCCTACCACATCCTAGGAATCATAGTATGGATCAGTAGCGAGTAGTCCTTGCAATCCATAGATTTCAATCACGTCAGAATCACAAGTCAAAATATCTTCGGTAGCTACCCTTAGAAATTCAACGAGTAGTTCTTCCACTTATGAAGATCAACGGTATTCAATTACTCCCATCTTCCACGTGTTTGCTGGTTCGGAATGCTTTTCAAATTTATATTTCATCCCGGCCTTTCCGCACCATCAATCGTATTTGACCAGAGTTCGATAGTTGGTTATTTAACTATCAAATAAACAACCATTCATCCATAAAAATAAAATGGATCCACTTGTTCAATACACATCGTCACTTGGCCTATTAAGTTTACCAGTCACTAATTAAAACTTTTAAATCTTCCAATCTTTGGAACACAACCTTTTACTTCTTAATTTTAAAATAAGAATATTCTCTAAATCATCCTATTAAACTTATCAAAACTTGTAATTTGATTATCATTAGTATATTTATTACTCTCATCTACCTTCGCTACCAAAAACTAATATCAGTCTTTGGATAATCGTGAAGTCATTCAAGTTGGGGCATTTTATCTACCTCTCAAACTTTGATTGACAACATTCTTACCTTCAGAATAAATAAAAGTTTGTTAATAAAACCCAATCTTTAGTAATTATCACTAAAATTTTCCATATATCATTTGATTTAAATATGGTTTTATTTATAAAAAAACTATACTCTTCCTTTTTGAAAATCTTATTCCAAATCTTTGCTCAATTTAAATCATAACTATTATCTTTTAACATCCTTTGACACATTATATATGAGCCCTTATTATTACAAATAAACTTCTTATAAATTTATTTCAAACTTTTTTTGAATTCATTTCAATTAAACTTCCTTTCATATTTAAATTATTTGAACTTAAATCGAATTAATATACTTAGCTCAAGTTTGATTTTATAAAGTTCCAATCAATAGAATTCTTAATAAACATCTTAAACTTAACTAATTTGGATAAACTTCGCTTCAGAATTTCTTTTAAATCATAAACCGGGTCTTAAGATTTCGTAAAACTCCGATAATTTTATCCTAATAACAAAATCATTATTTTGATTATTATTAATAAAATAATAATCCATTCAACATCATAAAATAGTTTATTCCAGTATATACTATAAATTTATAATTAACCTTTCTTAAAATAATAATTAACTTCATTAACAATTCAATAACAGTCTTTCATATCAATTTAGAAAGGTCGTTCAATCTTATGAGAAACTGTATTAAGTTACAACAACCATTTATCACAATATTGTTTATAAAATTAAATTGTCATTGAATTAATTTAGTAATCGATTCTAGTTAAAGTAGTTGACTCATTCAACTATTGTTAACTAACTCCAATTAGTCTTCCTCTTTGAGTTAACAATTAATTAATTTGAATAATACCACTTAGTTGTTTCTTAAAAAATTTATTCCAACTATTAAGCCTTAGGTTAATACCAAACTTATTTGCTTAAAAAACCTATTTAACAGCAAGAATTTGAATTATAAAATTTATTTATAATAATAAAATAGTAGCATTGATTTTTCTTTTAATAAAACTTGTATTCAAAATAACTTATATAAAATAGAGTTTAAACTATATTTTTATAAAACAAATTTATAGCTTCATTTCTGTCAATTTACTTGACAGTAAATCAACATTTATAAAACAATGGATTTTTAGGCCATTTACTCTAGTTACTTAACCACTAATGCCCATTGGTTAATACCATAACAAACATTGAATTTAAATTCAGAAGTCAACAACCAAAACAATCATCAAATCAAATTGGTTAAACAGTTCATATAGTGATGGTATGAAAATAAACAATAAATTTGAGGTATCCAGTTGGATCCCTCCAACCTGTTTTCCCTGCATCAAAATAGGTTACCTCAAATGCAATCATGCATTCAACGAGGTAATATCACGATAGATAACCAATTCAACTAATAACAGCAATCCAAGCGTCCAACTATTAATTTTATACATTTATATTATTATAAACGTGACCAACAAGGTAAGTTACCTCAATCGGTTACAATGGTTAAAAATAACAATCGATTTCGATTAAACTGAACGAACGTTTAATTTAACCAGTTCAATCAATATATATGAATATGTTCAACAATCATCCAATAATAAATAACCATAGCACACAAATATTAAACCCGACTTATATAAAATATAAGTGGGATAAACTGAGTGAGTAAATTCACCTTGATTTCGTTCTTCATCAAAATGATTCGATTTAGTTAAATTAAAAAGAAATTTAGTTTAGCTAAAAATTCTGACTGCTTCCAATCTGGTCCAAACAGCTTCAACATGTTACACTCATCGACACTGTTCCAACATCCCCGGTTTTATCGAATTATGTTAATACATGAACGAGTTATTAATAATATAATTTGTACATGGTATATATTAGAATAGTTGTTAATTATATATTAATTTAACTAATTACTTGGTCACTTTGTTTAAGAATAAAATAGGTTGATTCCTCCTTCTTGCTTCCGTTCCAGGTACTAACTTCACCCAACATGGTTCTATTCCTTACCACCCCATTTCCTTTTTTCTTTTTCTTTTTTCAATTTCGAAGGCCTAAGCCCAGTTAAGAAAATGACAACCTATGCCCTCCCCATTTTCGTTTTCCTTCCCCCACGCATGCATGTAACCTTCCCCATTTTCACTTCTCCTTCCCCACACACATTCAGCCTCTCTCCCCATATTTTCTTTCCCCATGCGATATTTACTTTTTTCTTACGGAGGCTTTGCTTGTTCTAACGATGATATGAGTGTTCTGTTGGGACAAAATGTGTAATGTCCCGCATTTTTATCTGTTTGTATTTGAATATTTAAATCAGTTTAAATATTGAATCTGTAATATAAGTGAATTTATATTTTAACTAAAATGAAGTTGAACGTATAAAAATATATATTACATATAATCGAGCTCATAACGACGTTGTAGTTCGTAATTTAACGTTCTGAACTTCAACTAAGTGTACATGACTCGTTTTAAATCGGATTTCTGCGAAACCAGAAACGTTGGAATCTGCTGAACTGTATTTTTCTAATGGAGATGAAAAATCGAATTTCTGAATTTTATATTGCAAGATATATCCAAATCAAATATTCAAATAGTCGCTGTAAAATCGTTTATCGACCGTAACGGTTTATTCGATATAACTTGATATCGGTTTCGAATCTAGACAAGGTTCTTTTGAGGCGTAGTGATAATTTAATTTTTAGAATTTTACTATAATTTTTAATTAATTAAATACGCAACTTTTTATTTGGAGTATTTTGCACCCTATATCAATATTTTGGGATTCCAAAATATGAGTCAACCTACCAATATTATTATACTTTTGGGATCGTGGCACCTCATTGGACACAACCGTAATCTTATTTCTGTCCATAGCAGCTCAGACATGAACGAAATCTTATATAATATGGTAGTCTAAAATATGAAACATAGAATATATGATTACCCATTAATGGAAATTCCTGAAGTCCATTGTCATGAAGGGTTCACAATTGTGGGTACTCGATCAAACACTCAAACAAGAATTCCGAAAATGCAAAGTAACATCTCAATGTTGTGTCCATCAATAGACTAGACTATGATTCAATACTCTACTCTGAAGTATGCTTAACAGCTAAGTTTTAGTGTGTTTTCAAATCAAAGGAACCTACTCCTCACCGTGCAGACCCATTTCATATCACCTACCTAAGCTGCAGACGTTTTGTCAACTATGTATGTACACCCAGATCTATATGATTGAACACCTACTGTCTAATACTTAATACTTAAGAAAGAGGAAAGCCAAACAGTACCCTAATAACGTGCCTGTCTGTACAAACATTGATACAGGGACATGCTAAGTTCAAATCAATACAGCCAACCCTATTCTACTATGACCCGAATACGTGCGTGCCAAGGATCATTGTCCTATATAAACAGCAGACGGACTTCATTATTACAGAAGCAAACAACAACTTATAAAAAAAACACTGTCATTTTTCTTACTAGTAAATTCTAATACTAAGATTCTCAAAGAAAAATATATTTGAAATCCCGTTCTCTTTCCCTTGATCTCCGTATAGTCTCCAGTGGAAGCTCGCCGATTAGGATCTTGGAGCTGTTCGGTTTTCGTAGAGGAGAGAACTCATGAATGGTGTAAGTGAAAGAGCTGTTGCGTTGAGTCCTACTTCATGTTGCTGTGTATATGGAAAATACAGAGGAGGAGAGAGGTTGTTGGTTGAGTTTAACGAGTGTGCGTGTATTCCGTGAGGGATGATGGGAGCAAGGACGTGTGTGATAGTATAAGGAAGTGGCGTGAGTATTGAGGAGTTGAAAAGGGGAGAAGCAGGATGTTTTGGGTGGTGTTCTGACATTTGGAGCATGCATGAAGGAGGAGCACACGTGGGTTTTTGTATGAAGTGCAACATTTCTTAACTTCCTGGAGACTAAATAATGGCAAAAGGCGGTTTCCTTTGGTGTGAAACCTGGAGATTTAAAATGAGTATAGGGAGTTTTAAACATGGACTGTGAGGGCATGGCGTAAAAACATAGGAGGAGTGAAGAGAATCAGTTTTGTTCGGTTGCTAGACGAGGACTGTGACCTTTTGTTAATAATCGCAAGTGAAAGGAGCTATGAGCATGGTTGCGAGTATATCGCAAGGAAGTATGTTACCAAAAGCTGTGTAAACGGCGGGCTCACGGTCCCCTAAGAAAGACAGAACATGGAGAAATAAAACACCAGACATGAATCAAACTTTCGAAGCAGTGGGGATAGTTGGTTTCGGGTGCATATGGGAAGGATGGTGCTACGTGTAAGCAACATGTGGGAAACAGGGGACGTTGGCACTAACGTGAGGGCATAGTAAAGATACATGCGCGGCGAAACAGGGACATGAAGATGGACTTCAGTGCATCAAATGGGTAGTTTGAAACATGAATGGAAGGCAGCGGCATTGGAGAAGCGCAGCGTCGACATTTAGTAGAAAGGAAAGCGAATGGCGATAAACACTGAAGCGGGTATCTGAATCAGCAAACGCAAATCGTTATTTAACGGTTAACGCGCAAAGGTGAGTAAATTCACTAACTCTGTTTATTTAAAATATTTTAATTATATTTTAAATAATGGTTGAATGCTGTGTGATGGTTGTTTAGGCAGATTATTGTTAAATTGGTTGAAATATTATGTATCGTTGCATATGTACACATCACTGGTTGAATACTGATTCCATCGATTATAATATTCCCTAGTATGGAATCAGTAGTAATTGTTTTGACTAACATTTGTGGATGCGGAAAACGGTTGGAGGAATCCAACCGGATTCCTCTATATTTATATGTACTGTTTGTTTTATATAGATGCACTGTTTGAACCCAAACGACTTTTGAAACCTTGTGTTGATGTTAGCGTTGAATGGAAATTCAAACGTTATTTTGATTTAATCAATAAATGATATCGATTAAGAAAGTGGAAACAACCAACCATAAATGTATCATTTGTTTTAACCGCTATTGTTTTACCAAAATCCCACCGTGTGCGAAGCACGTGTTTCACCATACTTACTAAATGATTTGGTAAAGTGGATTCTTATATTAATAAGATTAGTAAGTAAGTAGGCGGAGATTAACTTGAGGATTAATAACAAGAATTTATTGTTTTAAGAACAATTAAATGAGATATTTACAAATAGATTATGGTTGATTTCATATTAAGTAAGATTATTTAGAATCGATTATTGTTTATTTAATAGTAAATGAGATTATTTAGAAATAAATTATTATTTTTATAGTAATCGATACAAGTGAAATTATTTGGATTAATTTATTCAAAATGAAAAGATTTGTTAGAATTGATTAGTGGGTTAATCATGGCTAAATATTTACCAAGCAAACTGTTTTGATCAATAATTGGTTATTTAATTAAATTAGATTGGGCTGATTAATCTAATGTAATAAATTAACGAATAGTTGATTTAGTTTAAATAAGATTTTAAGGTATAAGGGATTCATCTAAGAAAGACGAAGCGGAGAGAAATGTTTAAAAATGGATTTGTATAAGCTAATGTAAATAACCGAGTTTTCAAAATAAGGATATGGCGTCATAAAACCATATTTAAAAATATAGCAAGAAGCACGTTTACGGATTTTAAAGTATAAGGGGTTAGAGTTACGAACTTATATCTATTCTAAGATTAGAATGTTGTTGATCAAGGTCTGAGAGGTAATTGAAATACCCCAACTTGAACGGCTTCACTATTATCGAAGGATGGTATTTGTTTGTAACGGAAAGAGATGTCAAGATTTTTGTAACAGAAAGAGATGTCAAGATTTTGTAACATAAAGAGATGTCAAGACTTTTGTAATGAAAAGAGATGTCAAGATTTTTGTAACGATAAGAGATGTCAAAGATCAGTATAAGGTGGAATATAGCAGCGTATTTCAAGTATTTGAACTATAGCGATAAAACAACGCTGTTGACTAGGCTTAAGCGTGACTGTTATGTCGAGATTTGTTATAAAAGGGGAATATCACAGCGTATGACGAGTTTTGAACTATAACGTTAAATTAACGCTGTTGGCTAAGCTTAAGCATGATTTTTATATAGCACTACTCCCTAGGGAATGTAAACAGTTTGTTTTGAAATCCACTTATTCTAAAGTAATAAGTAACGATGATTGTCTAAAGAAATATAAGAACGAGTAGTGGAGAATTGTTTCAGAAAACGATGACATCATTTCGATGTTTGAAATATGATTAGAGTTAAATAACACTATTAGAAATGGGAACTATAATTCGACGATGATGAATGTTAAATAAAAGTGCCCATGGTTGTGTGATGATAATTATACATTTGATTGGATGTTTGTTTTTACTTCGATAGTTAAATAACCGACTATCGAAGTGTTTGACCATCGTTGTCAATACGGAGAGACCGGTTGGATATATTATCGAAAACCACTCCGTATAGGCATAAGCGCTGCGAATTTGATTATGCTGAAGAAAATTGAAGATGGAGTGAAATGCAAGGGTCGTCCTGTTTCAGAATGGTGTTTTCTGTTTGTCCAGTCCCAGGACAACTTGTATGGGCGAATGTCTGACAGAGTATTCCTAACGGTCACATAAGACGATCTTTTCAAAGTATTACGTCTGGTGGCGGAGGAATTCGTTTCTCTTAGCTTTTATACCCGTAATATTTTTGGGTAGATCAACTAGTGATTTGAAGGGTTTGATGATGTGGCATTCAAAGTGTATGGTGGCCAGATGTTTTAAAAGATAGACGTAGCCTCAAGCTTCACAACCGGGAAATGACAAAATCGGGCAGGCAGCATGGCTATGTGGGTCGCTCCCATTAGGGTGTATAATCACCTATCTAGAGAAATTCCTTTTGTTTCTAAATCTATCGATTCTGCCCATTCGGGAATGGTGGTTTGAGCCCAACCATTGGTAATATACATTCGATACACTCAAGCGAAATGAGTGGTCGGTCATGTGTGGGCCGGGTTGCAAGACGTTCTTGTTGAACCCAGATGTATTTGCCTCTAGAGATACATCATCGGAAGGTGGTCCCATACCTTGTTATAGTCGGAATCCAGTCTCCAATAAGAAACCTGCGATTTATGATTTTATACTATGTATGTAGAGCGTGAGATGCAAGCGTTCTACTATTTGGTTATTTATTTGATTAGACATTATTATAATATCACTGGATTTTGATATCAAAATATTTTGGGTTATAGTAAGGTAAAAACCGTCCATGTTTATGTGTGGGCTGGTCTTACTATTATCCTTTTGTTTCAAAAGGATTTTCAAAGTTAAATCGTATGGTTGGAATTTACTCACACCAGTCCCATGACTGACCCAGAGTTTATTTTGTTTGTTTTTCCTTAAACTCTTAGGTGCCCAAATTTGTACGGGCAGTCAAGTGTTTCAGGCTTTACAGATACACTTGGGGGAGCTTGAAGCAGGAATCTTCACTGTTGGTTATTTAGAATTATTTCCGCTGTATCAAATGTTATGTTGTACTCTGATATGGTATGTATATACAAAACAGATTTGTATTTCAAAGTTATGTTATATAATATATTTTATTCGTTCCGCTGTGAGATTCGTGTATACTCTGATTTTGATGTTCTTTTTTTTCTTCTATTCTATTAGTTCTATCTTATCTTTCTCATCCTCTTATTTCTTTCTATTAATGACCTGGTATTTTCAATGTCTGAACAGTCGACACTGGGTTTTGTGTCGATTTTCGGAGTCGAAAATGTCGTGGTCGTTACAGTGGTATCAGAGCTGAAGGTTAAGTGATTACCTTGGCTCTGTGGCGTGAATCAATAAAGATGGAGTTAGTAATACTCTAGATTGAGTTTAAGTGTATATATATGAGCGCGTATTTGTAAATTGATTTAAAAACTGTTTGATATTGTGTTGATTGATCTGTTGAGTGGTATATGAATTCCAGATCGACGCGTTCAGCTGACGTGGTCGATAGGGATTAATAAACGCTTGGAAAGAGAATTTCGACATAGTATTGTTTTGAAAAAGAGTAAATGAAATAATTTTACTCGAAGTATATTTTGATATAAATAAAACATATATATTGGAATTATCTAATATATATTGAATGTGTTGGGTGAACTTATGATCGAATAAGATTTATAATTGAATTGGTTATATAAATAATCAATCGAAATATTTTATAAATATAATATGTAAAATCAGATGAACTGAATCTGAAATTTAAACCAGAATTGGAATATAAATTTTGAAACATGAAAATGTTTGTAAATGAAATTTGAATTAAATATATGGAATTTTAAGATCCTGGGGAAATTTCGAAATATTATCCAAGTTCGAAAAGATATTTTTGAAGTAAATAAAAATATTTGAATATGAGTTTTGAAAGTGATATAGTATTGAACTCACTTTGATCGCTGGGAAATAAATTCCGATGATGAAGTCGACCATTATCGGTGTTCATTTTCGAGTTCTAAATGACGGACTACTACCAAAGATTTTATTTTGAAATGAGTTGTTCGGAATTCAAATGTTTTGAATTGCTATGAATATATATGTATATTATTTCAAACTGATTTGAAATAAAAACCTCAGGAATTTGAATTTTGAAATTAAAAATTTACTAATGAAGTAAATAAATAGAAATTTAATGAAGTTGGATAAAATTGGAATAGAATTAAACTTGGTAAAGTAAGTGAATTTGTGAAATGAGATATTGGATTGGAACCGAGTTTGGTTATGGAATTGGATTGTTGACCAAGAATTTGGTAGTGAGATGGAACTGGAAGTTGAAATGAAATAGGGCTTGCGTATAAGAGAACTATTGATATAAGGATAAAAGATCCGACGCAAGGATTGAGTTATGAGGATGTGAAATATGAAATTTCAACCAATCAGGTTGTGAGGAGTTAGAATTAGAACATCTTCACTTCTTAGCAATTTCGGGGACGAAATTATTTTAAGGGGGAAGGAATGTAATGTCCCGCATTTTTATCTGTTTGTATTTGAATATTTAAATCAGTTTAAATATTGAATCTGTAATATAAGTGAATTTATATTTTAACTAAAATGAAGTTGAACGTATAAAAATATATATTACATATAATCGAGCTCATAACGACGTTGTAGTTCGTAATTTAACGTTCTGAACTTCAACTAAGTGTACATGACTCGTTTTAAATCGGATTTCTGCGAAACCAGAAACGTTGGAATCTGCTGAACTGTATTTTTCTAATGGAGATGAAAAATCGAATTTCTGAATTTTATATTGCAAGATATATCCAAATCAAATATTCAAATAGTCGCTGTAAAATCGTTTATCGACCGTAACGGTTTATTCGATATAACTTGATATCGGTTTCGAATCTAGACAAGGTTCTTTTGAGGCGTAGTGATAATTTAATTTTTAGAATTTTACTATAATTTTTAATTAATTAAATACGCAACTTTTTATTTGGAGTATTTTGCACCCTATATCAATATTTTGGGATTCCAAAATATGAGTCAACCTACCAATATTATTATACTTTTGGGATCGTGGCACCTCATTGGACACAACCGTAATCTTATTTCTGTCCATAGCAGCTCAGACATGAACGAAATCTTATATAATATGGTAGTCTAAAATATGAAACATAGAATATATGATTACCCATTAATGGAAATTCCTGAAGTCCATTGTCATGAAGGGTTCACAATTGTGGGTACTCGATCAAACACTCAAACAAGAATTCCGAAAATGCAAAGTAACATCTCAATGTTGTGTCCATCAATAGACTAGACTATGATTCAATACTCTACTCTGAAGTATGCTTAACAGCTAAGTTTTAGTGTGTTTTCAAATCAAAGGAACCTACTCCTCACCGTGCAGACCCATTTCATATCACCTACCTAAGCTGCAGACGTTTTGTCAACTATGTATGTACACCCAGATCTATATGATTGAACACCTACTGTCTAATACTTAATACTTAAGAAAGAGGAAAGCCAAACAGTACCCTAATAACGTGCCTGTCTGTACAAACATTGATACAGGGACATGCTAAGTTCAAATCAATACAGCCAACCCTATTCAACTATGACCCGAATACGTGCGTGCCAAGGATCATTGTCCTATATAAACAGCAGACGGACTTCATTATTACAGAAGCAAACAACAACTTATAAAAAAAACACTGTCATTTTTCTTACTAGTAAATTCTAATACTAAGATTCTCAAAGAAAAATATATTTGAAATCCCGTTCTCTTTCCCTTGATCTCCGTATAGTCTCCAGTGGAAGCTCGCCGATTAGGATCTTGGAGCTGTTCGGTTTTCGTAGAGGAGAGAACTCATGAATGGTGTAAGTGAAAGAGCTGTTGCGTTGAGTCCTACTTCATGTTGCTGTGTATATGGAAAATACAGAGGAGGAGAGAGGTTGTTGGTTGAGTTTAACGAGTGTGCGTGTATTCCATGAGGGATGATGGGAGCAAGGACGTGTGTGATAGTATAAGGAAGTGGCGTGAGTATTGAGGAGTTGAAAAGGGGAGAAGCAGGATGTTTTGGGTGGTGTTCTGACATTTGGAGCATGCATGAAGGAGGAGCACACGTGGGTTTTTGTATGAAGTGCAACATTTCTTAACTTCCTGGAGACTAAATAATGGCAAAAGGCGGTTTCCTTTGGTGTGAAACCTGGAGATTTAAAATGAGTATAGGGAGTTTTAAACATGGACTGTGAGGGCATGGCGTAAAAACATAGGAGGAGTGAAGAGAATCAGTTTTGTTCGGTTGCTAGACGAGGACTGTGACCTTTTGTTAATAATCGCAAGTGAAAGGAGCTATGAGCATGGTTGCGAGTATATCGCAAGGAAGTATGTTACCAAAAGCTGTGTAAACGGCGGGCTCACGGTCCCCTAAGAAAGACAGAACATGGAGAAATAAAACACCAGACATGAATCAAACTTTCGAAGCAGTGGGGATAGTTGGTTTCGGGTGCATATGGGAAGGATGGTGCTACGTGTAAGCAACATGTGGGAAACAGGGGACGTTGGCACTAACGTGAGGGCATAGTAAAGATACATGCGCGGCGAAACAGGGACATGAAGATGGACTTCAGTGCATCAAATGGGTAGTTTGAAACATGAATGGAAGGCAGCGGCATTGGAGAAGCGCAGCGTCGACATTTAGTAGAAAGGAAAGCGAATGGCGATAAACACTGAAGCGGGTATCTGAATCAGCAAACGCAAATCGTTATTTAACGGTTAACACGCAAAGGTGAGTAAATTCACTAACTCTGTTTATTTAAAATATTTTAATTATATTTTAAATAATGGTTGAATGCTGTGTGATGGTTGTTTAGGCAGATTATTGTTAAATTGGTTGAAATATTATGTATCGTTGCATATGTACACATCACTGGTTGAATACTGATTCCATCGATTATAATATTCCCTAGTATGGAATCAGTAGTAATTGTTTTGACTAACATTTGTGGATGCGGAAAACGGTTGGAGGAATCCAACCGGATTCCTCTATATTTATATGTACTGTTTGTTTTATATAGATGCACTGTTTGAACCCAAACGACTTTTGAAACCTTGTGTTGATGTTAGCGTTGAATGGAAATTCAAACGTTATTTTGATTTAATCAATAAATGATATCGATTAAGAAAGTGGAAACAACCAACCATAAATGTATCATTTGTTTTAACCGCTATTGTTTTACCAAAATCCCACCGTGTGCGAAGCACGTGTTTCACCATACTTACTAAATGATTTGGTAAAGTGGATTCTTATATTAATAAGATTAGTAAGTAAGTAGGCGGAGATTAACTTGAGGATTAATAACAAGAATTTATTGTTTTAAGAACAATTAAATGAGATATTTACAAATAGATTATGGTTGATTTCATATTAAGTAAGATTATTTAGAATCGATTATTGTTTATTTAATAGTAAATGAGATTATTTAGAAATAAATTATTATTTTTATAGTAATCGATACAAGTGAAATTATTTGGATTAATTTATTCAAAATGAAAAGATTTGTTAGAATTGATTAGTGGGTTAATCATGGCTAAATATTTACCAAGCAAACTGTTTTGATCAATAATTGGTTATTTAATTAAATTAGATTGGGCTGATTAATCTAATGTAATAAATTAACGAATAGTTGATTTAGTTTAAACAAGATTTTAAGGTATAAGTGATTCGTCTAAGAAAGACGAAGCGGAGAGAAATGTTTAAAAATGGATTTGTATAAGCTAATGTAAATAACCGAGTTTTCAAAATAAGGATATGGCGTCATAAAACCATATTTAAAAATATAGCAAGAAGCACGTTTACGGATTTTAAAGTATAAGGGGTTAGAGTTACGAACTTATATCTATTCTAAGATAAGAATGTTGTTGATCAAGGTCTGAGAGGTAATTGAAATACCCCAACTTGAACGGCTTCACTATTATCGAAGGATGGTATTTGTTTGTAACGGAAAGAGATGTCAAGATTTTTGTAACAGAAAGAGATGTCAAGATTTTGTAACATAAAGAGATGTCAAGACTTTTGTAACGAAAAGAGATGTCAAGATTTTTGTAACGATAAGAGATGTCAAAGATCAGTATAAGGTGGAATATAGCAGCGTATTTCAAGTATTTGAACTATAGCGATAAAAAAACGCTGTTGACTAGGCTTAAGCGTGACTGTTATGTCGAGATTTGTTATAAAAGGGGAATATCACAGCGTATGACGAGTTTTGAACTATAACGTTAAATTAACGCTGTTGGCTAAGCTTAAGCATGATTTTTATATAGCACTACTCCCTAGGGAATGTAAACAGTTTGTTTTGAAATCCACTTATTCTAAAGTAATAAGTAACGATGATTGTCTAAAGAAATATAAGAACGAGTAGTGGAGAATTGTTTCAGAAAACGATGACATCATTTCGATGTTTGAAATATGATTAGAGTTAAATAACACTATTAGAAATGGGAACTATAATTCGACGATGATGAATGTTAAACAAAAGTGCCCATGGTTGTGTGATGATAATTATACATTTGATTGGATGTTTGTTTTTACTTCGATAGTTAAATAACCGACTATCGAAGTGTTTGACCATCGTTGTCAATACGGAGAGACCGGTTGGATATATTATCGAAAACCACTCCGTATAGGCATAAGCGCTGCGAATTTGATTATGCTGAAGAAAACTGAAGATGGAGTGAAATGCAAGGGTCGTCCTGTTTCAGAATGGTGTTTTCTGTTTGTCCAGTCCTAGGACAACTTGTATGGGCGAATGTCTGACAGAGTATTCCTAACGGTCACATAAGACGATCTTTTCAAAGTATTACGTCTGGTGGCGGAGGAATTCGTTTCTCTTAGCTTTTATACCCGTAATATTTTTGGGTAGATCAACTAGTGATTTGATGGGTTTGATGATGTGGCATTCAAAGTGTATGGTGGCCAGATGTTTTAAAAGATAGACGTAGCCTCAAGCTTCACAACTGGGAAATGACAAAATCGGGCAGGCAGCATGGCTATGTGGGTCGCTCCCATTAGGGTGTATAATCACCTATCTAGAGTAATTCCTTTTGTTTCTAAATCTATCGATTCTGCCCATTCGAGAACGGTGGTTTGAGCCCAACCGTTGGTAATATACATTCGATACACTCAAGCGAAATGAGTGGTCGGTCATGTGTGGGCCGGGTTGCAAGACGTTCTTTTTGAACCCAGATGTATTTGCCTCTAGAGATACATCATCGGAAGGTGGTCCCATACCTTGTCATAGTCGGAATCCAGTCTCCAATAAGAAACCTGCGATTTATGATTTTATACTATGTATGTAGAGCGTGAGATGCAAGCGTTCTACTATTTGGTTATTTATTTGATTAGACATTATTATAATATCACTGGATTTTGATATCAAAATATTTTGGGTTATAGTAAGGTAAAAACCGTCCATGTTTATGTGTGGGCTGGTCTTACTATTATCCTTTTGTTTCAAAAGGATTTTCAAAGTTAAATCGTATGGTTGGAATTTACTCACACCAGTCCCATGACTGACCCAGAGTTTATTTTGTTTGTTTTTCCTTAAACTCTTGGGTGCCCAAATTTGTACGGGCAGTCAAGTGTTTCAGGCTTTACAGATACACTTGGGGGAGCTTGAAGCAGGAATCTTCACTGTTGGTTATTTAGAATTATTTCCGCTGTATCAAATGTTATGTTGTACTCTGATATGGTATGTATATACAAAACAGATTTGTATTTCAAAGTTATGTTATATAATATATTTTATTCGTTCCGTTGTGAGATTCGTGTTTACTCTGATTTTGATGTTCTTTTTTTTCTTCTATTCTATTAGTTTTATCTTATCTTTCTCATCCTCTTATTTCTTTCTATTAATGACCTGGTATTTTCAATGTCTGAACAGTCGACGCTGGGTTTTGTGTCGATTTTCGGAGTCGAAAATCTCGTGGTCGTTACAAAATGAACGATTGCATGTTATATATAAATAGTTGGAATTATTTGGGCAACATGTATATATAAGGTAAGGTAGGCATGTGTGTTAGATATCGGCATGTGCGTGTGTATTTATTTTGAGGAATATTTGCATGTGGGAGAAGACAATTTGCATGTGCAGTATTTAATTTCGATTAGGTAGGGGACGTTTCGGTAGCATGTGCATAGATCAGGAAAAGAACAGTATAGGGGACGCATGTGCATAGGGTGTGATTTTCTTCTTTAAGTTTGTGTGTTATAGACATGTGAGTTGCTGCGTGCGTACGTATTTATTTGCATATGCGTGGAGTAGGTTAGGGAGAAGAAATAGGCTGCTCTTTGAGTTAATCATATGTATGTGATTAGATTTGTTAGGCATGTATATATAAATAGAGGCTTTGTAACAACCCAGAATTTCAGAACCAATTTAAAAATTTTATTTTGGCTATTTTATTGAATTTTGAATAGTTAAAAAAATTATTTTAACTAATAATGATTAAAAAATTATTTAATTTGAAGCTAGAACGTATATATCTATTTTAATTATAAAAGGAGTTTAAAATAGCGCGGTTGTTTGAAAATTTGAATTTGAACTTTGACTAAATGTACAGGATTCAAAATAAATCGAATTTTAGTAAAACCAGAAATATTAGAATCTGTTTAAAAATATCTTTCCAACGGATGTGAAAAATTGAAATTTCATCGCGGGAATAAAAATTTATTCCAGTTTAAAGTTTAAAATAGTCGCTATGGAATTTATATACGTATTTTAATAAAATAAATATCCAATTTGCAAACGACCTCCGTTTTCGATGAAACCACTTTTGTCGGATCCGGAATGTCAAATTATTCCAAGATTCCAATTTTCATAATTTTTGGAATCAATATATGAGCATGGCAAAAGAAAACGTGCTTTGTCAATTTTAGGCAAATTGGATAGACCAGAAATTGGCCATTTTTCAAACGGTCTCCAAATTCGATGAAATTAATTTTGTTAGGATCGTATCGTCAAAACATAGCTAGATTTATTTTTCGGGAATTTTTGGGATCAGTATGTGGCCCCGGTAAATTAAAATGTATAATCACATTAAATAATTAAATTAGTTATATTTTAATTTGAAGAAAAGTAGGCTGAAACGATCAAATGGGCTGACGAGTCCTGGTCTATTGTGTCCAGAATAGGGGTATTTGGCTAGGGGCGACATTCGCTGGGATGGATTTGGAGCTAATATCAACAAACAAACATTTTTCAAATTAAACGAATTAAATATTATTATTTATTGGCTATAAATACCCTAGAATTGCAAACCCAAATTTACAATACAAACAGCTGCCGCCCCAATCTTGAATGGCTGAAATGCTCCCTCGATCTCCACCACCATACTCCCAATCCATGCCATAATATTCCTTGCTTCCAAAGACAAAACTCTTCCTCTCCTCGAGATCCTTCTTCCCAACGGTGATGATGATTCCTAGTGGCGTGAGGTGCTGAAATTTTGGGCTTAACCCAGTTGACTTCGCAGTGGGTTTTAGGGGTACTGACACCACCGAGTTTGTCCAAGTTGCCGACGGTTGTGGAGGAAAATGGCGACTCTGACATGGGCTCATCTGATCGGAGAACGACACGAGCAGGGAGAAGCTATGGTGAACCCTAGGTGTCTAGTATGGGTTTCGGTTTGTAACGAGAAGCAAACCGGGGAGGACAATCAAAGAAAGGGATTAAGGAGAGGTTGTAATTAATTAGTGATTAAGTTAATTAATTATTTCGAAATGTAATGAAATCTATTAATCAGCGTATCTTTTTCATACAAGCACGGAATCGCGTGATTTCAGATCCGTTGGAACCACAAAATTGAGATCTACAACATGGAACAAACCAGAACTGAAACAGAGGCTGTTGGATTTTTGATAAAATTAAACAGAAGTTCAATTTTATTAAAACCAATTGTTATATAAACGATTACTGAACCGATCAAGGTGAGAACTCTCTCACTAAATTCTTTTGTACAGTTTTTAATTTATTTTATATAAACTGCCATGATGTTTATCTGTATTTTATCATCACAACTGTTTGTTCGCTAAAAATATTAATTTTAGCTTATATGTGAGAATTCTTTTTTTATAATTAAAATTAATTAATTAATTATGATCGTGTTAGAAATTCCTACAAATACGATGTTAATTTCAGTTTGTTGTTATACGTGATTTGATTTGGGTTGATTGTTGCTATTATGTTGATCTATTGATTTGGTGGATTATTATTTTGAAATAAAAATTGTTAAAACAAAAATATCATTTATGTTGAAATAAAAATTGTCAAAACAAAAATATCATTTTTGTTGAATAGATTTGTGTTAAAACAAAAATATCATTTTTGTTGAATAGATTTGTATCATTTTTTTTTGAATAGATTTGTGTTAAAACAAAAATATCATCATTATTAATAGGTTTGTGTTAAAAACAAAAATATCATTTTTGTTGAATAGATTTGTGTTAAAACAAAAATATCATTTTTGTTGAATAGATTTGTGTTAAAACAAAAATATCACTTTTGTTGAATAGATTTGTGTTAATACAAAATTATCACTTTTGTTGAATAGATTTGTGATAAAACAAAAATATCATTTTTTGTTGAATAGATTTGTGTTAAAACAAAAATATCATTTTTGTTGAATAGATTTGTGTCAAAACAAAGTTATCATTTTTATTGTTTTGTTGAAATAGGATTGTCAACGAAATAGAAACATCATTTTTATTTGTGGTGTTAAAATAGATTTGCATACAAATAAAAATATCATTTTTATTTGTTATATTAAAACTAGATTTATACACAAATAAAAACATCATGTTTATTTGTCATGTTAATGTAAAATTTGTATACATAAATAAAATATCACTTTTATTTGTTATGTTAAAATTAGATTTGTAAACAAATACAATTATCATTTTTATTTGTTAAGTTGAATAGAAATTGTAAACAAATAAATTTATCATTTTTATTTGTTAAGTTGAATAGAAATTGTCAACAAATAAAATTATCAATTTTATTTGTTAAGTTAAATAGAAATTGTAAACAAATAAAATTATCATTTTTATTTGTTATGTTGAAATAGAAATTGTAAAACAAATAAGAGTATCATTTTTATTTGAGATGTTGAATTAGAATTGTCAACATAAAATTATCATTTTTATTTGTTATGTTGAATAGAAATTGTCAACAAATAAAATTATCATTTTTATTTGTTGTGTTGGATTAGAATTGTCAACAAATAAAATTATCATTTTTATTTGTTATGTTGAATTAGAATTGTCAACAAATAAAATTATCATTTTTATTTGTTATGTTGAATTAGAATTATCAACAAATAAAATTATCATTTTTATTGGTCATGTTAAACATATGATGCATGGATAATAAAATATTCTTTTTATTGTATGCATATGAGATGTAAAAATGTATAGATAATAAATATTCTTTTTATTGTATGCATATGAAATGTAAAAATGTGTAGACAATAAAATACTCTTTTTTTTATTGTAACATGAAATGTAGAAAATGTGTAGACAATAAAATACTCTTTTATTGTAATATGAAATGCGATTGAACCAAATACACTTGGTTACTGATATTGATTGTGATGGATTGACTATTTGGATTGTGCTCGACCAGTTTATGAGCAAAATATGTTTTTACATTTAGCATTGGGTTGGGTAAAAAAATATCTATGTGATAACACCTTATGAAACACTTCACGATTTAACTATAAGGTGTTTAGCGATGTTGTTTATTTCAAAATTTAATAAACGATTTTGAAATGAAATTACTTGAGTAAAAAGAATAGTTTTCCCGATTTTGGACAGGGAATGTTTTATAAAATGTTTTCTAAAACCATAAGGATTTCGAGGGCTATACCCGATAATTTTGAAATGTTTTGGAAGTGAAAATCTATAAAGGTTTGAAAGTACTTGTGATTATTATGTTATGAAATGATTTTCCCTACTTCGGGATATACAATGATTTAGCAAGTATGTGCCTAGAGATCAGGTGACCTGAGAGTGACTAAAAGTGTAAGGGCGTGCATGTCTTCCCCCATAGGTGGGATTGTGCATTGTCAGTGTAGCCGTTAGGCGCACATAGGTTCGGTTAAGGCACGTACAGCCTTGTCTGGGGGAACATGACCGATATTTGGTTTCATACTTGTTTGTGTACATTGTTACGTTTTAGAATTCATATTTCCAAATGTTTTTTTTTTGAGATCCCGAAGTGAAATCTACTTTATTATAAAAGCTAGATATGTATTTCAAATGATTTGAAATAAAAGAAATCGGCAAATAAAGTCCAAAGAAATTATTTCTGTAAAGAGAATTGGATTTTGAAATTTAAGTTTAGGGATTAAGCCTAAATGGGTAGATTGAGGAATTGCATGTTGATTGATGCATTGTAGATCCATGTGTTTATTTATGGTTGATGTTTATGCACTGGCAATCCAATGGAGTAAACCCATTCCGCATTAGCGGCGTGGTCCTGTGATTAGCCTTATTATTAGATAAGTTCAGTAAGATTTCTCATACCAGTCCCATGACTAACTCGTAGTTTGTTTCACTTTGCAAACTCGGGTGCCCTCTTTTCCACACGGGCAGTCAAGTGGCTTGTTTTTTGCAGATATTTATTTAGTGAGCAGGATTCTGGATCGAAGCTTAAATCTGTGTCGAAAGCATTGATAGTCTTCCGCTGTGTTAGTTTATTTATTTCCGTTGCGTTGTATTAAAATTATTGTGAATTAATCTTCCGTTGTATTATTATATTCGATGTACTCTGATATTCTGCACTCTGATGTAACATTATTATAATGTTTATAAAGGTCTTCTGTTATTTGTTCTGATGTCTTGTATGCACAAAGTTAGCGTATGCGGGATTCGAACGGTCTTGGTCGATTTTGCGATCGATTAGGTTCGGGCGAAATCCGTATCGTTACAGGCTCCTTAGGTAGGTGTGCGTAGAATAGAATAGCAGAAGAGTTTGATGTAAGTGCATGTGCATAGACATGGAGAATGCAGAGGCTAGGAATGTACGAAGGTAAAATAAAATAAAATAAATCGAGCATGTGTATAGCGTCTCAGATATGCACCTCGCATACTGAAGGCAATAATACGTGCGCATGTGCATTTTTTAAATTTTAATTTTTATTTGATACTTTTATTTTATTTGGTTAATATAATATCCCGCTTTTTATGTTGAGCGTTCTTAATTCATATCGTCAAAAGTGATACTCGATTGCAATGAAAATGGACGCATTGCTATGTCTTGGCATTCCGGTTCCAATGAAACTAATTTCATTGAAATCGGACTTCGTTTGCACAAAACGACGTTACTTAAATCTCAATTTATTCATTGGTTCACATTTAAAAGTCGCACGCTTAGAAATAACACTGATTGGCCCTAAAACTATAAATTTAGCATCAACTAGCTATATGTATTCCAATAAAATTTGTTTCGTTAAAAACGGAGGTCATTTGGAAAATAGCTATTTTTAAGGCTTATAAAATATCGATAAAATATAATTAATTTCAAAACGATTCAACTTAATACTAATAAATTATTATTATCGAATATTGCCAAATGGATATATATATATAGCTTCAAATATAAACCAATATGGATTTCAAACTGGTATTAACAAATTTCGAGTTAAACGATATCCACATTATATAGAAGCCTATTTAATTTATTAGAAAACGGTATGGTTTATAAACGATTCCAAACGACTATTTAAAAATTTAATTTGGGCATATCTCATAATCTATAACATGAAATCTCGATTTTTTTTCATTATAAAATAATCTAATAGATTCAAATGTTTCTTGTTTCACAAAATTCCTACTTAAAACAAATTCTGTATATTCAACTGAAATTCAAAACTTAATATTACGAACTACCTTATCGCTGCGAGTCCTTTTTAAATTTAATATTAATTTATATGTTCAAACTCCATTTTATTAATGATGTCTATATAAAATCCATTAATATTTAAAATATAATATTTAAAACCAATTTCAAATTTCAAATTCAACTAACTAAAAAATCTAGGTCATTACATTATTCCCCCCTTAAAAGAATTTTTTCCCCAAAATTACTAGGTAAGAAAAATGCTCCAAACTCAATTATTTTCAAAATTATTATTATTGAATTCTCATTAAAATCTTCCAAGTCTTAAATTTTACCAAATATTCACCAGCATCTCCTCTGCGCGGATCGATCGAAACAATTGCAACTTCTACTTCTAGAAAACAAAAGCCAAGTGGCTACCCTTCTCAGGGGTATAAATCAATTACCCAAACAACCATATTAAGGTTTACCTATTTGTTGAACAATTAAACGCCAATTACGAAGCAAAACAACTAGCATCTCTTCCTTTTTCCAACCTATACTTAACTCAATTTATAATACTTAACAAAAACAGGGTTGAATTATTTAATTTCATCTTATAAGCGATTCCATTTAATTTCATTATACTGAAATTTGTTTCCTTAATTTTATATTTCCAAGTTTTGATTTTTATTTCAAAAATCATTTATTTTCTTCTTTTAATTCCATTTAACTTATTTTAAGTGAAATTTTGATTCATTTAGTTTCACATTAAAATTCTCATTCACAAGTTCTATATACATGTGAAAATTCTTCTGGTTATATCAAACCATTCAAATTCATTATCCCGGTTGAATTTCATACAAATCAATCAAACACACCAATATCTAAATTGTTTGATTATTTATTTTCTATACAAAAATATATTTTAGGCAAAAATTATTTCATTTACTCTCTTTACAAATCATAAACCATTTTTATAAAATCTACAAATACTCTCTATCATATAAACATTCAAACTTAATCTAGGGCATTACTAACCCCCTCTCTATCGAGTTACGCCACAGAGCCAAGGTTATTACCAACCAGTAGCACCGATACCACTGTAACGACCCAGTGGAAGTTCGACACTTGAATTTTGACAATAACACATAAACTTGCAATACTTGCCAAAATCCAAGTATTAAAACACCAAACAGCCAATATAAAGAAATCAGAGGGTGAGAAAGTCTCACACCGCGGCGGAATAAATATAATATAGAAATAAATCTTTATTGAGAGCTTGAAATAATATGTATAATCATCAATGTACAATGACCATTCAATACACTTGGACAGTTATAATAACCTGACCTTATATACAATATACAATGGAATAAATACTATATAATATCATACGTCTGAATCCTCCAACTTGTCTCATGGAGTCCATAGCATCTTATCCTAAATATGTAAACTCGGTCTGATCCGAGCATTGCAAATTCCACGGATTAGTCTGGTGAACCAACATGAGAAAACTCACTAAGTTTGTAGGGATCATCCAACTTGATTTTAAAGTTAAAAATCCTTTGAAAGAAAAGGATAATCGTAAGACCAATCCACACATAAACACGGCCGGTTTTTACCTTACGATAACCCAAAATATTTTTTATTAAAACTATTCTGATATTATAATAAAATCTAAATCAAATAAATAACCATCTAGCAAAATGCTTGCATCTCACGCTTTAAACATATAGTATAAAATCAAAAACCGCGGGGCTCTTATTGGAGTATGGATTCCAACTACGGCAAGGTATGGGACCACCTCCCGAATAGTGTACCTTCGGAGATGAATACATCGGGGTTCAACAAGAACATCTTGCAACCCGACTAAACCTGACCAGCCACTCATTCTACTTGAGTGCACCGAACTATCATTGCCACGGTTGGGGGACAGCCAACTGAACCGATACCATATAAAAATAAAGGAACAACCAAAGGCATTTTATTTCTCCCGATCAGGCAACAGTATACCACAATGGGTGCTACCCACATAGCCATGAAGCCTACCCAATTTCTGTCATTTCTTGGTTGATAAGGCTTGAGGTTATATAACTTTTTAAACGTCTTGTCACCATTCACTTTGAATGCCACATCATCAGATCCACTAGAAATTATTAATTGATTTCCACAAAAATACACTGGGTGTTAAGCTAAGAGAAGTTTTCTTCTCTACCACCAAACTGGTACGTTTGAGGAAACCAACGTACATGACCCTTTGGAAATACTCTATCAGACATTTGTCCATACAAGTTATCCAGAAACAGGATGAACTAATGGCCCCTCCTACCACATCATAGGAATCGTCGTATGGATCGGTAGCGAGTAGTCCTTGCAATCCATAAATTTCAATCACGTCAGAATCACAAGTCAAAATATCTTCGGTAGCTACCCTTAGAAATGCAACGAGTAGTTCCTCCACTTATGTAGAACAACAGACTTCAATTGCTGCATCTTCAATCAGCATCTTCCACGTACTTGCAAATTCGGAATAGTTTTCGAATCTAGATTCGATTCCGTCCTTTCCGTACCATCAATCATATTTGGCCAGATTTTGATAGTCGGTTCAAATGAACAGTCATTTATCTATGAAAAAAGGATCCATTAGATCAATACACAGCATCACTTGGCCTTTTTAGTTTACCAATCGTTAAATAAAACTTTTAAATCATCCAATATTTGGCACACAGCTTTTTACTTCTTATTTTTAAAATAAGAATATTCTCTAAATCATCCTAATCAACTTATAAAAACTTGAAATTTAATGATCATTAATAGATGTATTACTTTCATCTAACCTCGTTACTCAAAACTAATATCATTCTTTGGATAATCTTGAAGTCATTCAAGTTTGGGTATTTTATTTACCTCTCAGACCTTGATTGACAACATTCTTACCTTTAGAATAAATAAAAGTTTGTTAATGAAACCCAATCTACAATAAATATCACAAAAAAATTCCATATACTATTTGATTTAAATATGTTTTAAAAAAAAACTATACTCTTCCTTTTTGAAAATCTTATTCCAAATCTTTGCTCAATTTAAATCATAACTATTATCTTTTAACATCCTTTCACACATTATATACGAGCCCTGACTTTTACAAATAAACTTCTTATAAGTTTATTCAAACTTATTTTGAATTCATCTCAATTGAACTTCCTTTCATATTTAAATTATTCGAACTTAAATCAAATTAATAAACTTAGCTCAATTTTGATTTTATAAAGCTCCAATCAATAGAATTCTTAATAAGCATCTTAAACTTGACTAATTTGGATAAACTTCGCTTTAGAATTTCTTTTAAATCATAAACGGGGCCTTAAGATTTCGCAAAATTCCAATCACTTTATCCTAATAATATTTTGATTATTATTAATCAAATAATAATCCATTCAACGACATAAAATAGTTTATTTCAATATATACTATAAATTTATAATTAACCTTTCTTAAAATAATAATTAACTTCATTAGCAATTCAATAACAGTCTTTCAAATAAATTTAAAAAGGCCGTTCAATCTTATGAGAAACTATATTAAGTTACAACAACTATTTGTCACTTTATTATTTATAAATTTAATTGTCAATGTATTAATTTGGTGATCAATTCTACTTAAAGCAGTTGAGTCGGCAAACTATTATTAACTAATTCTAATTAGTCTTCCCAATTAAATTAACAATTAATTCTTTTAAATAATCTCACTTAATTGTTTCTTAAAAACAATTATTCCAACTATTAAACCTTAGATTAATTTTGAACTTACTTACTTAAAAAAACTTGTTCAACCACAAGAATTTGAATTATAAAATTTATTTATAATAATAAAATACTAATATTTTTTTTAATAAAACATGTATTCAAAATAACTTATATTAAAGTCTTTAAACTCTATTTCCAGTTATAAAATAAATTTATAGCTTCATTTCTGCCAATTTTCCAGATGGTTAATCAACATTTATAAAATGTTGGATGTTTAGGCCATCTACTGCAGTAACTTAACCAATACTACCCATTGGTTAAAACTATAACGAACGTTGATTTAAATTCAACGGTCAAAAACCAAAACAATCATCAAATCAGATTGGTTAAACAGTTCATATAGTGATGATTTGAAAATAAACAATACACTTAAGGAATCCAATTGGATCCCTCCAACCTATTTTCCCTGCATCCAAATAGGTTACCCCAAATAAAATCATGCATTCAATAAAGTAATATCATGATAGATAATCAATTCAACTAATAACATCAATCCAAGCATCCAATTATTAATTTTGTACGTTTATATTATTATAAACGTGACCACCAAGGTAAGTTACCTCAATTGGTTATAATCGTCAAAAATAACGATATATTTCGATTAAATTAAACAAACGTTTAATTTAACCAGTTCAGTCAATATATATAAATATATTCAGCAATCATCCAACAATAAACAACCATAGCACACAAATATTAAACCCAACTTATATAAAATACTATATCAGCCCCATGTAGTTGCACGACTGTCTTCAACCAAACATCTATGTAATACCGCACCAAATAACTGGCACATTGCAAATTGCTGTTTATTAACCCAATAAGTTATAACATGACATAATTCCTATAATCAACTTCATAAGATACTGGTAATGGGAAGAGCTGCAAAAAGAGTAAATTGTTAAGTTAAATAATATTCATTTGGTCAGATTTCTAATAATCATTTTCAGTAATAATTCATATTAGTAGGAAAATATTATTAATGCTTTTTTTTAATGTAACAATTAATTTGATGGGATTAATCTAAACCTGTTTGTTATTGTGTCCTTACCACGATATATTGTTATATTAATTTAATGTAAAATTCATTAAACTGATTAGTCCCGTGCAGTTGCATGGTTGAAAAAAATATAATTTTATATTAATACATCAGACAACTTTCATTATTTAAATAAAAATTATGCATAAGGTTCATTTGGATCCTATTAAAATAAACGTTTTTTGGGCTTTTTAAAGCTTAACTAATGTAACAACCAGGAAATTCTGAACCAATTTAAAAAATTTATTTTAGAAATTTTAATGGATTTTAAATATTTAAAAATGATTTATTTTAAATAATAACGATGAAAAATTTATTTTAATCAAAGTTAAAATGAATAAATTTAATTTAATTATAAAAGGAGTTTAAAATGGCGCGATAGTTGGAAAATTTGATTTCAAATTTCAATTTAATATACATAATTCATTTTTAATCAGAATTGGTCGAAACAAGAAATATTTAAATCTGTTTAACCATATCTTTCTAACGAATGTAAGAAAGTAAAAACTGAGATTTCACTTTATAATTTGAAAGTTATGTCCAGTTTAAAATTCAAAAAAGTCGTTGTACAATTTATATATATTTTAATATAATATATTGGCCTTAAAAATAGGCATTTTTCAAACGACCTCGGTTTTCGATGAAACCACTTTTGTTGGAAGCAGAATGTCAAACTATTGTTAAGTTTAATTTTCCAGAATTTTTTGAATTAATATGTGAGCTTGGCAAAAGAAAATGTGTTTTGTCAGTTTCAGTCAAATTTAATCGACTTGAAAATAGCCATTTTTCAAACGGTCTCAAAATTCGATGAAATAAGTCTTGTTAGAACCGAATCGTCAAAACATAACCAAAAATAATTTTTCTGGAATTTTTAGAGTCCATATGTAGCCCGGGTGAATTTATATGTATGGTTAAATTAAATAAATAAATGTTTTTATTTTAAATTAAATAAAACAGGATAAAGATGATTGATTGGCTGACGGGACCTAGCCCATTGGTTCCGGAACGTGGGTATTTGCCTAGGGACAACTTTAGTTGGGTTGAAATCGGAGCTAAAAAGGACTAATGGGCCTAAATTGATAATTAAAGAATTTAATTATTATTATATTATAAATATAGCATAAATCTTAACCCTAATTATAAAACATGAAGCAGCCACCTCCTAAACAAAAATCAATGGCTGATTTTATCCGAAATTCGATCCACAAATTCTCTCTGTCTACTCAGAATTAACATGTGATTCAAAAGAGAAATCAAAGAGCAATGTTCGAACTTGAATATCAACGGGTATGATCGTCTATGGGTGTATGGTTTGCTCGATAAGCAAGCTTGAAGGTGGACCGTTCGAACGGTGATTGCAGTCGGGGCAGGGGCGCGAGTGGGCCCGCCCTCTCGGTGGTGATGGAGGGGCTGTAGCCGGTCGACGTGGTGTAGGTGGATGTGGGTCTGTCGCGGTGGTGGAGGAGCAAAGTTAAACCCTAGTTGGCAGAGATGGGTTCGGTGTGCTTCAAGTTGGAACGAGATAGAAGGAAGAAGAACCCATCGGTTAAACAATGTAATTAGTCTAATTATATAATTAATTATTTAAAATGTAACTAATCTTTAAATTAACATATGTTCTTCACACGGAAACGAAATGCAGTGATTTCAGAAGCGTTTGAATCGTGAACGCGAGATCTTCACGATGGAACTGACTAGAACCATTTCTGAGCACATCGAATCTGGACCAAATTTTAGATCTAGATTATTCGGTGAGATCTCTTATTTAAAAATTAAAACTTAATTTTAATTTGCGATGTGAAATCTTTCTGTGTACGTTGTGAATATTCACTTAGATGTTGTACGAGATTTGTTTGGATTTGTTGTTGTGATTGTGATTACGGTTTGAGATTACAATGATGAAATGGAATAAATTGTTCATGTTATCAAAGGTCCTTCTTTTATTTGTATTCATGAACATAAATCTGATAAAATTTCTTCTATTATTTAGATCAATGAACATGGAAGTTAGATATACAATAAAAATCTTATTTTTATTGTTTACATGAACATTGAATTTAGATTCGCAATAAAAAACTTATTTTTATTGTTTACATGAACATAAAATTTTGTTTAATTTTTTTTTCAATAAAAATAAATTTTTATTGAATTTAGAAACATGAATACAAGATTTTGTCAATATTTGTTTTCTAAAAAATTTACTAGAAACATAAGTGTTGTCATATTTCATTATGGAAAAATTTCACATTTGTATTGTCATTTGGAAACCAATTCATCATTTTGTGTTACTTGATTTGTTAATTAACAATTATGTTAATTAGAAAAATAGTGAAACCAAATCATTATGTTGTGATTTTTTAATTCAAAAATTAACATTTTTGTTAATTAGAAAATAAATATGATTTGTCATTTATTTGAATTAGATCAATAAATATGATTTGTCATTTATTTGAATTAGATCAATAAATATGATTTGTCATTTATTTGAATTAGTTCGACAAAATATGATTTGTCATTTATTTGAACTAGGATTAACAAAATATAATTTGTCATTCTGTTGAATTAGATCAACCAAATATGATTCGTCATTTTTATTGAATTAGCATTGCGAAACGAAATGTCATTTTTTTTTATGTATTATAATTGTGAAACAAGTAGTTAGAATTAAAAAGACATTTTTATTGTCAATATACACATTAGAATTTGTGTATGAATTAAAAAGACATTTTTATGGCCAATATACACATTAGAATTTGTGTATGAAATAAAGAGTCTACATTTTTTATTTTATACGAGAATAAATGAAATGTTAGCATAAAAGAAATATCACTAACATGAAATGTTAAAAGTTGATTAAACATAAAAATATACTTTTAACATGAAATATTAAGAGTTGATTAAAAATAAAAATATTCTTTTTATGTTAATATGTTTTTTTGGAATTGTCATTAGAATAAAAATGTCATTATACTGGAATTGTCATTTGAATAAAAATGTCATTATATTGGAATGGTCATTAGATTAAAAATGTCATTATATTGGAAAGGTCATTAAATTAAAAATGTCATTATATTGGAAATGTCTTTAGAATAAAAATGTTCATTTATTTGAAATGAAAATGTGTTAACAATAAAATTCACATTTTTATCGTATAGGTAGAAAGGGTTAAAAATGTTCATTTATTAGAAACGAAAATGTGTTAACGATAAAATTCGCATTTTTATCGTATATGTAGAAAAGGTGAAAAATGATCATTTGTTTGAAATAAAATATTGGAACATTAAAAATCACATTTTTAATGTAAGAATGGAATGAGATATTCATTGTATTGAGAAAAATGTGAAAACATTAAAAATTCTATTTTTAATGTAAGGTATTATTCATGTAAAATATACATTGCATAGATAGAAATGCTGAAAACATCAACATCTACATTTTAATGTAATGAATGGATATATATATATATATATATATAAAATATATTCATTTTACTGAGATAAATGTTGAAACATTAAAATTTACATTTTTAATGTATTGAATGAATATATATAAAATACTCATTATATGACCATAAATTTTGAAACAATAAATTTGACATGTTATGGTTGATTTATTGAATGGATTGTGCTCGACCAGTTTATGAACAAAATATGTTTTACATTTAGCATTATGTGGATAGAAATATAAGTATGCTAACATCTTGTGAAACACTTCACGATTTGACTATAAGGTATTTAGCGATATTGTTTATTTCAAAAATTAATGAATGATTTTGAAATGTGATTTTCTTAAGTAAAAAGAAGAAATATTCCCGATTTTGGACAGTTATAAAATGTTTTATAAAACAGAAAGGACTTCGAGGACTACACCCGATGATTTCGAAATGATTTGATAGTAGAAATCTATATAGATTTGATTATACTTGTGATTATGTTGTGAAATGATTTTCCCTACTTCGGGATATAAAATGATTTAGCAAGTATGTGGATAGAGATCGGGTGACCCAAGAGCGACTAGAAGTGGAGGACGGTGCATGTTATCCCCCATAGGTGGGATGGTGCATCGTTAGTGTAGCCTGCCCCTAGATGGGAGGTGCATATATACATATACATATATATATATATATTGGTTAGGGCGCGCACAGCCTGGTCTGAGGGAACATGACCGATATTTGGTTGCATATTTGTTTTTATGCATTGTTATGTTTTGGAATTCATATTTCCAAATGTTTTATTTTCGAATCCCGAAGCGAAATCTACTTTGATATTATAAAAGCTAAATATGTGTTTCAAAATGATTTGAAATAAGAAATCAGAAAATAAAGTCCAAAGGAATAATTTCTGTAAAGAGAATTGGATTTGAAAATCTAAGTTTGGGATTAAGCCTAAATGGGTAGATTGAGGAATTGCATGTTGATTGATGCATTATAGATCCATAACTTTATTTATGGTAGTAGTATATACACTGGCAATCCAATAGAGTAAATCCGTTCCGCGTTAGCGGCGTGTTATCGTGATTTGCCATACTGTTAGATAATGTAGAAAAGATTTCTCATACCAGTCCCATGACTGACCTGTAGTTTGTTTCACTTGGCAAACTTGGGTGCCCATATTTTCCACATGGGCAGTCGAGTAGCTTTTTGCAGATACTTATCTCTTTAGCAGGATCCTGGATCGAGGCTTAAAGCTGTGTCCAAAGCATTGATAGCCTTCCGCTGTATCAGTTTAAGTCTTCCGCTGCACTGTATTATATTTAATGTAAAATTTATCTTCCACTATATTATTTTATTCGATGTACTCTGATATTCTATACTCTGATGTAACATTATTATAATGTTTATAAAAGTCTGTTGTTATTGTTCTAATGCATTATATTCCCAAAGTTAACGTATGCGGGTTTTGAACGATTTTGATCGATCTAGCGATCGATTAAGGTCGGGCAAAATGCGTATCATTACAGTTGGTATCAGAGCTCTAGTCATCTCAAATCTTTGGGGTACAACTCGTTAGAACTGAACAAAAGTCTTATCAGAGATTGGATTAATAATATCCAATAAGAATACTCATTAGAGATAGGATCAGTAGTATCCTAGAATGAGAAAACTCATTAGAGATGGTGCTAGTAATGCCCTAGAATGAGTTGAGAGTGACAAGTTTATAATTAATGTATTTTTGATTATATATATAACCCAACCTTAGAAAATATAATTTTTAAATATATAAAAGTATATATATATATATATTTGATAACTTTTAGCTTCATTGCTTTTCGAGGACGAAAAGATTTTAAGTGAGAGAGATTATAACAACCCGTAAATTTTGAACCAATTAAAAATTTTTATTTTAGAAATTTTAATGGTTTTTAAATATTTAAAATAATAACGATGAAAATTTTATTTTAATCGAAGTTAAGACGAATAAATTTAATTATAAAAGGAGTTTGAAATGGCGCGAAAGTTCGAAAATTCAATTTCAAATTTTAATTTAATATACAGAATTCATTTTTAATCAGAATTGGTCGAAACAAGAAATATTTAAATCTGTTTAACCATATCATTCTAACGAATGTAAAAAACTGAGATTTCACTTTATAATTTGAAAGTTATGTCCAGTTTAAAATTCAGAAAAGTCGCTGTAGAATATATATATATATATATATATATATATATTTTAATATAATATATTGGCCTAAAAAATAGCATTTTTCAAACGACCTCGGTTTTCGACAAAACCTCTTTTGTTGGAACCGGAATGTAAAATTATTGTTAAGTTTAATTTTCTAGAATTTTTCGAATTAGTATGTGAGCATGGAAAAAGAAAATTTATTTTGTCAGTTTCAGTCAAATTTAATCGACTAGAAAATAGCCATTTTTTCAAACGGTCTCAGAATTCAACAAAATTACTCTTGTTAGAACCGTATCGTTAAAACATAACCAGAAATAAATTTTCTAGAATTTTTAGAGTCCATATGTAGCCCCGATGAATTTATATGTACGGTTAAATTAAATAAATAAATAAATGTTTTTATTTTAAATTAAATAAAACAGGCTAAAGACGGTCGTTTGGGCTGACGGGACCTAGCCCATTAGTTCCGGAACGTGGGTATTTGCATGGGGACAACTTTAGTTGGGTTGAAATCGGAGCTGAAAAGGACTAATGGGCCTAAACTGATAATTAAAGAATTTAGTTATTATTATATTATAAATATAGCATAAATCTTAACCCTAATTATAAAACATGAAGCAGCCGCCGCCTAAATAAAAATCAATGGCTAATTTTATTCAAAATTCAATCCACAAATTCTCTCTATCTAATCAGAATTAACATGTGATTCAAAAGAGAAATCAAAGAGCAATGTTCGAACTTGAATATCAACGGGTATGATCGTCTATGGGTGTATGGTTTGCTCGATAAGCGAGCTTGAAGGTGGACTGTTCGAACGGCGATTGCAGTTAGGGAAGGGGCGCGAGTGGGGCCGCCCTCTCGGTGGTTAGGGAGGGGCTATAGCCGGTCAACGTGGTGTAGGTGGATGTGGATCTGTCGCGGTGGTGGAGGAGCAAAGTTAAACCCTAGTTGGCAGAGATGGGTTCGGTGTGCTTTAGGTTGGTACGAGATAGAAGGAAAAAGAACCAGTCGGTTAAACAATGTAATTAGTCTAATTATATAATTAATTATTTACTAATGTAACCAATCTTTAAATTAACATATCTTCTTCACACAGAAACGAAATGCAGTGATTTCAGAAGCGTTTGAATCGTGAACGCGAGATCTTCACGATGGAACTGACTAGTACCATTTCTGAGCACATCGAATCTGGACTAAATTTCAGATTTGGATTATTCGGTGAGATCTCTTATTTAAAAATTAAAACTTAATTTTAATTTGCGATGTGAAATCTTTATGTGTACGTTGTGAATATTCACTTAGATGTTGTACGAGATTTGTTTGGATTTGTTGTTGTGATTGTGATTACGGTTTGAGATTACGATGATGAAATAGATTAAATTGTTCATGTCATTAAAGGTCCTTCTTTTATTTGTATTCATGAACATAAATCTGATAAAATTTCTTCTGTTATTTAGATCAATGAACATGGAATTTAGATATACAATAAAAAACTTATTTTTATAGTTTACATGAACACTGAATTTAGATTCACAATAAAAATCTTATTTTTATTGTTTACATGAACATAAAATTTTGTTTAAAATTTGTTTTCATTGAAAATACGTTTTTATTGAATTTAGAAACATGAACACAAGATTTTGTCAATATTTGTATTAAAAAAAATATATTTTACTAGAAACATAAGTGTCGCCATATTTCGTTATGAAATAAATATCACATTTGTATTGTCATTTGGAAACCAATTCATCATGTTGTGTTACTGGATTTGTTAATTAACAATTATGTTAATTGGAAAAAAGTGAAACCAAATCATTATATTGTGTTTGTTAGATTTGTTAATTCAAAAATTAACATTTGTGTTAATTAGAAAATAAATATGATTTGTCATTTATTTGAATTAGATCAATAAATATGATTTGTCATTTATTTGAATTAGATCAATAAATAAGATTTGTCATTTATTTGAATTAGTTCGACAAAATATGATTTGTCATTTATTTGAACTAGGATTAACAAAATATAATTTGTAATTCTGTTGAATTAGATCAACCAAATATGATTCGTCAATTTTATTGAATTAGCATTGCGAAACAAAATGTCATTTTTTTTTATGTATTAGAATTGTGAAACAAATAGTTGGAATTAAAAAGACATTTTTATTGCCAATACACACATTAGAATTTTTGTATGAATTAAAAAGACATTTTTATGGTCAATATACACATTAGAATTTGTGTATGAAATAATGAGTCTACATTTTTTATTGTATACGTGAATAAATGAAATGTTAGCATAAAAGAAATATCACTAACATGAAATGTTAAAAGTTGATTAAACATAAAACTATACTTTTTATGTTAACATGGAATATTAAGAGTTGATTAAGCATAAAAGTATTCTTTTTTTGCTAATATGTTTATTTGGAATTGTCATTAGAATAAAAATGTCATTATACTGTCATTAGAATAAAAATGTCATTATATTGGAATGGTCATTAGATTAAAAATGTCATTATATTGGAAATGTCTTTAGAATAAAAATGTTCATTTATTTGAAATGAAAATGTGTTAACGATAAAATTCACATTTTTATCGTATAGGTAGAAAGGGTAAAAATGTTCATTTATTAGAAATGAAAATGTGTTAACGATAAAATTCGCATTTTTATCGTATACATAGAAAAGATGAAAAATGATCATTTGTTTGAAATAAAATATTGGAACATTAAAAATCATATTTTTAATGTAAGAATGAAATGAGATATTCATTGTATTGAGAAAAATGTGAAAACATTAAAAATTCTATTTTTAATGTAAGGTATTATTCATGTAAAATATACATTGCATAGATAAAAATGCTGAAAACATTAAATCTACATTTTAATGCAACGAATGGGTATATATAAAATATTCATTTTATTGAGATAAATGTTGAAACATTAAAATTTACATTTTTAATATAATGAATGAATATATATAAAATATTCATTATATGACTATAAATGTTAAAACAATAAAATTGACATGTTATGGTTGATTTATCGAATGGATTGTGCTCGACCAGTTTTCGAGCAAAATATGTTTTACATTTAGCATTGTGTGGGTAGAAATATAAGTATGCTAACACCTTGTGAAACACTTCACAATTTGACTATAAGGTGTTTAGCGATATTGTTTATTTCAAAAATTAATGAATGATTTTGAAAATTGATTTTCTTAAGTAAAAAGAAGAATTATTCCCGATTTTGGACAGGGAATGTTTTATAAAATGTTTTATAAAACAGAAAGGATGTCGAGGACTACACCCGATGATTTTGAAATGATTTGAAAGTAGAAATCTATATAGATTTGATTATACTTGTGATTATGTTGTGAAATGATTTTCCCTACTTCGGGATATGAAATGATTTAGCAAGTATGTGGCTAGATGTTTATAAAAGTCTGCTGTTATTGTTCTGATGTGTTGTATTCCCAAAGTTAACGTATGCGGGTTTTGAATGATTTTGATCGATCCAGCGATCGATTAAGGTCGGGCAAAATGCGTGTCGTTACAACTAAGAAGCCTGAATAATTATAGAGCCAACCATGTGAAACCAAACTATGAAATGATTGATTTTTCACTACATCTACGAACTCATCTGGATATAACTGCGTTGCATGAATAGAGATAGAACACTGGATGTAGCATGCATAATTTTGTTATACCCTCTAAGCATTGCAGATATAGTAATAGTATAAAACACTGGAAAAACACCTTTCTTCTAAAAGGTGGGATTGGCTATAAAATAACTGATTTTTGTAAGTGAATGATTACGTACTAGTACATTAATTATTTTTAAGATTTGGTAAAGTATAAAATTATCATTTTTTACAAATAAATTAGAAATATCATTATAACACAACGTCAACTTGAAAATGCATATATCTGAAAACTAAAGAAGCATCATGTTGTAGATGCACAAAATGGATACACATTCCTCTATTTTAATAGTGTTGCTATCACCAGAGAATTTTATATATTTAATATCAATACAACGGATACAGATGTTTAACAAATAGATGGATGAAAGCCGGAATATCATTGAGAAAATACATGACTACTTGGGATCTTTGGGTTCTAATTATGCGCCAATATATAATCTAGGCATCACGTGTATATGGATGGATAATGAAGTATATGCGCACCTACTTAACATATCAATTATTATTTGTAATATACCATATACATGCATAAGCCAATGGCATGGAAATTATAAATAAAAGAGTATTCAGTAACCAAAAAACCTTCAATATATACTTTAGTGGCTTCTTGTGATTGGTGGTACAAACGACGCAGAACAACCTATTACATCCAAAGCAAGCAATAGCCTGGATAACCAATTAAACTTTACCTGCATGTATAACATACAACATGAATGACTTAAATTCGAACACATTTTAAAAAAAAATACAGAGTGTGCAACTATAACTTAAATTACAAAAAAAGGAAAAACAAATATTTTGCTTTGATAACTTAAACATTGTGGGCAGTTTATGAAATAATATATCAAACTGGCACATGATCAGTGATAGCTAAGAATTAAAAGATTAATATCCTTATAAAGCTATGGTATTTGAATTTATAAAACAGAGGAACCCTTATGACCTAGTCCATGTAAAGTTACACCGCAGTCCTCCGCATTCCTTTAATTTCTTTGAAAACTAATCATATAGCATTTAGAAGAAAAAAAGAATAAACAGATACAAAGTTTATGTATATACATAAAAACATAAATAAAACAATATTAAGTCCTATAGGTCTTATGCATATCAGCTCTGTCTAATATTCTTTACTAAGTACACACCAATGAAAAATATTAGAAGCATCAAAAAGATTGCTAGAGGAAAATATGCAGACATAACTGAAATCAAGTTCGAAACAACTACAAAAAGATTTCACAATATGGATGAATACATAAATTTTATAATACTTGAAATAAAGCTCTAGCTATGTGTCAACTAATAATGAATTTTAGCAATCTAGCTAATCATAAATGTTCACATGCTGAAATCATGTGGGTTACGGCCTTTATGAGTTTCGTAGTAACAAATGCTTCTTTATGATTGAAAATGACATAACAATACTGCAAATTAGTAAGAAAATCACATGTGTGTGTCTATATAATAGTAAATTTTTAGTAGCATGAAGAACTGATCTCAAATAGGTAGAAATATTTCACCTTTGTGATGTGCATAACACAGTAAAGCATCTCCCTTAGAAAAGTTAATTGAGTATAGTGCATAGCTTCATGCATTTAAACTCATAACCTAAAGCAATTGTAAGGTGGAGTGTAACAACCCGGAAAATCGGAACCAATTTAAAAATTTTATTTTGGCTAATTTAATGGATTTTGAATGTTTAAAATGATTTATTTTAAATAATTACGACTAAAAATTTATTTTGAATAGAATTAGAACGTATAAATTTATTTAAATCGAAATTAGAATATAAATATTTATTTTAATTATATAACAAGCCTAAAATGGCGCGGCAGTTTGAAAATTTGATTTTGAACTTTAACTGAATGTATAGGATTCAAAATAAACCGAATTTTAGTAAAACCTGAAATATTTGAATCTATTTGAAAATACCTTTACAACGTATGTGAACAATCCAGATTTCATAACGGGAATAAAAAGTTATGTCCAATTGAAAATTCAGAATAGTTGCTATGGAATTTATATAAGAGTGCGTTTTTTACAGGTCCCTATTAACTATTAAAATATAAGAAAAGTCCAGCCGTAGAAGTTATACGAATTTCATCCCTATTTTCAAAACGCGGCATGTCAACTTCTAGTTTTATCCTTTAAACCCTAAAAAATAGTCGGTCCACAAAGCTATATCATTTCACTAATCGTTGATTTATCGCAGACGAGAAGAAAATTTCCGAATTCAAAGCTGACGTTCATCGTTTTAATCTTAATCGAAGAAAAATAATCAAAATCGTAGCGATTTCAATAGAATATTAGCAAAAAATGGCAAGAACAAAGGTAAAAAAATTATTTTCTAATTATAATTTCAACAACTGATAATCTACGTATATTATATAATAAACTGTGGATGAATAAGTGTTAACATTGAAAACTCGGTGTTATGGCGTCCCCATGGCGATCGTTCCTTGAGAATTCCAAATCTGCATTTTCTTTACTAAAGTCTCCTTTTTCCTCTCATTTTCCCTCTAACGTTGGAAACGTTGATAACATTAACAATGTTTCATCTAATCCTACCTTTAAGGATGTTTTGTTGCGTCCAGCTGTAAAGCGTTTCCCAGATCCGAATATTTTAAATTATAAAAAACCTCTGTCAAGGCTGTCTCCTCGTATCCAAAACAGTTATAATGAAAATCTCACTGAAATCAAATCAAAAATGGATGTTTCAGGTGTGGATCGACAGATCACTGGGCACGATCATGTCGAAATCCAGTTATTTGTTTTAAATGCCATAAAACAGGGCATAAAGGCTTCAATTGTAAATCTAACCGTCCTCAAACATCAAAAATGGCCGAACCCCAATCTCGCAAACAAATTTCATCAAATCAATTCACAGATTCCTTCAGGTGGGCTCGATCTCTTGTAATCGTTACAATCACGAATGGATCCTTCTCAATCCGTCAGATTGAGGAACTCCTAAAAGCCCGATACAGCCGCCGTGCACCATCGTGGATGTGGAATGTTAAGAGGATGGGGAATGGATTTATTGTCCGATTCCCTTCTGCTTTATTAAAGGAGAATTTTCAACCCTCATTCAAATTGGCTGGAGGAACCTTATGTCTTCAGAGGTGGAGCCCAAGAATTGGGTGTGTGTCGTCAGAGAAGAAGATTTTTTGGATACGATTGACAAACGCACCAGTAGTATGCCGTAAATTGGATGTTATCCAGTTAGCATTGGCTGATGTTGGGGAGGTGGAGTGGGTTCAGTATGGAGCAATACATGATGTGGATTATACTTGCTTACGGGTCAAGCTGACGACAAGGGTGGGGGAGTTGCTACCTTCTTCAGTGGCCATTCCAGTTGATGGATTTATTCATGTAGCTCGGATTGAAAGATATGAGGAAGACTCCCCGCCAAAAATCAACATTCCAAATTATAAACAAAAGGTATTCAAGACAGGGAGTGATGGTAGGCTCAAGGTGTTATGTAGTAAGGATGGCAGAGTACGAATGCGTGTGGGTGATCTTAATGATCCGGTGGTTATTCCATCAGACAGTGCTGACGAAGGGGGAGATGGTACCACTGTTGAAGGAGGAGGCTATGATGAAAATTATGTTCTTCATCTTGATGATGTGGGTGCAAATTCTGGTGCCATTATCCCTATGGAAAGTGACAGCATTGGTCTAAATTATATTGACAATGAGATTGGTGACGATGATGTGCGTGGAGGGGATGCTATTGCCGAACATGTGATGGACAATGAGTCTCAGGATCTGAACTTGGCTGGATGAGTGGTTGTTGCTCCAACAAGCTCTGGTGAATGTTCATCAATGAGAGGTAGAGGCAGGCATGCTCTGAATCAAGGTGTTGTGATGCTGCGTCGCAGTGCACGTGGGATGGATCATCCAGCGGCAGGTAGCATTTTTGTTCCTACTATTCTAAATTCTTTGAACAGTGATCAATTGCATGCTATTGCTAGTAATTCTGATTTTATGCTCAATGATGATACTTTGCGGGATATTTTGAATAAAGAATTGGAGAGGGCTAATGTTAACCCATGATAATTGTCACCTGGAATGTTAGAGGCCTAGGAACTTTAAATAAGTGTCTTAGAGTTAAAAATTATCTCAAATCTATAAAACCTGATATCATTTTTCTTCAAGAAACAAAAATTGGGAAACCTGAACCATCCATGATTATGTATTTGGGGTGGGGACAAATTGACCAATGAGCTAACATTCCTGCTGTGGGGTCCTCCGGCGGTATGTTCGCTGGCTGGAATAGTAATTCATGGATAGCTAAGCAAGAAATTAAACAAACCTACTATCTACATGTGGCACTTGAATGCAAGACTACCAATGTTCTGTATTTCTTCTCTAATGTTTACAGCCCAAATACTAGAAGGGAACGAATTACTTTGTGGGAAGAGGGAGTTCAATTTCATAATTTAAAATATGATCCTTGGGTTATTGGTGGAGACTTTAATGTTACCAGATTTGATTTTGAGAGGAATGTCGAGCGTGCATTTGGTTTGGGTGATATGAATGACTTTAGTGACTTTGTGGGCATTTGTGGCTTAATTGATTTACCTATGCCTAATATAAAATTTACATGGAGTGATGGCAGAAATCCCCCTACACTTGTTCGTCTCGATCGGTTCTTTATTAATTCTACTTTTGAAGACTTACATCCCCTGAATATTCCGAAAGGCCTTTCATCCCTTATCTCTGATCATTGCCCGGTGGTACTGGATACCAATGTCGTTTTCAAAAGGATTTTTTTTTCAAATTTGAGAAAATTTGGTGCGTTGAGCCTAATTTTGATGATATGATTAGCCAAAAGTGGTCGAAATTTTGAAGTTATGGTGATGCGGCTAATAACCTTTGCAGAAAGTTGAGACTTTTGCGTAAATTCTTATCCAAATGGAATCGAGAGGTATTTGGCAATATTTTAATTAAAAAGCAGAGGCTTGAGGCTGAGATTTTGGCTTTTAACATGTTGGAAGATCTAGAAATTTGAATGAAGATGAACATGCTTTGTTAAAATTGAAGGAGAAGGAACTTTTAACTGTGATTGATCAGGAAGAGATGTTCTTGTAATAACCCGGAAATTCTGGGCCAGTTTAAAATTTTTATTTTGGCAATTTTAGCGAATTTTGAATATTTGTAAGAGATTATTTTAAATAAAATCGACGAGAAAATTTATTTTGAATAGAATTCGAACATATATATTATATACGTCGTCGTTAGAAAATAAATATTTATATATAATTATAAATAGAATAGAAAATGGCGCGGTAGTTCGATAATTCGATTTCAAACTTCAATTGAATGTACCGGGTGCAAAACAATCCGGATTTTAGTGAAACCAAAAATAATAGGATCTAATTGATGATATCTTTCCAACGAATCCGAAAAATCGAAATTTCATAACGGGAATCAAAAGATATGTCCAGTTGAAAATTCTGAATAGTCGCAATGGAATTCAGGCCCTTAAAAATGGGAATTTTGCAAACGACCTCGGATTTCGACGAAACCACTTTTGTTGGATCCGCAGTGTCAAATTATTGCTAGATTCCAAATTTCATAATTTTTCGAATCAATATGTGAGCGTGGCAAAGGAAAACGCGTTTGACCAGTTTAAGTTGATTTTAATCGACTGGAAATTGGCCATTTTTCAAACGGTCTCAGAATTCGACGAAACTAGTTTTGTTAGGACCGTATCGTCAATACGAAGCTAGAAAATATTTTTCTGGAATTTTTCTAGTTAGTATGTGACCCCAGTAATTCGAAATGTATGCTTAAAATTCAATATAATGATTTAAATGAAAATTCAACGGAAACTGATCAAAACAATCGAATCAGCTTGCGATACATATCCCATTGTGTTCGGAATGGGGGTAAAATGCTATAGGCGACATGCGGTGGGTCCCGTTTCGAGTTCGAAAATAAAAGTTGCTTTTTGAAGTCAATAAATAATTAAATATATATATTTTATATAAACCCCCCTCCTTTCATTTTGACAGATGAATAAAAAAAAATCGAGCCGCCACCGCTCGTCGCGGTCACCGTCGACGCGACCACGCCCCACCTCCGGCGAACGATGGCCGACCCTCCCCTTCTCTTCTCCTTCCTCTCTCCCCCTCCTCCTGTACGAATCCTAGCCAAAATCGCCCACGCCCGAATCGAATCCCGCTGCCATCCCCCTCGCTCACCGCCGCCGGCACTGGCGTTGCCACCTCCCCACCTCCGCCTGAACCTGCGACGCGCCCTCCCCTCTTCTCCAATGAAA
This sequence comes from Allium sativum, assembly GCA_030737875.1. Taxonomy (NCBI): domain Eukaryota; kingdom Viridiplantae; phylum Streptophyta; class Magnoliopsida; order Asparagales; family Amaryllidaceae; genus Allium; species Allium sativum. Next base: position 789,998,760 of record CM060924.1, read on the forward strand.
AGAACGCGGCCACCCCTTAATCGAAGGACTAAAACCCTAGCCTTTTCAGCAACCACCGCCCAGCAGTCGTGGCCCCCACCTCCGATGCACCAGTCCTCCGACGCGCTGCCTGACCTCGCCCCCTGCTGCAGCCTTTCCGACGAACCTTAGCAAAGCCCCCTCTTCAAATCAAAGTAAGTTTTGTTTTTAATTTATTTACATATATGTTAATTTCAGTTTATCATATACAATAGCGTAGAAAGAAAATTAGATTTTGAATCGTAAAATGGTTGGATTTTTTATTTGAAAAAATATATGATCTTTATGATTTTTATTTACGAATAGGTGAAATTTTTAATTATGTAAAGTTTATATATATATATATATATTTCTTTATTATTAAAAGGTTAGATTTTTTTTTAATTAGCAAAGTTATGATTTTTATTATGAGAAGATAAAGAAGTAAAAATACGATTTTTCCAAATGGAAAAGTGAAGTAAAAATACGATTTTTATTGTATAAGGAGCGATTATAAAAATATGATTTTCAAATTGAAAGTGAACAAATAAAAATGTGATTTTTATTTTAAAGACATCAAAATATAAAAATGAGTGATTTTTATATATGTAGTGGCTACGAGCAAACGAAGATGACAAAGATGCGATAACGATGAAGATTTCTATTAAAGAAGAGTCAAGATGATGGGATAGCTTTCGGTGAGAATTTCTCACCTTTCAATTTCATTTTCTAGTTATATACATATACTAGGATGCAGACGGTGCTTAGTAGCACCCGACACAATCGTCCACAGACCATGGACTTGTTTGTTTGATTGCAAAAATTAGTTAGATTATTAGATTGAAATTGAATTGTTTGGTGAAATGAATGAATTTGATTGATGTGTGAATGGCGTGGGCCTTCACTAGACCGGGGATAAGGCTAGGCCTTGTCCCGTTTCTAGTATCGTGCCGTTATGCCGCCAGAATTTTCTAAAATATGTTAGAAAAATAAGAATATCATTTTATTTAAAGAATGAACTGAATAGAAAATTCGTATGTTAAAATAAAATATTTTATCGTTAAAAATATAATTTTTAACGTGAAGTGAATAAAATAAAATATTCATTTACAAACCGGACGGTTTGTTAATGTACACCTATTTGAATGACATTGATTGGGACGATAAATTTTACACATCGCCCAACTGCACAAATAAAATCTGTGTTTGATTGTTTGAAACCCCACACGGGTGTTGGGATGAAATTTGAAGTTCACTCATCCTGATTGATTAAATATGTCGATCGATTGATTGACAGGCTGTTATAAGCGTTAGGTATCTATATTTGATGCTTATACAGTGTAGTGCACTTTGGTTGATGGTTGATTATTTTTCAATGCTATTATACAAGTGTTGTATGAAAATCCATATAATTAACTTTATATGGTAATTGATTGGGCCTCATTCCAATTTGAAAAATAAAGAATAATATAAAATAAAGGTTCATGTGTTGATTGTACTCATCCGTTGAGATTAGTCATGTGTTGAACGAAATATTTTAATAATAAAATTTACATCTTTATCAATATAAAATAAAGGTTCATGTGTTGACTGTACTCATCCGTTGAGATTAGTCATGTGTTGAACGAAATATTTTAATAATAAAATTTACATCTTTATCAATATAAAATAAAGGTTCATGTGTTGACTGTACTCATCCGTTGAGATTAGTCATGTGTTGAACGAAATATTTTAATAATAAAATTTACATCTTTATCAATATAAAATAAAGGTTCATGTGTTGACTGTACTCATCCGTTGAGATTAGTCATGTGTTGAACGAAATATTTTAATAATAAAATTTACATCTTTATCAATATAAAATAAAGGTTCATGTGTTGACTGTACTCATCCGTTGAGATTAGTCATGTGTTGAACGAAATATTTTAATAATAAAATTTGCATCTTTATCAATATAAAATAAAGGTTCATGTGTTGACTGTACTCATCCATTGAGATTAGTCATGTGTTGAACGAAATATTTGAAATAGAAATATTTGAAATAGAATATTTGAATCGAATAGAAAACGAATTTGATTTCAATTGAATATATAACGAATTTGAATCGAATAGAAAACGAATTTGATTTCAATTGAATATATAACGAATTTGAATCGAATAGAAAACCAATTTGAATTGAATCGAATAGAAAACGACTTTGGAATTGAACTGAATTGAAAATGAATTCAAATTGAATTGAAAGCGAATTGAAATGAATTTAAATTTAATTGAAATTTGAATTGAATAGAAATGAATTTTAAAACGAATTTATAAAGAAGAATTAAATTTTTATTTGAATTGAAATGGAAGTTGAAATTGCTTTTGAAACGAATTTAAAACTATTTATATAATTCGTTTTAAATAGAAATCGACGAAATATATATTATATATATTATATATATAATATAATGGCCTGAACAGAACGCGCCGCGCCGCGGCAGTTCGTGAATTTCGACCATTTATTTCAAACGGACATTACGGGAGGTCCGACCGTCGGATTCTCCTAAAACCGGAACCATTGGGTTCGTATCGAAAAGAGCTTTCTAACGAATATTAGAAATTTCAAATATAACGGTTGGATTTGGAGTTACGTCCAAATCAAATTTGAAAAAGGTCGCTATAAGTGCAGTTCGATGGCCATTGTTGGAAATCGACTGTACGGGCCTTGATAAAATTATTAAAAATAGCGATAATTTGTGTAAAATCACAAGAAATGATTTGGGAAAATTTGGGGTGAAAAACTCTATATTTGAAAAGATAAAAATGGACTTTTATCGAAATGAACTAGTTTGAACTAAATTTAAAACCCTATTTGTTTTTAAATAAATAAATTAGATTTAAAAAGGGGTTTTAAATAATCGGAATTCCTAATATATTTGATTTGAATTGAATTAGGAATTGATTTGTGGGTTTATCGTGAACTGTGTTTTAAATAACACTAGTTCTTTAACCCGATAACAAATAGAATGTGATTTGGGTTTGTCGTGAACTGTGTTTTAAATAACACCTAGTTCTTTAACCCAGAAAAAGGAATTCTAACGAATCTGCAATTAGATTGAAATGTGAATCTATAATCTAAATTATCAAATTTAGAAATGAGCGGGAATGGAGTATCACCAGTTTTGCTCCAAAGCGATAGTTAAATCTTAAATTAGATTTGAACGTGGAATGGTAATTAATTTTACCGATAACACCATAGTGTTAGATATGGAGTATCACCAGTTTTGCTTCATGGGATGAATAGGTTGGGATTGGGAAATAAAATAAATAATTACTTCGGTGTGGTTCGCTAATCTCGACTAGTTGGAAAAACCATAATTTGGTTTTAAATGACATCCAAAGGAAGATTACAGGATAAATTTTAAAGAATTTATCTTGTATAAAATTAATGGGAACCTTTCCCTAAGAATGTGGAATTTAGAAACTAGCTGTATGTTGGCTAAGAAGAATGGTTTCCTGGGTATTGATCTGATGTTGGTTTCGGCCTTCGGGGTTAATGTTTAGGAAATTGTTCCCTTGCTAATTTGCGGTTAGTGACTAATGAATTGGAATGAGCCGTATATTGTGTTTGTGTAACATTTGTTTTTAATATACGCGGCTTGTTCGGAAAGGCCGGGTTCACACCCATTCTGAATAGCCGATTCGACGATAAGTCGAAGATGAAGACGGTGGTCGAAGACCGGAAGTCTTCACATCGTTTGGATAATTACTGACGATCCTGATTGGGCTGTACACCCAAGAGGATGGAAATAGTTGGTGGTCGTCCAGACGTACTTGGAGATGGATGGATATGCGAGGAATGTGCCTCCGGTTTCGTTCAGACCCAGAACGAACTTGAAAATGGATTGTGTGTCTGACACTGGATTTTATTCTGTTTTGATTGATTTCTATTAAATATACATCTGTTTGGCGGCGGAGAATTTATTCTTTTGCTTAACGCCCTTCTCTGAGACGTACAAGCTCAGAGGTTGTATATCGATGGACATCAGTCGCATGGCATGAATTGCCTATGTGGCACGCTAAGATGCAATGATCAAGGCTTCTGTTGAAAAGCAAAGCCTTGTGGTTGATGATCAAAGCACAGTCTACGTGGCATAGCTTTGTGTATAACGTGAAATTCGCGAGCCTCACACCTCGGTATGAGTTAAAAACGGGATACGGACTGCAGGGAGAGCACGACGTTTCTTTCTAGCTTTTGTGGTGTCAGTGACTTACCAGCCCTGACATATATATACTTTTCACCTTTGTGGTTGTTGGATGAGGCGCCTCGATTTTAGGTCTGTAAGGACCGGGAAACGTGTGTTCAGGAATTGCCAATCCTCTAACGTAAGTGAGGACCGGCCCTGATGCATCCAAGGGTTGCCCAGAGTGCGTAGCCCTAGGACATTTGCTAGAGTGTCTCGAACGCGGAGAGGAGCTTGCCCCTTGCCTCGACTCATGACGGAAATCCAATTTCCAATACGTGTATTGCGGTTTTAATTGTAGAACTAGTATGGCGACATAGTAGCATGGGATGCTATGCCGTCTATGATTTATATTTATGATTGAAACTGTTTTGACACTATACACATATTATAGTATCAAATGATTTGTTTTAAACGTACTAAGCATGTTTGGCTGTTATAAGGTAAAACCCTATCCTCCGGCTTGCGTTGCATTGTGTGATGGGACCTGGATCTTATAATAGCTTCATTTTTCGAAAAAGCATTACGTTGTTTATCTATACGCACTGGTATTCTTGGGAGAAAACCCGTTCCGTGTTATACGGCGTGGTCCCTTGAATTACTCTCTTTTAAAGTAAAGCTTTAAATAACTGTTTTAGTTCTCACACCAGTCACATGACTGACCTGGAGTTTATTGTTTTAACCTAAAATCTGGGTGCCCCTATTTTCCGCACGGGCAGCTAGTAGTTTTGGTTTTGCAGATTTATATTCACAGGACCCTGGTTTACATCTGGAATGATGCTCGGAAAGCTTTGTATCCATGTATTACTTTCAGTTGTGTTCTATATTCCGCTGCTATGTAATTTATTGTAATCTCTGATATTTATCGAATGTAATCTATTCATTTATACTCTGTATATTCTTGAATCTGATGGAATTGTTGTAATAACAATGAAATGTTCTTCCGTCTGCGTTCTGATTTGTCCTGTTCTCAAACAGTCAGGGGTTTCGAACGGTCTAGATCGGTTTAACGACTGATTCGGATCGAGCGAAATTCCAGGCCGTCACATTTGGTATCAGAGCTTTGGTTTACAGAGCTCGAGAACAACACACATTAGAACCATACGAAAGAATTCATCAGATATTGGATTAGTAATATCCAATTAGAACGACTCGTTAGAGATAGGATCAGTAGTATCCTAGAACGAGTGTGAAGAGTATATTTTTCAATTGAAAACAATTTTGGTTTTGAAAATTTAAACCATTTTAAACGTATTTGAATATTTATTTATTTTGAATATGGACAATCTAGTATATAAAGATTTTGCATATACGCGTCATGAACGTATATTCGAAGTTTTAATATATTAGATGGATATAGAATCACACTCTAGTCGCCCGGAGATAATTCTGGTAATGCGGCCGCATTATCAATATTTATGTTCGTGTTTCGAAGGTGTGATATCTATATATTTCCATTAGACTGGTGTGAGAACCAAAACTTATATAGCTAGAACACTTTGTTGTGAATTGGCATCAAAAACATGATTTTCAGTATATGTATCAAAATTATGAATTTGAAAACTCTAATCCACTAATTGATTGATGTTTGTGTTGTTTGTCTATTTGTTTGCTAATTTTTAACCATTTATGCCAAATTGAACCAAATATTGAACTGTATTGAAAATTGGTCGCATTTGCTTGCATATATGTACTTTTATTGAACAGGTCATAGCAAGGAGGCTAGAGCCGAAGAATAAAATTTGTGTGCCCGACAAATAGGTACATGTTTACTACATAATTTACTGTTTTGTTTGGGTGATGATGATTTTATGAGCCTATTGGCTAGCCGCTTGGCTTTTTCTTTTTCTTTTTGAGATCAGAAGGCCTATATGGCAATTTCGGGATTTTCCCGTGGCTCCCGGTGTAGGGGAGGTTATGGCGAAAATTTTCGAAAATTTAGGGTGTTAGCCAAATTTTTTAAATTTTGAAAATTCTCAGAAACTGAAAAGTTGGAGAATGGAAGCCAGATCGAACATAGAGTTGATTGATCAAACCACTTTCGACTTTGTTCCTTTTCGGGGACGAAAAGTTTGAAGTAGGGGAGATTGTAATAACCCGGAAATTCTGGGCCAGTTTAAAATTTTTATTTTGGCAATTTTAGCGAATTTTGAATATTTGTAATAGATTATTTTAAATAAAATCAACGAGAAAATTTATTTTGAATAGAATTCGAACATATATATTATATACGTCATCGTTAGAAAATAAATATTTATATATAATTATAAATAGAATAGAAAATGGCGCGGTAGTTCGATAATTCGATTTCAAACTTCAATTGAATGTACCGGGTGCAAAACAATCTGGATTTTAGTGAAACCAAAAATAATAGGATCTAATTGATGATATCTTTCCAACGAATTCGAAAAATCGAAATTTCATAATGGGAATCAAAAGATATGTCCAGTTGAAAATTCTGAATAGTCGCTATGGAATTCAGGCCCTTAAAAATGGGAATTTTGCAAACGACCTCGGATTTCGACGAAACCACTTTTGTTGGATCCACAGTGTCAAATTATTGCTAGATTCCAAATTTCATAATTTTTCGAATCAATATGTGAGCGTGGCAAAGGAAAACGCATTTGACCAGTTTCAGTTGATTTTAATCGACTGGAAATTGGCCATTTTTCAAACGGTCTCAGAATTCGACGAAACTAGTTTTGTTAGGACCGTATCGTCAATACGAAGCTAGAAAATATTTTTTTGGAATTTTTCTAGTTAGTATGTGACCCCAGTAATTCGAAATGTATGCTTAAAATTCAATATAATGATTTAAATGAAAATTCAAAGGAAACTGATCAAAACAATCGAATCAGCTTGCGATACATATCCCATTGTGTTCGGAATGGGGGTAAAATGCTATAGGCGACAGGCGGTGGGTCCCGTTTCAAGTTCGAAAATAAAAGTTGCTTTTTGAAGTCAATAAATAATTAAATATATATATTTTATATAAACCCCCCCTCCTTTCATTTTGACAGATGAATAAAAAAAAAAAAATCGAGCCGCCACCGCTCGTCGCGGTCACCGTCGACGCGACCACACCCCAACTCCGGCGAACGATGGCCGACCCTCCCCTTCTCTTCTCCTTCCTCTCTCCCCCTCCTCCTGTACGAATCCTAGCCAAAATCGCCCACGCCCGAATCGAATCCCGCTGCCATCCCCCTCGCTCACCGCCGCCGGCACTGGCGTTGCCACCTCCCCACCTCCGCCTGAACCTACGACGCGCCCTCCTCTCTTCTCCAATGAAAAGAACGCGGCCACCCCTTAATCGAAGGACTAAAACCCTAGCCTTTTCAGCAACCACCGCCCAGCAGTCGTGGCCCCCACCTCCGATGCACCAGTCCTCCGACGCGCTGCCTGACCTCGCCCCCTACTGCAGCCTTTCCGACGAACCTTAGCAAAGCCCCCTCTTCAAATCAAAGTAAGTTTTGTTTTTAATTTATTTACATATATGTTAATTTCAGTTTATCATATACAATAGCGTAGAAAGAAAATTAGATTTTGAATCGTAAAATGGTTGGATTTTTTATTTGAAAAAATATATGATCTTTATGATTTTTATTTACGAATAGGTGAGATTTTTAATTATGTAAAGTTTATATATATATATTTCTTTATTATTAAAAGGTTAGATTTTTTTTAATTAGCAAAGTTATGATTTTTATTATGAGAAGATAAAGAAGTAAAAATATGATTTTTCCAAATGGAAAAGTGAAGTAAAAATACGATTTTTATTGTATAAGGAGCGATTATAAAAATATGATTTTCAAATTGAAAGTGAACAAATAAAAATGTGATTTTTATTTTAAAGACATCAAAATATAAAAATGAGTGATTTTTATATATGTAGTGGCTACGAGCAAACGAAGATGACAAAGATGCGATAACGATGAAGATTTCTATTAAAGAAGAGTCAAGATGATGGGATAGCTTTCGGTGAGAATTTCTCACCTTTCAATTTCATTTTCTAGTTATATACATATACTAGGATGCAGACGGTGCTTAGTAGCACCCGACACAATCGTCCACAGACCATGGACTTGTTTGTTTGATTGCAAAAATTAGTTAGATTATTAGATTGAAATTGAATTGTTTGGTGAAATGAATGAATTTGATTGATGTGTGAATGGCGTGGGCCTTCACTAGACCGGGGATAAGGCTAGGCCTCGTCCCGTTTCTAGTATCGTGCCGTTATGCCGCCAGAATTTTCTAAAATATGTTAGAAAAATAAGAATATCATTTTATTTAAAGAATGAACTGAATAGAAAATTCGTATGTTAAAATAAAATATTTTATCGTTAAAAATATAATTTTTAACGTGAAGTGAATAAAATAAAATATTCATTTACAAACCGGACGGTTTGTTTATGTACACCTATTTGAATGACATTGATTGGGACGATAAATTTTACACATCACCCAACTGCACAAATAAAATCTGTGTTTGATTGTTTGAAACCCCACACGGGTGTTGGGATGAAATTTGAAGTTCATCATCCTGATTGATTAAATATGTCGATCGATTGATTGACAGGCTGTTATAAGCGTTAGGTATCTATATTTGATGCTTATACAGTGTAGTGCACTTTGGTTGATGGTTGATTATTTTTCAATGCTATTATACAAGTGTTGTATGAAAATCCATATAATTAACTTTATATGGTAATTGATTGGGCCTCATTCCAATTTGAAAAATAAAGAATAATATAAAATAAAGGTTCATGTGTTGACTGTACTCATCCGTTGAGATTAGTCATGTGTTGAACGAAATATTTTAATAATAAAATTTACATCTTTATCAATATAAAATAAAGGTTCATGTGTTGACTGTACTCATCCGTTGAGATTAGTCATGTGTTGAACGAAATATTTTAATAATAAAATTTACATCTTTATCAATATAAAATAAAGGTTCATGTGTTGACTGTACTCATCCGTTGAGATTAGTCATGTGTTGAACGAAATATTTTAATAATAAAATTTACATCTTTATCAATATAAAATAAAGGTTCATGTGTTGACTGTACTCATCTGTTGAGATTAGTCATGTGTTGAACGAAATATTTTAATAATAAAATTTACATCTTTATCAATATAAAATAAAGGTTCATGTGTTGACTGTACTCATCCGTTGGGATTAGTCATGTGTTGAACGAAATATTTTAATAATAAAATTTGCATCTTTATCAATATAAAATAAAGGTTCATGTGTTGACTGTACTCATCCATTGAGATTAGTCATGTGTTGAACGAAATATTTGAAATAGAATATTTGAATCGAATAGAAAACGAATTTGATTTCAATTGAATATATAACGAATTTGAATCGAATAGAAAACGAATTTGATTTCAATTGAATATATAACGAATTTGAATCGAATAGAAAACCAATTTGAATTGAATCGAATAGAAAACGACTTTGGAATTGAACTGAATTGAAAATGAATTCAAATTGAATTGAAAGCGAATTGAAATGAATTCAAATTTAATTGAAATTTGAATTGAATAGAAATGAATTTTAAAACGAATTTATAAAGAAGAATTCAATTTTTATTTGAATTGAAATGGAAGTTGAAATTGCTTTTGAAACGAATTTAAAACTATTTATATAATTCGTTTTAAATAGAAATCGACGAAATATATATTATATATATAATATAATGGCCTGAACAGAACGCGCCGCGCCGCGGCAATTCGTGAATTTCGACCATTTATTTCAAACGGACATTACGGGAGGTCCGACCGTCGGATTCTCCTGAAACCGGAACCGTTGGGTTCGTATCGAAAGGAGCTTTCTAACGAATATTAGAAATTTCAAATCTAACGGTTGGATTTGGAGTTACGTCCAAATCAAATTTGAAAAAGGTCGCTATAAGTGCAGTTCAATGGCCATTGTTGGAAATCGACTGTACGGGCCTTGATAAAATTATTAAAAATAGCGATAATTTGTGTAAAATCAAAAGAAATGATTTGGGAAAATTTGGGGTGAAAAACTCCATATTTGAAAAGATAAAAATGGACTTTTATCGAAATGAACTAGTTTGAACTAAATTTAAAACCCTATTTGTTTTTAAATAAATAAATTAGATTTAAAAAGGGGTTTTAAATAATCGGAATTCCTAATATATTTGATTTGAATTGAATTAGGAATTGATTTGTGGGTTTATCGTGAACTGTGTTTTAAATAACACTAGTTCTTTAACCCGATAACAAATAGAATGTGATTTGGGTTTGTCGTGAACTGTGTTTTAAATAACACCTAGTTCTTTAACCCAGAAAAAGGATTTCTAACGAATCTGCAATTAGATTGAAATGTGAATCTATAATCTAAATTATCAAATTTAGAAATGAGCGGGAATGGAGTATCACCAGTTTTGCTCCAAAGCGATAGTTAAATCTTAAATTAGATTTGAACGTGGAATGGTAATTAATTTTACCGATAACACCATAGTGTTAGATATGGAGTATCACCAGTTTTGCTTCATGGGATGAATAGGTTGGGATTGGGAAATAAAATAAATAATTACTTCGGTGTGGTTCGCTAATCTCGACTAGTTGGAAAAACCATAATTTGGTTTTAAATGACATCCAAAGGAAGATTACAGGATAAATTTTAAAGAATTTATCTTGGATAAAATTAATGGGAACCTTTCCCTAAGAATGTGGAATTTAGAAACTAGCTGTAGGTTGGCTAAGAAGAATGGTTTCCTGGGTATTGATCTGATGTTGGTTTCGGCCTTCGGGGTTAATGTTTAGGAAATTGTTCCCTTGCTAATTTGCGGTTAGTGACTAATGAATTGGAATGAGGCGTATGTTGTGTTTGTGTAACATTTGTTTTTAATATACGCGGGTTGTTCGGAAAGGCCGGGTTCACACCCATTCTGAATAGCCGATTCGACGATAAGTCGAAGATGAAGACGGTGGTCGAAGACCGGAAGTCTTCACATCGTTTGGATAATTACTGACGATCCTGATTGGGCTGTACACCCAAGAGGATGGAAATAGTTGGTGGTCGTCCAGACGTACTTGGAGATGGATGGATATGCGAGGAAAGTGCCTCCGGTTTCGTTCAGACCCAGAACGGACTTGAAAATGGATTGTGTGTCTGACACTGGATTTTATTCTGTGTTGATTGATTTCTATTAAATATACATCTGTTTGGCAGCGGAGAATTTATTCTTTTGCTTAACGCCCTTCTCTGAGACGTACGAGCTCAGAGGTTGTATATCGATGGACATCAGTCGCATGGCATGAATTGCCTGTGTGGCACGCTAAGATGCAATGATCAAGGCTTCTGTTGAAAAGCAAAGCCTTGTGGTTGATGATCAAAGCACAGCCTACGTGGCATAGCTTTGTGTATAACGTGAAATTCGCGAGCCTCACACCTTGGTATGAGTTAAAAACGGGATACGGACTGCAGGGAGAGCACGACGTTTCTTTCTAGCTTTGGTGGTGTCAGTAACTTACCAGCCCTGACATATATATACTTTTCACCTTTGTGGTTGTTGGATGAGGCGCCTCGATTTTAGGTCTGTAAGGACCGGGAAACGTGTGTTCAGGAATTGCCAATCCTCTAACGTAAGTGAGGACCGGCCCTGAAGCATCCAAGGGTTGCCCAGAGTGCGTAGCCCTGGGACATTTGCTAGAGTGTCTCGAACGCGGAGAGGAGCTTGCCCCTTGCCTCGACTCATGACGGAAATCCAATTTCCAATACGTGTATTGCGGTTTTAATTGTAGAACTAATATGGCGACATAGTAGCATGGGATGCTATGCCGTCTATGATTTATATTTATGATTGAAACTGTTTTGACACTATACACATATTATAGTATCAAATGATTTGTTTTAAACGTACTAAGCATGTTTGGCTGTTATAAGGTAAAACCCTATCCTCCGGCTTGCGTTGCATTGTGTGATGGGACCTGGGTCTTATAATAGCTTCATTTTTCGAAAAAGCATTACGTTGTTTATCAATACGCACTGGTATTCTTGGGAGAAAACCCGTTCTGTGTTATACGGCATGGTCCCTTGAATTACTCTCTTTTAAAGTAAAGCTTTAAATAACTGTTTTAGTTCTCACACCAGTCACATGACTGACCTGGCGTTTATTGTTTTAACCTAAACTCTGGGTGCCCTTATTTTCCGCACGGGCAGCTAGTAGTTTTGGTTTTGCAGATTTATATTCACAGGACCCTGGTTTACAGCTGGAATGATGCTCGGAAAGCTTTGTATCCGTGTATTACTTTCAGTTGTGTTCTATATTCCGCTGCTATGTAATTTATTGTAATCTCTGATATTTATCGAATGTAATCTATTCATTTATACTCTGTATATTCTTGTATCTGATGGAATTGTTGTAATAACAATGAAATGTTCTTCCGTCTGCGTTCTGATTTGTCCTGTTCTCAAACAGTCAGGGGTTTCGAACGGTCTAGATCGGTTTAACGACTGATTCGGATCGAGCAAAATTCCAGGCCGTCACAGTTCTGGAAGCAGAGATCAAGAACTCAATGGCTTAAGCTTGGCGATAGCAACACCAGCTATTTTCACAAAGTCGCAAATGGTAGAAGGACTAATACGATTTGCTGTATTTGGAAGGATAGAGAGGAGATCTGTGATCAACATAGAATTGGGGAAGTGTTTATTGACTATTACAAGGGCATTTTTGGAGGCAAAATTGAGAATCGTATTGATGTTGACTGGAATACACTCTACCCTATAACTTCTGATTCAAGTGGAATAGACTCTGAATTTACTGAAGAAGAAATTGTCGCTGCAATGAACGAAATGCCTGGTTACAAGGCCCCTGGACCCGATGGCTATCCTAATTTCTTCTATAAAAAATACTGGAATATGATCAAGAAGGATGTTGTTAAAATTTTCAATGAATTCTATGCTGGTACGCTGAGATTGGATGTGTTGCGTTATGCGAATGTTGTGTTGATACCCAAAAAGGAAGGGAACGCTTCGGTAGCAGATTTTAGACCAATTAGTCTCTTGAACTCCATTTTCAAACTGATAACTAAAGTGCTTGCGAATCGGCTAAAGGTGAAGATGGATGCACCCATTGATGAATCACAATCACTGTTTATCAGAGGGCGCTATATTCTAGATGGTGCTGCACTTGTTCAAGAAGTTATTTCTCACAGTGACAGGTATAATGTACCATGTGCTATTTTAAAGTTGGATTTCGCTAAGGCATTTGACACTATTGATTGGAGATTCATTATGGATTTACTTAAGGCCATGGGTTTTCCAGTGAAATGGATTGGTTGGATAGACAGTATTTTGACGTCAAGTCGATCTAACATATGTGTTGATGGAGTGGTTGGCAACACCATTGTCTCTAAACGTGGTTTGCGACAAGGTGACCCTCTCTCCCCTCTACTCTTTGACTTGGCAGCGGACGTTTTTTGTCGAGTCTTGAAAGTGGCAAGCGCTAACAACATCATTCAAAGCTTTGGCAGAGATTACATAATTGGGGGTATCAACTCTTTGAAATATGCTGATGACACTATTATATTTAGCATCCCTGATTGCAAATACATTGCCTCTTTAAAAAAAAATCTTTATGCTTTTGAAAGTTTGTCGGGTTTAAAAATTAATTTCCGTAAGAGCAGTGTTTACACTTTGGGTTGTAGCATTGATGTTAACAGGAAATGTGCCGATTTGCTTAACTGCAAGGCTGATTCTTTTCCTCTCAAATATCTTGGGGCTTGCATTCTTCCAAAGGGTTTAATGAAGAGAGACTGGAAGCTTGTCATTGACAAAGTTGATCGGAGACTGGCGAGATGGAAAGGACATTGTCTCTCAAAGGCTGGACGTCTGGTGTTGGTGAACTCTGTTCTCACAGCTATTCCACTATACTGGTTATCGTTTTATTCATGTCCAGGATGGGTGATTGAGAATATTGATACAATTCGAAGGAATTTCTTCTGGACTGGCACAAAGGATACTCGCAAAACTTGTTGCCTTGTGTCATGGAATCAAGTATGTAAATCCAAAAGCCAAGGAGGTCTGGGTGTTTTGAATCTGCGAAACATGAACTCAGCTTTGCTTTGCAAATGGTTATGGATAATGTTAAGCGACAAAAAGGTTTTCTGGAAGGAATGGATCATTAACACTTGTTATGGTTGTTCTTTTGATTGGAATGCAGACGTGTCTCATTGTTAAGTCTTTTGGCGTGGGGTTATGAAAAATATCCATTGGATCAAGATTGGAGCTAGCATTGTGGTTAAGAGTGGACGTAGCACTTCTTTCTGGTTCGATTGTTGGCTGCTGCCTATCCCATTGAAATTCGAATTTGAGGATTTAATTGCTATCGCTTGCAATCAGAATTTTACCGTACACGAGTTATATGATTTTGGTGATGTCACTTTCAGATGGAGATTGTCCTTCTGTCAACTTGTAGTTGGGAATGCTCTTATACGATTGGGTAATCTGATTAGATTGCCGGATAACGTTCAGCTATCAGAGGATGGAGACGATGCTTTTGACTGAAAGATTGATGGTAACAATAAGACTTTTCAGGTTAGCAGTTTATATAAGTTGATGAACTTTGCAGGGAGAAGATACACTGGTTTCGACAATACGTGGAGTTTTAAAGTAGTGCCCACCAAAGTGAAAATTCATATGTGGACTATTATGCACAATCGGCTCAACACGGTGAGTAGATTATGTCAGAAAGGAGTTCACATCAATGATGGTTGTGTCTTTTGTGGGGAAGATGATGAAAACTACTTACACCTGTTTGTTGATTGTCACTTTGCGTTCTATGTTTCACTACCAGAAAATATGGTATGCATAGCACTGTATCATAGCCTTACATTAAAGTGCTATAATAAAATAATTGAAGAAAAAGAAATAATGTATAAATTGTGCTATAAAAAAAAGCAAAAAAATAACAAAGAGGATTAAGCTATACATAGATGTACTCCGCTATGTTAACGTTACTCATCTAAAAGGCGGGAGCGAAAACAACGTGGCGGGACAAAATAAAAATGAGGCCGCAAAAGTAAAAAGAAAAAAAAAATCCCTCCATCACTTCAGTCTCTACCAAATATCTCCCAATCCCTATTTCAGATTCACTCCATAAACTCCCTCTAGAAAGTCGGCCATCTCCGATTCAATCCAACATCCAGGTCGATCATCTCCAATTCACTCAACTGTAAACCAAGATCATCTCCCCGATTCACCCAAATTCTTCCAAATCAATAGTGGGCGTTTTTGATATTGGTAATATTTTTATTACTTTCTTCCTTTTATAAATTGCCTTCGCTCGATATTTGTCTTTTCTTTTTTAACTGAAACCCTAACAATCGATCCATGGTGATAGCAGTTAGTATATCTAGCTTTATTCGAAGATGTCATCATCAGATTTGTAAAAAATCTTGAACTTCTTCACTTTTATTTTGAATGTCACTGTTTTTAATTTGGGGTTTTTTCAACTCAAAAATTGTTTTAGTACATAAGAGCGAAACCTTATTAAACATACGAGCGAAACCTTATTAGACATACTGCAATTCACTATGCATGTAAGTTATAATGCCTGGAATTTTACTATGATGTCTGTCTAGTTGTATCTAATTATTGGTTTAGATTACATTAACCTTTGTTTGATTACATTGATTACTGGTCTTTAGTTTTCTAAAGAGGAATTGAGTTCATGGTTACCATAAGTTTACCAATGTGAAAAAGGGGACACTTTAGAGGGATTCTTAATTTTTTCACATAGGAAATAACAATTGCATAAAATTGTTGCTTTATTTCTTGTTAGTATAAAATGTGTTATTTTATTAGTAAACCAGTTTATCTTTTATGTGCAGTATGAAAGGTTTTGAATTGTTTTGTAGAACATGGGAAAGAAAATGATTCATATTATGCATTAAAATTTGATAAATCACCTTCATTGTATTATAACCGAGAAAGTTCATATTGACTAAATATCTAACTCTTAATCCTACAAGTGGATTATCCAATTAATTTGTAAGTGAAATTTTATTTAAATGCCAAGTATACCTATGAATTGATAATATACAAAAGAGGATGGCGAGCAATAGGATTGTTCGAGAGCAATTTTAATTGAACTACATAGCTTTTCTATTTGTTAAAACCACCTTATTATATTTACATGAAATTTGAATGCAAGTTATGTCTTGTTTATTTAAATTCGTTGCTTGTTCCTGGCATCCCACTTTATTGTTTGTGCATAATTTACTATCGTCATCTATTTAAACATCATTTTGCAATTATTTTGATGTATTGTAGGTGTGATGCAGTTGCCAGTTATGGACATCCTAAAACCTACGTAGTATTCGTTCAATTTTAACCTGACATCTTGACCAAACTTCAGGTTGTTATTGATTACTATTTTATTTTTTGTTGTTACTGAATCTTGTCTTCGTTCATTTTTAACCTGACATCTTGAACATCCATCAAAATCCGTCTGATAAAAACATGAAGTATTATATTTGTAATCTTTTTTGTATACTGATTTTTTTTGTCTCAGTTAAGTGCTAGTTTCTTTTGCATTTAATATTCTCTTGATATTTTATAAAATGTTAGTTTATACACTGAGCAAAAAATGGAAGTGAGTTATCTGAAGTACATTTACGACTTTGTAATTTTTTTTAGTTTAATTAAGTAGTAGACTCATCAAATAACATACATGTAATAGTTCTTTCTTGATTTGGGTGAAGAAGTATGATTTGGGTCAGCTAAAAAGGGTGTTTTGTGGCGAGGCTCCTTCGTCTGTTCAGGCTACTCAAAAAATTGTGGCCAGGTTTCCACATATTGATCCGCTACAAGTATATAAACTTCATAGAATACTAAGCATTTTTGGATATATTCTTCTTAATATTTTGTAATTTTTTTTGCCAGTGTTGTTTTTACATCCCAGAATTCTGTCTCTCTAACGTATGCAATAGTAAAACTTTAAATTAATTAACAAGTATCAGATAGCTTGGTTTTCGTATTATAATGGAAATAATTTTAAGCAACCCAGGATTGAAATGCTGATGCACACATACTTCAGTCGTACTCCATGCCGGAATTTTAATCCATTTATGTATTCAGCATCACTTTTAACTAGTTCATTTAATATAAGATAAATTGTTTAGTTTATGTATCTACAAGTAGATAAGAAATCTGACTTGAGATATTGGTTGTATGCCTTACATTCGTGACATGTACCACTTATGGTATATGTGACTTCATTTAAAACTTTGTAATTACTACAGTTAAATTAATAAGCATGAGCCAAGATATGCTGCTCATATAAAATAGAAGATACCCTAAACATGAAAATAAGATTATATAAATATGAAAATCCATGTACATATGCTGACTTGAATATATATATTATTGAAATTATTGCATGTCCTGAAATGGCAGAACAACCAATATATGAAATCTAAATGGCATCTTTTACAGAATATGTTTTGCTAAAAAATAAATATGAGTGCATCACGATTGCTTCTTGAATTGTTAAATTTGCTTACTAATTTATATCTTTTAATTTGTCTTTTGTCAGTTTCCAAAATCAGTTAGATACTTGATAAAATAAAAAACAGATGAAATTTTGTTGTTGAATGCATACAAGCTACTAAATATGCCCCTTAAAGCCTAACTTAAACTAATCTTGTAACGTCAACGTTTCTAAATTCAACAATTTATTTAATGTTCTATTAGCATAACATATGAAGTAAGCTACTTTAACGAAGTAGTACCTTTTTGGTGTGAACTCAAAACAATTTAATGTTTAGTCTAAATTGGAGCATAGATGCTGCCTATAACCATATTTATATGTCTAGATAATATGGTAAGTTTCATCTAGGCGGACTATAGAAGGTGTAGACAAAAAGATATGCCCCCCCCCCTAAAATGAATATGTCTATTGGTTGCTAGTTTCTTTTTGCAATATGAAGGTTTGATGGGAACAAGATGTTAGGGAAATATAGAGGGAAGAAGATATTGTTTGTAGATGATTCATTGACGTTGAATTAGTATATATCATTCTTGTGCACGTTGAATGCCGCGGTGCCTGATGTACGGATGAGTTTAACCAAGGCTGCTAGTCGACTATAGTTGTGTTTGAGGTCAGTTACGAATGTTATTTTTTATTTTGTAAATGACTGCACATGGATATGTCTAATTTATTGAAATAAAACATAATTTCTCTTTTATTTATAAATGAATGCTATTGACAGCCAATTAACCTGAAGCCTTTCATTTTCAATTTAGTTTGCATTAACACCTTCAATCAGTGGTACAATCTAGCCCCTATACAAGCATCTTATCACCTATGCAATCAGCATTTCCGTGCACGCTGCTCTGTGTTGCAGCAACGTACATAGTCTAATTTTACTTATCTGCTCAATCCAGCTAACCCTGCTGAGTCCAATGCTGTGTCCATTTTTGCACTTCTCATTATTGCTAATGTACACAGCACAACTTTGTCTAGTACCTTTCCCACGTCCTTACATCTGTGGTAACAATGCTTTATTTTGAATGTTTTAAGGAGTATAGAGTGTCTGCAAACGTCAAGCCTGATTTAGTTGAAGCTCAAGACGGAAGCAGAGATTGCAAGAATATAAACGAAGCGCTCGGTAAGGCGCCTAAGAAAAGCGACAAGGTTTTCATTATTTACGTCAAGGCCGGGATTTACAAAGAGCAGGTAGTTGTAGCCAGAGCGATCACTAACTTGATGATGTCCGGCGATGGCCTACCAAAACCGGTACTCTAAATTTCATCGACAGCACTCCCACCTTCAAAACTGCTAGCTTTGGTAAGTATAATATTGTTCTTGACTTATATTGAAAGAACCATATTACTGACAGTTTTATAACAGGTGTGATAGGGGATGGATTTGTAGCGAAGAACTTGGGGTTCAAGAACGCAGCAGGAGCGGCAAAAGCATCAGGCGGTGGCCTGCTGGTGCAATCAAACCACTCGATCTTCTACAACTGCAGGATGGATGCCAGGACACGCTGTGCGCATACACGAAGAGGCAGTTCTACAGAGACTGCACCATATTGGGCATGATCGACTTCATCTTCGGGGATGCGGTGGTCGTATTTCAGAACTTAAGTTTATTGTAAGGAAGCCAATGGAAATGCAGCAGACGATCATAACCGCACATGGGAGGAAGGCGTGAAGCAGCCATCAGGCATAGTGCTGCACAACTGCACACACCATTACTTTCGTTTTTTTTATAAATTCGCTCCACTAGCTGTTTATCTTTTTTTATTCAATTGATTCCATAAGTTGATTCCATATGTTGGAGATTAAGTCATGATTGGTTGAAAATTTTGCGACAACTACTTCCTGTATTATTATTTTCCTCAATTTCGAATCATTTATCATCCACCAAAACTATAAATTTCTTTCAGCTCAAGAATTCCAATTCTAGCTTTTAGAGCGGACCAAACTCAAAGCCGAAGCCAACTAATACCAACAGGAGTTTGTTTGTTTCAATTCGTAAGGTTTCTTCTCTTTTTAGTCCTTCCCTTTTTTGGTTTGCTATTTATGATTTCAAAATCAGTGTTTGATTTGATAAATATGTATGTATTTGCCAAAGAGAAAGTTCCATTGAGTTATATAGCTTTTGCATGATACTTGCTTACAAATGGTTAGATCTATATGTAGAAATGATAAAATCTTGCATATTCATCAAGTACCAATAACACTGCAACATAGAAAGAAAATCAAGCTTTTCATATTTTTATTACCACTAGGAATACTTTCATTTTCTGAGAGGAAAATATTGCAAACCATTAAAAATTTTCTTCTTCTTTTCTATAATAGAGAAATGGCTGAAGAAAGGGACGACGGATATGATACAGACAACCAAATCGAAACATCTCATATTGAGCCAATATATGAAGCATTTGTCTGCCCACTTACAAAACAAGTTATGGCAGATCCAGTCACCATAGAAAATGGCCAAACTTTCGAGAGAGCTGCGACCGAAAAATGGTTTACTGAATGCAGAGCAATTTGTCCACTGACTCATAAAGAACTTAGTAGCACTGACCTTAATCTAAGTATAGCTTTGAGAAATACTATAGAAGAATGTAATCAGAGAAACGAAGCTACTCAGCTAGATACTGCTTGTAAGTCTCTTTCTCATGGAAATGCTGAAGATGAAGTTCTCTAGGCTTTGATTTCTATTAAAAATTTATGTCAGAAAAACCAATCAATGAAGGATAAATTCCCAAATTAAAATTAATCCAAAACGCGCGTGCACACAAACACACCCACACATTAGGCAAGCTAAAGCACATAAGGAGTAAATTTAAAACCGGTCAATTTTCATAACCGAGGTGTTCAGTTGAATTCATTCAAATCCAACATGATCCAATTTTGGATTCTGACTGGAGTGGAAACCAATAATAGAAAGCATTACTACAGTACATAGGATTAAAAAAGGTTAGATCTATCATTTTTAAAATTATAATGGTTAAAAGGATGCATATAACCATGTTGGTGGTCGATTTTGTTTATCTATCAGTGTTAATTTTGCAATTATGTCTAGATGAAGTCTATGCTGTTACTTACGTCTGCCCCTATATGCATGGATTGTTTTGGTGATTCTGTAACTAAAAGGACTGTAACTGTGTAACTGTCTATCACAAACATTATTCTTATTTCGCTGACATAATGAATATATATTTATTTCCTACTTTTATAAAATGTGCATGCCATTTTCTCTGTGAAAGAGCCGGCCCTGCATGTACAAGAAAATGTGCATGTTCAAATACGTTCTGGGGACTTAGCTTATGTTCAAATTCGTTCTGGTCTTTTAAAAAGAAACACCAATGGCCAATGACCCAGAATTTAAAGGTTTAAACTTATGTTTTCAAGGAAAAGTATAGCAGTTTTAATTAGAAAATTGAGGATGTCATAATCATTTTCAAACGGGCAGCCCAAAAGAATAACCATGGTGGAAATGATCCAAAGAATCAGGTGAATCTTAATGAAAGTATTCTAATATTCATATGTTATCCCCTTTCTTCCTTTTACTTTATTCTAATTGTCCATGTTTACTTCTTCTAATCTTTAGTTCTACAGTGCTTTGCCAACTGGCTTTAAACCCTTTTTTACATTTTCTTTCCTCCTGGCATACACCTTCTGCCATCAGGTCCCATTACCTGATCATTGCCAAGGGATACCCACTATTTAGCTCCATATTATTCCATGCATATGTTTCACTTTCATTGGTTGATATCTGGACCGTATATTGCTGCGTAATGGTTTTTTCGAGAGTTCCCCCGATTTTGGTTCCCCCTCTTCAAATGAACTTTTCTCCCTTCTCTTTTACGTAAGTACCTGTAGATGTGTAAACAATGTTTTCCTCAACCGATGACAATTTCCTGTAGCCGTGTATATGTTTGATTGTATATGTTACTTAATATTTTAACTGAAATTTGAACTGACTTCTTCCTTTTTGCAATAGGATTCATACATGAAGGCCTTGGACTATATGCTGTCAGAATATGGCAATGACCCAAAGGCCTGTCACATTGTATCAATTACCAGGGTATGTCCTCATACTGTTACATCTAAATGGGTCATTTCGGCTATTTTACTATGTTTATGCTCGGATATTATTTATGCTGAAAACAGACCAATGCCATATTGTTTTGCAGACCTATTTGTTTATAATTTATCTTTTTCGTGCGTTCCCTTTCCTAAAATATTTTGGTTCTCAAGTCTATCATCTCTATTCTCCTATACTTATGCATATTGCACATATGATATGTTGGTAGCCCCTGTTCAGTCATTCTATTTCAGTTGAATGCGTTGAGGATGTACATAGCTGTTAATATCACATTAAATATCAGCGTGAATAATTTCAATTTGTCCTCACCAAGAATATTTTGTGTACTCCTTAGTTTGTTTATATGCATGGTGCTTTTTTTTTAAATGAAATTAAGGACAAAAATACCGTTGATTTTTTTTGGAAGTATACGGTATATAAAAGGACGGAAAAATAATGTGTAGAGAGCGCACTAAAGTTTATGTCAAATGACGTATGAATTGACTAAAAGTTACTCAATGTCAAAATTGAAAATGGCTCACATTAGTTTTTTTTCCTTCAAAAATATCAAGTCTGTATTCTTCGCCTTTACAGTTCCGGTATTCCTGGTTCTTTATATGATTGATAAGTGATTGAGTAACATTTACACCTTTTTAACAATATTTATATCATTTGAGGTTCCCTTAATTGAACATAGGTAACCATCAATGTTACCACTTAATTTATTATAGTTTACATCATTAAAAATATATTAGTTTAAGACTTGATAAATAACAATTTTCACAGTTTGTTTCCGTTTTCGTACTTTACTATAAAGTTTCTACACACTGGTATTTTCATACTGCTATATATTGTATTAAATCCTTTTTATATGCTAATTGATATGTGATGAATTTCAAGTTTTATGCATTGATGTTGATGTTATGACCTACTGTTCCGAAAAATGAACGTATGCATGCATGCTTCTTTTGTATTTTCAGTCTACACAAGTTTTAAAATTGAACACAATGATCAAAGCCGGTGTTAATTTGATATTCACAATCCACATTTACAGCGTTAACTCAAGTTTTTAACCAACGTTTCTTCTTCTTCTTTATTGTTCAGGTTCTTCCTTTAAATCATTGATTTAGTTAGCATTTTATTAAACTTTCATTTTTTTCTCAATTTAATTTTTCCTGCTTTAGTATCTATTTTGCCTGCCACTTCCCTGCTTGTATTTGCTTCTGGGCACACCTTTTAGTACCATCTTTACTACTTTTGTTCATCAATGATTTAATTTATTATTATGGTACTTAATTTTTATTTTGTTCCGCATTTCAATGTCTGCCGCTCTACGGCCAGTCTCCTACAAAACAGAAGTTGCTGTTAGGGGAGAAAGATTCAAACGTTATGCCAGGAAGCAGGAACACATGCAATGATCACACTTGCAGTTCATCAGGTTGCTTGAAGAATCATTTCCATCTTTTTGGTACTTAGAACATACTTTTTTATACTTCGTAATATGCATCCACCCATTCCGATGTACATGCAAATTCATTTTACTTCAGTATGATTATTTACTAAACAGTGATTTTCTCATTATGTCCTTAAATATTAGTTTTATTTATACCACAATGAACACGCATCATATATGTAGTATAATACTTTTTACAAAATTCTCCAAAGCACACTAATTCAAAATATCATTTTTGTTGCGCCGTTTACCTTTGTCCTCTTTAAGACTATACTTAAAATAATGTCAGTTTAAGATTGATAATACTTTTTCACAATTTAAGGTTACAATAGATACAGGTTCCTTTGACAAGCTACCATGATACGAAGCGGTGCGAAGTATTGATAGGGTACAAAGTAAAATCTTCGCGCCTAATTCCATAGAGGTATCAATTAAGGAGATTAATGTTCAACGACTAGACACTTATGTTTCTATACGGCGGGATATTCTCGGCCAGTTCTCTAATATCAAAAACTTATTTAAAGTTGGAGTTCTGAAACACTAACGTTGCAACTTATTTTCTACCAAGCGAGATTTTGATAATACTGACCTTGCGAGTCATTGTTTTAGCAAACAGGGGTTAGTGCAATTCGAATATTGGGAAAGACCAACAACAATTGAATTTCGAAGGCATGTGGAGCGGTATTTGTTAACAGACCTGATGAGCTTCAACAATTTGATGTTCGATCTGGTGTTGGACTCTTTGAGGTTAAGAAAATTGGTGAGGAGTCCTTCTGACACACAAATATTCATTCAATAAAGCATCAAATATGAATAACCCTCCTGCCACAAGCATTTGTTTTGTAATTTTCTGTTCAGGGGTACAGAGACAAGTTCAAACTCAATATATGGCCTCAAGGGATGGTTTATGATGAATCAAGGGTTCCATGGTCATCTAATAGCCTGGATATAGAGAGACTGAACAGTAGCTGGATTGGTATGCATTTGGTAAACCTTTTTCTTGCATTCCGCACATACTACATGATTTAGTACTAATTTTTTTTATGCATGCCTGATGCAGATATGCAAATATGTAGACCTTTTTGGTATCTATGAGTTCTCACAATTTATGTAGTGTTCACTTATTCTTCATACTAAATTAAGATTGGATATTGGGGTCATCAGTGGACTCCTACATTAACTTTGGTGGATTACGATTGATGACTTTTGAACTTGAATCTGCACCTAAATAAAGGTAATTTATCTTACTTAATTTCAAACACCATATTTAATCTAGTGCTGACGTAAATGTTCTTCCTACCAAAGAAAATAACTCGAGTAAAATCAAACATGTTAAGCTCACTGTTTGATGGATCAGAACTCGAAAATACCAAACCCATAGTCATTGGACGATGTCAGCTTGAAGTTACTATGTACTTCATAGTTTTTCATATTATGCTACAAAAATGTCATATGGAGTTATAATATGGTTTTTGTTGCAAACAATACCTTATAAACTTTAGTTATTCTCAAATATATTCATTTATATACAGTCTTTTACTTTGCATGATCAATGAGGGAGATGGAGGCTTATAAAAACATGTAGACGTGAAAAGGTAGCTAACAAAACATGGTTATCTTTTTCATTTTTAGTAAGGAAGGTAAGGTTCAGGCCTTTAGCAAGTTTTCATTGTTAGTACACGAAAGTACTTTAGGTCTGTTAGCAAATTTTTTTATGAATCTTATTTTTGAGTGTGTCTACTCTCCAATAACTATAAACGTGGTTTTAATGAAAAAAATTGCTGGTGTAGACAACCTAATGTGGTATATATTTTGTTAAATTAGTACAAGAAGCACTAGAGGGAAATGTTGAATTATTCAACAAACAAAATAAATTTTAGTTGATATAGTAAAAAAGGAACCATATGCTTTTGAATTATATACTTGCTGGTTAATAAAAATTGACAACCAAATAGAATTGTTTGTTTAAGAATTGTCATAACTGCCTGTTTAATTTAAAGGGGGTATATTACTTTGTTTTAGCTGCTGTAACGACGGCTGGGTGACCATAGGTTTTGAAATATAAACAAAAGTAGTGATGTAGTTGTATCGAATATGGTCGGATATATAATAATCAGACTGTTTCATTTTACGTAATGGTGAACGACACTTTCTACAGTTTCTGCAGAGGATTAGTAATGGTGAACAGTTTCTGCATATTTCTGTTATACTAAAAGCCTATTTTACGTGATTACTACATGCATCATATTTTCTGTTTGTTACGAACTATTTGAGATGACATCTAAGACTGTTTCATTTTTTGCATTTTAATTGTGTTTCTTGGTTTTTTTTTATATATAAAACTATAATTTGTGCTTGTGAATTGCAGGTTCTATAAGTTGGACGAGCTTACAAGCTGAAGACTAAGTGATTTTTCATGTAATCTTGTTTTGAAACGATGTTTGAACAATACGTATGTTAATTAACTTATTTCTATATTTATTAGTAGACTTGTTAACTTTGACTTTGTAATTGAAATCAAATATGTTTTTGATATTAATTTTTTGCTATTGACAGTTTTGTCTTGTGAGTTTACTGCTTAATTGTTTAAACTATGCACAAATTAAATAAGAGATTTTCTATATAAAGAACATAATTGATGTTGCTATATATTAAAAATATTAGTAGCGGAAAATTGCTCTTATGAAAATATAAGGTCAATGCTATGTAAAAAATTAAGTAGTATGGAAAAAAAATTCATATCATTAAATGTGTGCTACGAAAACACTGATAATGCTATATATACTACAAATATTCATAGCGGAAAACTCCACTTATGGAATCAAAATGTGAAATGCTATAAAATCGTGTGGATAACTTTTCATATCACTGAATATGAGCTTTGTAAACAAAGCTAATGCTATGAAAAATATTTTTCATATCAATGAATATGAGCTATGAAAATATTGATAATGCTATTAAAAGTTAAGCTGAGATTTAAGTAAGCAAATATAATTGCAAGATCTGAACGCTATGTAAAACAATTCATGGTGGTGAATATGCGCTATAAAATGTATAATACTATAGCGTTTAGATTTGAGCTATAAGATATAACAGGGCTATTATAACATGTCGTTATATAGCATCGTCACTAATGCTATGGTAGCCTATTATAGCGTTTTTCACGTGCTATTAAAAGCAAAATATGTTGTAGTGTTTGGACTAAATGCCTTGTTAGCCTCAACATTAACTTAGACTAGGCTAATCTTATCACAGACCCAATTCATTTTTGGCACAATGTTTTCACCTCATTACCTGATACCCGCCTGCGTTTTATGTTTGCTGTCTTGAATTTTGCATATGTTTGGATTCTATGGCATGAGAGGAACTCTAGAAAGTTTAAATGTAAAATGAAACAACCCATTTCTGTTATACACTGCATTCTTAAATTTGTTTCTATATGGTCAGGCAGCAAGGAGGTAAAGTATGTGGACTCTATTGGTGCTCGAGTCAGGGATAGGGCTCGCGGCAGGCGTGCTTGAAGGCTTCAGCTTTGTTTGTTTTATTTTGGTGTTATGCTATGTACCCTATTTTTTTGGCCACTGTTTACTATGCCTGCGTGCATGTGTTTGGGGCTGTAAATATTGTTGTAAATACACGTATGTATTAGACTTCTATGTATTAGACTAGTATGGTTAATGAAGTAAGGCGTGAATCTCGCAATTCACCACCTTTTGCATCAAAAAAAAAAAAAACTGTGGATGAATAGGGAATAGTTGCATATTATACGATTTTACGATTTGGTGCTGATTGTATAATTTTATTCAGAATTGTTGCATGATTCTGAAGGTTTAATTACAATTATTGCATGATTATATGAAGTTAGAAGCTAATTTTTGTAATCATATATTTAGAATAAGTTTTTGCAATTTTTCAATCGAATTAATTCGTTGATCATCCGAATAAATGGATTTAAAAAGAAAAGTTGCATGCAATTATGCATGTATTTCTAATAATCTCATAATTATATGCATGTATTATGTACGTTTGTACATATGTCTGCATATATTCATATCATTTATGTATAGGGATTCATATTAGAAAAAGTTGCATGTAATCAGGAATTTATACATATTAGTTGCATACAGTAATGAGTGTAATTAGAAATTTTGCATTCTCGTAGGCATTTTATCAAAATTGTTATTTTAATGTATACATTCATCACCTTATTGTTGCATGATTCCATGAAATTAATTTGAACTGGTTAATGCTAGTGTGAATTTATCACCTGTTTTTTACATTATTATTTGCATTTATTTGGAGTTGTTGCATGCAAGTGTGCAACTATCAGCAGATTCATGCATAAATCTATGCATTTAATCACAATTGTTGTGTGTAATTGTGCAACTATTAACTGATTGTTGAATAATTATATGCATTAATCCAAAACCATGGCATGTAATTGTGATTTTATTACATAATTGTTGCATAATTCTATGCATTTATCTATATATGTTTTTATACAGAGAATTTACATCAGTGGAGTGGTGAAAAGGTTGGAAAAGACGAATTATCATAAACACGGGCAACTTGAATTGGCTACATGGCTAGAAGGCCATATATAAGTAAATAAATTCAAAATACTTGTATATATGTATATAAATAGTCAGAATATTTGCATACAACTATGCCAATATTCAAAACATTGGCATAGTCGTATGCAAATATTGATAGTATTTGCATGTTTGGATGTAGATAATAAAAAAAGTTGCATACTTGTATGCACATATTTAGAATAGTTGAATATTCATATACACACATAATAAGTGCATACTTGTACGCACGAATTCATAATATTTGCAACTTGTATGCATAAAATATGATAACTTAAATACTTTTATGTTGATTTCGTAAATGTTATCATATTAATGCAGATATTAACAACGTTTGTATATTTTTATGCATGTTTTCATACTAAATAGAATATTTCTAACAAATTGATAATTTTTTTACAATTTCTGCAGCTTCAATTGTGGAATGTATGTAATTAATATAATGAAACAGAGAAGTGAGGACAAACAAGTCGACAAAGATGATAAAATATACAAGCTTGATTCGGTAAATCTACAACGAGCTGTGGTTGCTGCTCAAATTCTAAGTTGCAAACTTTACAGTTGGACTGTAGATGATGACTTGACACAGGCGGTCCTGCTATCAGACGAAAACAAACCTTTTGAATAAAATGATTAAAAATTGTGTTTAGATTTCCATATAAATATGTTGACTGATTTTCTGTATTCGAACTACTATGACATGAATATGTATTTTCCGTACTGAATTACTGTGGAATTTTATGTATTGAATTTAGTTGGTATATTCTTAAATGGTATTAGGAATTGTTGCTTTCTGGTATACAGTTATTCATAATACTTGCATGCTTACATGCAACTATTGTTAAATATTATGCATATGCGAATGACAAAATATTCAGCATAATTTCAAGATAAAAAGGGAACTAAACTTCAAATTTAAAAGAGGATATGCCTATACGCTGAACATTTGAATACTTGCATGCATATAATAAGAATAATTCCATACTTGTATGCAACAACTGAGAATACTCATATACATTATCCAGTTATAAAGATACTTTCGTACCTGTATGTAACTACTACGAGCTGTTTCGTACATTTATGCAGCAATTCAAAATACGAGGAAAATATTATACAAATATTCGGTATAATTGCATACATCTATGCAATTATACTGAATAATTGCATATATATAAGCCAAAAAAATTATTGTAAAAGTCATAGAATTTAACATTAAAATTCATGAACTAAATTTAAAGCAGAATGTAAATGTTCACAACAGTATACAGTGTAACTTTGTTAAAAAAAATACAAGATAATATCTAATAGTCTATTGAAGAACACGTCCTTCTAGTATGAGCCAACTTCTGGTATAAACCACATCTAGCAGTCTTCCTAAATTCACCTGCAGATTTCAGCCTTTTAGAAGATCAGAAAGTTTTTAGGTTGACGATTAGAAATGAAAAAAATATATTCTAATATTAAATACATACCTATAACAGTTGAAAACACTCTGTACGGTCATAACAATTGCATTCAAGTATGTTATACCCAGATTAATTACATACCCTTATGCAAATAATTCAATATTTCGGACAATTGTATGCATCTGTTTACAATTTCGGCATTATTGCATGCTAGTATTAACCAAAAGAAGCATAATTAAAAGCATATATACAAAAGAATATTATACTCTTCAGATTACATTCATGAAAACATGCAAATATTCATAAAAATTGCATACATAAATGCTTAAAAACACAATAATTGATGTTATAAGTGAAAAATAAACTGTAACACAACAAACCATCATTTACGTTTTTTCCGGCAACAGCTATTAAACATTCTAGTTCACATCTATCATTACCAAACATCAACAGCACAAATACACCATTATTAGCAGGAATGTTATACGAAGAAGAGAATAAACATTAATAAACATAATCTGCAGTAATCTAATAACATTACGCAGAAATTTACAAGAATTAAAAGTAAGAACAATATATGCATATGTTAAACATTTTAGTATTCATATTAAGAAAATATGAAAATTTGTATACAATTAATCAACAAACACACACACAAAAAGACATTCAAAATAGTTTTATATGCTAATGCATTTATACATAATATATGAATATACATACGCAAATTTCCTAAATATATGAAAAGCCCTATACACCGGTTATAACAGTAGTTGCATACTTTTATGCAAATATTAACAACTTATGCATATTTGTATACACCTATTCAGAATATAAGAACAAATGTATTGCCAAAATTAACAAATAAAACTATACGATCTATAATAACATTAAAACTATATACAATAATTAAATTGTAAATCAACAAGTCCATACAATTAAAGAAGATCAGATTAATCAATTAACAAAGATCAAGCAAAAAATGATAGCCGTAGAATTTTTTTTAATAAAAAGTATAAATTACCTTAAAGAATAAGCACTCATCATATAAATCAAGGATGGATCTAACTAAATCACTGAAAGAATTCCGAGCAAAGGACATTTTAGATCGACGGAATTCAAAAAATGAGAACGAAGAAGGCACCGCCATGACACAGAATTATATGATAGTGGAAAAAATAGAACCCTAAAACGTGTTTCGTATTACTTTAATTACGGCGTCCCATAAGTGAAAAAGAGTAGCTCTAGAAAAAAAGTGCCAATATTTGAAAATAAGGATGAAATTTGTAACGACCCAGGGATTTACAACCTCAGAAATCGACATAAATATCTTTACCGTAACTCATGCTGACCTTCCTAACACCGAAAAACACTGGAACATTATTAGAAAGAATTTAGAGGGTAAGATAAGAAAGAAAGAAGTATTAGAATAGAAGAAGAAGAAGAAACACCACAACACAGAATCAGAGTCTCACATCGCAGCGGAACAAAATATAATACAGAAATAAAACTTTACTGAGAGATTTTAAAAATACTTACCATATCAGAGTACATCACACATCTAGACAGTTATAATAACCTGTCCTCAGATACAACACACAGCGGAGTAGTAGTTATATAATATCATACGTCTGGACTCTTCCAGCTCGTCTCTTCACAGCATTCGATAACCTGAACCTGTACACCCCGGGCTAACCCGAGCATTTACAAAACACCGGGTCAGTCTGGTGAACCAGAGTGAGTAAAACTCGCATAGTATTAAGGGTATATCATCCAACATGATTTTAAAGTTCAAACACTTTTCAAAAGAAAAGGATAATCGTAAGACCAAATCCACATATAAACATGGACGGTTTTTACCTTACGATAACCCAAAACATTTTTGAAATCAATATCTTTTCTGATATTATAATAATGTCTAAATACAAGTAAATAATAATCTAGTGGAACTCTTGCATCTCACGCTCCACATATATAGTATACAATCAAAACCGCGGCGCTTATTGGAGATTGGATTCCGACCTTGACAAGGTATGGGACCACCTGCCTATAGTGTATCTCTAGAGGAGAATACACTGGGTTCAACAAGAACGTCTTGCAAATCGGCCCTCACATGACTGACCACTCATTTCGCTTGAGTGTATCGAATGTATATCACCAACGGTTGGGCTCAAACCACCGTTTCCCGAAAAGGGACAGCATCGAAATAGATTAAAGAAGCAAAAGGATTTTCTCTAGATAGGTGATTATACACCCTAATGAGAGCGACCCACATAGCCATGCTTCCTGCCCGATTTTTGTCATTTCCCGATTGATGACGCTTGAGGTTTGAATTCCCTTTTAAACATCTGGTCACCATTCACTTTGACTGTCACATCGTCAGATCCGCCAGATATCACTAATTGACGTCAACAAAAATACTCTGCGGCTTAGCTAAGAGAAGGTATGGCCTTCTCCGCCATCAACAGAAATACGTTTGAAGAAATCAACGTGCGCGATCCCTTTGGAAATACTCTGTCAGACATCCGTCCATACAAGCCATCCAGGAACAGGACGAACCGAAGGCACTCTCCTACTGCATCCCATATAGGAATCACCCTATGGATCAGTAGTGAGTAGTCCTTGCAATCCGTAGATTTCAACCACGACAGAATCACATTTTATCTCTAGCCGCTAAACCAGAGATTTTTAGTAGTTCTTCCGTTTAGTGAAGATCCACGGTCTTCAACGCTCCATCTTGATCCTCTTCTGTTATCTTCACGTATTTTTTGGTCGGAATGGTTTTCAAATATACATTCGATCCCAGTCTTTCCGTGCCAACAATCGTACTGGACAGATTTGATAGTTGGTGATTTAACTATCAAAATAAACACTGTTTCAATCATGACAATCCGGTGGGTTCATTGGTTCAATATTCAGCACCACTTGGTCTTTTGATTAAAACAAATGTAAATTTAAAACCCTTAAATATCTCGCTATTACAAATATAACTTTTCGCTTCTTACTTAACTTAAGATTTTCTTTACACAAATTCTTTTCAATCCTTAGGAAAGTCCTATATCATATTCATTTGTCTCTATCCACTTACAAAACATTAGCCACATTTTTATATTATATAATATTGGAAAATCACTTTAACTTATTACTCGTAAACCGATGTTATGAAATATCATTTATTACTTGAAAACAATAAACAACGCTTATTTTGATAAAATAAATCAAAACTTTACATTTCCTTTCTCGCTCTAAAACGTCGCTATAATTCCACGCAATCCCCTTATATTTCTTTTTCTCTTTGGAATCATCATTTTATATTTTTCTAAATCTTCATTAAACATCGCCTTATTATTTCTTTAATTGAAATAATAAATCATTACTAACTTCCTTTCCCATTTCAACTAATATCATCCTCAGTTAATCCTGATGTCGTCCAAGCTGGGGTATTTTAATTACCTCTCAGACCTTAGTCAACAACGTTCATATCTGAAGATAAATATCAGTTGAAATCCCAAAACCCAATATTTCATTCTAATCTCCCACTTTTATTTAATCACATTCTTAAATAACATTAATTTAGAATTAACGATATAACGCCTCAAACCTCTTTCATATAACTCTGGTTTATTATAAAACCTTTTATCTCAATTTTTCTTTTACTTAATTCAAATAATTAAGTGACATTTATTTAAGCTATAATACTTTCTTAAAATCCCTTTTTAAAATCTTATTAAAATCTAAACAATTTTCATTAAACTCTTCTATTGGGTTAATTCAATACAAACTAATTCAATGGTCAATCCCAGTAAAAACTGTTAACTTAGTCAACTTAAATCTGGTTATCTCATTAACCAATTCAATTCATTTCTCCTCTTTAATTAATTTATAATATAATTAATTAATTAAGATAATTCCATTAAATTGTTTCTTAACAAAACCATTGTCCAAATTGTAACGACCCGTATTTTTCTGCCTATTTATTTGGAATATTTTAATTATTTAAAATATTGGTTTGAATTTGAATAATCGAATTTAACGATTTATTTGGAAATTAAAATATTATTTTATTATTTATTTAAATAATATATTCCAAATAAATCGTTAAATTGGATTATTCAAATTCAAACCAATATTTTAAATAATCAAAATATTCCAAATAAATAGGCAGAAAAATACGGGTCGTTACATTCCTTCCCCCTTAAAATAATTTCGTCCTCGAAATTGCTAAGGTAGAAGGACGTTAAATCCCTTTATCTTTTCCAAAAATAATAAATTTTAAAATTCGAATTTATTTCCAAACTGATCCAATTGGTTTTAAAACCAATTTATTTCAAATAAAAGAATTTCCCAAAAAATTTCTAACACCATAAATTTTGGAAAAATTTCGGTAAAGTCTCCCCTGCACGGAGGACATCTGCAAAATTGCAGGTTCAAGAAATATATATACCTCGACTCTCATGGTCGGAAAAATCCAAAATCAAATCCCAAAATCCAAACAAAACCAAAATTTCATATTTGCGTAGGCGTACCTTTTGGCGAGCGTTATTATGCGATAAACGATAATTTATTCTTGAGCTTGCTTAGTCATACTGCAGCTATATTCAACTGGATTCGATTAACTCCAGAATTTCCTCTTTCGAATGGATTTCTAAACTGAATTGGTACTTCTGCACCTGTTTCTCAACTCAAATGGGTTTCATTAGTCCATAAAACAATAGCAATAAGGTTCAAACATCCATATCCTACATATCATCCATACCACACACAATTTAATCCACACGGGATTTATAACCAAGCTATAACAATCCATTTATCTCTTATAATTATCTTTTCAAATTTGTTTAACTGGATTGATTTATTCGAATGATTTATTTCATATTGATTTTAAACAAATTGATTCATGTTCAAGTTCATTCATCGAGCACACCATCCAAACATATCACACACATTAACATCAACAAATCAAAACAATTTGCCAATACTATAATAATCATTACTTCTGTTATATTATAAAATAAGTTGGACAAAAATAATTTCAAAAATAATTTTATAATCAAATTTACAAATACGCGCTCTCGATTATATATACATAACTCAATCTAGGGTAGTGCTATCCCCATCTCTATTGAGTCACATCACAGAGCCAAGGTTATCTCTAAACCAATAGCTCTGATACCACTGTAGCGACCCAGCGGTTTTCGACCCCGAAAATCGACATAAAATCACCATGTTGACTATTCAAGCATCGAAAACACTGGATTGCCATGAGAAAGAAATTAGAGGGTGAGAATAGAAAGAAAGAAATATTAGAATAGAAAAAAGGAGAAGAACACCACATCAGAATCTCACAGCGGAACGAATAAAATATAATATCAAATACCTTTATACAAAAGAACTATATATACATACCAATCATCAGAGTTCAACATACAACTGCACAGCGGAAATAACTTTGTATATAACTAGTGGTTAAGCCGCCTGCTTCCAGCTCCTGAAACTCCAAGCGAATATAACCTGTAAATACACTAGGTCTGACCCGAGCACATTTGATTTAAAACAAAATACACCGGGTAATTCTGGAATACTATCAGTGATAAATTCACAGAACACACACTTGTTTAACTTTGGAAAATCCTTTAAGAGATCAATGGATAATAGTAAGACCAGTCCACACATAAACACAGACAGTTTTTACCTTACTATGACCCAAAACATTTTTGAAATCATAGCTTTCTCTGATATTATCATAATGTATAAACACAAATAAATAACAATCTAGAGGAACGCTTGCATCTCACGCTTCCCATATATATAGTATACAATCGAAAACTGCAGGCGCTTATTGGATATTGGATTCCAACTTGACAAGGTATGGGACCACCTGCCGATAGTGTATCTCTAGAGGCGAATACACTGGGTTCAACAAGAACGTCTTGCAACCCGACCCTCACATGACCGACCACTCATTTCGCTTGAGTGTATCGAAGGTATATCACCGATGGTTGGGATCAGCAACCGCCTCCCGAAAAGGGACAACATCGAATATAGATTAAAGAAGCAATTGGAATTTCTCTAGATAGGTGATCATACATCCTAATGGGAGCGACCCACATAGCCACGCTGCCTGCCCGATTTTTGTCATTTCCCGGTTGATGAGGCTTGAGGCCAGAACTTAACTTTAAAACATCTGGTCATCATTCACTTTGAATGCCACATCGTCAGATCCGCCAGATCACATTTGATTGACGTCCACAAAAATACTCTAGTTATTTGTCTAGAGAATAACCATTTCTCCTCCATCAACTATGGTACGTTTGGAGAAATCAACGCATGTAATTCCTTTGGAAATACTCTGTCAGACATCCGTCCATACAAGTCATCCAGGAACAGAATGAACCGAATGAACTCTCCTACTGCATCTCATATAGGAATTACCTCATGGATCAGTAGCGAGAAGTCCTTGCAACCTGTATATTCCAACCACGACAGAACCCCAGCTTATCTCTGGTTGCGATCCAGAGATTTTTAGCGGTCCTTCCGTTTATGAAAATCCACAGTCTTCCATGCTCCACCACGATCATCTACGATATCTCCACGTATTTGTTGGTCGGAATGGTTTTCGAATATAAATTCGATCCCGGTCTTTCCATACCAACAATCGTATTGGTCAACTTTGATAGTCGGTGATTTAACTATCAAATAACAATAGTGTGAATAACATCAGTTTGCTGATTCAGCACTTGGCACTACTCGGCCTATTTAAAATGTAGATAATTAAATGATATAAACCAGATTCCTCTGATTAAGTCTGACTGATTTACTTTGATTGATTAACTATAACTTGACTAACTCGACTTATCAAACTCAACCGGACTAACTTGACTTGACTACTCCTATCGATTAACTAGTACTCGACTTAACTCCATTCGCTTGACTCTAGATTGCATCGATCACAATGGTTACGCCTGATTCCCTCAGAAAACATCCGACTGCCGTAGGCTATCTGCAGCCCTGCAAATTACGCTAGCAGTCGTACGCAATGGCATCTTTTCCTGAAAAACTATGTTTGACTAACTCTAACTATATTCGATCAACTCTAATTGAATAACGATATGTTTAATATAATTTGAAATCACTATTCATATTTCTTTTAAAAACTAAAATTTGAAATATTATTTATCTGCTACACCTCGCATCAGAGTTCACTATTCCTCGTAGGGGATAACCCGATTCCAAAATCATCACTCATCCCAAACTAATACAATTCCTCAATAATAGTGAAGCCAATCAAGTTGGGGTATATAATTACCTCTCAGACCTTGATCGACAACCTTCTTACCTCAGAATAATATTCGTTTAACCACTAACATCACATGCTCATTTTCCGTTTTTTATTTCAAATCTGGTTCTAAAGCCATTTCCTATATTTGAAATCCTCGCTAAAAAATCCTTTTACTTAATTCCTCTGATTAAGTAAATCTTTATTAACAGCACACCCTTTTAACTTTAAAACCCCTTTCGCCATCTAATCACTTCAGTGAATTCCAATTAAAACCCATTGGTTTAATCCTTATCAATTTAAAAACAAGAATTACCTTTACATATTAAC
The DNA here is from genome assembly GCA_030737875.1 of Allium sativum. Classification (NCBI taxonomy): domain Eukaryota; kingdom Viridiplantae; phylum Streptophyta; class Magnoliopsida; order Asparagales; family Amaryllidaceae; genus Allium; species Allium sativum. The sequence goes on from CM060924.1 coordinate 790,035,616, forward strand.
TATACAAAAATAGTTAACTTGGCCATTAATTTAGAATAGTGTAATGATCATTTTTAAAAGCTGATTAAACAATACTTTACTGTATTAACCTTAACCAATTTTGATAATTATTCTAAGGTTTAGTTAATCGAAGATTTACTAAAAATTTACACTAACAATTCAAGAAATTTCTTAATTATAGTTAATCAAGGATTAACTAATTATTAACACCACTTTCCAAATTTTGAGGGTATTCAGAACCCAATTAATTCCATGCTATTCCCAAGTTGATCTCATTTTTAATTTAAACTAACCACGGTTGATTTGGTCAACCGTACACCTCGGTCAACCATTAACCGAATCCCATTTGTCATTTCCCCTTTTGAATAATTAAATAACTTAAATAATTTTAAAAATACCATTTAATTGTTTAAAAACAATTACTTCATTTTTCCAACCCGTAGGGTAAATCCTTGGGTTTCCTCTGTTTTTTAAAACTGGTAAAATCCATTTAAATAAATCCTTCAAACCTTGATTAATATATATATTTATAAATTTCCACTTAAATTCCTTATATAATTTAATTTAAACTTTAAATACAGTTATAAAATAATTTATAACTTTAAACTGCGTCAATTCCACCGAACGGTCAACTGACGTCAAAAACAACACAATTTAGACCATCCACTGCCAATTACCCAATCAACACTGTCAGTTGATTTTAAACACAACACAGGTGAATATCTATTCAACCATCACATTTAAACAGGGTTTGGTGTAAATCAGGTTGAACAATTCATATACTTATATGCACAACAAACAAAATACAGTTTATTTGAGGAATCCGGTCGGATCCCTCCAACCTGTCCTTCTATGCATCACAGATATTTGTCGAAAAAATATACAAATTAAATAAATAAATAAATGCAACCAATCAGACAATAACAACCAATTTTCATCCAACGCATCCAACCAACCAATTCATACTGTTAACTGTAAAATATATTTTACTGTGAATGTACCACATCACAGGATTCCAGAAGGTGTGAGAATTAACTCACCAGAGTTTATTTTGGTCGACGGTTGACGTGTTTGTCACTTTTAATTTGGGACGACCTTTCAAAATTGGCTGAATTTTCAACTACGTCAGATTGACTCCTAGTCAGTGCCATCGGATAGGTCTCGCCCCTGCGATCCTAACGGATCTAGTTTCGCTGAAATCCGTTAACGTACGAGTAAGATAAGGCTATTTAAAGTTTGATATATATATACGAGATTATAAATTTAAACTAATTATCAATTAAATAATTAACTTACCTTAATTAACCGTTAATGCTGGTTACGTCAGCACCGTTACCAATCTTCATGCGTTTTCTAATCTCTCCCCAAAGAAACCCGATACTCCTCTCTTCTCGTTCAAACAAACCGACGCCAACCCCAAACTTCACACCATCGCCGGCGTTGATCTCGGCCATCGGAACCCCGCCTGACCATCCCACCACGACCGCCACTCTTCCAGCACCCTTCGCCAAAAACTACGACCACCAGAAACCAATGGCACTACCGAAAAAAGGATTCGAACGGAAAACGTTCCTCCCCGGTTTTCCACCGCCACACTGGCCCATTAGACCGCCGCACCACCTCAGATCGAACCACCTCCGTCCCCCGCACCTTTCCACTTCAGAACCGGCCACCCTCGACACCCACATTGGCCGAAAATTGGTGATTTCTGTTCATCACTTCAAAAATCCAACTCAAAACACCACTCCACGTTCAACTCACCGACCACCAGAGCCCCTCCGGCCGATACCAAAACAAAGCTGGACTCCTCCTCTTCAAAACCCCCTTGGTCCCATCCTCCGAAATCGACCATAGCTCCCCAATTTCATCAAAGAACGAAACTAGGTTTTCCACTTTAAACCCCGATTCCGGCCACCACCAAGCTCCGACCACCCCCATCTTTTTGTTGCAGGTAGACAATCTCCCGATCTATCACTTTCCCTTTGGGACCCCCCTCGAATTCTTCACGGATTGAGAGAATTAATTGATTTTGTGTTTAGGGACCTTTTTGCAAAATTACACGAAGAAAATGAGGCTTGGCTGAATTTTTCTAATTTTCTTGGGTTTATATAGTTGTGAATATTAATATTTTAAGTCGACGTGACGAACGATGTTGACTAACGATATTTATTTCGTACCTATCGCTATTTTAGACATCGTTTATTCGCTCCTGCACTCACATACAAACCCCGTTCATGACGCGAATGGACGGCATAGTATAATTTGACGATACGGTCCTAATGAAATTTGTTTCGTCGAATTCCAAGTCCGTTTGCTCAAATGGCCCTCGTTCACGTTCAAATGGTCGTTTATGTTTGTAATTTATTTTGCCACGCTCACAGAATAACACCGTTTTGCGTGCAACTTGAAATCTAGCAATAATTTACTGTTGCGGTCCCAATAAAATTTGTTTCGTCGAAAACAGAGGTCGTTTGAAGAAAGTCCATTTTATAATTGGCCAATTCAAATAAAATAAACCAATTTTAAAGTATCTCAATATAATAATATTAAAATATTGAAATCGGCCATACACGACCAGAATATCGTATATTACCAAGATAAAATATCCCGGGTTGAATTTGAAGCCAAATCAATATTTAAAATATTTAAAAACCCTTTATTCTATATAAATATAGCGCTATATATATAAAGGAAATTCCATAGCGTTTTTTTCAAAATTTGATTTGGACAAAAAATAAAATCTAGACGACGAAAACTGGATTTTTCTCTACCATTGGAAAGATATCATCAAACCGGTCCCAACGTTTCTTGTTTCGAGGAAATCCGACTTATTTTGAACCCAGTACGACCGATTGAAGTTCAAAACGCCAAATCGCGAACTGCCGCGTCGCTGCAGCTCGTTATCTAATTAAATTATAAACCATATCGCTCGACCGTTGTTAAATAAACTAAATCGTCACTATATCTCCAATATAACCCATAATTGACCACTTTAAACTGCCCGGTCACAATATGTGGCAAATTCTATATTTTACCAAATATTTTGGAAATTAAAATATTATTTTATTATTTATTTAAATAATATATTCCAAATAAATCGTTAAATTCGATTATTCAAATTCAAACCAATATTTTAAATAATTAAAATATTCCAAATAAATAGGCAGAAAAATACGGGTCGTTACATACCGATCATCTTCGATATCTCCACGTATTTGTTGGTCGGAATGGTTTTCGAATATAAATTCGATCCCGCTCTTTCCATACCAACAATCGTATTGGTCAACTTTGATAGTCGGTGATTTAACTATCAAATAACAATAGTGTGAATAACATCAGTTTGCTGATTCAGCACTTGGCACTACTCGGCCTATTTAAAATGTATATACTTAAATGATATAAACCAGATTCCTCTGATTAAGTCTGACTGATTTACTTTGATTGACTAACTATAACTTGACTAACTCGACATATCTAACTCAACCGGACTAACTTGACTTGACTACTCCTATCGATTAACTAGTACTCGACTTAACTCCATTCGCTTGACTCTAGATCGCAGCGATCACAATGGTTACGCCTGATTCCCTCAGGAAACATCCGACCGCCGTAGGCTATCTGCAGCCCTGCGAATTACGCTAGCAGTCGTACGCAATGGCATCTTTTCCTGAATAACTGTGTTTGACTAACTCTAACTATATTAGATCAACTCTAATTGAATAACGATATGTTTAATATAATTTGAAATCACTATTATTATTTCTTTTAAAAACTAATATTTGAAATATTATTTATCTGCTAAACCACGCATCAGAGTTCACTATCCCTCGTAGGGGATAACCCGATTCCAAAATCATCACTCATCCCAAACAAATACAATTCCTCGATAATAGTGAAGCCAATCAAGTTGGAGTATTTAATTACCTCTCAGACCTTGATCGACAACCATCTTACCTCATAATAATATTCGTTTAACCACTAACATCACATGCTCATTTTCCCTTTTTTTATTTCAAATCTGGTTCTAAAGCCATTTCCTATATTTGAAATCCTTGCTAAAAAATCCTTTTACTTAATTCCTCTGATTAAGTAAATCTTTATTAACAGCACACCCTTTTAACTTTAAAACCCCTTTCACCATCTAATCACTTCAGTGAATTCCAATTAAAACCCATTGGTTTAATCCTTATCAATTTAAAAATAAGGATTACCTTTACATATTAACTATACAAAAATAGTTAACTTGGCCATTAATTTAGAATAGTGTAACTATCATTTTTAAAAGCTGATTAAATAATACTTTACTGTATTAACCCTAACCAATTTTGATAATTATTTTAAGGTTTAGTTAATCGAAGATTTACTAAAAATTTACACTAACATTTCAAGAAATTTCTTAATTATAGCTAATCAAGGATTAACTAATTATTAACACCAGTCGCCAAATTTTGACGGATATTCAGAACCCAATTAATTCCATGTTATTCCCAAGTTGATCTCATTTTCAATTTAAACTAACCAGGGTTGATTTGGTCAACCGTACACCTCGGACAACCATTAACCGAATCCCATTTGTCATTTCCCCTTTTGAATAATTAAATAACTTAAATTATTTTAAAAATACCATTTAATTGTTTAAAAACAATTACTTCATTTTTCCAACCCGTAGGGTAAATCCCTGGGTTTCCTCTGTTTTTTAAAACTGGTAAAATCCATTTAAATAAATCCTTTAAACCTTGATTAATATATATATTTATAAATTTCCACTTAAATTCCTTATATAATTTAATTTAAACTTTAAATCCTGTTATAAAATAATTTATAACTTTAAACTGCGTCAATTCCACCGAACGGTCAACTGACGTCAAAAACAACACAATTTAGACCATCCACTGCCAATTGCCCAATCAATACTGTCAGTTGATTTTAAACACAACACAGGTCAATATCTATTCAACCATCACATTTAAACAGGGTTTGGTGTAAATCAGGTTGAACAATTCATATACTTATATGCACAACAAACAAAATACAGTTTATTTGAGGAATCCGGTCGGATCCCTCCAACCTATCCTTCTCTGCATCACAAGTACTAGTCGGATAAAAATATACAAAATAAATAAATAAATAAATGCAACCAATCAGACAATAACAACCAATTTGCATCCAACGCATCCAACCAACCAATTCATACTGTTAACTGTAAAATATATTTTACTGTGAATGTACCACATCACAGGATTCCAGAAGGTGTGAGAATTAACTCACCAGAGTTTATTTTGGTCGACGGTTGACGTGTTTGTTACTTTTAATTTGGGACGACCGTTCAAAATTGGCTGAATTTTCAACTGCGTCAGATTGACTCCTAGTTAGTGCCATCGGATATGTCTCGTCCTTGTGATCCTAACGGATCCAGTTTCACTGAAATCCGTTAACGTACGAGTAAGATACGGCTATTTAAAGTTTGATATATATACGAGATTATAAATTTAAACTAATTATTAATTAAATAATTAACTTACCTTAACTAACCGTTAATGCTGGCCACGTCAGCACCGTTACCAATCTTCACGCGTTTTCTAATCTCTCCCCAAAGAAACCCGATACTCCTCTCTTCTCGTTCAAACAAACCGACGCCAACCCCAAACTTCACACCATCGTCGGCGTTGATCTCGGCCATCGGAATCCCGCCTGACCATCCCACCACGACCGCCACTCTTCCAGCACCCTTCGCCAAAAACCACGACCACCAGAAACTAATGGCGCTGCTGAAAAAAGGATTTGAACGGAAACCTTTCCTCCCGGTTTTCCACCGCCACACTGGCCCATTAGACAGCCGCACCACCTCAGATCGAACCACCTCCGTCCCTCGCACCTTTCCACTTCAGAACCGGTCACCCTCGACAACCACGTTGGCTGGAAATTGGTGATTTCCGTTCATCACTTCGAAAATCCAACTCAAAACACCACTCTACGTTCAACTATCCGACCACCAGAGCCCCTCCGGCTGATACCAAAACAAAGCTGGACTCCTCCTCTTCAAAACTCCCTTGGTCCCATCCTCCGAAATCGACCATAGCTTCCCAATTTCATCAAAGAACGAAACTAGGTTTTCCACTTTAAACCCCGATTCCGGCCACCACCAAGCTCCGACCACCCCCATCTTTTTGCTGTAGGTAGACAACCTCCCGATCTATCACTTTCCCTTTGAAACCCCCTCGAATTCTTCACGGATTGAGAGAATTAATTGATTTTGTGTTTAAGGACCTTTTTGCAAATTTACATGAAGAAAATGAGGCTTGGCTGAATTTTTCTGATTTTCTTGGGTTTATATAGTTGTGAATATTAATATTTTAAGTCAACGTGACGAACGATGTTGACTAACGATATTTATTTCGTACCTATCGCTATTTTAGACATCGTTTATTCGCTCTTGCACTCACATACAAACCCCGTTCGTGACGCGAATGGACGACAAAGTATAATTTGACGATACGGTCCTAATGAAACTTGTTTCGTCGAATTCCGAGTCCGTTTGCTCAAATGGCCCTCGTTCACGTTCAAATGGTCATTTATATTTGTAATTTATTTTGCCACGCTCACAGAATAACACTGTTTTGCGTGCAACTTGAAATCTAGCAATAATTTACTGTTGCGGTCCCAATAAAATTAATTTCGTCGAAAACAAAGGTCGTTTGAAGAAAGTCCCTTTTATAACAGGCCAATTCAGATAAAATAAACCAATTTTAAAGTATCTCAATATAATAATATTAAAATATCGAAATCGGCCATACACGACCAGAATATCGTATATTACCCAGATAAAATATCCCGGGTTGAATTTAAAGCCAAATCAATATTTAAAATATTTAAAAACCCTTTATTCTATATAAATATAGCGCTATATATAAAGGAAATTCCATAGCGTTTTTTTCAAAATTTGATTTGGACGTAAAATAAAATCTACATGACAAAAACTGGATTTTTCTCTGCCATTGGAAAGATATCGTCAAACCGGTCCCGATGTTTCTTGTTTCGAGGAAATCCGACTTATTTTGAACCCGGTACGACCGATTGAAGTTCAAAACGCCAAATCGCGAACTGCCGCGCAGCTGCAGTTCGTTATTTAATTAAATTATAAACCATATCGCTCGACCGTCATTAAATAAACGAAATCGTCACTATATCTCTAATATAACCCATAATTGACCACTTTAAACTGCCCGGTCACAATATATGGCAAATTCAATATTTTACCAAATATTTTGGAAATTAAAATATTATTTTATTATTTATTTAATTAATATATTCCAAATAAATCGTTAAATTCGATTATTCAAATTCAAACCAATATTTTAAATAATTAAAATATTCCAAATAAATAGGCAGAAAAATACGGGTCGTTACACAAATTTAACCGTTAGGTTAATTTCTATTCGCGTATTTCTAAATCTGATTACCATCAGCATTTGTCTGTATAAAATCAATTATTAACTTAACTAATAAATAATAAATTTTTATTTTCTTTATAAACTTTTATTCAAAATATATATATTTCAAAACCTATCTTTAGTTATAAAATAAATTTTATAACTTCAGTTTTATCAATTTACATGATAGTAAATCGATATCATTTCTTTAAGGCTATTTACTGCCGATTACTCAACCAATATAGCCTATTGGTTAAAGCACCACACAAGTTGACTTTTCATTCAGTGGTCACTACCAAACTCAATTATCCAATCATGACAATTCATATATGATAATATGAGAAACAAATAATATGTTTGAGGAATCCGGTTGGATCCCTCCAACCTGTTCTTCCTTATATACAAATGGTTATCTCAAATCAGATCATTCAGCCATTTAACTGATAATAATAAATAATGACCATTTAATCCCAACCGCAAGCAATTCAAACAATTCAACCAATTAAACACGTGTATTTTATAAATGCGACCAACAAGGTAAGTTACCTTTATTGTAACCAATCGTTAGAATAACGATTTGGTATTTCACTAAAATTAAACGACGGTTTAATTTCATCAGTTAAATAAAACCAATAATTATATAACTAACAAACAGTCTACAATTGGCAAGCAGAGCACACAAAATAAAAACTCAATTTATATAAAATATAAATGGGAGAAACTGAGTGAGTTTAAATCACCTTGATTTGATTTCGTTGTTGAAATAGTTTGTTTCAGTTAAATTAAACAAGCGTTTAATTCAACTGAAAAATCCAGCTGATTCCAATTCAGTCCAGTTCTATTCCAAAAGGTAGGGTCTACTACTACGGTTCCAACGCAGTTTGTTTGGTCTAATTCTGGTCACACAAGCATGAGTTATACGATTATAAGCACTATGATTAAAATTTAAACTCATTAATCCTTAATTATATTTTTAATTGGAACCATTAAGTTAAATAGAATATTAAATTGATTACATTTGCAAAATGATTTTCAGGCCGATAAACCCGGCTTCTCTTCATCTCAATTCAACTGTTAGGTTACAGTATTAATGTTGTTCCCTTATTCCGCACATGTAAAAAAAATCATTTTAATATGCATTAATATATAACTAATTTGCTTATTATTTAATCACCAATCAAGCCTGATTAATTTTACTGTTCGTTCCAGGCCAATTGTTTTACTCTTTACTGTTTCGCACAAAACAATGAGCAAATCCAATTTTAATTCAACAATGACCGATTAATATCATTCCAGATCTTTGTTTAACTGTTTGACTCCATTCAGTCATCTCCGTCTCTTTCTAGTTCAAGCTCCTGCATTTGTTCGAAATATAATTTAAGCTAAATGGTCCTTTCTTAATTTATAAATTCTAAAAACTAATTATTGTTTAACCTAAAATAGGCTGACCCCGTATTACAGTATCCTTCATAACATTTCCCTTTAGTGTGCTTCGTTTCAATACAACCTCATTTAGCATTGAAGACAAGCCACTTCTCGACATTAATGATCCGCCGCTGGCCCTCCATTGCTCCATCGGAAACGCATTCGGCATCACCATTGTGACAGCCGCAAGCTCCGTCCCCATCCACCTCAGTATTGGCCAACTCGACACCCTCGAGTATCCTCAAATCAATCTCGTTTGCACCACTGCTCAGGTCCGTTTCCAGTCGCCAGAGCTCACGGTAGTTCATCACCGCCGGTAGTATCGACCATCTCCCCTAGCTGTACCATATTTCCGTTGAAACTTTCAGCTGTAGATGAACGGATTTGGATATTTGAGGGAAGGATTATTGCGGTTTTTTGGCTGTTGATTAATTGGTGGCGGCTGTGAAAGGAGTTTGACCACGCGTTATAGTGGACGTTGGGAAATTAGGTTATGCTGCTGTTAGGATTGGTATTTATAGGACCGTAGATTATTATAATATTATTTACGAAACTTCGCGGTGAAGTAACTCTTAAAATCATCCATAATTGACTTCTGTTTACGGATAAAAAAGCTAATCCTAGCATAGAAAAATATTCCGGACCTTATGGGACAGGTTTCGTCGAAATCCGAGGTCATTTGAAAAAAAATTCCTTTATAAAACCAGAAATAAACACACGTTTTAATTTTCCACGATAACTAGATAAATCCAATCAACTTGAAACTTTGAAATCCTAAAATAATTTATGAATACGAACCCAACGGCACCAGTTTCGTCGCATTCTGGGACTGTTTTCCCAATAGGCTTTTTTTATGTGCATCGAAATGCTAGTATGGACACCTAATTACCCAGTCTTCAAAAATAACAAACTATATACCTATCCTGACTATAATCGACGATACGAACTCAATGGAACTGGTTTCGTGGCCTAATTCGATCGTCTGTTTAAGTTATACCCAAATATCTCTTTATTGAATAAATTATGCACTATAGAAATTGAACGGGCGTTTACAGCTACCGTGGTCACATACGACATCGGTTTGCCACGCAATTTGATTTTCTTACAATAATTTAATGATACGGTTCCAATGAAACTGATTTCATCGAAAACGAAGACCGTTTGCAAAATGGCCATTTTAAAAGCCTATATTTTAATAACGATTTCTACAATGATTATTTTAAAATTTGATTTGGCCATAAATAAAAAATTATAATACGAAATCTGGATTTTTCTCTTTCATATGAAAATTATCTGTAATACGGTTCCAACGTTTCTCGTTTCACCGAAATCCGACTTATATCGAATCTTGTATTCTCAATTGAAGTTCAAAACTCCAAATTACGAACTACAGCGCCATTTCGAGCTCGATTTATAATTATATAAATATATAACGTTCAAATTTTTGTTTTAAATAACGAATTAAATATTAAATCGCTTAATATTCCAAATGTAATATTTTAAAATAATAAATTAAATAAAATATTTGGCTACCAAAAGTACGGGACGTTACATTCTTCCCCCTTTAAAATAATTTCGTCCACGAAACTGCTAAGGTAAGAAAGAACGTTACAAACCCATAAATTTGCAAACCCAATTTTATTTTAAATCGAAAAACAATTCAATATCGTAAATAAATATTTTCAAAAATATCGAAAATTTTCTAACATATTAAATTTTGGAAAATTTTTGGCAGAGTCTCTCCTGTACGGAGGGACATCTGCAATATCGCATGTTCAAGAAATATATATACATGGACCAACACGGTCGGAAAAATTTAAAATCCAAACTCAAAACCCAAATAAAACCAAAATTTTTATATTTTGCATAGGCGTACCTTTTACGAGCGTTATTGAGCGTACTTGCCCAATTTACGTACAAATATAATCAATTCTCAAAGCCATCTAGCACCTGTACTCAACTCAATTCACATATCAGTAACAGATATATGAAATTCTGAGATAATATTTCACTAATCAACTGGTATAACTACACCAATTGCAAAGTCAAACACACAACATCAATTCATTACCAAATACAGGGTTAAATCGTAAATTCAAATTCATATTCAGTTCATTCCAGTTTAATTATATCGGAAATTATTCTTCAATTTATAGTGATTATTCCATTCAAACAACTATCATCTAATAACAACAATTCACAATCAGCAACAAATGCACAACCCAATCAGCCAAATTAATTGAATTTACATTCAATATTAATATTTTACCATGGTTTCTCATATTTGAACATTAATTGATTAATTTCTATTTGATTATTATTTATTCATCAAATTTCCAAATTTAATTATTATATTTCATTATCATTCTAAATCTAATTTTCACTAAACGAGGTTAAGTTCTAAATCAAATTTTCAATCCAATTAGAATTCCATTCAAATCGATCAAACACACTGATATCTCAATAATTTGACAAAATTACTTTTGTTCTATACAAAAATATAATTTGGGTAAAATTATTTCATTTACCCTCTTTTCAAAACAATATTATATCCATGGTCAGTTCTTTGCTTCTCAACACTTGAACCGATCAATAACACAATACAAACCATTTGTATATAAAATTTACAAATACACTCATATATATATATATATATATATATATATATATATATAGTCAATCTCGATCTAGGGTATTACTAACCCAATCTCTATCGAGTTACACCACAGAGCCAAGGTTATTACTAAACCAATAGCTCTGATACCACTGTAACGACCCAGGGATTTACGGCCTCAGAAATCGACATAAATATCTTTACCGTAACTCATGCCGACCTTCCAAACACCGAAAAACACTGGAACATTATTAGAAAGAATTTAGAGGGCGAGATAAGAAAGAAAGAAGCATTTGAATAGAAGAAGAAGAAGAAGAAACACCACAACACAGAATCAGAGTCTCACATCGCAGCGGAACAAAATATAATACAGAAATAAAACTTTACTGGGAGCTTTTAAAAATACTTACAATATCAGAGTACATCACACATCTAGATAGTTATAATAACCTGTCCTCAGATACAAAACACAGCAGAATAGTTGTTATATAATATCATACGTCTGGACTCTTCCAGCTCGTCTCTTCACAGCATTTGATAACCTGAACCTATACACCTCGGGCTAACCCAAGCATTTACAAAACACCGGGCCAGTCTGGAGAACCAGAGTGAGAAAAACTCGCATAGTATTAAGGGTATATCATCCAACATGATATTAAAGTTCAAAATCTTTTCAAAAGAAAAGGATAATCGTAAGACCAAATCCACACATAAACATGGACGGTTTTTACCTTACGATAACCCAAAACATTTTTTGAAATCAATATCTTTTCTGTTATTATAATAATGTCTAAATACAAGTAAATAAAAATCTAGTGGAACGCTTGCATCTCACGCTCCACATATATAGTATATAATCAAAACCGCGGCGCTTATTGGAGATTCGATTCCGACCTTGACAAGGTATGGGACCACCTGCCGATAGTGTATCTCTAGAGGCGAATACACTGGGTTCAACAAGAACGTCTTGCATCCCGGCCCTCACATGACCGACCACTCATTTCTCTTGAGTGTATCGAATGTATATCACCAACGGTTGGGTTCAAACCACTGTTTCCCGAAAAGGGACTGCATTGAAATAGATTAAAGAAGCAAAAGGATTTTCTCTAGATAGGTGATTATACACCCTAACGGGAGCGACCCACATAGCCGTGATGCCTGCCCGATTTTTGTCATTTCCCGATTGATGAGGCTTGAGGTTTGAATTCCCTTTTAAACATCTGGTCACCATTCACTTTGAACGTCACATCGTCAGATCCGCCAGATATCACTAATTTAAGTCCACAAAAATACTCTGCGGCTTAGCTAAGAGAAGGTGTATGGCCTTCTCCGCCATCAACAGAAATACGTTTGAAGAAATCAACGTACGCGATCCCTTTGGAAATATTCTGTCAGACATCCGTCTATACAAGTCATCCGGGAATAGGATGGACCGAAGGCACTCTCCTACTGCATCCCATATAGGAATCACCCCATGGATCAGTAGCGAGTAGTCCTTGCAATCCGTAGATTTCAACCACAACAGAATCACATTTTATCTCTGGCCACTAAACCAGAGATTTTTAGTAGTTCTTCCATTTAATGAAGATCCACGGTCTTCAACGCTCCATCTCGATCGTCTTCTATTATCTTCACATATTTGTTGGTCGGAATGGTTTTCGAATATACATTCGATCCCGGTCTTTCCGTGCCAACAATCGTATTGGACAGATTTGATAGTCGGTGATTTAAGTATCAAAATAAACAGTGTTTCAATCATGACAATCCAGTGGGTTCATTGGTTCAGTATTCAGCACCACTTGGCCTTTTGATTAAAACAAATGTAAATTTAAAACCCTTAAATATCTCGCTATTACAAATATAACTTTTCGATTCTTACTTAACTTAAGATTTTCTTTACACAAATTCTTTTCAATCCTTAGGAAAGTCCTATATCATATTCATTTGTTTCTGTCCACTTATAAACATTAGCCACATTTTTATATTATATAATATTGGAAAATCACTTTAACTTATTACTCGTAAACCAATGTTACGAAATATCAGTTATTACTTGAAAACAATAAACAACGCTTATTTCGATAAAATAAATCAAAACTTTACATTTCCTTCCTCGCTCTAAAACATCGCTATAATTCCACGCAATCCCCTTATATTTCTTTTTCTCTTTGGAATCATCATTTTATATTTTTCTAAATCTTCATTAAACATCGCCTTATTATTTCTTTAATGGAAATAATAAATCATTACTAACTTCCTTTCCCATTTCAACTAATATCATCCTCAGTTAATCTTGATGTTGTCCAAGTTGGGGTATTTTAATTACCTCTCAGACCTTAGTCAACAACGTTCATATCTAAAGATAAATATCAGTTGAAATCCCAAAACCCAATATTTCATTCTAATCTCCCACTTTTATTTAATCACATTCTTAAATAACGTTAATTTAGAATTAATGATATAACGCCTCAAACCTCTTTCATATAACTCTGGTTTATTATAAAAACTTTTATCTCAATTTTTCTTTTACTTAATTCAAATAATTAAGTGACATTTATTTAAGCTATAATATTTTCTTAAAAATCCCTTTTTAAAATCTTATTAAAATCTAAACAATATTCATTAAACTCTTCTATTGGGTTAATTCAACACAAAATAATTTAATGGTCAATCCCAGTTAAAACTGTTAACTTAGTCAACTTAAATCTGGTTATCTCATTAACCGATTCAATTCATTTCTCCTCTTTAATTAATTTATAATATAATTAATTAAGATAATTCCATTAAATTGTTTCTTAACAAAACCATTATCCAAATTTAACCGTTAGGTTAATTTCTATTCACGTATTTCTAAATCTGATTACCATCAGCATTTGTCTTTATAAAATCAATTATTAACTTAAATAATAAATAATATATATTTATTTTCTTTATAAACTTTTATTCAAAATATATATTTCAAAACCTATCTTTAGTTATAGAATAAATTTTATAACTTCAGTTTTATCAATTTACCTGACAGTAAATCGATATCATTTCTTTAAGGCCATTTACTGCCGATTACTCAACCAATATAGCCTATTGGTTAAAACACCACACAGGTTGACTTTTCATTCAGTGGTCACTACCAAATTCAATTATCCAATCATGATAGTTCATATATGATAACATGAGAAATAAATAATATATTTGAGGAAATCGGTTGGATCCCTCCAACCTGTTCTTCCCTGTATACAAATGGTAATCTCAAATCAGATCATTCAGCCATTTAACTGATAATAATAAAAAAGGACCATTTAATCCCAACCGCAAGCAATTCAAACAATTCAACCAATTAAACACGTTTATTTTATAAATGCGACCAACAAGGTAAGTTACCTTTATTGGAACCAATCGTTAGAATAACGATTTGGTATTTCACTGAAATTAAATGATGGTTTAATTTCATCAATTAAATCAACCTATAATTATATAACTAACAAACAGTCAACCATTGGCAAGAAGGGCATACAAAATAAAAACCCAATTTATATAACATATAAATGGGAGAAACTGAGTGAGTTTAACGCACCTTGATTTGATTTCGTTGTTGAAATAGTTTGTTTTAGTTAAATTAAACAAGCAATTAATTCAACTGAAAAATCCAGCTGATTCCAATTCAATCCAGTTCTGTTCCAAAAGGTAGGGTCCACTACTACGGTTCCAACACAGTTTGTTTGGTCTGATTCTGGTCACACAAGCACGAGTTATACGATTATAAGCACTATGATTAAAATTTAAACTCATTAATCCTTAATTATATTTTTAATTGGAACCATTAAGTTAAATAGAATATTAAATTAATTACATTTGCCAAATGATTTTCAGGCCGATAAACCCGGCTTCTCTTCACCTCAATTCAGCCGTTGGGTTACAATATTAATGTTGTTCCTACATTCTGCACAAGTAAAAAAATCATTTTAATATGCTTTAATATATAACTAATTTGCTTATTACTTAATCACCAATCAAGCCTGATTAATCTTGTTGTTCGTTCTTGGCCAATTGCTTAACTCTTTACTGTTTCACCCAAAACAATGAGCAAATCCAATTTTAATTCAACAATGACTGATTAATACTATTCCAGATCTTCGTTTAACTGTTTGACTCCATTCAGGTCATCTTCGCTCTTTCTAGTTCGTGCTCCTGCATTTGTTCGAAATATAATTTAAGCTAAATGGTCCTTTCTTAATTTATAAATTCAACAAACTAATTATTGTTTAACCTAAAATAGGCTGACCCCGTATTACAGTATCCTTCAGAACATTGCCCTCTAGTGTGCTTCGTTTCAATACAACCTCCTTCAGCATTGAAGACAAGCCACTTCTTGACATTAATGATCCGCCGCTGGCCCTCCATTGCTCCATCGGAAACGCATTCGGCATCACCATTGTGACAGCCGCAAGCTCCGCCCCCATCAACCTCAATATTGGCCAACTCGACACCCTCGAGTATCCTCAAATCGATCTCGTTTGCACCACTGTTCAGGTCTGTTTCCAGTCGCCAGAGCTCACGGTAGTTCATCACCACCGGTAGTATCGACCATCTCCCATAGCTGTACCATATTTTCCGTTGATACTTGCTGCTGTAGATGAACGGATTTGGATATTTTTGGGAAGGATTATTGCGGTTTTGTGTCCGTTGATTAATTGGAGGTGGCTGTGTAAGGAGTTTGACCAAGCGTTATAGTGGACGTTGGGAAATTAGGTTATGCTGCTGTTAGGATTGGTATTTATAGGACCATAGATTATTATAATATTATTTTACGAAACTTCGCGGTGAAGTAACTCTTAAAATCATCCACAATTGACTTCTGTTTACTGATAAAAAAGCTAATCCTAGCATAGAAAAATATTCCGAACCTAATGGGATAGGTTTCATCGAAATCCGAGGTCGTTTGAAAAAATTTCCTTTATAAAACCAGAAATAAACACGCGTTTCAATTTTCCACGATCACTAGATAAATCCAATCAACTTGAAACTTTGAAATCCTAAAATAATTTATTAATACGAACCCAACGGCACCAGTTTTGTCGTATTCTGAGACTGTTTTCCCGGTAGGCTATTTTTATGTGCACCGAAATGCCAGTTTGGATACCAAATTACCCAGTCTTCAAAAATAACAAACTATATACCTATCCTGACTATAATTGACGATACGAACTCAATGGAACTGGTTTCGTGGTCTAATTCGATCGTCTGTTCATGTTTTACCCAAATATCTCTTTATTGAATAAATTATGCACTATAGAAATTGAACGGGCGTTTACAGCTACCGTGGTCACATACGACATCGGTTTGCCACGCAATTTGATTTTCTTACAATAATTTAATGATACGGTTCCAATGAAACTGATTTCATCGAAAACGAAGACCGTTTGCAAAATGGCCATTTTAAAAGCCTATATTTTAATAACGATTTCTACAGCGATTATTTTAAAATTTGATTTGGCCATAAATAACAAATTATAACATGAAATCTGGATTTTTCTCTTTCATATGATAATTATCAGTAATACGGTTCCAACGTTTCTCGTTTCATAGAAATCCGACTTATATCGAATCTTGTATTCTCAGTTGAAGTTCAAAACTCCAAATTACGAACTACAGCGCCATTTCGAGCTCGATTTATAATTATATAAATATATAACATTCAAATTTTTGTTTTAAATAACGAATTAAATATTAAATCCCTTAATATTCCTAATGTAATATTTTAAAATAATAAATTAAATTAAATATTTGGCTACCAAAAGTACGGGACGTTACAAAATTTATATGTTCCAAAAGGGAAGGATGTGAGTCTAATTAAGTTTAGTTTTAAGGATGTGAGCCTAATTTTCACTTTATATAATATATAGCCCTTAAAATTAGTGATTTTGCAAACGACCTTCATTTTCGACGAAACCACTTTTGTTGGATCCGGAATATCAAATTATTGTTAGATTCCAATTTTCATAATTTTTGGAATTAATATGTGAGCGTGGTGGATTTAAACGTGTTTGGCAATTTCAGTTTGAATTTAATCGACTGGAAAATGACCGTTTTTCAAACGGTCTCCAAATTTGACGAAATTAGTTTTTTTAGGACCGTATCATCAAAACCTAACCAAATTTATTTTTCTGGAATTTTTCGAGTCGGTATGTGCCCATTAAATTAAAATGTATGTTAAAATCAAGTTTGAATGTTATATTGACTTATATTTTAATTTAATAAAAACTGATCATGACGGTCGAATTGGTTTGCGAAACATATCCCATTGTGTTCGGAATGGGGGTAATTAGCTAGGTACGACAGTCATTGGGATCGATACGAAGCTAGAAAGAAAAGGTAACTTTTTGGAATTTAAATTAATTAAATATTTAATTAAATTACTTGGTTAACGCACCCTCCTTTATTCTTCCTCCCGCCGTTGTTTTCAAAAGAGAAAAAAAGAAGAAAAAAATAGAGCTGTCGATCATCGCTTCCCCCTTCCTGATCCGTCGCGCTGCCTAACGCCCTCCCCAGCACCACGCCTCCCTCCTCCGATCAGCCCCCTTCCTCCTCCGCCCCTTCTCTCTTCTTCCTCGAGCCAAACCCTTAAAAACCCCTCCGCCTAAATCGAGCTGCAGTGGTCCCACTCCGATCACCAGAAGGCCGTCGCCACCTCATGTTCTCTGCCGTGCGCCAAAACCGTCCCCCCTTCGAACCAGCGAGCAAGACCCCCAAATTCTGCTCATGCAAAAGACTGCGTTGGAATTTCGGGCAAATCCAAACGGTTCATAAATTCAGAAATAGAACTGGAGGAATGGATCCTATTAGCCCTCTTTTTGGCACTAATCTTATCGGGCCAAAACCAAAGCCCAAACGCACAACCAAATACAAGTTGCGCTCCAAGAGGCCCATCAGGGGCGCTACATCAAGCAATGGCATATTGACCCAAATCCAACTCAGTCAGATTGACTGCGCATTACCTGAAAAATCGCTCACCAGGGCGACCGAGTTTCTCTCTTTCAGAAGGAACTCGTCGACCGATTATCTCGGACCAGCGTGGAGAATTTCTACAGAGCCAGTCCACTTAATATCCCGACTTCCAAGGAGATAAAGGCGGTCAACCATATGCGGGCAAAGCTTTGCTTTTGATATACCTCTCCACGGATGCCACATCGGCAACAACTTTCGAGGATACTATTTATGAGCAGTGGAATCAGTCTTCCAGCCGCAATTCGAGCCAATGGATGGAGTTCACGTATCTGGACCTTCCCGAAATGGCCGGACCATTTCGCAACAGCCCAAGCAGCATTTTCCACTTATAAATACCTCCAATCTTAATGAGGATGAGAATGACTTCTCTTGGCCAGACGACTTCTCTTAGCCAGATGGCTTCCTTCAAACTTTTCATCTCTACTCTCCTCCAGAATCTTAATCTCTAAAAAGGGAGAAAGGAAAATAGTCATTTTCTTTCTTTTCTCCAAACAGAAAAAGCATTGTATTTGTAATAAAAAAAGAGAGAAATAATATATAAAGTGGACGTAGGCATTCTTTGCCGAACCACTATAAAAATTCTGTGTGTGCTCCCCGTTCTTTCACTTTTTATTGCATATTTTATCTTTATTCGTGTGTAGATCACACGATTGGGGGTTGATCGTCACTAGTGCCCAACTTTTGACGTCAACACTTTGGCGTGCCAGGTAGGTGGAGCGCACCGACACCGCCATCGAGCTCCTGCTAATCCCAGGTCATGGCGAACAAACGAAAGAAAGATGCAACATCCTCTCATCCCGCAAACGCCGATGCAGCTGATGCCGATGCTGTAGAAGCAAGCCACGAAGTTTCCTCTCATGACAACATGTCCCGATTCCTTACCCGGGACGACATGGATAAAATCATGGTCGAACTCAGAAACCATATGACATCTCAGGGTAAAGTCCTCGAACGACAACAACAGTTGATGGATCACCTTCTCGGTCGACTGGAAATAGGGTTGAACGCTTCAACATCAATTCCTCCATCGAACGAAGCTAGGGAAATAACCGATCTTCGGTCTGCACGAAATCAGGCCACTGATCAGGCTACACCTTTATTTCATCCTGGTTTGGTTCCACCAAATGATCGATCCCAGTCGAGAATATCGCTTCCAACAACCAGCGCGGCTGCAACAACAGAACCTCAGGAGGTAGGCGACCAAGATCTAGGTCGTCTGACAAATATGCCTCCACTCTTTGGAACATCTCGACCTATCGAATCAGTCGAGCTACCCCCGGGTCCCTCAGAATCAACGCCATTCTCATTACAACCCGGGATCTTGCCGCAGACCAGTCTAACCACTCTTCCTCTTCAAAGAAGAATTGGAGTAGCCTTCCCTTCGAACGAGGGAAGCCACCCTACCATGCCGACCCTCACCGTAGCAGAAGAAAACGCTACCGTAGACCCTCCTAACCTCGCTTCAAACGGGGGCAACCCTGGCCCCCGAACATCACATGCTATGCTGGATCAGCCTAGACCTTTAGCTACAAATATGGGTCGATCCACAACTCATCAACTTCCAGAGGGGCCATTCTACCCAGAACAACCCGCCAGATCTCACCTTCCCTCACACCTTCACTCAACTCTCGGAGGTCGAGCCCAGCCAACGACCACCCTTCCGAGCATGCTTTTGCCGGATCCTCGTACAGAACCCCCTCAGGATGTAGAGTTAAGTTCATGGCAACGACTCCTCGGAGATGGGAGTCAGCTTGCAAGCATCATCCGACGTTTCACTCGGGGCAATTCTTCGCAGCAAGACATAGACAATGTCAATCGCAGCCCCTTCACTAGAGAAATCAGAAATTCTCGAAACCCTCTGGACTTCAGGTTCCCTGCCATCGAACCATACAACGGTCGCACTGACCCGACCATTCATCTTATGTGATACATGCGACATATGGAAGTACTTGGTGCATCGACCAGCTTCATGGCTAAGTGCTTTCCACTCTTTCTCACAGATATAGCCGGTATGTGGTTTCGGAAGCTAACAACGGAGTCGATCAGTAGTTGGAATACTATGGTCACCCGCTTAATCGAGCCTTGAAGTTTTAGTAGCCAAACAACAAGGTCCACTCAACGGCAATGGCCAGAATAAAGGAAGAGGAACGACCCTGGAAAAGGATAAACGCAATGTATAACCTCGAAATGAAAACAAATATAATCAGTACACCGAGCTCAATTCCTCTTTGTGCGATATCTATCTCGATATGCGCGAGTCCTTCCCCACTCCAAGGCCACCTCAACGAGAACCGACCCAGATGGAACTTGACTCTGGCAAGCATTGTATATTCCATAACGTAGCTGGACATAATACAAATGATTGGCGACATCTGCGCGATCTCATCGAAGGGCGAGTCAGAAAAGGGGAACTCGCTGAGTATATCAAAAATCGCGCCCCGGCCATGCTGCCGCGACCTTCTGCCCAAGCTCCTCAGGCTGGTCCGCAAGCTCCAAGAAATGGAAAGGACCCTAAGACTAGCACTCGCGGAATTATCATTAATTAGATTTTTTTATCTTTTCTTTCGATGTATTTCTTTCAATAACCGGGATGCTTTGATCTATGTAATCAATCGTTGTCCTCGTAGATTTTCTTTGTAATAGATGCTTAGCAGTTATGAACTTTACTTTTTGCAAAAGTAGATCGACTGTTGTAAAATTTCTAAGCCGAACCAGATTAGTGTTCGCCATTAAGCCGAGCATGGTTAATGCTCGCCCCCCTGTTCTATGTGGTTAGCGCGAAAGCCCACCACTACTTCAAACACCTACTCTTTCAAGTGAGAAAGGTCACTTTTTCTTAAACACGAGTGTGGATTACACTCTATTTCTTTACACCACGAGCATGCATAACTCGTTAAACTAACTAACCCAACATGACTTGAGCATGAGAAGCACTTGCACTAAGCCAAGAATGGTTTATGCTCGCCACTAAGCCGAGCATGGTTTATGCTCGCCACCAAGCCGAGTATGGTTTATACTCGCCACCAAGCCGAGTATGGTTTATACTCGCCACTAAGCCGAGTATGGTTTATGCTCGTCACCAAGCCGAGTATGGTTTATGCTCGCCACCCTCTAAAGCCAAGTGGAATAAAATGCTCAACCCATGGTTTGTTTTGTATTTGCAGGAACCAACTTTTGTACAAGTGGCGATCATCACCTCGGCCTTAATACAGTTTCCGATAGTTGTTGGTTTTTTGGCCTTAATACGACCTGGCATGGTCGTCGGATTTCTGGTCTTAATACAACATCAGACCGTCAGTTTTCTGGCCTTGATATGGTCCAGCGCGACAATAGCAGCTCGAGCGTTTGTGCTTCAGTTCATATTTTAGAATACACCTCCCTCTGTCGATGAAGATATATTCTGAGGGGCAAAGTGTTAGCCCTCTTTTTGGCACTAATCTTATCAGGCCAAAACCAAAGCCCAAACGCACAACCAAATACAAGTTGCGCTCCAAGAGGCCCATCAGGGGCGCTACATCAAGCAATGGCATATCGGCCCGAATCCAGCTCAGTCAGATTGACTGTGCATTACCTGAAAAATCACTCACCAGGGCGACCGAGTTTCTCGCTTTCAGAAGGAACCCGTCGACCGATTATCTAGGACCAGCATGGAGAATTTCTACAGAGCCAGTCCACTTAATATACCGACTTCCAAGGAGATAAAGGCGGTCAACCATATGCGGGCAAAGCTCTGTTTTTGATATACCTCTCGACGGATGCCACGTCGGCCACAACTTTCGAGGATACTATTTATGAGTAGTGGAATCAGTCTTCCAGCCGCAATTCGAGCCTATGGATGGATTCCACGTATCTGTACCTTCCCGAAATGGCCGGACCATTTCGCAACAGCCCAAGCAGCATTTTCCACCTATAAATACCTCCAAGCTTAAAGAGGACGAGGACGACTTCTCTTGGCCAGACGGCTTCCTTCAAACTTTTCATCTATACTCTCCTCTAGAATCTTAATCTCTAAAAAGAGAGAAAGGAAAATAGTCATTTTCTTTCTTTTCTCTAAACAGAAAAGGCATTGTATTTGTAATCAAAAAAAAAGAGAGAAATAATATATAAAGTGGATGTAGGCATTGTCTTTGCCGAACCACTATAAAAATTCTGTGTGTGCTCCCCGTTCTTCCACTTTTTATTGCATATTTTATCTTTATTCGTGTGTAGATCACACGATTGGGGGTTGATCGTCACTAGTGACCAACTTTTGACGTCAACAGATCCCAAATGTGAGAACTTCTTACTCATATTTATTTTCTAGTTAAGTATATATACTAGGATGTCGACGGTGCTTAGAAGCACACGACACCTTTGTTTGAAACCATGGATGTTTGGTTGTTTATTTTGATTGATAAATTGGTTGAATTTGATTTGGGATGTAAATTGAATTGATTAGAATTTGGTTTGTATATGGCGCGAGCCATTATTAGGCGAGGAATAAGGCTAGACCTTATTCTAGTTCTAGTATCACGCCGTTATGCTGCCGAAATTTTCTAAAAATATTAGAACAAAAAAATATCATTTTTATTGTATAAATGAACTGTATAAAATATTCATTTGTTGAAATAAATATTTTATCGTTAAAAATATAATTTTTAATGTGTATATGAATGACAATAAAGAATTGTTTACAAATCGAACAATTTGTTAATGTACACACATTTGACTGATATTGATTGGGACGATATATTTTACACATCGCCCAACTACACAAAAAAAATTTGTGTGTGTTGATTGAAACCCCACACGGGTATTGGGATGATATTGGACATACATTAATCCCAATATTTAGTTGCATGTCAAACGATGGGTTGACAGACTGTTGTAAGCGTCAATTTTTATATTTAACGCTTATGCAGTTGTGTGATGCACTCTGAATGATGGTTGATTATGTTTGATTATTGTTGTGTACACGTGCGTATGAAATCCATATAAATAAATTATATGGTAATTGATTGTGTTTGATTCCAATTCGGAAAGAACGAATATTTTAAATTAACAAATATTTTAAAATGATGAGTAATGAATAGTTTAAAATAACTAATGTTTTAAAATAATATTTTGTAATGGATCAAAATATGATTTTGATGTCCGATTTGGGATGGACACGAAAATATTTAAATATATAAAGCCGTGTTGATTAGATTAATGCCATTTTGACGTAAACGATATTTATATCGATTTTATTCATTTTTATGATGAATATCGAAAATGAAATGATTTCAAAATCTGATATTTTGAAAATATTATCATTTATATACTATAATGATATTGAATATTCAATTTTGATTTAAAATTGAAGATGAAGTTAGAATCGTTTTTCAAACGAATTTAAAACGATTTATAAAATACATTTTGAATGGAAATCGATGAAATATATTATATATATAATATAATGGCCTGAATAGAACGCGCTGCGGCCGTTTGAGAATTTCGACCATTGACTTTGAATTGATATTACGGGAGATCCGACCGTCGGATTCTCCTAAAACTGGAACTGTTGGGTTTGTCTCAAAAAGAGATTTACAACGAATATGAGAGATTTGAAATCTAACTGTTGGATTTGGAACTATATCCAAATCAAATTTGGAAAAGGTCGCTGTAAGTGCAGTTCGATGACCGTTGATGGAAATAGACTGTAAGGGCCTTGATAAAATTACTGAACATATTAATAATTTTTGTAAAATCATAATAAATGATTTGGAAAGAATTTAGAGAAAATTACCACATATATAAAGATAAAAATATATTTTTATCAAAATGAACTAGTTATGAACTAAAATTATAATCCAATATTTTTAAATAAATAAATTGGATTTGAAATGGTTTTAAAAATAACCAGAATTTCCAATATATGAATTGGAATAGATTTGAATCAAAATTATCTTCGCAATATTTTCAATATTGGATTCCATGATTATACGGATATTATGGAGGAATTTGGATGATATATATATATATATCGTTATTCCCTATACAATATTTGTTGATTTCAGAATTTGATATTGAATATAAGCCGATATAATTTATATTCAGATCCTTGTGTTTAATACTGAATTGGATTTTGGGTTTGTCGTGAATGGTGTCTCTATTAACACTGTTCTTAAACCCAGTTGAGGAATGAATAAATCTTTTAATTAAGATTTAGTGAGGTTTCCAATTAATTAAGATTTAGTTGGAACTGAATGAAAGAATTGGTTTTTGGGTTTATCGTGAGCGGTGTTTTAAATAACACTTGTTCTTTAACCCGATTAACAGTGAAATATGATTTGGAATTTATAAATCTTTTTATTAAGATTTAACGTGAATTTTCCAAAGTAATGTTTTCCAATTTAATATATAAAATTGGAATTGAATGGAAATCGATTTGATAATAATCGAAATGAGCTTATGTGGAGGAAGAGTGTTAATATATATGGAATTTAAAAGGCTTTGTCGTTATTCCATTTATATTATTAGTCGGATATGAAAATTGATATCGATTATATATTGATATGTTTTTCGTGAATATTCCATAATTAACGGAATGTGATTTGGGTTTATCGTGAACTGTGTTTTAAATGACATTAGTTCTATAACCCAGTTAAAGACAAGATTACATGTCTAACATTGTATTTTGAACTGTATGGTTGATCTCTGCTAAATATATATCTGCTTGGTGGCGGAGAATTTATTCTCTTGCTTAACACCCTTCTCTAAGACGTACGAGCTTAGAGGTTATATATCGGCAGAAATCAATAGTACGGTGTACATTGTCGATGCAGCATGTTTGTGTTTCCAAAGTTAAATAATCATTAATATTGATTTTTGGGAAGATTAAAACAAAATGGAGTTTTATGAATCTTTAATTAGGCTGAAATGTGTATTGATAGTTTAAATTATCAAATGTGTGAAATGATCGAGAATGGAATAGCACCGGTTTTACTCCAAGTGATAGTTAAATCTTTAATTAGATTTGAACGTGAAATGGTAATTAAATTTACTGATAACACCTGGTGTTAGATATGGAGTATTACCAATTTTGCTCCATGGGATGAATAGGTTGGGATTGGGAAATTAAATAAATGATTACTTCGGTAAGGTGCGTTAATCCCGACTAGTTTAGATAAACCTTAATTTGGTTTGAATTGATATCCAAAGGAAGGTTAAAGAATAAATTTAAAGAATTTATCTCTGATAAAATTAATGGGAACCTTTCCCAAAGGATATGAATATTTAAATAAAAGAATAATCAGAATTGGAATGAGGCGTATGTTGTTTTTTTATAGCACTTGTTTATAATACACGTGAGCTATTCGGAAATGTCGGGTTTATACCCATTTTGAATAACTGATTCGATGATAAGTCGACGATGAAGACGGTGGTTGAAGAACGGAGGTCTTCACATCATTTGTATGATTACTAATGTCTTGATTGGGTTGTACACCCAAGACGAGGTAATAAGTGGTGATCGTCCAGACGTGCTTGGAGATCGACCGGATATGCGAGGACCTCTCTCCTGTATCGGACATACGGGACAAGGAATAAGGTGCCTCCAGTTTCGTTTAGTTCCCCAACGAACTAGTAAATGGATGTGTGTCCGACATTGGATTTTATTTTATGTTGATTGATTTCTATTAAATATATTTTTGTTTGGTGGCGGAGAATTTATTCTCTTGCTTGATGCCCTTCTTTGAAACATACGAGCTCAGAGGTTATATATCGATAGACATCAGTTGCATGGAGTGAAATGTCAGTGTGGCATGCTGGGATGCAAATGATCAAGGCTTCTGTTGAAAAGCAGAGTCTTGTAGTTGATGATCAAAGCACGGCTTTAATATAACATAGCTTTGTGTGTAGCGTTAATTCGTGGGCCTCACACCTCGGTATGTGTCAAAAACGGGATAAGGGACATCGGGGAGTGCATGACGCTTCTTTCTAGCTATGGGTGGTGTCATGGTATGGAGCCCACACATTATATTTATTTTTATCTATGTGGATGATGAATAGAGAGGTGCCTCGGATATATTGGTTACTATGGAGCCAATGGATATAGGTCCTATAGGACCGGGAAACGTGTGTTCAGGAATTGCCAATCCTCAAAGGTAAGAGAGACCGACCTGCAAGATCCAGGGGTTGCCCAGAGTGTGCAGTCCTAAGGCATTTGCTAGAGTGTATCGAAGCAGTTAGGAGTACATCACTTGCCTCGACTCATGACGGAAATCCAAATTCCAATACTTGACATTTCGGTTTTGATTGTAGAGCCTAGTATTGGCGACATGATATATGGTACCCATTCCATCTATGATTGATACATTTATATTTGAAGTTGTTTTATACATTATGCACTTATAATAGTATCAAATGATTTGCTTTATACGTATTAAGCATGTTTGGCTATTATGAGGGAAAACCCTATCCTACGGCTTGCGTTGCATTGTGTGATGGGACTTGGGTCTTAAAATAGCTTCATTTTTCCAATAAACATTGCGCTGTTTATTTTATGCACTGGTATACTTGGAAGCAAACCCGTTCTGTGTTATACAGCGTGGTCCCTTGATTTACTTTATTTTTAAAGTAAAGACTTAATAACTGTTTTAGTTCTCCCACCAATCACATGACTGACCTGGAGTTTATTGTTTTAACCTAAACTCTGGGTGCCCCCATTTTCCACACGGGCAGCTAGTAGTTTTGGTTTTGCAGATATTATATTCACAGGATCCTGATTTATAGCTAGAGCTATATTCGGAATGCTTTGTATCTGTGCATTTCTTTCAGTTGTGTTTTGTATTATCTTCCGCTGCATAATAATTTGTAAATATCTGACATTTATCAAATGTATATTATTTGTTCATACTCTGTATATGTTTGTACTCTGATGTAAATTGTTTTAATAAGCAATGAAATTTTCTTATGTTTGTGTTCTGATTTGTCGTGTTCTCAAACAATCCATTCTTTCTCTTCTCTTCGGAGACCGGGGAAGTTCGGGTCGTTATATGGAGATTCATTAAGATGCAGAAATATTTATGATCAAATGATGACAGAACTAGAGATGAAAGTTAAATATAACAGAGTAGATGAAAGTTCAAGTTTAAACAAAGTATCGTTCAAGCGTAAAATTTTGAACATATAGTATTCTTCTAACGATGTTCAAAAACCATATACTGGAAGACTCAAAATGCAAAAAGTAAGTAACTGAAGTGAAATGCATAAAAAATACACTATAGTTGTAGCATCGGATATTCTTTATATAAAAGCAGTGTATTGCAAAAAAATGTATAGCACATAAAATTTATATATAACATAATGACCATATATGAAATAAAAGTGTGCATCAACGCTGACAATTCTACTTCAAAATTCTGTAAATAAAAACTATTTCATTTAAAATTCGTTTTATATTTTGAAAATGACAGTTCAACCAAATTCTGGAGTCTGCTCCAAAATTAAAATTCACGCAAACATAGGAAGACAATAAAAGAAAAAAGTGATGTACCTTTCATCAACCTTTTCTTGATCCGCGTTTATAACAAAAAAAAATCATAACCTTGTAATAAATTTCTCCTAAATAGTAAAAAAGAAAGAAAAAAATTAAATAAACAAAGAGTTTAATTGATTGAAAATACCTAAAAGGCATGAAACAGATAGCATGACAAAGTTGGTTTAGGGAAGGATAACTCCATTGTAAAATCTAAAAAGAAAATCAATGAAAGTGGAATAATAATTGCCAGATTGTGACAACTTCAAAGAGATGAGTAAGAAGGAAAATAAGAGTGAGCTACCACCAGAAAAGGCTTGGTTCAACTAACCACTAACATTCATTAAGCACCATATCTAGGTATAGCAAATTAATCGGTTGATTAAATCTATTTGTTAATTTGTTTCTTTGTATACTTGAAAAAAATTTGAATTGTGTAATTTTAACGCGGGAAAAGTTGCACATTTTACGAAAATTTCACACATAAATTACACAGTAAAGCATTCCATATTTACAAAACTCAGGTTAAGGACTTTTTTGTAATTACTGTATTATGGAATGTAGAAATATACCATATAATCCAAAACCTATTAAAACCCTTCTGTGTGCATAATCTAATGCATCTTAAACAGAAATCATGTTATCAAAAATTCTCATCAAAATGAATATAATTTGCCAATATGGGTTTACGACAATAATATATACCAGCAGAATTCATGGAAGGGGATAATACGTAACATGTAAACAATTATGAAACTTCTGAAATCTTGAAATTATAGATCCAACCATAGAAGGATAAACTTTTTAAAGCAAGGTTGACAAAAATTACCTATTAATAGTATATTAGGTGAGTAGAAGAATTACATTTTATCCGAAGATTAATTGAATCGTCGACCTTGATTATCTTTCCTGTAATTCGATTAGCATATAACATATTTAGCAATGGGAAAATTTCATTTAGCAAATAATCAAGGTTGAAGACATAGAGAAAATAGAAGTTCTAAATTAGAGTACCATAGTCTTGGGTTGTCAGCAACAGGATGTATAAAAAGTATCATTAATTTTCTGCAAAATAAATATCAGATAACAAATGATGTTGCAATATTCGCTATAAATTTGCTTCAGTTATCTTGTCTGAAATAAAAACATAAACAATCCAACATATTCATAAACATCTATCTATAATAATGATATTGATGAAGAGAATTTGAACCTAAATTTAAGAGTGAATATACAAAATATTTTGTGATCTTGCAACTATAATCTTTGGGGATAAACATACAAATTAGCATAAGAAGTTGACAATATTTTCTTTTAAGAAGAAAAGAAATATTAAATAGAGAGGGATAAAATAAGTAGAATAGCTGAAACTGCAAAAATCAATCATATATTAAATAATTAGTTAGTAATCCAATATGGATGATTAACTTCATACTCATTTTAAGACTGCAAATTTGCAGTAAAATGATATATCAAAATAGAAAGTAGAACATACACAACACTTAATAAGTATGAACCTCCATAGGTGAACTCTTTGCTTGTTTTATTTTATTTATAATTTCCAATGCAATATTAAAAGAAAAAAATTGAAATAGATCCATTTACCTTCAAAAGAAATACTCGCAATTATCACACATTCAACTTTTTCTAAAGCTATTTCTCCTAGACCTTGAAAGCATGTCTTAGACATGAATAAACACATTCACTTCTCATATCATAACATGAATACGCACATTTGGATTATGGCCAAAATTTATAGAGAGCATAGGGATAATTAGTTATTCCAGGTGTCAAAAATAAGATAGGTAATTTGTGCTAAATAACAAATTGTAATAACAAATACATGCAACATTTATGTTGTTACCTACAAAACACTCACCGCACACCATGCTAATGGATCGCTTATCGTAGCACCACTCTGATTATGCTAGATGAATGCAAAGTGAGTACGTTCCTCGCCTTCGAAACCTACCCATATTAAGATAATAAGAAGAAACAAAACAATTCAGTAATCGTATAATTTACCTTTATTGTTTTAAAGTTTGTTAAGTAATTCATAATTGCATGCAAATTGAGTAATCATATAATTTATGAAACAACTGAAAGATCGGGTGCATAGACAAATTCACTGATACTTAAATATATCGTATATGCATGAACTGCGGCATAATGAATAAGTAGGAATAAAAAAAATAATGCTAACTAATAAGATAAACAAATTTGATCATGCACCTTTTTTAAACTTTTTAAACTAATATGTAGTCTTGCAGGTCCTTCCGGAGATGTAATTTAGTGGTTATGCTTCTTAGATATAAATTACCATTTTTAAGCTCCATTTCCTACATGGTTAAAATTAACATTTGTTGTTAAAATGCTTGCTTGGACTGGTATATGCGTTGAATTTCACATTTAGTGTCATATACATGATTGATTATTATTTTTTCTTACCCTTTTCTGCATGTATTCAATTTCAGCATGCAACAATTAGTTATACGAACAAAAATTGAATAAAAAATAATTAACAATATCTATGCAACCAAAGTGTTATCTAAAATAAAAAATAATATTACTTTTCCTGTTAATTTATTAAGGATACAATCAATCAAAATTGATCAGGACTATGTTCTTAATTAACATGAAATAAGTATAAAATGATACTAATTTTAGATCCTGAAAACATAAACCTTCTTAGCTCTTATTTTATTGATGTCTTTTTTCTAGTTTATTCTCAAGGGATTTCAGATCCTTCTGATTCATTGAGCTAATTGTTTCTCCTATAAATGCACCGCTAAAGGAATACGTATCCAAGCTTAGCAGTTAGAAAATAATCATATAGGGGAAAACTAGAATAGTAATTTCTATTCAAATTTATGAAAACAACATAACATGAGGTCGTTTCTTTTTTAGGAACCCTGGATATCGCTATGGCATAATTCTCCTGTAAGGTAAACTCTACAGTAATATCTCATGAAAAATTATGGCAAGAATATGATAGCATATAATTTCCTCGCTCAAAATTTCAGTACCTGTTAATACCGAAAACAATTTTTATTTTATTCTAAATTTAATGGTGGATAAATAATTCTTGTTAATAAAATTTAAATCATAACGCGCATAGTTGAAATGTGCGTAAGACGGATTAACATTCGCGCGTTCACTATGTTGTCCATTCATGTCTACGCGGATAAATGATAAATAAAAGAATAAATTAAAGAAAAAGAGAAGAAAAAAAACTTTAACTGTGTTAGCCAAATAAGGAAGAAAATAAATAGTTAACGCAAATTTGGACCTTGTAGTAATGGTAGAAAATTTACGATGTGAACACCAATTTATACCGTAAAATAACAGTAAGATATGTTCAGCCAAATTAACTCTTAACATGGGTCATTCCCTCTTTGAAACAATTCATTTACGTCACTTCTAGATCTGATATTTTAGTTTCTCCCTAGGAATATGGCAATGACAAAAATCTTTCCCTGTCTATAGCCAAATATTCCAAAGTTACTATTCAAGATTTCAATATCTCCTCATGTCAGTAGGAAATATTCGGGGACTGTTCATGAACAGGAACCCACTGCTATGTTGGAATAGAATAATCAAAACCAGCTAAGATAAAATGTGGACCTCTCTTCCTTCTCGCGTGAAACATCTTCAAACCCATTCTCTTCCATCCATTTTCTTTGTCTTCCAATTTTACTGTACTCGAAACAAACAAAAATGCGCCAGCCTGGAAGAATGTTACTCATGCCTTCTTAATTACTCCTTTTCCCCACTTATCAACATAATGCTTCCTACTCTTTGATTTCAAATCCAAGCAGTAAAGAAAAGGGGCGTGGTCCCTTCTGCAAATCGCTCAACCAGCGAACTCGCTACCTCGTTTTCCCTCTTTCCTCGATTTCGAAAATCAAATTTCCTGTCACCATCCCTTCCATAACTGTAACACCCCACATCCGTTAGTGTCACTCACAAAGGGAATGCACCAAGTTCTGTGGAGTATTTAAGGTAAAATATGCAGATAAATTACAAGACAGACAAAATTAAAACAGCAGAAAATAAACTTTACTTTATTGATAAAATAGTTTGTACAACAATTGCTTTCCAATACCAGAGTATCATCTGTCTTACAAAATAAAGAAGCATAAAATAACATTTATATTCCCAATGTAGCATAAGCCAGCCATAGCAGCAGAAAAGAGAGTCTGAAGCGATATATCCAAGAGTCTTTAAGCTTGGAAAGAGTAACAGTCCATACTAAGCAGAGCTATTCCCTCCCTGACTACCTGGGGGTGGGGGGAAACGGAAGAAAAGAAGACGAAAGAAAAACAGAGTCAGACATAAAGCCTGAGTAAGTCTAGTGGCTTTTAGCATGTGAACAGGATAAAGTTCATGACAGGAGTAAACTGGAAAATGGGACAGTACCAGAATAACAGACTAATATAAACCAAAGCAA
Source organism: Allium sativum (assembly GCA_030737875.1). Lineage (NCBI taxonomy): Eukaryota > Viridiplantae > Streptophyta > Magnoliopsida > Asparagales > Amaryllidaceae > Allium > Allium sativum. The sequence goes on from CM060924.1 coordinate 790,068,036, forward strand.
GACAGTTTAAACCGAATATACTATCACACCCCATTCTATACTTCTGCACCACCTAACTAGTATCCCAACTAGTAATCTGTATAAAGATGATAACGTGATCCCAATCCTTGTGATTGCGGTTGCCTTTAGGTGTACATCAATTATTTATTACCTAGATCTAATCTAGGGTTTTCTTATCGAGCACTTCCTAGATTCAACTAGGGTTTATGCGACTTATCTAATACTTCTCGGATTCAGGATTTATGCCACCTAGGTCCAACTAAGGATTATGCTACCTGTCGAACGATGCCCCTAGTCTAGGACACACTACCTAGAGTGGTATATGTTCCTAAACTTTCCCCACGTATGTGTCGCGAATCGTTTATCGCTGTCTAGATGCACATGTCCTGAAATGTGCGACCCGAGTCCCGTGGCAGGGCTATTCTAGAAACACGGAACTTGGTCAGGAGATTTCAGATATCTACCGATGCAGATGCTAAGGTCGGTTTTTCCAGTGGCTATGGTCCCACCTGACCCCTCCCTCAACTAATGAAAGGCAATCCAAGAAAATCAAGCACGAGAACTATACTCCTTCCACCTATGCCCCCACTTTCCTATTGGCCGGCCTCACCCATAACTAGATAGCAAGTATATGGTCTGTTGGGAGTTCTCTGCCTTTCTGCATGCGTATCTCGACTGACTCAAGATGGTAGGTAGACGACGGGTCGCTATCACAGGGCCATTTGTCCTGCCGAATCACGCTGGTCCATCCTAGTCTTTAGGTTGCCTTATATTGCAACCAAGGCATACCCTTGGTTCTTCTAACGCTGACCTTAACCTCTGTGAGCCCAGGCAGATCATCTGCATTCTCACAGAGGGATTCCAAGAGTACCCTCACGTCACCTCGAAGCCTCGGGCTTCGTAACCCAATTCGTTGGAGCCTTCTTTAAGATCAGATGGGCGTTCGCTCCTCCTCGTATTATACTAAGGATTACTACTTAGTTTCCTGAATCGTCATTTTTTTAACTAAGGTTTACTACTTAGCCCCTTTCAACTAAGGTTTACTACTTAGTTCTCTTTCTCGTCAAGTTGGATTGGTTAAGTGTCATTAGTAGATACAGTTAACTTAACCCATTCATTTGTCATGTTAAACTGGTTAAGTGTTATCAGTAATTCACGTTGACTTAACCTTATCACAAACCAAGTTATATTGGTTAAGTATTTCTTATTACTTAACCCTACCCATTCACCTTGTATTGGTTAAGTGTCCCTTTTAACCTAACCTTGCCCATCTGTTTTAACTAACATGTTATAACGGTTAAGTGTTCCCTTAGTTAACTTAACCCTAACATCTGTTTAATTAACATGTTCTAATGGTTAAGTATTGTCCCTTCATGTTTCAACTTAACCCTGTTCAATTTATCACACTATGATGGTTAAGTGTTCTAAGTTTACTTAACCCCACCCTCTAGTCCAGCTAACATATTAAATTGGCTAAGTGTATTTACTTAACCTTGCCCACTTATCTAGCTAACGTGTTATAATGGTTAAGTATTCTAAATTTACTTAACCTCACCCACTTATCTAATTTTCAGGTTATAACGGTTAAGTGTCCTGAATTTACTTAACCTCACCCTCTAGTCTAGTTAATATGTTAAATTGGTTAAGTGTATTAACTTTACTTAACCTCACCTTCTAGTCTAGTTAATATGTTAAATTGGTTAAGTGTATTAACTTTACTTAACCTCACCTTCTAGTCTAGTTAACATGTTAAATTGGCTAAGTGTTTTCTTAGTTACTTAACCCCTACAAGTCTTGTCTTGTTAACATGTTAAGTTGGTTAAGTGTTTTAGTTAACTTAACCCTACCAATCCTAACTTAGCTTTAATTGTCTTATTAAAGCACCAACCACTCACATTAGACAGGTATTGTTGTGGCTGCCTATATGCCGGTCGGTTCCGGGCAGTCTTACGCCACAACTCTGTAATGACCCGGGATTTTGAAGACTTTGGTTATCGACATAAACACGATGATGACTAACCAAACATCGAAAAATACCGATAATTAATGAAAGAAATTAGAGGATGAGGAAAGATAAGATAGAAACTTAGAATAGAAGAAGAAGAAGAACACAATATCAGAGTAACACGAATCTCACAGCGGAACGAATAAATATATTTCATAACATAACTTTGAAATACAAATCTGTACATGAATATACATATCATTTATCAAAGTACAACACTTACAACACAGCGGAAATAACTATAGCTATATAATCCTGAAGCCTCCTGCTCCAAGCTCTTCCACTATATCTGTAAATCCCGACTACTTGACTGCCCGTACAAAATTAGGCACCTAAGAGTTTAGGGAAACAAACAAATAAACTCCGGGTCAGTCATGGGACTGGTATGAGTAAAATAGTTTAAAACAGTTCAAGCAGGTAATCGATATCTCATAAGACCACGCCGTATAACGGAACGGGTTTTTCCCTTATGAGAATCCAAATTAGCTTTATATCAAAAACCTTTTGATATTATAATAATGTCTATCAACCACAATACAATAATCATCCAGTAGAAACGCTTTCATCTCACGTTCTACATATGTAGTATACAATCAAAATCGCAAGCACGTATTGGGTAATGGATTTCCAACTATGACAAGGTATGGAACCACCTTTCGCTAGTGTTCCTCTAGAAAGGAATGCACTGGTTTCAACAAGAACATCTTGCAACCCGGCCATACATGACCGACCACTCATTTCGCTTGAGTGTATCGAATGTATATCACCAACGGTTGGGATCAGCAACCGTTTCCCGAATGGGACAGCATCAGCAATAGATTTTTAGAAATAAATGAAACTCTAGATCAGGTGATTATACACCCTACTTCGGTGCGACCGACTTAGCCATGCTCCCTGCCCGATTTCTGTCATTTACCGGTTGATGAGGCTTGAAGCTACGCTTTATCATCACACCAGATTCACTTCGAATGTCACATCGTCAAATCCATCAAATCACCGATTGATGTACTCAACCATACATTATGTGTTAGCTAATAGAAGTTTCCTTCTCCGCTTACACTCTTGGTACGGTTGGAGAAATCAATATACGTGATCGTCTGGAAATACTCTGTCAGACATCCATCCATACAAGTCATCCAGGAACAGGATGAACCGAAGGCACTATTCAATACATCCATCTTAGACACTGTTATCTAAGACTTATACAATAGCCCTTGCACTTTACTCCGTCTTCAATTATCTTTGGCATATATGATTCGCAACGCTTATGCCAATACAGAGTGGTTCTTTGGATAATAATCCAACCGGTCTCTCCATATTAACAACGTTAAAATGGTCAAAAACTTCGATAGTCTGTGATTTAACTATTGAAGAAAAACATGTGTGCAAACAATGATATTATTTCTAGATGGAAATTTTATCAATCAAACATCATTTAACATTTATCTCCTCAGTTCATTTTTCATCTCCCGTTTCCCTATATTCAACATTTGCTATTTTCTAAATTTAGAAAATATATCTTATTAACACTGGAAAACATTTCCATTTCTTGTTTTCTATGTTAGAAAACATTTCTGGTTCTTGTTTGGAAACATTTCCAAAACTCCTACGTTTGGATTTAGCAGATGTTTAGATAAAACATCGCTATGCCAACTCAACCATTTCCTTTAATTACTAAATTCACTTTACCATCCTTTTCTGCCGAACCTTAACCATTCCTTAGTTAAAACGAAGCCAATCAAGTTGGGGTAGAATTACCTCTCAGACCTTAACTGAACAACATTTCTAACCTTGAAATAGGCAAAGTTCACTTTAAATTTCTTTAACTAAATTCCTTACTTAACCTTTCTTTCGATTAACTATATTCGATTAACTTTTTTCACTTAACTCTTATCAATTAACTCTATTGGACTGACCATATTGGATTAACTCTATTTGCTCAACTCTATTTGATTTACTTTATTCACTTAACTCCTGTCGAATAAACTAGATTCGATAACTCCTCTCGAATAACTAGATTCGATAACTCCTCTCGAATAACTAGATTCGATAACTCCTTTCGAATAACTAGATTCGATTACTCCTCTCGAATAACTAGATTCGATAACTCCTTTCGAATAACTAGATTCGATAACTCCTCTAACTCTATTCGAATAAACTATTCGATAACTACTCTAACTCTATTCGAATAAACTATTCGATAACTACTTTCAAATAACTAGATCGATAACTCCTCTCGAATAACTAGATTCTATAACTCCTCTCGAATAACTAGATTCGATAACTCCTTTCGAATAACTAGATTCGATTACTCCTCTCTAATAACTAGATTCGACAACTCCTTTCGAATAACTAGATTCGATTTACTCACCTCGAATAACCAGATTCGATAACTCCTTTCGAATAACTAGATTCGATTACTCCTCTCGAATAACTAGATTCGATAACTCCTTTCGAATAACTAGATTCGATTTACTCACCTCGAATAATCAATATTCGATAATTCCTCTCTCGAATACACTATATTCAATAACTCTACTTCGAATAAGTGATATTCGATAACTCTACTCGATTAACTCCTATTTGATTAACTCTAATTAGTTAACTCTAACTCTAACTGGTCAACCCTCACTGATTAACTCTAATCGATCATTTCTAATTCTAATCGATTTCTCTTATTCGAATAACTCCTATTTGATAACGTTTATTCATTTATAAAGATTTACTTTTGGTAACGGTTCTTCACTTTCTAAATGTTCTCTTTAATAACGTTACTCCTTTGATTCTATTCTATTTATTTGTCAAATAAATACTCCTTTGATTTAATCCTATTTGTTTATCAAATAAATATCTCCTTTATTTATTCCTTAAAAAAATAAATCCTTTATACATTTATTTATTCCCTAAATAAATAAATCCTTTTTAACCTATTTGTAAATGGTTTACAAATATTTCTCTTTCTATTTGTTTGACAAATATTTTCCCTTTATATTTGTTTAACAAATATCTCCCTTTATATCTGTTTAACAAATTCTTTCCCTTATATTCGATTTACTAGTATAATTCCCTTATATTTGATTTACAAATATAATTCTTTAATTCAAAACCCTTTTTTCTTTTATAATATAAAATCCATTTATTTTATATAAATAATTCATTTTCAAAATACATTTTGAAAATCCCCTTTCCTACATCCAGTATTTCTTATGGTATTTAACATACCATATAACAACGATAAATATCGTCCAAACACACATAATCAACAACAGATTATATATTACATCATATATCACAATATATGAATCGCTGTAAAATAAATGTTGAGGAATCCAGTTGGATTCCTCCAACCTATTTCCCTGCATTACAGATGTTAAACAATATAGATAACATCACTTTCAGTTCCATATGTTATATTCTGTTAAACAGAATCAAATATAGAAATTCTACTAACTGACTAGCGGTTCAATCAAACAATCAACACACAATCAATCAGCCAATATTTAACCGTTCTAAAAATACAACATGAAATTATAAATTGTTCATAGTTGGTGAGATTTACTCACATTACGCGTTAACCGTTATATATAACGATTTGCGTTAGTCGATTCTGATCAGACAAATTATTTCGCCATAAATTGTAATGAGCTCCGATGGACTTCCAGTCAGTTCCATGATGTTGTCCTCGTCCATACGATCCTAACGCAACTGACGGTTCGTGATTCTGATTTCATATGGCCGAGATATAGCGGTTACAAGTTATGGTACAATTAAATAAATATAAACTTGGATTTTAAATCTAAATGGGCCAACCTTAATTCTTTTTCTCCGGCCCACTATACCCAAACAAAGCCCACGACTAAAGCTTCTTCCCCAAATGGTCAAAACCACACTCCTCCTATACATTACAACCAACGTCCATCTCCATTCTCCCGTTCAAACACTCCATGAATCTCAAAACCAAATATACCATCAAACGCCGCTTCCTCTTCTCGATCTACTCATAGTGATAATACCCAACTCGACATCTCTCAAAAGAAATGCGTTTGATCTTCCCTGTACTGCCATGGCCGACATTTCAGGCCTCTCTTCATCCTCAACCGATCAACAAAACTGCAAACAGATTGTACCACACAACTTCTCTCGAAAATCTCTTTCCACGCATACCCACAACGTTCAACTCGGAGCTGCCATCTATGGTGCGACTTCTGGCCATCTTGCATCGTACAGTTCAAGTCGCGACATTACTGTATGTCGAATTCCACCAAAAACTACATACAAGTGCGAAATTACTTCATGAATTCGATTATCATACTGTTTTCGCAATTCGATCACTAAAATCTCTGAAACCCACAATCCTAACTCGCTGAAACAAAATTCAAAGGAACAAAACTGACGTTGAGTTCAACTAGAAACATACCCAGTTGAGGAGAGATGCTTGGTAAATCCAAATATATACATTTCCTAATTTATAGGAATTTCTAGGATTTTATTTTGATTTTCCCTTTAGATTTCTTTCTCACGGTTTGGTGTTGATGAAATAAACTGGCGGCCTGTTTTGAGTTTGACCAGAGAAGAGAGATTGTTAGGTTTAGAAGGGATAGTGTAGTATTTATAAGTTGAGGAAATTATTTTTATATTGATTTTTATTCAATCGTAAATTCCATTTGAAATTAAAAATCCCGTATGATCACATATGGTACCCAAAAATCACCAAACTACTGCTAGAGTTCGACATTACGGTCACAACGAAACTGGTTTCGTCGAATTCCGACTCCGTTTGCTCACACAGCGTATTTTTAACCGTCGAAATACTGATTTTTTTTCACTCTAAAAATCCATACGGCCACACAGTGACTCTAAAAATCACGAAACTGGAAATCTAACAACTATTTCACATTGCGGATCCAACAAAATTAGTTTCGTCGAATTCCGACTTCATTTGCAAAAGTGGCTATTTTTAAAGCCCTAAATAACCCATTTAAATATAAATATATTTAAATATAAATAAATTAAATATAAATAAATTCATATTATCGTTTATATTCACAGCAGAATATCATACAGTTCCACTGGGATTTATAACTCGATATCCCAAATCAGGGTCAACCCGATATTCGATTTATTTTGAAATTCCTTTTTAAAATATAAATAATTCCTTTATAAATTATAAATGAATTCCACAGCGACTTTTCTAAAATTTGATTTGGACTTAAATCAAAATCTACAGGACGAAATCCCGATTTTTCTCTTCCACTAGAAAGATATACTCCACCAGCTCCACACGTTTCTTGTTTCACTGAAATCCAGCATAAAACGAGTCCTGTACATTCAGCTGAAGTTCGAATCGCCAATTTACGAACTTCAGCGCCATTTCGAGCTCTATTATAATTATATTATAATTTATACATTCAACGATCATTATTTAAATATATTCGTTATTCAAATTCAATTCCAAACTGAATTAAATATCAAAGATGATCTGGTTCACGCCATATCGTCATTTCAGCCAATCTTGATTATTTCAGAATTAAATATATTATTTAATTTATTATTTTAATTAAATATTCATCATTATTAAATTCCACGACCATTTAATTCACTATATCACTATTTATATAATTAAATAAATTAATTATAATACCTCTGCCAATGCGGGTCATTACAATCTTTCCCACTTAAAATAATTTCGTCGTCGAAATTGCTAAAGGGTAGAGGACAACCTTATCGACTGGTTAGAACATATTTGTTCACTTCTTAACTTCAGTTTCAACTGAACCAATTTAATTTCAATTAAATTATTAATTAATTCTTATCACCGAAAATTTTCAAAAATCCTGAAAATTTTCTAACGCCTTAACTCTTCGAAAAATTTCGCCAACACCTCCTTTGTACTGGTCAATCGGTCAAACTCCAACTCGCCTCTCTGGGCCATCTCCAACCCAAAAGAAAATCAAACAGCCAAGCGGCTTGCCAATTCGGCTCATAAATTTTATATCCCATAGAAATATAACTTGTACCCTTTTGTCGGCATATCAATATATCCTTTCCACCTGTTATCAATTCAGTGGATACAAGGGTCATCCCAATCAAATTCCATTCTGCTTTTATCCACAACACAACCATTCGCTCATATCCGAGCCAAATATCATTTCAACTCGAGTTTCTTCTTGATTCCCAATTCTTAGCTTGATTATCACATTACACTTCAAATTTGAATCTCACAATCCAATTTGTCTTGATATCATTCTAATTCAACCTTAGTTACCACTTTACTGGCTTTACTTTAATTCAATTTTGCTTTCACAAATTTCTGTTAAATTTGTTTTTAATTCAAACAGTCTTTCCCTGGGAGTTTTCAAACAGTTTATTCTTTTCAAAAATCAAATTTTCCTTTTGAACATGTCATTGAGACCTTAATTAATATTCCATTAGTTAAATCACTTCTCTATTTCTTTATCAATATTTGTTAACCAAATATTTTCAATACCCATATTGGCCTTTTATGTTATTTGGAAAACATTTCTGAATATCGCCTTCCTTTATTTTCTAAACTTTAGAAAATATATGCTATTTATAATTGGAAAATATTCCAATTACTTATCTCCTTTCCGATCTCGTTTATTTGTATACTTAGGAAATATTCATTATTTTATTTCCAAGCTTACACTTATTTGGGTTAAAATGGATGTTGTGTAAAACATCGTTACGACGACCCAAATACTATATTCAACTATCTCTTATTCAACATTGAACTTCGAGCCTGAAATCTTACTATTTATTTGTTAATAATGAAATCAATCAAGTTGGGGTATAACTACCTCTCAGACCTTGACTGAATAACATTTATAACGTCAAAACAGATATGACTACTTACTCGAATAATCAATACCATACAACTACTTATTCACTTTTAAACACGTATACGCTTCCTCTTTCTATTATTACTAGATTTTATTCTTAGTCTTCCTTTTTGATTTTACGATTCTATTTCTAAGTTCGTTTCCTTATCGACTTCTATATATATATATATATATATATATATATATATATATATATATATATATATATATATCGATACGTTGATTTCTAACTATCAAATTATCTTAAAAATATTCTAACTCCTTAAATTCCCAGAAAAATTCGCCATAACCTCCTTTGTATCAGGAGCATCGGGATATTTCAAATAGCCTCCCATGGCCCTCACCAATCCAAAAGAAAAAGAAAAGCCAAGCGGCTTGCCGATACGACGCATAAAATCTCATATATAAATTAAATACATACCTTTTCGTCGAGCATTCTATTTATATACCTTCATACCTTATCCATACCTATCTCATGTATATTTATAAATGCCCAATCTATTATAACTATACCTGATAGTTTTAACTCAATTCGTTAATTAATTTGTTAATAACTCTTTAGTCTATTTCACTTTTATATTTGAACATGACATGTTCAAATATATTTTAACTTGCTTATTAACTAATTTGAATCCAAATTTCAAATTTAAGTTCTATATTCGATTTCGAATATCCATTTACAAATTCAATTCTCCTTTCAAAGTTCAACTTCAAATTCAAAACTCGATTAACTAATTCCTATTCGAATTAGTTAATTCTATTCAATTTCTATTCAAATTTTATATCACTTCTATTATTCAAATCTATATATCAAAATCTATAGTTTAAATTCCATTTGAATTCTATATTCAAATTCTACATATTCAAATCCTATATATCAAATTCTATTCAAACTCTATTCAAATTTTATATATTCAAATTCTATATATTCAAATTCTATATTATAAATCCCATTTTGAAATTCAACACACTTGTCTTTCCCAAAACAAATTCAAAACAGTACCTATTGTAATAACCCGTATTTTAATAACAAGATATAACACAAAACAAGGCAGAATTAAATAATAAAATATGAATCAAGGGAAACGGGCTATGCCATTGCGTTCGTCTCGGAAAAATATGCGAAATAGAGTCCGAGTTTTCGAAAATCGGAGTCCGTATGACCCGATTAAGGCCCAACAAAGTTTTCAGAAAATTTCTAAATAAAAACAGATTTTCAAATTCAAATCTAAGCTTGGAAATTGGGCCAGTTGGGCCAAGGCGGGAAAATTCCCGCCACAGTACCCAAGTCGACAGCCCTGTCGACTTGGGAGTCGACTGGGTCTGACCAGGTCGACAGCCCTGTCGACTTGGCTGTCGACTTGGCTCAGACGCCCAGTTCTGCCTGGTGCACCATCTTGAGAATGTGTTGAGCTAGAGGGCCAGATTCGATTTGGAGGGCTGAGATGAGAACTAGGGTTTAATCCTATGGTCTAAATCACTAGCCTAATCTATAAATAAGACCCTAACCTACCCTAAATCCTCATTAATCTATCCTACAACTAAACTATGGCAAAATCAATCCTCTCATGGCCTCCACTCTCTTCATAAATTCCTAAATCAATTTTCAAGAGATTCCCATGCATACAAGTGTATTTAGGCTTGTATGATCCTCTTTAGCTTGCATTAAAGTCTTGTTTCTCTATTGGCATCATAAAGGAGGAGTCTTGATCAAATTTGCTTGCATTTTGGGGTTTTAATTAGTTGCATAAGGGGTTTCTTACATTTGCTATACTCATTTGAGTCTTCATAGCATTGTAAGCCTATTTCTACTCTTGTATTTTAACTATGAAGTTAATATGTTATGTTTCAAGTTTGAGTTTGGGGTTAATCATGATATGTGCTTTGATCTTATGATTTTATGCATAAGATTACTCTATGCATGTTAGTAAAGTCATTACCTTGGCTTTATGCATAGAAAGATATGATCTTTGGTTGGAAATGTTGCATAATGCAAGTTTGAAACTCTTGTAACCCTTGCATTAACATGCATATAATGTTATATGCATGTTACTAGCCCTTATCTCATGCTATCTATGGCCATGTTCCACCTATTTGCCAAGTTTGATGTTATGCATGCATATGAACCTTATGCAAGTTGAAACCACGTTATGCATGCATATGAACACTATGCAAGTTAAAATGATGTTATGCATGCTTATGAATATTTTGCAAGTTGATAACATGATATGCAAGTTTATGATCACATCTTTGTCTCATGCCACCATGTTTAACTTGTGGCTCCAACCCCTCTATGTCATGATTATGCCAAGTTCCCTCTTTCTATCCTTTATGCGCTATTGCGAGATGTAAGCGATGGGATTGCGTTTGGGATTGGGTAAACTTAAAAGATATAAAAACATAAGCTTGGGAATTTACCTATTAAGTTAGGTCTACCCATTGAGAATTTACCTATTAAGTTAGGTCTACCCAATTGCTTGAAAACTTGTAATGTGATGGACATGACACTTAGAAAACATGAGAATGGCCAACTCGAGGTTGGGTTGAGCTTGTAGCATAAACCTACCCGGAACCGACCGGCTTAACTAGTGGCTACAAGCAATAGGACCCAATGTGAGTAGTGGGTCATGTTGCACGTGAGACCCGAGGTTAGACTAAGTTGTGGTGTAAACCTACCCGGACCCGCCCGGCCTAACTAGTAACCACAACAAGGTCTAATGTGAGAGGTTGGGTGCATTAAATTAATCCATGCCACATGGTAGGGTTAAGTCATGGACCGCTTGAATACTTAACCAATTAAACACGATGGGTTGGTAGGGTTAAGTCATGAACCTTGGGTACACTTAACCAACTTGGTACTTAGATGAGTTAGGTTAACCACGTTTAACCCATTAAGGAAACCCTAGTTACGTGGTCCTTTGCACCAGTAACCCTCTTGATGTATCATGATACCCTAGGGACTAGGCTAGGGTGGGGCACGATTACTTGGATGACATGTAAGCGACCAAAACGACGGCTGTGTAGGTGCGCCGGTGTAGGTTCAGGCGGGCCATGGTCGTGCACATGGTCCGGAGTTGAAAAAGCAGGCACGGGCACCAGTAGGTTTAAACTGTGCGTGCTTGGTTTGTGTCAGGGGTTGACATCCTAGGACTTGATACACCCTAGGGTGGACCTAGCACAGTTTAGCTACACTTCGTAGTTGGGCCGTATGACACCGACACTTGACGAGTTAGGCTGTAGGGAGCCGATCGACTAGACCGTGCTAGTTGGACCTTGATTTAGGTCATTCATGATGGTGGGCCAAACTTGGGCCTGGGGATCACCTCTTGTTTACACTTGACACGACTTGTGATACTAGTACACTTGGTGCAAACCTCAATCTAGTTTATGCGGTACCACATTTGATCTATCTTGTTGACTTCTTACCATGCCAGTTATCATCCTATGACCCATCCTTGTTTATATATACTGTTAACTTTATTAGTTGTTGTACAATTGTAGATAGGACTTACCAGTCTTTTGACTGACCCATTTTCTTTCGCCTCTTTTCTTTCGTTTCCCCCCCCCCCCAGGTTTACAGGGCGGGAATACCAGCACTTAGCTTGGATCTTAGCTGCTTTTCTTGGATAGCTCATGTATGCTTCGGACTTGAGCTTGCTATGGTTTTCTACTTGGGGATAGCTACTTCATGTTTTCCTTTTCAGTTACAAGTTTTATGTTTCTAGACTTTGTTTATGGAAAATAATTAAGTACTGTGTTGTAACTTAACCTATGGTTTTGATATGCTAGCTTTTATCCGCTGCTATACTTACTCTGTTTTACTTATATGTTCTGTCTTGTGATATCTGCATGCATGATTACCTTATTTAAACGCCCCTCCAAAGTCAGTGTCCTTGCAAGAGTGGCACTGGCGGAGGTGGGGTGTTACATTTGGTATCAGAGCATAAGGTTTACGAGATTGGAGCAAAAAGGGTTTTAAAGTTACTTTTAAAAGCTATTTTCAAAACCAATTAAGTATTTTTCCAAAAAAAAAAAGTCTAGTTTAATTTGAAATGCTATCCCCCAAGAGCCATAAGCACTATCCTTCGTTTCCTCGTTCTAAATCTATCTTTTCCTTTTTCAGCATGGCCGATCTAAATCTTCCTGAGGGAGTCACCATTCCCGGATGGTTCCGGAGGTACTTGGAAGCTAGGGCCAATAATGCAGGTCCAGCAACCACTCCCACTATCACTGAGGTTCCACCTCCTCCTCAGCAACCACAAGCCGATTTTGCCAAGGTCTGCAAGGACTTCAAGGCCATGGGTGGCAAAAAAATTAGTGGGACAGAGACTTTCGTGGAAGCAAGAAATTGGTTGAAGGAGACCGAAGATCTTTTTGCCATCTTTGATATAGAGGACCATAGAAAGGTTCTGTTGGCGGTTTGGCTACTAAAGGAGGAAGCTTCTTATTGGTGGGAGGTCACCAATGCTACAAGGCCCGTAGAAACCTGGGCCGACTTTAGGGCAAGGTTTGGGCTTAAGTTTCTATCATCTGCAGAGGCAAATTTGCAACTAGAGAAGTTCATAGTTTTGAAGCAAGGAGACATGACAGTGAGAGAGTATGTGAATAAGTTCAACCAGCTTGCCCGATTCGGTTTGGACATGGTCAATACTCCCGAGAAGAAGGCTCTACGTTTTGCACGAGGGTTAAATGAGCCATTACAAGGTCTAGCTATGTCACACATACACATGGGGGCCACTTTCGAGAGCCTGGTAGACATGGCATTGCTGCAGGGAGAGGATAAGAATGGGAAGAAGGAAGTCAAGCCCAATGAAACTCAGCCTAAGAAGACAGACTCCAAGTGGGGAGGGAATCAGAGTAATCAGAACAACAAGAACAACAAGGGCAACAAGAACAAGGCAAAGGACACAAGAAAGTGCCACTTCTGTGGGATTGTTGGGCATGTAGCCAAGGACTGTAGGAAGAAGAAAATGAAATTGGGTGGATGCTTTCATTGTGGAGAGACGGGACATTTTAGCAAGGATTTCCCTAAGAAGCAGGGGCATGGACAAACTCAGCGCGCAGGTTCATCTGGAGGGCAAGTGCATGCTCTCAACACCGCTCCAGTTCAGGACCGAGGTACTATTTCTATGGAAAGTCTTGTTTATATTTATGGTTTTCCTGTTCGCACTTTGTTTGATTATGGCGCATCACATACCTTTATTTCCTCTGATATTGTTGGAAGTTTGCACCTAAGTACTAGTCTTGTTGAGGATCCCGTTAGTGTTTCAAATCCGATTGGGGGTTCGGCCCATTTGTCTATGATCTGTATGGATTTGAGGATTTCTATCTTGACCGTAGAATTCTCGTGTGATGCTTATGTTCTCGGGTTCACGGGATACGGGTTGATCTTGGGCATGGATTGGTTGTCCCGCTATGGAGCCATTCTCGATTGTGAGCATAGGGTGGTGAGACTCATGACTCGCCTTGGCAATACCCTAGAGATTTCTTGCAACCCGCTAGATCCCGTCATGCTATGTTATCTTGAATCTCTTGACTCGTCTATCGATGATCTGCAATCTGTAAGGGTGGTTCGAGAATACCCTGATGTTTTTGAAGAAGTTAAGGGGTTACCCCCTAAGCGAGAGATAGATTTCCGCATTTATCTGGTTGATAATGCTAAGCCAGTCCCCTTACCAGTTAGGCACATGGCCCCGCGGGAAAGGAGAGAGCTCAGTAAGCAAATCAAGGAGCTTCTTGAGAAGAATTTTATTAGGCGAAGCATTTCCGAATGGGGTGCTCCTGTGGTGTTCGCTACTAAGGCGGACGGCTCGCTTCGTCTATATGTTGATTATCGAGAGCTGAACAAGCTGACCAAGAAGAATAGGCATCCATTACCGATGATAGATGACCTCTTCGACCAGCTTGTTGGTGCTTCTGTTTTCTCTCAGCTTGATTTAGCCACCGGATTTCATCAGCTTAGAGTGGCCGAAGACAGCATTGATAAGACTGCATTTAGGACTTCGGACGGATTCTTTGAATGGCTTGTCATGCCATTCGGCTTGACTAATGCACCCGCCTACTTCGCAGATTTGATGAGTAGGGTGTTCAGGGAGTTCCTTAACAAGTTTGTTGTTGTCTTCGTGGATGATATTCTGATCTTTTCAAAGACGAGGAAGAACATGCTGGACACCTCAAGGAGGTGATGGATACGCTTAGAGCCCATCAGTTGAAAGCCAAGTTCTCCAAATGCCACTTTTGGAGAAAAGAAGTCCGATTTCTTGGGCATATAGTTTCTAAGCAGGGTATAGCTGTGGATCCCGCGAAAGTGGTTGCAGTTCAAGACTGGAAGACTCCTAAGAATGCAACCGAAGTGCGTAGCTTTCTCGGTCTGGCAGGCTACTATAGGAAGTTCATTAGAGACTTCGCTAAGATTTCGGCCCCTCTCACTAGATTGACGAAGAAGAACTTAGTCTTTGCATGGGACTTAGAGTGTGAGCTTGCTTTTCAAAGGCTCAAGAGGGCCCTTACCACAGCTCCAGTTTTGGCATTACCCGATGGCGGTAAGATGTTTACCGTGTATACCGATGCATGCGGCACAGGGTTAGGCGCTGTTCTAATGCAGGTAGGAAGGGTGATATGTTATGGGGGTAGGCAACTTAAAGTTCATGAGAAGAACTATCCCACTCATGACTTGGAGTTAGCGGCGATTGTCTTTGCACTCAAGTCCTGGCGCCACTATCTTTTAGGCGAAAGGTTTGAGTTGTACACTGATCACAAATCACTCAAGTATCTCTTCTCGCAGAAAGATCTGAATCTTAGGCAGCAAAGGTGGATGGAATTCTTGGCATCTTATGACTTCGAGATAGCTTATACCCCTGGCAAGGGTAATGTTGTGGCTGATGCACTAAGCAGAAAAAGGTTGGCTTTGAGTCCCTTGTTTGTTGAGATGAAGAGCCTAGAGTTCCTGGCAACCTTTGATTTCACGACAGCAGTTGAGTCGATGACAGGATCGTTAGCATCTCTCGAGCTTAGACCCACACTTCTTGATCAAGTAGGGACTTCGCAGAAGGAAGACCCACAGATGGTGGAGATCATGGATAGGTTGATTCGTGGTGAGACATCTAGTCACCTTGCTAGATATACTATTGATGACAAGGGTTGGCTAAGGCGTGATGGAAGACTCTGCGTTCCACAAGTGGGAGACTTGGTGCATAAAGTTCTCGAAGAAGCACATCACTCAAAGATGACTATACATCCTGGTGGAGATAAGATGTATAGGGATTTGAAGCGCATTTTCTTTTGGCCTGGAATGAAGAAGGATGGGGCAGACTATGTTTCAAAGTGCATGGTGTGCCAACAAGTGAAAGCTGAGTCGAAGAAACCAGGTGGGCTATTACATCCATTGGAGGTCCCGCAATGGAAGTGGGAGAGCATCTCTATGGACTTTGTGGATGGATTGCCTAGATCAAGAAAAGGGAATTCGAGCAAATGGGTCATCGTTGATCGACTTACGAAGAGTGCTCACTTTATCCCAGTAAAGAGCAAAAGGACTGCATCATGGCTGGCATCTGTTTACCTTCGAGAAATAGTGAGATTGCATGGGGTTCCTTCTAGCATAGTCAGTGATCGTGACCCAATCTTCACTAGCCAATTCTGGAATAGTTTGCAGGAAGCAATGGGTACGCAATTGAATCTGAGTACAGCCTATCACCCCCAGACGGATGGCCAAACCGAAAGGGTGAATAGAGTGCTAGAAGACCTTCTGAGGCTTTGTGTTCTTGATTTTGGTGGTACCTGGGAAGACCACCTTCCTCTTGTGGAGTTTGCTTACAACAATAGCTATCAAGCTAGCATAGGGATGACACCATTTGAAGCTTTATATGGGAGGCCGTGTAGGTCACCATCTTGTTGGTGGGAGACAACAGATAAGCTTGTACTTGGGCCCGATATGGTACGAGACACATCTGAGAAAGTTGAATTTGTGAGAAGACGGATGAAAGCGGCCCAAGATAGACAGAAATCCTATGCTGATAAGCGAAGGACAGATTTGGAGTTCGAAGTTGGAGACATGGTTTTCGTGAAGGTTTCTCCTTTGCGTAATGTGGTTCGCTTCGGACCAATTGGGAAGCTGGCACCCAGATTCGTAGGACCCTTCCCTATCATAGAGAGAATTGGGAAGATGGATTATAAAGTGCAATTGCCCGAGAAGCTGTCCGGAGTGCATAATGTCTTTCATGTCTCGCATCTCCGAAAGTGCCTACATGAGTCCGCTGAGGTGGTTGAACCTAGCATTCTTGAAGACGTGGAAGTAGAGAAAGAGGCAACCTTGAGGAGAGCTCCGATTCGTATCTTGGGAACGGAGATCAGAAAGCTAAGGAATCGAGAGGTCAAATTGGTGAAGGTTCAGTGGAGTGAAGCCGAAGAGGATGCAACTTGGGAGACAGAGGAGAAGATGCTTGGGCTTTATCCATTCCTTTTTGAGAGTACATTCTCGATCTCTTTTCCTCTTTAGCATTTCTTTCTTTTGCTATCCATGTTTATCCTGTTTATCTTGTAACTTCGTCATGAGAACCTTAGGTAGGAACCCCTTGGATGAAACATGTATTTGAAACATGTTATGCTTGATGGTTGCAAGTGGTTGCAAGTGTTTGCAAGTGGATACTCGTGGATGCATGATACACATTAGGCACTAAGATCGGCTCACACACCTTCATATTGCATATGCATGAGTGCTTATACTTATTCATGGCTGAAACTTGTTGTGCTATCTCATGGATGTTGCATATGGATGAGTGTTATGTGCACTCATGTAGAAATTATAAAATTAGGCTAGGAATTTGCATACATATGGACGCATTTCACTAGCATACTTCGCATTAAGGAGGTGTACTGAATCAGTAACCGCCTGATTTTCGCATTAGATAAGTACATATACACACACCTTTGCATATGATCATACAGCATTTAGAAATTGTTAAGGACAATGGTTACTCGTGGATGATGTGGTGAGTAGATGGATGATGGATGGTAGGACACGTTCTTCCTAACTTAGAGATTTCGGGGACGAAATCCTTTAAGGAGGGGAGAATGTAATAACCCGTATTTTAATAACAAGATATAACACAAAACAAGGCAGAATTAAATAATAAAATCTGAATCAAGGGAAACGGGCTATGCCATTGCGTTCGTCTCGGAAAAATATGCGAAATAGAGTCCGAGTTTTCGAAAATCGGAGTCCGTATGACCCGATTAAGGCCCAACAAAGTTTTCAGAAAATTTCTAAATAAAAACAGATTTTCAAATTCAAATCTAAGCTTGGAAATTGGGCCAGTTGGGCCAAGGCGGGAAAATTCCCGCCACAGTACCCAAGTCGACAGCCCTGTCGACTTGGGAGTCGACTGGGTCTGACAAGGTCGACAGCCCTGTCGACTTGGCTGTCGACTTGGCTCAGACGCCCAGTTCTGCCTGGTGCACCATCTTGAGAATGTGTTGAGCTAGAGGGCCAGATTCGATTTGGAGGGCTGAGATGAGAACTAGGGTTTAATCCTATGGTCTAAATCACTAGCCTAATCTATAAATAAGACCCTAACCTACCCTAAATCCTCATTAATCTATCCTACAACTAAACTATGGCAAAATCAATCCTCTCATGGCCTCCACTCTCTTCATAAATTCCTAAATCAATTTTCAAGAGATTCCCATGCATACAAGTGTATTTAGGCTTGTATGATCCTCTTTATCTTGCATTAAAGTCTTGTTTCTCTATTGGCATCATAAAGGAGGAGTCTTGATCTAATTTGCTTGCATTTTGGGGTTTTAATTAGTTGCATAAGGGGTTTCTTACATTTGCTATACTCATTTGAGTCTTCATAGCATTGTAAGCCTATTTCTACTCTTGTATTTTAACTATGAAGTTAATATGTTATGTTTCAAGTTTGAGTTTGGGGTTAATCATGATATGTGCTTTGATCTTATGATTTTATGCATAAGATTACTCTATGCATGTTAGTAAAGTCATTACCTTGGCTTTATGCATAGAAAGATATGATCTTTGGTTGGAAATGTTGCATAATGCAACTTTGAAACTCTTGTAACCCTTGCATTAACATGCATATAATGTTATATGCATGTTACTAGCCCTTATCTCAAGCTATCTATGGCCATGTTCCACCTATTTGCCAAGTTTGATGTTATGCATGCATATGAACCTTATGCAAGTTGAAACCATGTTATGCATGCATATGAACACTATGCAAGTTAAAATGATGTTATGCATGCTTATGAATATTTTGTAAGTTGATAACATGATATGCAAGTTTATGATCACATCTTTGTCTCATGCCACCATGTTTAACTTGTGGCTCCAACCCCTCTATGTCATGATTATGCCAAGTTCCCTCTTTCTATCCTTTATGCGCTATTGCGAGATGTAAGCGATGGGATTGCGTTTGGGATTGGGTAAACTTAAAAGATATAAAAACATAAGCTTGGGAATTTACCTATTAAGTTAGGTCTACCCATTGAGAATTTACCTATTAAGTTAGGTCTACCCAATTGCTTGAAAACTTGTAATGTGATGGACATGACACTTAGAAAACATGAGAATGGCCAACTCGAGGTTGGGTTGAGCTTGTAGCATAAACCTACCCGGAACCGACCGGCTTAACTAGTGGCTACAAGCAATAGGACCCAATGTGAGTAGTGGGTCATGTTGCACGTGAGACCCGAGGTTAGACTAAGTTGTGGTGTAAACCTACCCGGACCCGCCCGGCCTAACTAGTAACCACAACAAGGTCTAATGTGAGAGGTTGGGTGCATTAAATTAATTCATGCCACATGGTAGGGTTAAGTCATGGACCGCTTGAATACTTAACCAACTAAACACGATGGGTTGGTAGGGTTAAGTCATGAACCTTGGGTACACTTAACCAACTTGGTACTTAGATGAGTTAGGTTAACCACGTTTAACCCATTAAGGAAACCCTAGTTACGTGGTCCTTTGCACCAGTAACCCTCTTGATGTATCATGATACCCTAGGGACTAGGCTAGGGTGGGGCACGATTACTTGGATGACATGTAAGCGACCAAAACGACGGCTGTGTAGGTGCGCCGGTGTAGGTTCAGGCGGGCCATGGTCGTGCACATGGTCCGGAGTTGAAAAAGCAGGCACGGGTACCAGTAGGTTTAAACTGTGCGTGCTTGGTTTGTGTCAGGGGTTGACACCCTAGGACTTGATACACCCTAGGGTGGACCTAGCACAGTTTAGCTACACTTCGTAGTTGGGCCGTATGACACCGACACTTGACGAGTTAGGCTGTAGGGAGCCGATCGACTAGACCGTGCTAGTTGGACCTTGATTTAGGTCATTCATGATGGTGGGCCAAACTTGGGCCTGGGGATCACCTCTTGTTTACACTTGACACGACTTGTGATACTAGTACACTTGGTGCAAACCTCAATCTTGTTTATGCGGTACCACATTTGATCTATCTTGTTGACTTCTTACCATGCCAGTTATCATCCTATGACCCATCCTTGTTTATATATACTGTTAACTTTATTAGTTGTTGTACAATTGTAGATAGGACTTACCAGTCTTTTGACTGACCCATTTTCTTTCGCCTCTTTTCTTTCGTTCCCCCCCCCCCCCCCCCAGGTTTACAGGGCGGGAATACCAGCACTTAGCTTGGATCTTAGCTGCTTTTCTTGGATAGCTCATGTATGCTTCGGACTTGAGCTTGCTATGGTTTTCTACTTGGGGATAGCTACTTCATGTTTTCCTTTTCAGTTACAAGTTTTATGTTTCTAGACTTTGTTTATGGAAAATAATTAAGTACTGTGTTGTAACTTAACCTATGGTTTTGATATGCTAGCTTTTATCTGCTGCTATACTTACTCTGTTTTACTTATATGTTCTGTCTTGTGATATCTGCATGCATGATTACCTTATTTAAACGCCCCTCCAAAGTCAGTGTCCTTGCAAGAGTGGCACTGGCGGAGGTGGGGTGTTACACCTATGGTAGTAATTCGTCACTTACAACTCGAAAATGAATACTGATGATGCAGCTGTCATCATCAGAATCTATTTTCCAGCGATCGAAGTGAGTTCAATACTATAAAACCATTTCTAAACATTCCCACTTTGAAATTCATTCCAAAATATAATTCACACGCCTTGTAAAACAATTTAAAATCTCCCAGGATCTTAATTTTCCTTATTTTTGATCCAAATTCATTTACAAACACTTATCCAATTCTCCCGAGTTTTAATTCAATTCCTGGTTTAAATTTTAGACTTAACTCATCTGATTTCACGTATTTCACTTATGTGAATTCTACTTGGTTATTTACATAACCATTTCACATTTTTATAATCTTATTCGATTATAATAACAACCAATATATCCAATATATTATAATTTTGATATATATATCTTCTCTATATCAAGATATATCTCGGGTAAACTTATTTTAATTTACCTTTTTTTTTAAAACATATGATGTTGACCCATCGTATCCGAGTGTTTATAAACTCCTATCGATACAGTGGATCAAACTGATCGACCAGAACCCATAAACGACTCAACCAATAAATCTCCACAATATAAAAATTATTTTTTTATATCAATAACAAATACGAGCTCATATATATACACTCAAACTCAATCTAGGGTATTACTAACCCCATCTCTACCGAGTCACGCCACAGAGCCAAGGTAATTCACTTAACCTCATGCTCTGATACCAACTTTAATGACCCGGGATTTTGACGACTTTGGTTATCGACATAAACACAATGACGACTAACCAAACATCGAAAAATACCGATCATTAATGAAAGAAATTAGAGGATGAGGAAAGATAAGATAGAAACTTAGAATAGAATAAGAAGAAGAACACAATATCAGAGTAACACGAATCTCACAGCGGAACGAATAAATATATTTCATAACATAACTTTGAAATACAAATCTGTACTCGAATATACATATCATTTATCAAAGTACAACACTTACAACACAGCGGAAATAACTATAGCTATATAATCCTGAAGCCTCCTGCTTCAAGCTCCTCCAGTATATCTGTAAATCCCGACTACTTGACTGCCCGTACAAAATTAGGCATCCAAGAGTTTAGGGAAACAAACAAATAAACTCCGGGTCAGTCATGGGACTGGTATGAGTAAAATAGTTTAAAACAGTTCAAGAAGGTAATCGATATCTCATAAGACCATGTCGTATAACGGAACGGGTTTTTCCCTTATGAGAATCCAAATTAGCTTTATATCAAAAACCTTTTGATATTATAATAATGTCTATCAACCACAATATAATAATCATCTAGCAGAAACGCTTTCATCTCACGTTCTACATATATAGTATACAATCAAAATCGCAAGCACGTATTGGGTAATGGATTTCCAACTATGACAAGATATGGAACCACCTTTCGCTAGTGTACCTCTAGAAAGGAATACACTGGGTTCAACAAGAACATCTTGCAACCCGGCCACATATGACCGACCACTCATTTCGCTTGAGTGTAACGAATGTATATCACCAACGGTTGGGATCAGCAACCGTTTCCCGAATGGGACAGCATCAACAATAGATTTTTAGAAATAAATGAAACTCTAGATCAGGTGATTATACACCCTACTTCGATGCGACCAACTTAGCCATGCTGCCTGCCTGATTTCTGTCATTTACCGGTTGATAAGGCTTGAAGCTACGCTTTATCATCACACCAGATTCACTTCGAATGTCACATCGTCAAATTCATCAAATCACCAATTGACATCCTCAACCATACATTATGTGTTAGCTAAAAGAAGTTTCCTTCTCTGCTTCCACTCTTGGTACGGTTGGAGAAATCAATATACGTGATCATCTGGAAATACTCTGTCAGACATCCATCCATACAAGTCATCCAGGAACAAGATGAACCGAAGGCACTATTCAATACATCCATCTTAGACACTGTTATCTAAGACTTATACAATAGCCCTTGCACTTTACTCCGTCTTCAATTATCTTTGGCATATATGATTCGCAACACTTATGCCAATACAGAGTGGTTCTTTGGATAATAATCCAACCGGTCTCTCTATATTAAAAACGTTAAAATGGTCAAAAAATTCGATAGTCTGTGATTTAACTATCGAAGAAAAACACGTGTGCAAACAACGATATTATTTCCAGATGGAAATTCTATCAATCAAACATCATTTAACATTTATCTCCTTAGTTCATTTTTCATCTCCTGTTTCCCTATATTCAACATTTGCTATTTTCTAAATTTAGAAAATATATCTTATTAACACTGGAAAACATTTCCATTTCTTGTTTTCTATGTTAGAAAACATTTCTGGTTCTTGTTTGGAAACATTTCCAAAACTCCTACGTTTGGATTTAGCAGATATTTAGATAAAACATCGCTATGCCAACTCAACCATTTCCTTTAATTACTAAATTCACTTTACCATCCTTTTCTGCCGAACCTTAACCATTCCTTAGTTAAAACGAAGCCAATCAAGTTGGGGTAGAATTACCTCTCAGACCTTAACTGAACAGCATTTCTAACCTTGAAATAGGCAAAGTTCACTTTAAATTTCTTTAACTAAATTCCTTACTTAACCTTTCTTTCGAATAACTATATTCGATTAACTTTTTTCACTTAACTCTTATCAATTAACTCTATTGGACTGACCCTATTGGATTAACTCTATTTTCTCAACTCTATTTGATTTACTTTATTCACTTAACTCCTGTCGAATAAACAAGATTCGATAACTCCTCTAACTCTATTCGAATAAACTATTCGATAACTACTCTAACTCTATTCGAATAAACTATTTGATAACTACTCTAACTCTATTCGAATAAACTATTCGATAACTACTCTAACTCTATTCGAATAAACTATTCGATAACTACTTTCAAATAACTAGATTCGATAACTCCTCTCGAATAACTAGATTCGATAACTCCTCTCGAATAACTAGATTCGATAACTCCTTTCGAATAACTAGATTCGATTACTCCTCTCGAATAACTAGATTCGATAACTCCTTTCGAATAACTAGATTCGATAACTCCTCTAACTCTATTCGAATAAACTATTCGATAACTACTCTAACTCTATTCGAATAAACTATTCGATAACTACTTTCAAATAACTAGATTCGATAACTCCTCTCGAATAACTAGATTCTATAACTCCTCTCGAATAACTAGATTCGATAACTCCTTTCGAATAACTAGATTCGATTACTCCTCTCTAATAACTAGATTCGACAACTCCTTTCGAATAACGAGATTCGATTTACTCACCTCGAATAACCAAATTCGATAACTCCTTTCGAATAACCAGATTCGATTACTCCTCTCGAATAACTAGATTCGATAACTCCTTTCGAATAACTAGATTCGATTTACTCACCTCGAATAACCAATATTCGATAATTCCTCTCTCGAAAACACTATATTCGATAACTCTACTTCGAATAAGTGATATTCGATAACTCTACTCGATTAACTCCTATTTGATTAACTCTAATTAGTTAACTCTAACTCTAACTGGTCAACCCTTACTGATTAACTCTAATCGATCATTTCTAACTCTAATCGATTTCTCTTATTCGAATAACTCCTATTTGATAACGTTTATTCATTTATAAAGATTTACTTTTGGTAACGGTTCTTCACTTTATAAATGTTCTCTTTAACAACGTTGCTCCTTTGATTCCATTCTATTTATTTGTCAAATAAATACTCCTTTGATTTAACCCTATTTGTTTATCAAATAAATATCTCCTTAATTTATTCCTTAAATAAATAAATCCTTTATACCAATATTTATTCCCTAAATAAATAATTCCTTTTTAACCTATTTGTAAATGGTTTACAAATATTTCTCTTTCTATTTGTTTGACAAATATTTTCCCTTTATATTTGTTTGACAAATATTTCCCTCTATATCTATTTAACAAATTCTTTCCCTTATATTCGATTTACCAATATGATTCCCTTATATTTGATTTACAAATATAATTCTTTTATTCAAAAACCATTTTTTTATAATATTAAATCCATTGATTTTATATAAATAATTCATTTTCAAAATACATTTTGAAAATCCCCTTTCCTACATCCAGTATTTCTTATGGTATTTAACATACCATATAACAACGATAAATATCGTCCAAACACACATAATCAACAACAGATTTTATATCACATCATATATCACAATATATGAATCGCAGTAAAATAAATGTTGAGGAATCCAGTTGGATTCCTCCAACCTGTTTCCCTACATTACAAATGTTACACAATATAGATAACATCACTTTCAGTTCCATATGTTATATTCTGTTAAACAGAATCAAATGTAGAAATTCAACAAACTGACTAGCAGTTCAATTAAACAATCAAAACACAATCAATCAGCCAATATTTAACAGTTCTAAAAATACAATATGAAATTATAAACTGTTCAGAGTTGGTGAGATTTACTCACATTACGCGTTATCCGTTATATATAACGATTTGCGTTAGTCGATTCTGATCAGACAAATTATTTCGCCATAAATTGTAATGAGCTCCGATGGACTTCCAGTTAGTTCCATGATGTTGTCCTCGTCCATACGATCCTAACGCAACTGACGGTTCATGATTCTGATTTCATATGGCCGAGATATAGCGGTTACAAGTTATGGTACAATTAAATAAATATAAACTTGGATTTTAAATCTAAATGGGCCAACCTTAATTCTTTTTCTCCGGCCCACTATACCCAAACAAAGCCCACGACTAAAGCTTCTTCCCCAAATGGTCAAAACCACACTCCTCCTATACATTACAACCAACGTCCATCTCCATTCTCCCGTTCAAACACTCCATGAATCTCAAAACCAAATATACCATCAAACGCCGCTTCCTCTTCTCGATCTACTCATAGTGATAATACCCAACTCGACATCTCTCAAAAGAAATGCATTCGATCTTCCCTGTACTGCCATGGCCGACATTTTAGGCCTCTCTTCATCCTTAACCGATCAACAAAACCGCAAACAGATTGTACCACACAACTTCTCTCGAAAATCTGTTTCCACGCATACCCACAACGTTCAACTCGGAGCTGCCATCTATGGTGCGACTTCTGGCCATCTTGCACCGTACAGTTCAAGTTGCGACATTAATGTATGTCGAATTCCACCAAAAACTACATACAAGTGCGAAATTACTTCACGAATTCGATTATCATACTGATTTCGCAATTCGATCACTAAAATCTCTGAAACCCACAACCCTAACTCGCAGAACCAAAAATCAAAGGAAGAAAACTGACGTCGAGTTCAACTAGAACCATACCCAGTTGAGGAGAGATGCTTGGTAAATCCAAATATATACATTTCCTAATTTATAGGAATTTCTAGGATTTTATTTTGATTTTCCCTTTAGATTTCTTTCTCATGGTTTGGTGTTGATGAAATAAACTGGCGGCCTGTTTTGAGTTTGACCAGAGAAGAGAGATTGTTAGGTTTAGAAGGGATAGTGTAGTATTTATAAGTTGAGGAAATTATTTTTATATTGATTTTTATTCAATCGTAACTTCTATTTGAAATTAAAAATCACGTATGATCACATATGGTACCCAAAAATCACCCAACTGGACATACTGCTAGAGTTCGACATTACGGTCACAACGAAACTGGTTTCGTCGAATTACGACTCTGTTTGCTCACACAGCGTATTTTTAACCGTCGAAATACTGGCTTTTTTCACTCTAAAAATCCGTACGGCCACACAGTGACTCTAAAAATCACGAAACTAGAAATCTAACAACTATTTGACATTGCGGATCCAACATAATTAGTTTCGTCGAATTCCGACTTTATTTGCAAAAGTGTCTATTTTTAAAGCTTTAAATAACCCATTTAAATATAAATATATTTAAATATAAATAAATTAAATATAAATAAATTCATATTATCGTATATATTCACAGCAGAATATCATACAGTTCCACTGGGATTTATAACTCGATATCCCAAATTTGGGTCAACCCGATATTCGATTTATTTTGAAATTCCTTTTTAAAATATAAATAATTCCTTTATAAATTATAAAGGAATTCCACAGCGACTTTTCTAAAATTTGATTTGGACTTAAATCAAAATCTACACGACAAAATCCCGATTTTTCTCTTCCACTAGAAAGATATACTCCACCAGCTCCACACGTTTCTTGTTTCACTGAAATCCGGCTTAAAACGAATCTTGTACATTCAGTTGAAGTTCGAATCACCAATTTACGAACTGCAGCGCCATTTCGAGCTCGATTATAATTATATTATAATTTATACGTTCAACGATCGTTATTTAAATATATTCGTTATTCAAATTCAATTCCAAACAGAATTAAATATCACAGATGATCCGGTTCACGCCAATCGTCATTTCAGCCAATCTTGATTATTTCAGAATTAAATATATTATTTTAATTAAATATTCATCATTATTAAATTCCACGACCATTTAATTCACTATTTCACTATTTATATAATTAAATAAATTAATTATAATACCTCTGCCAATGCAGGTCATTACAAACTCAGTCTAACCTCGGGTCTTTATTGGGATCAATGCCTTAACCTTTCACATTAGATAGGTATTGTTGTGATTACTGGACAGCCGGGCGGGTCCGGGCAGGTTTACATCACAACTCAATCCAACCTCGGGTTAAGCATATCCGTATTGTCTAAATTTACATTTTAATTATGTAAATTATTCAAATTCAAGTTACTGCCAAATTTGTCTCCAATCAATCTCATTAGTTTAGGTATATAATTAATACCATTTTATGCCATAAATGACTTATGTGATTTTTTACCAATTTATGTCAAGTTTCCTATAATTACCAATTTTACCCAACGTTACCCCATCTAAATATTAGGCTAACAAACTTAGCTTAATTTTCCGTCCGCATGATTTTGACATATAATATTAGGCTAAAAACTTAGACTAATTTAGCGTACATAAAAATTGGCATAAAAATAATTCATTAACATAAACATGTCATAGGTGTAAACTTGCAAAATAATCGACATGAATATCATAACATTGCATAACATGCCACAAACTTGCATATAAATATTGGACCTAGTTAAATAGGTGTCACATGAATCATATAGTTTTAGCTTAACATAAAGGTATAACATAGTATAACCTAATAGGTGTCATATGAATTGTAACACCCCGCCTCCGCTAGGGTCACTCGCAAAGGAATGCACTAGCTTTAGAGGGGCATTATTGGTAAACATGCACAGAAATATCACAAGATAGAACATATATAATTAGCGGAAGTAAAATCAAACTTTCATAACATGAATAAATAAGGTCTAAAGCCTTTTACATCAGAGTACATCAAAACCTGTCTTGCAATAGTAAAGAAGCATAAAGACTTTTCAATAAATTATTCCCCAAGTAAAACAGTAAAGTAGCCATAGCCAAGAGAAGTCCAAGCCATCCATGATGACCTTCAAGCGAAAGAAGTCTGAACTAAACAGCATTGTTTCCTCCCTGAAACCTTGGGGGGGGGGGGGAACGGAAGAAAAGAGGCGAAACAAAACGGGTCAGTCAAAAAAGACTGAGTAAGTCCTATCTACTTCCAGTATAAAAACAGGTAAAGGTAACATGACATGCATAAACTGAAAGTAAACATAAGGATAACTACAAGATAGATAAACCAGGATAGCCGGTTGAACTACTGTGGAAAAGTAAACTAAGGTATCATGATAAGCTACGGTGTTATGATAAGTTAAGGTATCATATCGTCAGATTTCTAACGAGTACATTATCCCAAGGTATCTACACCGTCTAACATCCCACGGTATCTATTATGTATATTCTTCCTAGTTCTAACATGTATATTTGCTCTGCACCCTCCGTACTAGTATCCCAGCCTTGTTATGTGTTAACCATGAATGTCCCTTACTCAAAGTCGTGTAATGGTCCATGTCAACCTAATATATCGCATATATAGGTTACTCAAATCATATGTTTCTTTCCATGTATATAAGTTCAGTCCTTTTCCGTACCTCGTACGGGCTTCCTCATGTCATATTATCCTTGAAACCGTTTGGACTGTCACCCTTGTTCTAGCTAGGCTCTTCCATATGAATCATCGTTTGAACTACTAGGACTTACGCCACCTAGCACCACTAGGGATTATGCTTACCTATTGCACGCTTTCGTATTTCGGTTTGGGTTAAACCACCTAGGCCACTAGGGATTACGCTAACCCTCAACCGTGCCCTTTTTCCCACGCATTCATCGTGAATCGTCTTTCTATTACTGTATGCACATGTATCACATCGTGCCACCCGAGTCCTGTCACAGGGCAAACCAAGAAATACAGGACTCGGTCGGGAGCTTTAGATTTATCTGCCGATGCAGATACTAAGGTCTGCTTTTCTACACGTGGCTATGGTCCCACGAGACCCCTCCCTCAACTAGTGAAAGGCAACACAAGAGAAAATCTTGCATGAGAACTACACTCCGGCAAGCCCACATCCTACGGCCTACCTCACCCATAATTAGATAGCAATTATGGTCTGTTGGGTGTTCCCTGCCTTTCCGTACGTACACGCTTGACTCAAGATGGTAGATGATCGACGAACTTGCTATCTCGGGCACCTTATGTATTCGTCGACTCACTGCTATCCACCCCAGTCTTTAGGTCGCTCGCATAGCAACCAAGGCATATTCTTGGTTCTTCTACCGCAGACCTCAACCTCTCGTGAGCCTAGTATAATGACCTGGCAGCTCACAGAGGGATCCCAAGAATATCCTCACGTTCCCCGAAGCCGCTGCTTCGTTACCCAGTTCGTTGGAGCCTTTATCTAAATCAGATAGCCTGCTCCTACACGCATACTTAAACGTTGACCTAACGTATCGGGTTACTAATCTATCAAAGAAATGGTCCAAATTTCCTTGACTAAGAATTATTACTTAGTTTCCCTTAACTAAGGTTTACCACTTAGCCTTATTTCCATAATCCTTGTTAACTATGGTTATTTACCTGATCCTCCGAATTAGGGTTTATCTAATGGGTTAAGTGTCACTTAAGTTCATAACTTAGCCCATCTACAAACCATGTCAAAATTGGCTAAGTATCCAAGTCCAAGACTTAACCCTACAAACCATGTGTCAAGTTGGCTAGGTATATTAAGCAATCCATAACTTAACCTCGTCTAATTATCATTTTAGATTGGTTAATTATATAAATTAACTTGACCTTGTCGTCAAATCGGTCAAGCGTATTCAAGTGATTCATGACTTAGCCTTATCATGTTTTCACGTTATATTGGTTAAGTATAGATTAACTTAACCTCATACAATTAACGAGTTAGATTGGTTAATTATAGGTCACTTAACCTCATCAAATCATCGTGTTAAATTAGTTAAGTGTTTAACTTAACCCCATTAAATTACCAAGTTGGATTAATTAAGTCTAGGCTAACTTAACCCCATCCGATTACCATGTTTAGATTAGTTAAGCCTAATCTTAACCCCATCCATTAACTGTATTATACGGTTAAGTGTCATTAAGAAAATTTACTTAACCTTATCACGTTATCGTGTTGGATTGATTAAGTGTTGGTTAACTTAATCCCGTCCACTAGTCGTATAAAAATGGTCAAGTGTCATTAGGCAAATCAAGTTACTTAACCTACCCAAGCTTATCATGTTTTGTTAAGTATCATTAGCCTAATCAAATTACTTAACCCATTTGTCCATATCATATTTGGTTAAGCCTCATTAATCAAATTAACTTAACCCTATTATGTGGCATTAATTTAATTAATGCACCCTCAACCTCTCACATTAGACCTTGTTGTGGTTACTAGTTAAGCCGGGCGGGTCCGGGTAGATTTACACCACAACCTAGTCTAACCTCGGGTCTTAAGCGCGACATGACCAACTTCTCACATTGGGTCCTATTGTTTGCAACTACTAGTTAGGCCGGTCGGTTCCGGGTAGTTTTACGTTGCAAACTCAACCCAACCTCGAGTTGACCATACTTATTTTATCTAAGTTCATCATGTTTCCAAAACATGTTACAAGTTTTCAAGCATTTGGGTAGACCTAACTTAATAGGTAAATTCCCAAAGGGTAGACCTAACTTAATAGGTAAATTCCCAAGCTCATGTTTTTATGCATACTTACATGTCATCTTCCATGTTATCTTTCAAGTCATATTTTCAAGTATAAACACATGTCACATTCAAGTTAAGATTTTGCGACATGTTCATGTTTATCTAACTACCCAAAATCGTGTTTTCCCAAAGCAAGCAAATCGAGTCAACATAGTAAGGATACTATGTCACATATTGGTCTCAAAACATGCATGATGCCAAAAAGGCTTGGCTTCCACATGCATAACATCATAAAAGGTTTGGCCATAAACATGCACAACTTAAAAGAGGGGATTGGCCACGAGCATGCACAATCTCATAAAGGATTTGGCCCCAAACTTGCATGTTAGCATAAGGGGTTTGGGTTCATAAACATGCATAAGCCCCAAAATCTTGTCTTAGTCCATGTTCCACACATAAAGTGGTTCCTAAAGGTTCATGCTAGCATTTCATGCATAAAGATCCAAACTTGCAAGTTAAACTAGGTTATGCATAGCATGAGAGGCATGATTAAGTCACTCACATGGCCTAAAATCATAAACATGAACATAAGAGGCAAGGTAAGGTTCATATAGGTTCGCATAATCATGTTTAGCCTCATTTTATCCCATGTCAACATTAAAAATACCGTTTTGATCCAAAAGTAGCTAGAACTTACATAGTTAGGCCTAGGGAAAGGAGCATGAATCATCTTGGCTAAGAAAGGTGCCTCCTTTGTAGAAGAATCGTCATGGAACTCGCATAGCAATGTTGATTGGGCCTTGATTTGGTGTAGCAAGCTTGCACCTTTTGATTTGAACCCGATTTGAATGCATAGGCTCTAGGGATTGGAGGTGGAGGCCATGATCAAGATTGATTTTGGCAGCACTTAGTTGCTAGGTTTGATTTTTAGGGATTTAGGTTAGGTTTAGGGTCTTTTTATAGAGATTAGGATAGTTTTAGGCCCTAGGATTAGATCTAGGATTAATCTAGGCCACAGAAATCGTCACAGGCCCATCAGACCAGACCAAGACTGCATCCAGGTGCACCAGGCCGCAAAACACGGAGTTGTGTTTTTGGACCCAGTCGACAGCCCTGTCGACTTGGGGTCCAGGGGTGTCGATAGCCCTGTCGACTCCCCTGTCGACATGGGCTTTGGCGGGAAAATTCCCGCCTACCCCAAAACTTGAACTTCCTAGGTGATTTTCAAACTTGAAAACCCTGAAAACTTTGACGGATCATAACTTGGTCATACGGACTCCGATTCTCGAAAACTCGGACTCTATTTCACGTATTTTTCCGAGACGAACGCAATGGCATAGCCTGATTCACTTGATTCAGAATTTAAAATTAAATTCTGCCTTGATTCTCGTTTTAACATGTTATATTAAATACAGGTTGTTACATTCTCCCCACCTTTTAGGATTTCGTCCCCGAAATCTCTAAGTTAGGAAGAACATATCCTACCATCCATCATCCATCTACTCAAAACATCATCCACAAGCAACCATTGTCCTTAGATGATTTCTAATGCTGTATGAATACATGCAAAATGTGTGTGTACATGTTCCTTAGCTAATGCTAATGATCAGGCCTGGATAATCTTTCTAATGCAAAAATATGTATAGTGCCATGAATCCAACATGTATGCAAATAGTCCTAGCCATATAGATACTATGTGCGTGCACAATCATTCATTCATATGCAACAACCGCATGATAACACATTCAATTTCATCCATAAACAAGTATAAATACTCGTGCATATGCAATATGAAATGTGACCGAGTCGAGCTAATATCTAATGTAAATTCGCGCATCCACGAGCAACCACTTGCAACCATTTGCAACCATATCAACCATAACATGTTTCAAATACATGTTTACATCCATAGGGTTCTACCTAAGATTCCTTAAAACAGGGTCGAGAAGATAAACAAAACAAACTCCGTACGGGGTTTGTAACAGAGACAGGACCGAGAGGATATCCATAAAAGATAGCCTACAAGCAAGCTCAACAGAAAAACACGGGTCGAGGATATATTCCCAAAAGAGATATCATGCACGTATTTAGTCTTCGGTCTCCTGAGTCGCATTACCTTGAGCTTAGTTCCATCGTGCCTTGACTGCCCCTTTTACTTCACGATTTCGCAGCTTCTTATTTCCTGTTTCCATAACATGAGTTGGAACTCATTTCCTCGTCGCCTCTCGTTCCACTTGCACTTATTCTCTTTCTAGAATACTTGGCGCAAACAGGACTGCGTACACATTATTCCATGCGAGCCCTCAAAATTCACTAGTGAATCCTGGACCTCGTACCATAAGGTATTCCACGTAGAAAAACTTTCTCTTGAAAGTAAACAAGTTACCGTGCGCACTTACTAGGGTAATTCCCATAACCCATACATAATCGAAGTAAACCATCCGTCTTATTGGCGAACACCACTCGATCGGGTTTCTAATTCCCAACAAAGGCATCTAGGGATTCTAAGTAACTAATCATGACAGAACCCAAAAGGTCATGCGATATTTCAAGGGTATTACCAAAACAAGCCAAGAGTCTAACTACCCTCCTTCTAAAACCGGGAGTGGCACCCCTTACTGGATAACCACTTCATCCCTAGAATCCATCCACAACTTATAAACATAAGCATTATTTCCAAGCTCAACACTCGATATAGACATTCTCAAATCCAAACAAGCCATGAGTAAATGGACCGATCTTCCAATAGGACTTGAGACAAAACGGGATCCTCTACTACGCTAGTACTAAGGTGCAGAGACTCAACTATCGAAGCGGACTTAAAAGATGCGGTGATCAAAACAAAGTCCCGACAGGATGATAGAGAAGAAAAGCTAAACCTTTAACAAGATCGTTACCCTCCTTCTGAGGTACCCTAGAAATGAGAGCATACTATTGCCCTCCGAATGATCTTGTCCTTGTCCCATAATACTTAACTATCCACCCCGTTTTACCATGCCAAAGGTACTCTCTCGTCATGGGTTTCATTGTTCATCTCTCTCCCTCCTTTGAGGACTAAGCCATACCAACAAGTTGCTCATCCTTAAGCTCGTATCCTTTATCCTTCTTTTTCACGATCCTTTCTTATAACGCGGTCACTGGTCTCTCGAGAACCACCTCCATCGTACGGGAAACACTTACGCAGCTAGAAAGACTAGTCACAGTCAAAACCACTGTGACTACAGATGGAGGAAAGAAAGGAAAAGAGATTCAATCAAGGAAACAAGGATAATGCTAATGGCCTTTGGGGAATAGCCTTTTTCTTTTAAAAGAAAATTTTCTTGAAAAAATGCTTCTTTGTAAACGATTTTCAAATAGTTTTCAGAAGGTCTTTAAAAACTTTTGCCCAGTCTGGTAACCTTCTGCTCTGATACCAATTGTAACACCCCGCCTCTGCTAGGGTCACTCGCAAAGGAATGCACTAGCTTTAGAGGGGCATTATTGGTAAACATGCACAGAAATATCACAAGACAGAACATATATAAATAGCGGAAGTAAAATCAAACTTTCATAACATGAATAAATAAGGTCTAAAGCCTTTTACATCAGAGTACATCAAAACCTGTCTTGCAATAGTAAAGAAGCATAAAGACTTTTCAATAAATTATTCCCCAAGTAAAACAGTAAAGTAGCCATAGCCAAGAGAAGTCCAAGCCATCCATGATGACCTTCAAGCGAAAGAAGTCTGAACTAAACAACATTGTTTCCTCCCTGAAACCTGGGGGGGAAACGGAAGAAAAGAGGCGAAACAAAACGGGTCAGTCAAAAAAGACTGAGTAAGTCCTATCTACTTCCAGTATAAAAACAGGTAAAGGTAACATGACATGCATAAACTGAAAGTAAACATAAGGATAACTACAAGATAGATAAACCAGGATAGCCGGTTGAACTACTGTGGCAAAGTAAACTAAGGTATCATGATAAGCTACGGTGTTATGATAAGTTAAGGTATCATATCGTCAGATTTCTAACGAGTACATTATCCCAAGGTATCTACACCGTCTAACATCCCACGGTATCTATTATGTATATTCTTCCTAGTTCTAACATGTATATTTGCTCTGCACCCTCCGTACTAGTATCCCAGCCTTGTTATGTGTTAACCATGAATGTCCCTTACTCAAAGTCGTGTAATGGTCCATGTCAACCTAATATATCGCATATATAGGTTACTCAAATCATATGTTTCTTTCCATGTATATAAGTTCAGTCCTTTGCCGTACCTCGTACGGGCTTCCTCATGTCGTATTATCCTTGAAACCGTTTGGACTATCACCCTTGTTCTAGCTAGGCTCTTCCATATGAATCATCGTTTGAACTACTAGGACTTACGCCACCTAGCACCACTAGGGATTACGCTTACCTATTGCACGCTTTCGTATTTCGGTTTGGGTTAAACCACCTAGGCCACTAGGGATTACGCTAACCCTCAACCGTGCCCTTTTTCCCACGCATTCATCGTGAATCGTCTTTCTATTACTGTATGCACATGTATCACATCGTGCCACCCGAGTCCTGTCACAGGGCAAACCAAGAAATACAGGACTCGGTCGGGAGCTTTAGATTTATCTGCCGATGCAGATAATAAGGTCTGCTTTTCTACACGTGGCTATGGTCCCACGAGACCCCTCCCTCAACTAGTGAAAGGCAACACAAGAGAAAATCTTGCATGAGAACTACACTCCGGCCAGCCCACATCCTACGGCCTACCTCACCCATAATTAGATAGAAATTATGGTTTGTTGGGTGTTCCCTGCCTTTCCGTACGTACACGCTTGACTCAAGATGGTAGATGATCGACGAACTTGCTATCTCGGGCACCTTATGTATTCATCGACTCACTGCTATCCACCCCAGTCTTTAGGTCGCTCGCATAGCAACCAAGGCATATTCTTGGTTCTTCTACCGCAGACCTCAACCTCTCGTGAGCCTAGTATAATGACCTGGCAGCTCACAGAGGGATCCCAAGAATGTCCTCACGTTCCCCGAAGCCGCTGCTTCGTTACCCAGTTCGTTGGAGCCTTTATCTAAATCAGATAGCCTGCTCCTACACGCATACTTAAACGTTGACCTAACGTATCGGGTTACTAATCTATCAAAGAAATGGTCCAAATTTCCTTGACTAAGAATTATTACTTAGTTTCCCTTAACTAAGGTTTACCACTTAGCCTTATTTCCATAATCCTTGTTAACTATGGTTATTTACCTGATCCTCCGAATTAGGGTTTATCTAATGGGTTAAGTGTCACTTAAGTTCATAACTTAGCCCGTCTACAAACCATGTCAAAATTGGCTAAGTATCCAAGTCCAAGACTTAACCCTACAAACCATGTGTCAAGTTGGCTAGGTATATTAAGCAATCCATAACTTAACCTCGTCTAATTATCATTTTAGATTGGTTAATTATATAAATTAACTTGACCTTGTCGTCAAATCGGTCAAGCGTATTCAAGTGATTCATGACTTAGCCTTATCATGTTTTCACGTTAGATTGGTTAAGTATAGATTAACTTAACCTCATCAAATTAACGAGTTAGATTGGTTAAGTATAGGTCACTTAACCTCATCAAATCATCGTGTTAAATTAGTTAAGTGTTTAACTTAACCCCATTAAATTACCAAGTTGGATTAATTAAGTCTAGGCTAACTTAACCCCATCCAATTACCATGTTTAGATTAGTTAAGCCTAATCTTAACCCCATCCATTAACTGTATTATACGGTTAAGTGTCATTAAGAAAATTTACTTAACCTTATCACGTTATCGTGTTGGATTGATTAAGTGTTGGTTAACTTAATCCCGTCCACTAGTCGTATAAAAATGGTCAAGTGTCATTAGGCAAATCAAGTTACTTAACCTACCCAAGCTTATCATGTTTTGTTAAGTATCATTAGCCTAATCAAATTACTTAACCCATTTGTCCATATCATATTTGGTTAAGCCTCATTAATCAAATTAACTTAACCCTATTATGTGGCATTAATTTAATTAATGCACCCTCAACCTCTCACATTAGACCTTGTTGTGGTTACTAGTTAAGCCGGGCGGGTCCGGGTAGATTTACACCACAACCTAGTCTAACCTCGGGTCTTAAGCGCGACATGACCAACTTCTCACATTGGGTCCTATTGTTTGCAACTACTAGTTAGGCCGGTCGGTTCCGGGTAGTTTTACGTTGCAAACTCAACCCAACCTCGAGTTGGCCATACTTATTTTATCTAAGTTCATCATGTTTCCAAAACATGTTACAAGTTTTCAAGCATTTGGGTAGACCTAACTTAATATGTAAATTCCCAAAGGGTAGACCTAACTTAATAGGTAAATTCCCATTCTCATGTTTTTATGCATACTTACATGTCATCTTCCATGTTATCTTTCAAGTCATATTTTCAAGTATAAACACATGTCACATTCAAGTTAAGATTTCGCGACATGTTCATGTTTATCTAACTACCCAAAATCGTGTTTTCCCAACGCAAGCAAAGCGAGTCAACATAGTAAGGATACTATGTCACATATT
Source organism: Allium sativum (assembly GCA_030737875.1). Lineage (NCBI taxonomy): Eukaryota > Viridiplantae > Streptophyta > Magnoliopsida > Asparagales > Amaryllidaceae > Allium > Allium sativum. The sequence continues at coordinate 790,105,607 of CM060924.1, forward strand.
GGTCTCAAAACATGCATGATGCCAAAAAGGGCTTGGCTTCCACATGCATAACATCATAAAAGGTTTGGCCATAAACATGCACAACTTAAAAGAGGGGATTGGCCACGAGCATGCATAATCTCATAAAGGATTTGGCCCCAAACTTGCATGTTAGCATAAGGGGTTTGGGTTCATAAACATGCATAAGCCCCAAAATCTTGTCTTAGCCAATGTTTCACACATAAAGTGGTTCCTAAAGGTTCATGCTAGCATTTCATGCATAAAGGTCCAAACTTGCAAGTTAAACTAGGTTATGCATAGCATGAGAGGCATGATTAAGTCACTCACATGGCCTAAAATCATAAACATGAACACAAGAGGCAAGGTAAGGTTCATATAGGTTCGCATAATCATGTTTAGCCTCATTTTATCCCATGTCAACATTAAAAATACCGTTTTGATCCAAAAGTAGCTAGAACTTACATAGTTAGGCCTAGGGAAAGGAGCATGAATCATCTTGGCTAAGAAAGGTGCCTCCTTTGTAGAAGAATCATCATGGAGCTCGCATAGCAATGTTGATTGGGCCTTGATTTGGTGTAGCAAGCTTGCACCTTTTGAGTTGAACCCGATTTGAATGCATAGGCTCTAGGGATTGGAGGTGGAGGCCATGATCAAGATTGATTTTGGCAGCACTTAGTTGCTAGGTTTGATTTTTAGGGATTTAGGTTAGGTTTAGGGTCTTTTTATAGAGATTAGGATAGTTTTAGGCCCTAGGATTAGATCTAGGATTAATCTAGGCCACAGAAATCGTCACAGGCCCATCAGACCAGACCAAGACTGCATCCAGGTGCACCAGGCCGCAAAACACGGAGTTGTGTTTTTGGACCCAGTCGACACCCAAGTCGACAGCCCTGTCGACTTGGGGTCCAGGGGTGTCGACAGCCCTGTCGACTCCCCTGTCGACATGGGCTTTGGCGGGAAAATTCCCGCCTACCCCAAAACTTGAACTTCCTAGGTGATTTTCAAACTTGAAAACCCTGAAAACTTTGATGGATCATAACTTGGTCATACGGACTCCGATTCTCGAAAACTCGGACTCTATTTCGCGTATTTTTCCGAGACGAACGCAATGGCATAGCCTGTTTCACTTGATTCAGAATTTAAAATTAAATTCTGCCTTGATTCTCGTTTTAACATGTTATATTAAATACGGGTTGTTACATGAATCCACTAAAACATGGTATAACATGTTAATGCATAGGTCTAGGCATAACCTCAAACATAAAGCTGGCGTAAGACAAAACTATATGTATAACTTTGACAACCACTTAAGGGTGTGAACTTGCAACACATATGTATAAACATAGATCTAACAATAAACTCTCATATGAATCCTAAACGGATCTTGACATGGATCCAATTATAAGTTCTCACTTGCATAAAAACATGTGAATATAGATCTATTCTAGTCATGTAGGCACAATTGGTTTAAACATATATACATAGAGCCTACATGAATGATATAAATATTTGTGTAAATCTAACTTGCAACCTATAACTCGCATAAACATATATTTAGATCTAACTGTATACATACAATTCGCATAAGGTGTTGATTGTTTGATTCACAATACATAAAAGATTCAATCACCACAACATTCAAATTATCACAAATAACAAATATAAAACAACATCATCAACACTGATATAATTCCATATTACAATTTACATCAAATCATGTCTTAATCGCATTCCCATCTAAAGAGCCACTATACTTACAACGCAAGATGGTCTTGTTTTCTGAGATCTGAGGTTCTGAAATTGAGATGCGTTCCTTTGGGTAGACATTGTTTTGATTCTTTGTTTTGAATTAGATTTGTTCTAGCTTTGTTTGTCTTTAAGCTTTAGGCGGCGGCCATTCCAAGCTATCTTACAGCAGCGTGACGGCTCCAAGTTTAATTGTGTGAATTAGGTTAAGAGTTAGGTTGTATATATAGAATTTTAGGATAAATTTAGGCTGTTTGATTAACCCTAGAAATGACCACAACCGTTCAGTCAAGATAGAATTATCCTATTGACTCAGCAATGAGTCAGAAATGACTCAGCATTGACTCAGCATATTAAATGTTCATTTTTTTCATAAATGACACATTGGTTCTTTCCTAACATATCATAACCAAAAGGACATTTTTTTATTTTAAGCAAAACTTTAGCTAAATGAACATTTCTTAACTGAAATGTCAATTTAATCTGAATAAACATTTTAATCTAAATATACATTTTTAAACGAAATGTTATTCTAATGTTGACATAACAAAAGTGATATTCTAATGTTCATCTTTTCTTTTTATTATTTATTGTCAGTCAATTCAAACGTAAATATGTATTTAATAGATACATTTTCCCTTTACGGTATACATTAATTACCCATATATAAATATTTATATATATATGAATAAATCTTTTCTTACTTTTAATTTGTCATAAATCCAATTGGGGAAGGCCATTTAAAAAAAACAATCCTTAACAACCAAAAATGCGCAACGTACGCTACATGATGCGTACACGTCATATATATATATATATACACATATATATATGCGTATATATATATATATTCATTTTTTTTCTTTTTATCTATCTTCCCAATTACCCATTTTCACACTAAACCACTTTTTGAACTGCGTTCACACTAGGCTATTTTAAGTCATTCCCCTAAAACAAAAAAAGATAGGGCGCTGGCAGGGATCGAACTCTGTACCTCTTGTATGCAAGTCATGTGTTCCAACCAAATGAGCTACTAAGTCTTTTTCTTACAAAAGTTAGAACAATGCTAAACATTATACTTTTCTCATTCCTCTTTTTCCATGTTTTGCTGCAATATTTAATTTAAGGATATTATTTTCATACGGAGTCCAATTTACGCAAACTCGGACTCTATCTCAAGCAGAATTTCGAGACGAACGCAATGGTGTAACCCGTTTCCCTTAATTATTCTTCTAAAATTTAATTATACTATAATTTGTGAAACTTAATTTTAAAGAATTACGGGGTGTTACATTCTCCCCTTCTTAAAAGAATTTCGTCCCCGAAATCTTCAAGTTAGGAAGAATGTGCCCTACCATCCAATCACCCGTCTACTCAACCATTCAATCACAGGCATTCATTGTCCTTAAAAAGATTTCTAAATGCTTCCATATTTATATGCATAGTGTGTGTATATGTCTTCATCTAATGCAAAATCAGGAGGTCTACTGATTCAGTCGACCTCCTTAATGCGAATTATGTCGGTGCCATGCGTTCAATCATATATGCAATCCTAATGATACATATCATTTCTATATGAGTGCACAACCAATCACTCAAATGCAACGTCCATATGATAACACATTGAGTTCAATCTGTAAACAAATACATATATGCGAATGCAATATGAAAGTGACTGAGTTGTCCTAGCGCCTATGGTGTGTATATGCATTCACGAGCAATCACTTGCAACCATTAATCATAACATGTTTCAAATACATGTTTACATCCATTGGCTTCTACCTAAGGATCGATGATACGTCCTAGAGGATATACCTTAAAAGCTAGAAAGTATGCATAAAATTTCTAGAAAAAGAGATCAGGGATGTACCCTTAAGAAAAAAGGGTATGATGCTCGTGTCTAGTCTCCAGTCTTATATGTCGCACCTTCTTGAGCTTCACTATACGGTACCTTATCTAATTTAACTTCATGATTGCGAAGCTTCTTCACCTCCATTTCCAAGATAAACAGATGTTAACCTCGATACTAGTGTATATACTTAGATGATTAGAGATCTCTCCTCTACTTAGCTTATCCATCATGTTACAAATCTGAGGGTCTAAAGCTAAAGGTTGCTATGTACTTTTTACCTCTCTTAAGGTCAGTCTTTCTTCCTACCTACGGCACCTGCCACAATTATTCATCTTCCACCTTTACCATCCTTGTGTAACATGTTTAAAGTTCTCTCTAAAGCTACCTCTATCGCACAAAGAACCCTACAAAGCTTGGAAGAAAATTAGCCGCAGGTGAAACTACCGCGACTATAGATGGAAGTCGGGCACTGCTTCACCCTTCGATAGGTATCGTAGTCTTATCAAGCTTACGGAACCATGCTGCGACGAGGTTACCTCCCAGAAACCCAGGAGCCCCGAAGACTCAAGAAAGAAGGGGACAAGAATTCAAATAGAGAATCAGAAGATAGTGCGTATGGCTTTGGGGAATATGCCTTTATACCAAAATCTTTTCTTTTGAAAATGCTTTTTCTTCTTTTTTAAACCGTTTTGAAAATATTTTTTCAAATCTTTTATCTGATCCGGTAACCTTCAGCTCTGATACCACGTGTAACACCCCACATCCGTTAGTGTCACTCACAAAGGGAATGCACTAAGTTCTGTGGAGCATTTAAGGTAAAAGATGCAGATAAATTACAAGATAGACAAAATTAAAACAGCAGAAAATAAACTTTACTTTATTGGTAAAATAGTTTGTACAACAATTGCTTTCCAATACTAGAGTATCATCTGTCTTACAAAATAAAGAAGCATAAAATAACATTTATATTCCCCAATGTAGCATAAACCAGCCATAGCAGCAGAAAAGAGAGTCTGAAGTGATATATCCAAGAGTCTTTAAGCTTGGAAAGAGTAACAGTCAATACTAAGCAGAGCTGTTCCCTCCTTGACTACCTGGGGGGAAACGGAAGAAAAGAAGATGAAAGAAAAACAAAGTCAGACATAAAGCCTGAGTAAGTCTAGTGGCTTTCAGCATGTGAACAGGATAAAGTTCATGACAGGAGTAAACTGGAAAATGGGACAGTACCAGAATAACAGACCAATATAAACCAAAGCAAGACAGTTTAAACCGAATATACTATCACACCCCCATTCTATATCTCTGCACCACCTAACTAGTATCCCAACTAGTAATCTGTATAAAGATGATAATGTGATCCCAATCCCTATAATTGCGGTTGCCTTTAGGTGTACATCAATTATTTATTACATAGATCTAATATAGGGTTTTCTTATCGAGCGCTTCCTAGATTCAACTAGGGTTTATGCGACTTATCTAATACTTCTCGGATTCAGGATTTATGCCACCTAGGTCCAACTAGGGATTATGCTACCTGTCGAACGATGTCCCTAGTCTAGGACACACTACCTAGAGTGGTATATGTTCCTAAACTTTCCCCACGTATGTGTCGCGAATCGTTTATCGCTGTCTAGATGCACATGTCCTGAAATGTGCGACTCGAGTCCCGTGGCAGGGCTATTCTAGAAACACGGAACTCGGTCAGGAGCTTTCAGATATCTGCCGATGCAGATGCTAAGGTCTGTTTTTCCAGTGGCTATGGTCCCACCTAACCCCTCCCTCAACTAATGAAAGGCAATCGAAGAAAATCAAGCACGAGAACTATACCCCTGCCACCTATGCCCCACTTTCCTATTGGCCAGCCTCACCCATAACTAGATAGCAAGTATATGGTCTGTTGGGAGTTCTCTGCCTTTCCGCATGCGTATCTCGACTGACTTAAGATGGTAGGTAGACGACGGGTCGCTATCACAGGGCCATTTGTCCAGTCGAATCATGCAGGTCCATCCTAGTCTTTAGGTTGCCTTATATTGCAACCAAGGCATACCCTTGGTTCTTCTAACGCAGACTTTAACCTCTGTGAGCCCAGGCGGATCATCTACATTCTAGCAGAGGGATACCAAGAGTACCCTCACGTCCCCTCAAAGCCTCGGGCTTCGTAACCCAATTCGTTGGAGCCTTCTTTAAGATCAGATGGACGTTCGCTCCTCCTTGTGTTATACTAAGGATTACTACTTAGTTTTCCTAACTAAGGTTTACCACTTAGTTTCCTGAATCGTCGTTTTCTTAACTAAGGTTTACTACTTAGCCCCTTTCAACTAAGGTTTACTACTTAGTTCTCTTTCTTGTCAAGTTGGATTGGTTAAGTGTCATTAGTCGATACAAGTTAATTTAACCCATTCATTTGTCATGTTAAACTGGTTAAGTGTTATCAGTAATTCACGTTGACTTAACCTTATCACAAACCAAGTTATATTGGTTAAGTATTTCTTATTACTTAACCCTACCCATTCACCTTGTATTGGTTAAGTGTCCCTTTTAACCTAACCTTGCCCATCTGTTTTAACTAACATGTTATAACGGTTAAGTGTTCCCTTAGTTAACTTAACCCTAACATCTTTTTAATTAACATGTTCTAATGGTTAAGTATTGTCCCTTCATGTTTCAACTTAACCCTGTTCAATTTATCACACTATGATGGTTAAGTGTTCTAAGTTTACTTAACCCCACCCTCTAGTCCAGCTAACATATTAAATTGGCTAAGTGTATTTACTTAACCTTGCCCACTTATCTAGCTAACGTGTTATAATGGTTAAGTATTCTAAATTTACTTAACCTCACCCACTTATCTAATTTTCAGGTTATAACGGTTAAGTGTCCTGAATTTACTTAACCTCACCCTCTAGTCTAGTTAATATGTTAAATTGGTTAATTGTATTAACTTTACTTAACATCACCTTCTAGTCTAGTTAATATGTTAAATTGGTTAAGTGTATTAACTTTAATTAACCTCATCTTCTAGTCTAGTTAACATGTTAAATTGGCTAAGTGTTTTCTTAGTTACTTAACCCCTTAAGTCTTGTCTTGTCTTGTTAACATGTTAAGTTGGTTAAGTTTTTTAGTTAACTTAACCCTACCAATCCTAACTTAGCTTTAATTGTCTTATTAAAGTACCAACCACTCACATTAGACAAGTATTGTTGTGGCTGCATGTATGCCTGTCGGTTTCGGGCAGTCTTACGCCACAACTCAGTCTAACCTCGGGTCTTTATTGGGCTCAATGCCTTAACCTCTCTCATTGGATAGGTATTGTTGTGATTACTGGACAGCCGGGCGGGTCCGGGCAGGTTTACATCACAACTCAATCCAACCTCGGGTTAAGCATATTCGTATTGTCTAAATTTACATTTTAATTATGTAAATTATTCAAATTCAAGTTACTGCCAAATTTGTCTCCAATCAATCTCATTAGTTTAGGTATATAATTAATACCATTTTATGCCATAAATGACTTATGTGATTTTTAACCAATTTATGTCAAGTTTCCTATAATTACCAATTTTACCCAACGTTACCCCGTCTAAATATTAGGCTAACAAACTTAGCCTAATTTTCCGTCCGCATGATTTTGACATATAATATTAGGCTAAAAACTTAGCCTAATTTAGCATACACAAAAATTGGCATAAAAATAATTCATTAACATAAACATGTCATAGATGTAAACTTGCAAAATAATCGACATGAATATCATAACATTGCATAACATGCCACAAACTTGCATATAAATATTGGACCTAGTTAAATAGGTGTCACATGAATCATACAGTTTTAGCCTAACATAAAGGTATAACATAGTATAACCTAATAGGTGTCATATGAATCCACTAAAACATGGTATAACATGGTAATGCATAGGTCTAGGCATAACCTCAAACATAAAACTGGCGTAAGACAAAACTATATGTATAACTTTGACAACCACTTAAGGGTGTGAACTTGCAACACATATGTATAAACATAGATCTAACAATAAACTTTCATATGAATCCTAAACGGATCTTGACATGGATCCAATTATAAGTTCTCACTTGCATAAAAACATGTGAATATAGATCTATTCTAGTCATGTAGGCACAATTGGTTTAAACATATATAAATAGAGCCTACATGAATGATATAAATATTTGTGTAAATCTAACTTGCAACCTATAACTTGCATAAACATATATTTAGATCTAACTGTATACATACAATTCGCATAAGGTGTTGATTGTTTGATTCACAATACATAAAAGATTCAATCACCACAACATTCAAATTTTCACAAATAACAAATATAAAACAACATCATCAACACTGATATAATTCCATACTACAATTTACATCATATCATGTCTTAATCGCATTCCCATCTAAAGAGCCACTATACTTACAACGCAAGATGGTCTTGTTTTCTGAGATCTGAGGTTCTGAAATTGAGATGCGTTCCTTTGGGTAGACATTGTTTTGATTCTTAGTTTTGAATTAGATTTGTTCTAGCTTTGTTTGTCTTTAAGCTTTAGGCGGCAGCCATTCCAAGCTATCTTACAGCAGCGTGATGGCTCCAAGTTTAATTGTGTGAATTAGGTTAAGAGCTAGATTATATATATAGAATTTTAGGATTAATTTAGGCCGTTTGATTAACCCTAGAAATGACCACAACCGTTCAGTCAAGATAGAATTATCCTATTGACTTAGCAATGAGTCAGAAATGACTCAGCATTAACTCAGCATATTAAATGTTCATTTTTTTCTTAAATGACACATTGGTTATTTCCTAACATATCATAACCAAAAGGACTTTTTTTTATTTTAAACAAAACATTAGCTAAATGAACATTTCTTAACTGAAATGTCAATTTAATATGAATAAACATTTTAATCTAAATATACAATTCTTATTGAAATGTTATTCTAATGTTAACATAACAAAAGTGATATTCTAATGTTCATCTTTTCTTTTTATTATTTATTGTCAATCAATTCAAATGTAAATTCGTATTTAATAGATACATTTTCCCTTTACCGTATACATTAATTTCCCATATATAAATATATATATATATATATATGAATAAATCTTTTCTTACTTTTAATTTGTCATAAATCCAATTTGGGAAGGCCATTTAAATAAAACAATCCTTGACAACCAAAAATGCGCAACGTACGCTACATAATGCGTACACGTCATATACATACATATATATATATGTATATATATATATATATTCATTTTTTTTCTTTTTATCTATCTTCCCAATTACCCATTTTCACACTAAACCACTTTTTGAACTGCGTTCACACTAGGCTATTTTAAGCCATTCCCCTAAAACAAAAAAAATAGGGCGCTGGCGGGGATCGAACTCTTTACCTCTTGTATGCAAGTCATGTGTTCCAACCAAATGAGCTACTCAGTCTTTTGCTTACAAAAGTTAGAACATTGCTAAACATTATTCTTTTCTCATTCCTCTTTTTCCATGTTTTGCTGCAATATTTAATTTAAGGATATTATTTTTATACGAAGTCCAATTTACGCAAACTCGGACTCTATCTCAAGCAGAATTTCGAGACGAACGCAATGGCATAATCCGTTTCCCTTAATTCTTCTTCTAAAATTTAATTATACATTAATTTGTGAAACTTAATGTTACAGAATTACGGGGTGTTACAATAACCACTAAACCAAGGCACAGACATCGTTAGAGGCACGTCATTATCTACATCGGCCTACGACCCCTCTCTGACGCTTCCTCCTTACGCCATCCTTCATCTTGCAAGGCCTCCTCGCGGATCTGAGCAGCAAAACCTCCGTTCGACCTTCCAAGAAGAAAAGAAAATGAAACTTCGGTGCCTTGTGTTTCAAAGGGAAACCCAACGATCCTCGCCCACAACCTGGCAATAATCGCGAACCGCCACCTCCGGACCAACAACCGACTTCGAGTTTTCTTGTTCCATACGCCATCCATCGGCACCAGTGGCTCTCTGTCCTGCTGCAAGGTTGCATTCAGAAAACATGGACCTCAGATGCTCAGGGAAATGCCTGTGAGAAGAGTGTTGGGTGGGTTGGAGCTCATAGTTTGAGCTTCAAGTTGAATTTGTTTTAAGTTTTTGACAGTGTATGGTTTCTAGTTATTCGATCCTTATGGTGAGTTTACTTTGGTTATTAAATATGTTCGTCGCATGTCATCATCCCTTTCCAAATATCGATTTTAATAGCCATTTTTGGTTAACTATAGTTGGTTCGTTGGATTCACTAGTTCTGTTCAGCAAGGGCTAAGTTTGGGATATGCTCTTGTATGTTTCAATATTTCATTTGTGCTCACATATACATATGTATATGTGTATGCAAATTTTATGAATGTATGGTTGTTGTTGGCTATTAAGTATCATCCTTAGTTTTTCTTCAAAATTTGGCATTCGTCTTCTTCGCCTCGAAGGTGAGTTTCCCTCATTCACAGACTAATATTTTTATTAAGTGAATTAAATATTTGAAATGTTGAATGAAATGTTAGGGTGCTCTAGATTTGTTTGCTTCGTGATTATGCACATGCGATACACACTGTTATTTCATATGACACCATGGATGTATGCTTGACATGCTATGTTTGTTTTCTCACCATGCAAGTTCCCTTTTAATTTGAAACCATTACGGGTTGAAATGATACATACTCGAACTCCTTGTGTATTCGAATCGATTTGGGATGCGGGTTGAAATGATATATACCTGGGATTCGAATATTTTAAAGAACGGATTGAAATGATAAATATCTGTATCACTTGACCATAGGATAAAAAAATTTATACGGACACCGTGATCAATAAAAATAAAGTATTTTAAAAAAATTTATCAAGTTTATAAGTAGATTTTTTAATGAAACCCCTATATAGCGTAAGGAAAGTTTTAAAAGTAATTTGGTTCAAATATTTACTTGAAATTTTTATGAAATCCAATTTGTATTAAAAATAAGTTAAAGTGATTTTTGCAAGATAACACCAAGTTTAATTTATTTGAATAAATTCTTCAAAACTTTATGTTCATATAATGAATTTAATAATGCGACAATTTTTGAATTTAATGATTTAATGCAAGGGATTTACAAAAATTTGATAAATTTTCCCAAACTTATTTTGATATATGATTTGTTATGAATTTTTTCCATGTAAATATCAGGAGGATTTGTAGGAAAAAAAGTATCAAGTTCAAGTATAAGAAGGAATATGTTTATTTAAATCATGATGAATAAGAGTTTGTTAATAAGCTAGAACTTAACAAATCACATTTTGATTTGTAGCTGACGCTAAAAATGATTTGGGAATTTATTAGATAAAATGGATATGTCGAATCCAAGGTTAACATTGGTTTGAAAAATCGTTTTAACCATGAAGTATTGAAATTGAACCAAATAAATGGGAATTTGTTCAAAAGATGAAATTTTGATGGGAAAAGAAATTCCGAGACATGGATTTGGATGTGGATCGGATCAATATTATTTGAGTAGAAGTAAATCTTTCTTCATTACTTGATTTTGTAAATATTTTTCTATGAAATGGTTTGATTACTTTAACTACATGAATTTATATTACGCATTTCCAACTATATATGTTTATACAATATTTTAAATTTAATATACATATACTTTTCTAACTATATATATGTTTATATAATATTTCAATTTAATATACATGTATTTTTCCAACTGTATATATTTATACATTACTTTCAATTAATATACATATACTTATATATATATATATATGTTATACATTACTTTCAACGTAAATATACTATTTTCAAAACTCAACTTTTCTAAATGTATTCGAATACAAATCTATGTCCAATCCAGTCTAGTGAATCCAAAGGATGAAGTATAGGATTTTCAAGTAATAACAATATTTCATGGAATTTGGAAGTTAAAACAATGGTTGACAAAGAATGGTGAATATTGGTTTTATAATCTTAATCGAACCAATGATAAATGGTTTGTGTAATTATTTTAGGCAAGACTTGAAATAAGTCAATTTGTGACATTTGAAATATGATTAAAAATCTAATGGCCACGGTGTGAAAAATGTAAGCGTCGGTTGTTAAAGGCGGAGTCGGTAAGTGTCATGCTCTCTTCCAGTGCCGATACCACTTTAACAACTGTGTACACGATGGAGTATCGGGATGACAACAAGATGGCTTGGAGGCGACCACTGGATCGAAGAAGGCGAACAATGACGAAATGGCCTTGACCTTCGGGTCATAATTAAAATGACTAAAACAGGAGCTATACCGTGACTAATTGAGGTCGCACCTCATATCGGACATGCTTCTTCGATACCATCTCTATTACTATTATGATTGATTTGGGTGCACCCTTTTGATTTGGGAGTGTGTTCCGAGGTGGGCAGTAGTTGCTGTTATGCGTTACCACCGGTCCGGGAGTGCAACTGGTAGAATCCTACCCTGGGTGTTGCCTCGAGCGCCTTGTCATATTTATCCCATACGAGCCCGATACGATTTGATTTAGTATTGCTTTCTATGGGGTGCCCTATAATAACACCAGTGCGGTGAATTTACGGTACTGTATAAACTGTGATACCTATAAACTACGTAAGGGTAATATGGTAATCCTGCTTACGCTATTTTCATTATATTTACTTTACATAATAGACATTACAATAATAGCGTACTATTATATATGTATTAGTTTCACAGATCCTTAGAGGATGAGAATCCCAAACATCCTTTAAGTTATTGTACATTTTAGTTAACACTTCATTTGATTTAATTCCCTTATACGAGAATGTTAGTCCTGATTGTTGTATAAAACAGTGTTGTATACACAATTATATGATTTTTGTTTGATGATAACAACCAAATATATATTTATAAATGTGTTTGTTATTGTACTGATAGAAATATAATATTTATATTTAAGAATTCAAATATTCACACAGTGTTTTATTTAAATATAATATTTTATTTCAATATTCAAATAGTACAATTTTTACAACTCCGATATTTGTACATTCCACTGACACACTTCATTTCATAACAATTTCATTTACATATCATGTTCTCTCTACAACACTCATACAGTGTCACTCTATTTTATAGTTACACTCATACATTCATTTTATACAACGACAGAGTCTTCTATTCTTTGTCTTCACAGCTCACTGTCAGTCCAGTCATCATCTGCTCACCTGTCACATGAAACACACACATATTATACTGCAATAGAAATAAAACTAAATACATGCGAATTTAAATTTATTTTTAAATTTTATTTGCCTTAGAATTTTGGTGTGTCTCTCATCATTTTTCATGGCTTGATCTGATTTATCTAGACAATCTGTGCCTAGACAGCTTGTGATATTCACAATGAAACGCTATAAATACCACAAGGCAGACAGTTTGTATATGTATAGGGATAGAAAATAATACTGAATGGCTGCATATACATACGTGTATATATACACGTGTATATATACACGTGTGCACTGCCTCACCAATCCAGTGTGCAACTGAGGAGCAGCCGCGTGGACCAACTCGACTCAGTGCATACTCAGGTAGCACAAGTGATGTTACAGTTTCAAGACAAACACAGTAAGAAGAATGACAATTTTAGTACAGACGTGCTCAATACGTTACAGTACATGGACAACATCAAGCATTGGAAACCAAATAGTCCAGACAACAAAGAGATGGTGCACAAATAAATGTGTCAACATGAATGCAACAAGAAGTTCTCAGATCAAAGATAGTTTTAAAATGGTGGTGTATACACAACATTGCCCAAACATGTAAGATCAGGTATTCAAGCAAGTGGAAGATCATGTGTAACTGAGCACAGGCCAATATACAAATAGAACAAGTCTTTTTCTTGTATGCAACTCAATCAACATAGGGCAGAACCACATATTCAAGGCATCAAATAATAAATGAACAGCAATATGTTATAAGTGTTAATGTACATGAAGCAAGTCATTATGCAACTCGAAACAGCATGTGCATAACAACAGGAAGATCACAGCAGCACAGAAATAAACTCAAAAGTTTAGCTGTGTAACTCCATGGTTCAAGTGAAGTCAAATGTACACGGCATGGTAAATGGGATGATGCTGACATGATAAGGCGATACACTCTGGAGCATTTGTACAGCAAAAATACATTGCAGCTTGAAGACAGCAAAATGAACAAACATAGATGCTCATCAACAATATTTCAAACCAGCAAACCTTAAAATGCCAAGGTGGTGTAACCTAGTTTCAAGTTTTTCAACATGGAGCATGGTCGAGAATGAAATACACAAGTGTTGTAGCAACAAATTCAAGTATGAAGCTTTGGCTACACAGCATTTACAATGGATCAACTCATCTAGTTCAAGTTCAGGTGGTACATGATCAAGGCAGTTTTATAGTGGTGCACACACATGTACAAGGTACAAATGATTGTTTAAGCATGGTATAAAACTAGCAGCATGTTCAAAGTGGATAAGGGCACAATCAAGCAACAAAACAGCAAGAATTTGAATAGTACTTCATTGTTGAAGTTTCAGGGACAGGAAGCTCAAAGTTTATATGTTCTTATATAGCAGTCAGTCCAAGGCAACAGTTTTTTTATAAAAAAATATCATGTTGACAAATTCAAAAGTAATGGCAATCTTACGCAAGTTGGAAATACTCAACTTTAGCTATATTTAAATCGAAGAAATGTCTTTAAGCTCCAAAAATCCAAGGCAAAAGATTTCAAAATACCAATCTCGCGGAAAGGAAATTTCCAGAGAAATCGCAAGTTCAAGACCAGTTCAAAACCGAAGATATCAAGCCCAAAAATTATTCAAATATCAAACCAAGTCTCACCATCGAAATCTGAGAATATATCGGATTGTAATCCTATATAAACACGAATCATCACTAGCAATTATCTATTTAATTCATATAACAAGAAATTCAAGCGCAATCATTTCAAATCAGAAAAACTTACAGAAGATTGCGATCTCTATTCCAATCAAAATCAATTGAAGAATAGAAGCATCAAAGAATTCGAGTTACAGAAGAATTCCAGAGTCAAATTTTATCAATGGCAATTTGATTTGGGGAGGGAGATCGATAGAGAAACCCTAGGAAAACCGACGCCTCCATTATAACAAAAGAAAAAGCATCGGGACTAAGTAAAAAGGATGGTCGACCAAGATTGCAAAGGGGCCAAGTCTTTTTATTCATAGGGTTTTATTTTTTTTATGTTAGTTTTAAGTTTTTTTAAATTAAAAAGGAGTCAATAAAACTACTAGTATTAGTAGTTAGAAAAATCACAGCTTGAGAGTATGAGTTGTGTCAAGGTCTTGAGCGTAGAGTTTAAACAGTCAGGAGCAAGAGTTACGAGTTTACAAGGGTCTGTAGGCAAAGAGATTGTTTATAACTTCTAGTAGAAACCTAGAATGCAGCAGTAGGCAGAGTTATGCCGAAGCTGGGTATCTTATGTGTGTGATTTTCTATCTGCAAGTTATTTTATTCTGTAATAGTTTATTTTATTCTTTTAATTTGCAATAAACCCTATTCACCCCCCCCCCCCCTCTAGGGTTAATTTAGATCCTACAAGTGGTATCAGAGCAGGTATTTTTAACTCTGGAGTCATAAATTTGTCTAACAACGCTTTTTCTAAGGGTCAGTCCATAGCTAGGCCACCAATGTTTAATGGAACTGATTATGCCTGAAAGCTAGGATGAAAATTTATTTGAGTTCAGTCGATTATGATGTATGGGATATTGTTGAAACAGGCTACAAACCTCCCGTTACGATTATTAATGATATTGAAATTCCTAAGCTAAAAGATAAGTGGGATGTTAATGATAAAAAAATATTCTCAACTGATGCCAAAGCAATGAACGCTTTAATTTGTGCTCTTGATAAAACTAAGTTTAACCATATATCTCATTGTTCAACTGCACAGGAAATTTGGCATATTTTGGAAGTTACACATGAAGGGACATCTCAAGTCAGGGAATCTCGTCTCGTGCTACTCTGCAACGAATATGAAAATTTCTCGATGCGTAAAGACGAAGATATAAAAGAGATGTGTGGTCGATTCTCCACACTGGTTTATAATGCAAGGTCTCTTGGTAAAGTCTACACTAAAGTGGAATTAATAAGCAAAATACTGAGAGTGCTACCAATGAACTTTGAAGCCAAAGTAACAGCTATTCAAGAATCGAAAGACCTAAGTAAGTTGAGAATAGAAGAGTTGATTGGACACTTAATCGCTTATGAAATAGAGTTAAAAGCCAAAGAAGGACGCAATGATTCAGAATCAAAGAAAAAGAAAATTGCTCTAAACAACACTGGAGAAAGTAATGACGAATACGAGAATCCTATTGAAGAAGTGGCCATGGTTCTTAAAAGATGGTCTAACAATAAATACAAGTCACGAAAGAATAATTCAAGATCCAACAAATCCAAGAATTCAAACAACTCAGACGATGAAGTCATATGCTACAGCTGCAATAAACCAGGCTATATCAAACCAAATTGTCCACTACTTCAGAAAGAAGCTTTTGCAGCTCCATGAGACGATGGAGAAGGAGAAGAAGAAGACTCTGACAGTGATAAAGAGGAAGCCAATTTGTGTCTTATGGAAAAGTTAGATTCAGAAATAGCGAAGAAGACTCCAGTGAGGTACCAAACTACACTTACAAAGAATTAATTTTAATGTGTCATGATATTACCAAAACCGTTGATTCTCTTGAACTAAAAGTTAAGAAATTAAAATCTGATAGTTTAAAATTAGTTCACGAAAACAATAGGTAAGAAACTGAGCTTGAAAAAGTTTCAAATATTCAAAACCTTTATTGAGAAAATTGCAAGCTTTTAAAACTAGAGCAAACAGAATTTAAAGCAAATTTTGAAAAACTAAAACAAGAATATTCGGCTTTAAAGGAAAGTGATGACACAAAAAGAAAGAACTTCATTAACAGATGTACCTCACTTGTGAATGAAAATGCAGCACTTAAAACCAAAGTAAACAAATCTTGAAATAACATTGAGTAAGTTTTCAAGAGGAGAAAAATCGTTTAAGATGCTGCTTGGAAATCAGTTATATGCTAATAATGGAAAAGGATTAGGATTTGGGAAACACACATTAATATGACTGATAATGCCAAAGGTGGGAGTGTTTTTCCTAAATGCGTAAAATGTGGAAAAATTGGACATAGCTATGAAACGTGGGAAAGTAGGAACAAAAACAAAAAATTCATACAAATTTAGGTTCCAAAAGAGTCGACAAGTAATTGTTATAGATTTGGACTTAGTAAGAATAAACAAATTTGGGTTCCAAAAGGATCTGTTGTTCAAAATCAAATTTTTTCAGTTACTAATATTTTTAGACCTATGAGTTTCTCTAGGTCATTCTCTTTTTCTTGTGTATAGGTATGTTGGTGGGCTAAGGAGCAACAAGAATGGTACTTGGATTCAGGTTGTTCCAAACATATGAAAGGAGATAAATCAAAGTTCCTTAACCTTGAAAAACATAAATGTGGAAGTGTGATAATGGGTGATAACAGTAAATGTAAAATTATTGGTAAAGGTAAAGTAGGTAATAGTACTTTCTCCTTAACTGGTTTTTTATATGTTGAAAACTTGCATCACAATCTCATCTCTATAAGCCAACTATGTGACAAAGGTATGAGTGTGATATTTGATAGTGAAACTTGCAAAATTATTGAAAAATCCACTAACAATATAGTGTTCACAGAAAAAAGAAAAGGAAATGTTTATACGCTTTCATTTCATGATTTGACTCTCTCACGATGTTTAGTAGCTACAGATGAAGAAGTTTTCTTATGGAATAGGAGATTGGGTCACGCTAGTATGAGTCTCTTAGAAAAACTTGAATCAAAAGAATTGGTAAGCGGATTACCACACCAGAAATATAGAAGTAATAAAGTGTGCAAATCATGTACTATGGGAAAATTATGTCGATCATCATTTCCCCTAAAAATGTTGGTAGTACTAATAGGGTACTGGAATTAATTCACATGGATTTGTTAGACCAAATGAAATTGCTAGCTTGAATGGAAAACGTTATTGTTATGTGTTGGTTGATGATTATTCTAGATTTACATGGGTTTATTTTCTAGCCAAAAAGTCCGAAACTTTTGATTACTTTTCAAAGTTTGAAAAAATCGTTCAAAACGAAAAAGGTGTTTCAATAAAAACTTTAAGAGTGATCACGATGGTGAATTTGAAAATTTGGATTTTGAAATTTTTTATGAAGAAAATGGTTTTAAACACGAATTTTCTGCCCCTCGAACACCTCAACGAAATGGGATAGTCGAAAGGAAAAATCGTACA
This sequence comes from Allium sativum, assembly GCA_030737875.1. Lineage (NCBI taxonomy): Eukaryota > Viridiplantae > Streptophyta > Magnoliopsida > Asparagales > Amaryllidaceae > Allium > Allium sativum. Next base: position 790,123,584 of record CM060924.1, read on the forward strand.
TTACAAGAATTGGCTAGATCTATGTTAAGTGAATATAAATTGCCTTTGACTTTTTGGGCAGAGGCAGTTAATGCATCCTGCCATGTAATGAACAGAGTAATGATTAGACCAATACTTAACAAAACGTCCTATGAATTGTGGTTTGACAGAAAGCCTAACATTTTATATTTTAGAGTTTTTGGATGCCCTTGTTATCTTCTTAATACAGGTGATCAACTTGGTAAGTTAGAATCAATGGCCGATGAGGGAATTTTCATGGGTTACTCTTCAAGAAGCAAGGCATATCGAATCTTCAACAAGCGAACAAAAACTATTATTGAAACCATAAATGTGAAATTTGATGAGTCAGACTTGGTGTAACACCCCACCTCCGCCAATGCCACTCTTGCAAGGACATTAGCTTTGGAGGGGCGTTAAACAAGGTAAACATGCATGCAGATATCACAAGACAGAACATATAAGTAAAACAGAGTTGTAAAGCAGCGGATAAAACTTAGCATTTCAAAACCATAGTCATGTTACAACAAAGTACTTGGTCATTATTTTCCAACAACAAAGTCTAGATAAAAGCATAAACTGAAAAACTGAAATACATAAAGTACTATCCCCAAAATGAAGTGATAAACCATAGCTAGCTCAATGTTCAAAACCGTACATGAGCAAATCCAGTAAGCAAGCTGTAAAGATCCAAGCTAAGCTCCAATGTTCCCACCCTGAGAACCTGAGGGAGGGGGGGGGGGAACGGAAGAAAAGAGGCGAAAGAAAACATGTCAGTCAAAAAGACTAGTAAGCCCTACTACTATCTGTCTATGAACTAGTAAAGTTAACTGGCATGAGAAGCTGAGATGAACATAAGGATAACAACATACTGGCATGATGATTAACTAACAAGATAGATAAAGGTGTCATCGCATAATCAAGGTTAAGTTTTGCACCATGGGTGTACTAGCATTCTAACATGTCAAGTAAAAACAAGAATTGATCCCTTGGCCCAAGCTTGGCCCAATATAATGAGGTGACCTAAATCAAGGTCCAACTACACAGTCTAGTCGATCGGCTCCCTATAAGCCTAACTCGTCAAGTGTCGGTGTCATGCGGCATAATCATGTAATGTAGTTGACTGTGCAGGGTCCACCCTAGGGTGTATCAGGCCCTATGGTGTAACCCTCTGACACCATTCCATGATGCACAGTCCAAACCTACCGTAGCCCGTGTTCAACTCCGGACTTGATGTGCACGACCATGGTCCGCCTGAACAACCGGGGCATCATTCAGCCGTCTCTTTTGGTCTCTTACAATCAGCCCAGTAATCGTGCCCCACCCTAGCCTAGTCCTAGGGTCTTATGATACTACCAAGAAGGTTACTGCTGAAAAGGACCACGCAACTAGGGTTTCTTAACGGGTTAAATGTGGTTAACCCGATCCACACGTGGATTAAATCGGTTAAGGGTACCCAAGTCTCCCGACTTAACCTCGATTAATCCATCAAGCCCAAATTGGTTAAGTATTAAGTGGACCATGACTTAACCCTAATCGGGAGGCATTAATTAACTTAATGCGCTTTAACCTCTCACATTAGACTTTGTTGTGGTTACTAGTTAAGCCGGGAGGGTCCGGGTAGCTTTACACCACAACTAGGTCTAACCTCGGGTTCGAGCACAACATGACCAACTTCTCACATTGGGTCCTATTGTTTGTAGCCACTAGTTAAGCCGGGCGGGTCCGGGTAGATTTATGCTACAAACTCAACCCAACCTCGAGTTGGCCACACTCATATTTTCTAAGTGTCATGTCCATTATGTTTCCAAAACATAATTACAAGTTAACATATCACGTTATGTTATAAAAACTATGTTTATGTCATCATGTTACCCAACCCCAACGTAATCCCATCGTTTACATAATTGCAACAACGCATAAAGGATAAAATAGGGAACTTGGCATAATCATGACAAAAAGGTGTTGAAGTCACAAGTTTAACATGGTGGCATATGAGGTGTACATATGTTCATATACTTGCATATTGCATCATTAGGCTTCAAAAGCATGCATAAAACCAAACTTAGCATATGAGTGATACATGGTGATAAATGACATGTAGAAGTTGCTAGAAGTTCGCATTTAGCCTCACATGCAAGTTATCATAAGGGATATGATAACTTTCATGTTGCCAAAATGCAACCTTCAACATAAAGCTTGGAGCTTTATGCTCACAATATCAAGTTTAACTTGCATAACATGATAACATGATCAACCCAAACTTGCATAACATAGCAACATGTGTCATACATAATGATTGAACCAACTTGCATAATGATCATCCAAACTTGCATATAATGATCAACCAAACTTGCATATAATGATCAACCAAACTTGCATATAATGACCAACCAAACTTGCATATAATGATCAACCAAACTTGCATATAATGATCAACCAAACTTGCATATAATGATCAACCAAACTTGCATATAATGATCAACCAAACTTGCATATAATGATCAACCAAACTTGCATCATTCATTTAACTTTAGAGTTCAATAAAAAGAAAGTAGAAAAGGGCTTACAATGCTATGAAGACACAAATAAATATTTATTATAAAGATTGAGACGAAGCCCTTATGCAAGCACCAAAAACCCAAATATGCAATCTCCAAATGAAAACCCTTGAGCCAAATCAATAAAAATCCTTGCTTTGAAATAGAAATGTTGCAACTTGACTTGAATGCAAACTAAGAACATTCATACAAGCTTGAAAATACTTGTATGCATTCAAAACCTCTCATAGAAATAAACTTAGAAATTTTAGCATGAGAGTGGAGGCCATGAGAGGAACAATTTTGACATAGTTTAGTTGTAGGAATGAATAATGATGATTTAGGCTAGGCTTAGGGGTCTTTTTATAGAGGATTAGGATAGTATTAGCCATAGGATTAACCCTAGATTCAATCCAAGCCATCAAAGCATGTCTTGGGGAAGAAGTCAAGTGTAGGAACCATCTAGGGCCTTTAGATTAAAGCTGAACCATGAGAACCATTCAAATGCAAAATCTGCATTTGAGCGAATCGGCCCACGGGTTGACAGCCAAACACCCTGGATTAACCCCTAGTCGACCCAGCGAGCTCGGGTCGACCTCAAAAATCGGCCGGTTCGGTTATTCCCCTCTCCCAATTCGCTGTTTTGAACATTTTTGCATATTTATTTATTTAATTTTCAATTAAATATATATATATATATATATATATATATATCAATATATATATATTTCTCTGCGCAACCCATTTCACTTAATTAAGTATACTTTAATTTGTGAATTTTTCGTGAAACTTCGCGAGGCCATATCTTGGTAATACGGACACCGATTTTCGAAAACTCGGACTCTATTTCGCGTATTTTTCCGAGACGAACGCAATGGCACAGCCCGTTTCCCTTGATTCAGATTTTATAGTTTAATTCTGCCTCCATTTATGTTATAACATGTTATTCAAAAATACGGGTTGTTACACTTGGATACAGTGGATGAAGAGAAAAACGATGAGGGAGTTACATATGAGGGTGAAAAAGAAAATAATACAGAGAAAACTTGCAGTGATGATCCAATAAAACCAACATTTGAAGTCGAGAACTTGAAATTCAAAGCCAATCATCCTCCAGAATTGGTAATAGTAAATCCAACGGCAGGTATACGAACTCGTTCATCATTTAATAAAGATATATGTGCTTTCTGTATTCACAGTTGTTTTATTTCTGAAACTGAACATAAAAATATTGAAATTGCACTTAGTGATGAAAGTTGGATTTTAGCGATGCAAGAAGAACTTAATCAATTTGAAAGAAATAACGTTTGGAAATTAATTTCTAGACCAAATGACTATCTAGTAGTAGGAACTAAATGGGTGTTCAAAAATAAACTTGATGTGTGACACCACACGTCTGTTAATGTCACTCACCAAAGTAATGCATTAAGTTTCATGAAGCGCTATAGGTAAATAGACACAGAATAATTACAAGACAGATATAAATAAGGCAACAGCGGAAAATTTAAATTTTTATTTCAACCATAAAGCATAATACCGTGGTCCACAATTTCATAAGTCACAAAAACCAATACAATAAAATAACTTCTGCTTGCATCATCAGAGTACATAAGAATATGAAAAACATAATTTTTCCCAAATTAAAAGAGTTAAGCCATAGTAGAGACAAGAACTTGAGCCATACTTCAAAAGTAGCTCCTAGCAAGATGATATATGAGTCCTGATTTAGTCTGAGTGTTTCCTCCCTGAGAATCTAGGGGGAAATGGAAGAAAGAAGGAGAAACAACAGGGTCAGACATAAAGCCTGGTGAGTCTAGTTACTTTTAGCCAGTAGATAAATAAAAGCAACATGATAGGCATATAAAGTGGATAAGAGAGAGATTACTACATAAATGGAAGGTGTGACAAGGTAAGCAAGATAAGGTGCATGTGCCTCACTAATGATTACTCTGCACTATTATTAGTAGAACTGAAGTGAGATGACCTCTTCCACTATAAGCTGGTAGGCTTAGGTCATACGTCCAAGTATACCCTAACCACTACCCTAATCGATCGGCTCCCTACTCCGTAGATATCCTGTGTTGGCCCCATGGTAGGAGGTATCACTTTCTAAAGTGGCAACACAACCATATCTACTGGTGTCACAATCATCTTAGCCCCCTCTGCCCGGCCCATGCACGCACATGTCCCCGGTCGGTTTGCGCCGCCTACACCGCCCATCTTGTTTGGATCTCTTGCAATCAATCAGTAAGTGTGCCCCTTCTCTGCCTAGTACGGAGTACTTTACTTGATACCAACTCCGGGTTACTGACTGAAATGGGTCCCACACAATATGATACAAAGCTCTCCCCCTTGTCTTGTATCCCCACTAGGTTTTCCACTGACTATGTATACCCTTAGGTGTCTTTAATTACATAGCCCTATACCAGTTATGCTTACCCTAAAGGGTGTCTTTAATTACATAACTTCATTACATTATCTACCGGTTATGTATACCGCTAGGTGTCTTTAATTACGTAACCTTATTGGGTTAAGTTCGTGGGCCTATATATAAATATTACCCACCCCCTCTAATTTACTTAACCCACCCACTACTCATTCAATTTTACTTAACCCTAACTTAAGTTCATAATCATACAATCTTTAAATTAGGTTAAGTAGCCCAATTCAATACCATGTCCAATTATGGTTATAATGGGCTAGACCTCCCACGTTAGGCCTACAACGTGTGGATGCTGGATATGCCAGTCGGGTCCGGGCAGACTTATTCTAAAGTTGGGCCTAACCTCGTGTCATAGCCCGATTCGTATTTACGTACTAAGACCTCCCACATTAGGTTCAGTATTAGTGGCTGTTGGATATGTCGATCGGGACCGGGCAGACTTCCGCCACTAATGCAACCTAACCTCGTGTCATAAGTACAATTACAATTCCTAATTGTAATTACAAAACATTTCATTTTTAATTAATTAATCGATTAATTAATCATTTCCTTTTACAGGTGTCAATACCAATTTTACCCAATAATTTGAATTACATGTCCATAAATGTTCATATTCAAATTATGTCATTTTTAACCATTTTCCCCCGTTCCTTAACTAGCGCCCTCACAAAATTGGCAACATGCCTAGGCTGTACAATAGCCTAGTCATAAATGATAATAGGGAAAATAACTAAAATAATCATCTTGGCTTCAACATAAACTTGTATGACAATAAGGTGAATATACATACTGGCATGGACTTGAAATTGTCATCATAACAAGGTGATAATTTAGATCACATAAAATAGATATAACATGAAAATTTAGATCACATAAAATAGATCTAACATGATAACATAAGATGATAATCTAGATTTGTCTAACAGTTTCAATGTCCACATAAACTAGATCTACAATTTAGAAATAGATCTACACACCTACACATCTATCATGTCATAAGAGTTACAATTAAGATAAATGTTTAGATTCAATTCTAACCAATTCAAGGTGACATATGTTCATGGTTTACATAAGTGATTAGATCCACCAATGATATAACTGTCCAAATTAACAGATCTATATTAACCATAATATAGTTACAAACCAAGATCCACAATAGAACAATCACAATTGAATTGGATCTAGAGAAATAGATCTATCATAACATAGCATATGATTTATCACTTGCATAGAATCATACTTTACAACATATCCAAGTCATAGTCTTTCACAATTTACTTTCATTTATCTAAACCTAAAAGTAATCTAGAAACTCATAGTGTTAGGTTTAGAGAATTGAGAAAGAACGGATCTAGAATTCTGAATTTGATTTGCAAAGTATGTTGTTGTAGAAAAATGGTTCAGTTCGCACTCCAGCAGCATATGGCCTCCATGACTTCTAATGAAGAAAATATGAGAAATAGCCACATATTTATAGCTGCAGAGCCCCCTGAAACCGACTGCCACCTAAGCCCTAGGGGTGTCGACACCCCTATGGGTTGGTCGACCCCTAGGTCGACACCCCTCTAGGGGGGTCGACCACCTAGAGCGGGAATTTTGGCGCTTTGAGGAACTTTTCGAATTTGAATCTTTCTGGATAAAATTCTGATTCATCTCTAACTCCCACATATGTATATAATTTTTCTGCGCGTATACAAACTTAAAACCCTAATAACTTCCTCATACGTTGTCCGTTTTACGCAAACATAATGTCTATCTTGACCAGAATTTCGAGATTGCAGTCTGTTTCCTCAAATTCTGAATATTAAATTAATTATTATTTTATTTATCCTCTTTTAGTGTCGGTACAAATTCAGGGTGTTACATTCTTTCCTACTCAAAGTATTTTGTCCCGAAATCTCTAAGTTGAGAAGAATGTATATCCTACCATCCATCTACTCATCCACCAATCATTGGCATATATTGTCCTTAAAGATTTCTAATGCTTGTATGAATATATGCGAAGATGTGTGTATATGTCCCAACACTATGCGAAGATCAGGCGGTCTACTGATTCAGTTGACCTCCTTAATGCAATGTATGTTAGTGTCATGAATCCAGTATGTATGCAAATAAACCTATTGTATCACATAAGTTCTATATGTGTGCACACCCATCCATCCAAATGCAATATCCATATGCTAGTTCATCCATTTCTATCCATAAAAGAAAGAAAAATGCACACACATCCATATGCAGTATAAGAGTGATTGAGCCGATCTTAGTGCCTAATGTGTGTGTATGCGTCCATAGGAAACCACTAGCAAACACGTGCATCCACTTGCATCCATCAAACATAATATGTTTCAAACACATGTTTACATCCATAGGATTCCTATCTAAAGGTCGAAAATACGATGGATAAGATATATTCTATTCACAGAAACAAGCACTGATAAAATTTAGGAAAAGAAGTTAAGAACATACCCTCGAAAAGGAAAGGGTACGAAGCACGAATCTTGTCTTCGGTCTCCCAAGTCGCATCTTCTGTGTTATCTCCCCATTGAACCTTTAGCAACTTGATCCCCTTATTGCGCAACTTCTTAACTTCTGACCCAAGAATACGGGTAGGGACTCTTCTGACTGTCGCCTCCCGTTCCACTTCAACTTCTTCTAACATAGTCGGCTCAACAACTTCCGGTGTCATGCAGGCACTTCTGTAGATGAGAGACGTGGAAAACATCATGAACGCCGGATAGATTTTCTGGGAGCTTTACTCGGTAGGCCATTTGGCCAATCCTCTCGATTATGGGAAATGGTCCCACAAACCTAGGTGCCAACTTCCCTACTGATCCGAAGCGAACAACATTCCTTAAAGGCGATACTTTGATAAAAGCCAAGTCTCCCACTTCGAATTTGATGTCAGTCCTTCTCTTGTCTGCATAGGACTTCTGCCTATCTTGAGCTGTCTTCATTCGCCATCGAATAAGGTAAATCTTTTCGGACGTTTTCCTAACCATATCTGGTCCAAGTAATAATCTTTCTGTAGATTCCCACCAACAAGTTGGTGATCTACAGGGTCGTCCATACAATGCTTCGAAGGGTGCCATGCCGATGCTAGCCTGATAGCTATTATTATAGGCAAACTCTACTAAAGGAAGATGCTCTTTCCAAGTCCCTCCGAAGTCTAGGACATATAGCCTTAAAAGATCTTCAAGAATCCTGTTCACCTTCTCTGTCTGTCCGTCGGTCTGAGGATGATAAGCGGTGCTCAAACACAATTGTGTACCTAATGCTTCTTGCAAGCTCCTCCAAAATTCGGTGGTAAAGATGGGGTCACGATCGCTCATGATGCTGGAAGGTACTCCATGAAGACGAACTATCTCGCGAACATAAATTGCTGCCAACCTTGATGCCATCCTCTTACTCTTAACTGGAATAAACCGAGCGTTCTTAGTGAGTCTATCCACTACCACCCAAATACTGGTGTTACCTTTCTTCGATCTTGGCAACCTATCTATGAAATCCATAGAGACGCTCTCCCATTTCCACTGCGGAACCTCCAATGGATGATGGGACGACCCGAACTTCCCCGTGAAGGAAAGCACGGATAGAATTGAGGACAAGACAAAATAGAACGCAAACAGAAGAACATTTCATTGTTATTACAACAATTCCATCAGATACAAGAATATACAGAGTATAAATGAATAAATTACATTGGATAAATATCAGAGATTACAATAAATTACATAGCAGCGGAAAATAATACAAAATACAACTGAAAGTGATACACGAATACAGAGCTTTCCGAGCATCGTTCCAGCTGTTAATCAGGACCCCGTGAATATAAATCTGCAAAACCAAAACTACTAGCTGCCCGTGTGGAAAATAGGGGCACCCAGAGTTTAGGTTAAAACAATAAACTCCAGTTCAGTCATGTGACTGGTGTGAGAACTAAAACAGTTATTTAAAACTTTACTTTAAAAGAGAGTAATCCAAGGGACCACGCCGTATAACACGGAACGGGTTTCCTCCCAAGAATACTAGTGCATATACAAAACAGCACAATGCTCTTTAGAAAAATGAAGCTATTATAAGACCCAGGTCCCATCACACAATGCAACGCAAGCCGGAGGATAGGGTTTTCCCTTATAATAGCCAAATAATGCTTGATACGTTTAAAACACGTTATTTGATACTATAATAGGTGTATAGTGTCAAAACAATTTCAAATCATAAATATCAATCATAGGCGGCATGGGTACCATCTATCATGTCGCCATACTAGTTCTACAATTAAAACCACAATATCACATATTGGAAATTGGATTTCCGTCATGAGTCGAGGCAAGGGGCAAGCTCCTCTCCGCGTTCGAGACACTCTAGCAAATGTCCCAGGACCCCACTTTGATCCTTGGAATCGGCTGGGTCGGTCCTCTCTTACTTTTGAGGATTAGTTATTCCTGAACACACGTTTCCCGGTCCTTACAGACCTATATCCGAGGTGCCTCGTATCCAACAACCACACAGGTGAAAAGTATATAAATGTCAGGGCTGGTAGGTCACTGACACCACCCTAGCTTGAAAGAAACGTCGTGCTCTCCCAGCGGTCCGTCTCCCGTTTTTGACTCATACCGAGGTGTGAGGCTCGCGAATTCACGTTATACACAAAGCTACGCCACACAGGCCGTGCTTTGATCATCAACCTCAAGACTTTGCTTTTCAACAGAAGCCTTGATCAATTGCCACTTACGCATGCCACATTGGCAATTCACTCCATGCGAATGATGTCCATCGATATACAACCCCTGAGCTCGTACGTCTCAGAGAAGGGCGTTAAGCAAGAGAATAAATTCTCTGCCGCCAAACAGATGTATATTTAATAGGGATCAATCAACACAGAATAAAATCCAATGTCAGACACACAATCCATTTACAAGTTCGTTCTGGGTCTGAACGAAACCGGAGGCACTTTCCTCGCATATCCATCCATCTCCAAGTACGTCTGGACGATCACCAACTGTTTCCCTCATCCTGGGTGTACAGCCCAATCAAGATCATCAGTAATCACCCAAACGATGTGAAGACTTCCGGTCTTCAACCACCGTCTTCATCTCCGACATCTCGTCGAATCGGTTATTCAGAATGGGTATAACCCGGCCTTTCTGAATGACCCACGTATATAATAAACAAATGGTACACAAACACAACGAACGCCTCATTCCAATTCAGAATATTCTTTTATTCACAAAATCACATTCTTAGGGAAATGTTCCCATTAATTTTATCCAAGATAAATTCTTCTAAATTTATCCTATAATCTTCCTTTGGATATCATTTCAAACTAGTCGGGATTAACGAACCACACCGAAGTAATTATTTATTTCATTTCCCAATCCCAACCTATATATCCCATGGAGAAAAACTGGTAATACTCCATATCTAACACCACGGTGTTATCGGTAAAATTAATTACCATTTCACGTTCAAATCTAATTAAAGATTTAACTATCGCTTTGGAGCAAAACTGGCTGTACTCCATTCTCGATCACTTTTCAGATTTGATAATATAATTTATCAATTCACATTTCAATCTAATTAAAGATTCATTAAGACTCCACTTAGTTTTAATCTTTTCAAAATTCAATATCTTGCCTTTAACTGGGTTAAAGAACCAATGTCATCTAAAACACGATTCACGATAAACCCAAATCACATTTGATTTTAAATACAAGGCTCTGAATAGAAAATATATCGGCTTATATTCAATACCAAATTCTGAAACCAACAAATATCGTATTGGAAATAACGATATAAAATATATCTTTCAAATTCCCATAACAATCTCTATATAGTCACGAAATCCAACATCAAAATATTCCGAAGATAATTTCGATTCAACTCCAGTCCAATTCACGTATTGGAAATATCGATTATTTTCAAAATCACTTTCAAATTCAATTTATTTATTTCAAAAATAAATCGATTTTAATTCTAGTTCAAAACTAGTTCATTTCGATAAAAATCTATTTTTATCATCTAATGTGGAATTTTCCAGCCCAATTCTTTCCAATTCACGTATTATAATTTTACACAAATTATCGATATTTTTAATAATTTTATCAAGGCCCGTACAGTCGATTTCCATCAACGGCTATCGAACTGCACTTACAGCGACCTTTTTCAAATTTGATTTGGACATAATTCCAAATCCAACCGTTAGATTTCAAATTTCTCATATTCATTGGAAAGCTCTTTTTGATACGAACCCAACGGTTCCGATTTTAGGAGAATCCGACGGTCGGATCTCCCGCAATGTCCGTTTGAAATAAATGGTCGAAATTCACGAACTGCCGCGGCGCGTTCTATTCAGGCCATTATATTATATATATAATATATATAATATATATTTCGTCGATTTCTATTTAAAACGTATTTTATAAATAGTTCTAAATTCGTTTCTAAAACAATTCAACTTCTATATTCAATTTCAAATCGATTTGATTTCAATTCAACTCGAATTCATTTCAATTTTATTTAATTCGAATTCAAATTTGTCTCAATTCAATTCAATTTGAATTTACCTTCTATTTGATTCAATTCGAATTCGTTTCAATTCAATTCAAATTCAAATTCGTTTCAATTCAATTCAAATTCGTTTCAATTCAATTCAAATTCAAATTCGTTTCAATTCAATTCAAATTCAAATTCGTTTCAATTCAATTCAAATTCAAATTCGTTTCAATTCAATTCAAATTGATTTCAATTTAATTTCGATTCGAATTCAATTAAATTTCAGTTCGTTTTCAATTCAACTTGAATTTGTTTTATATTCAATTCCATTCGAAGTCCTTTTATATTCAATTCAAATTCGTTTTCTTTTCAATTCGAATTTGCTATAATATTCATTTCAATTTGAATAAAATCGATATAAATATCGTTCACGTCAAAATGGCGCAAAACTAATCAACACGGCTTTATATTTTTCACAACTTCTTTATTCTATTCAACAAATGAATATTTATCCCATTCAACACATGAATCTATATTTCTTTCAACACACGACTAATCTCAACACATGAGTGTTGTCAACACATCACTATTGTTGTTATGTAAAATATTTTATAAAACTATGGTATCTATCGTTTGATTTTTAATTAGTCTTCTATTGGGAAGTAGTTCTAATTTTAAATATGATAAAGATGTGAATTTCATTGTATAAAATATTTCACTCAACACATGAACATCGTCAACACATGACTATTTTTATATTCAACACATGAATTTTTCTTTTATAATATTCATTATTTTCCCGATTGGAATGAGGCCCAATCAATCACCATATAATGTTAATTATATGGATTCCATACAACACATGTATATAATAGCTTTGAAAAATAATCAACCATCAACCAAAGTGCACCACACAACTGCATAAGCATCAAATATAAATAATCGACGCTTACACAATCTGTCGACCAATCGATCGACAATAATTAAATAATTGGGATTAGTGTACGCCAAATATCATCCCAACACCCGTGTGGGGTTTCAAATCAACAAACACACATTTTTGTTTGTGCAGTTGGGCGATGTGTAAAATTTATCGACCCAATCAATATCAGTCAAATCAGTGTATATAAACAAATCAGCCGATTTGTTTATAAATATTTATTTATTCACTTTCACGTTAAAAATTATATTTTTAACGACAAAAATATTTATTTCAACACTTGAATTTCTATTCAGTTCATTTATACAATAAAAATGATATTTTTATTTTTCTAACATATTTTGGGAAATTTCGACGGCATAACGGCACGATACTAGAAACGGAACAAGGCCTAGCCTTATCCCCGGTCTAGTGAAGGCCCACGCCATTCACACATCAATCAAATCCATTCAATTCATCAAACAATTCAATTTCAAATCAAATCATCTAACTAATCTATGCAACCAAACAAACAAGTCCATGGTCTGTGGACGATTGTGTCGGGTGCTACTAAGCACCGTCTGCATCCTAGTATATATATATATAACTTGAAAAAGAAGTTTAGAGTGAGAAGTTCTCACCGAAAGCTATCCAATCATCTTGACTCTTCTTTTATAGAAATCTTCATCGTTATCCCATCTTCGCCATCTTCGTTGTCCGTAGCCACTACATATATAAAAATCACACATTTTTATATTTGATGTCTTTAAAATAAAAATCACATTTTTATTTGTTCACTTTCAATTTAGAAATCATATTTTTATAATCACTTCATATATTTAAAAATCGAATTTTTACTTCGATGTTATATAGATAAAGATTTTATTTTTATAACACTATTCTCTATATAAAGATTTCGCCCTTATAAAAATAAAGTTTTCGCCTTTCTAAAAATAAAGTTTTCGCCTTTCATCACTATAAAAATTTTCGTCTTTCTAAAAATAAAGTTTTCGCCTTTCTAAAAATAAAGTTTTCGCCTTTCCAAAAAATAAAGTTTTCGCCTTTCATCACTATAAAAATTCCCTCTTTATTTCACATATATAAAATAAAAATCAGATTTTTATTTCGCTACATATACAAAGATGATATTTTTAATATTCCTAACATGTAAAAATTATATATATTTTTTTCTTCTTCTGCTGAAATCGATTATGAAGGGAAAGGGGGGGCCAGCGGGTTAAAGGAGAGGAGGGTTTTCTCTTTTTTTTTTTTTAATTAATTAATTTTCAAAAAGTTGACTTTTACATACGACCTCGAAACGAGGTCCACCGCCTATCGTCCATAGCGTATTACCCCCATTCTGAACACAATGGGATATGTATCGTAGGTTGATTTGATCGTTTGAATCAGTTTCTGTTAAATTTACATTTAAATCACTATATTGAATTTTAAACGTACATTTCAAATTACCGGGGTCACATATTAACTTTAAAAATTCTAGAAAAATATTTTCTAGCTTCGTATTGACGATACGGTCCTAACAAAACTAGTTTCGTCGAATTCTGAGACCGTTGGAAAATGGTCAATTTCCAGTCGATTAAAATCAACTAAAACCGGTCAAACGCGTTTTCCTTTGCCACGCTCACATATTGATTCGAAAAATTATGAAATTTGAAACCTAGCAATAACTTGACATCACGGACCCAACAAAAGTGGTTTCGTCGAAATCCGTGGTCGTTTGCAAAATTTCCATTTTTAAGGGCCTGAATTCCATAGCGACTATTTAGAATTTTCAACTGGACATATCTTTTGATTCCCGCTATGAAATCTTGATTTTTCGGATTCGTTGGAAAGATATTCTCAAATAGATCCCATTATTTTTGGTTTCACTAAAATCCGGATTGTTTTGCACCCGGTACATTCAATTGAAGTTTGAAATCGAATTATCGAACTACCGCGCCATTTTCAATTCCTATTATAATTATATATAATTATTTATATTCTAACGACGACGTATATGAATATATACGTTCGAATTCTATTCAAAATAAATTTCTCGTCAATTTTATTTAAAATAATCTATTTTAAATGTTCAAAATTCACTAAAATTACCGAAATAAAAATTTTAAACTGGCCCAGATTTTCGGGTTATTATAGATGAAGTAATCCACCGGGCTTCTTTTGCTCAACTTTGACTCGCTGGAAAACTAAACATTGAAAAACAAATTCAGTCACATCTTTCTTCATCCCAGCCCAAAAGAAAACACTCTTCATGTCTCTATACATCTTGTCACCACCTGGATGAATAGTCATCTTAGAATGGTGGGATTCTTCTAGGACTTCCTTTATCAAGCTTCCAGTTTGAGGAACACAAAGCCTTCCATCTCGTCGCAACCACCCCTTTTCATCTATTGCATATCTACTGAGGTGACTAGAAGTCTCCCCTCTTCTGAGCTTAGCCATGATGTCTAGAATCTATGGGTCACCTTGTTGCGAAGCTCCTATCTGATCCATAAGGGTTGGTCGTAACTCCAAGGATGCAAACAAATCGGGCAAAACCTCGATGGAGGGTCTAAAATCAAAAGCTGATATGAACTCCAAGTTCTTTCTCTCCACAAACAGAGGACTAAGGCTACCCTCTGCCTACTTAGTGGATCTGCCACCACATTACCCTTGTCAGGGGTATAAGCAATCTCAAAATCATATGAAGCTAAGAACTCCATCCGCCGTTGTTGCCTTAAGTTTAGATCCTTCTGTAAGAATAGATACTTGAGAGATTTAATATCGGTGTATAACTCGAAATTTTCTCCAATTAAATAACGATGCCACGTCTTTAACGCGAATACTATGGCAACTAGCTCTGGATCGTGGGTGGGGTAATTCTTCTCATGAACTCTTAACTGTCTACCCCCATAACATATTACTTTCCCTTCTTGCATCAGAACCACACCAAGCCGTATACCGCACGCATCAGTTTAAACAGTAAACACTTTACTTCCATCAGGCAAGGTCAAGACTGCGCCTGGTCTCAGAGCCCTCTTCAGTCGTTGGAAAGCAACGTCACAGTCTATGTCCCATGAAAATTCTTAATTCTTCTTTTTCAGCCTGGTGAGAGGGGCTGATATCTTCGCAAAGTCCTTAATGAACTTCCTATAATAACCCGCCAACCCAAGAAAGCTTCTCACCTCGGTTGCGTTTTTAGGAATCTGCCAATCTTGCACTGCAAGCACCTTGGTGGGATCTACAGCTATCTTTTCTTTGGAGACTACATGCCCTAAAAATCTCACCTCTTTTCTCCAATAATGACATTTGGAGAACTTTGCCTTAAGCTGATGATCACAGAGAGTTTTCAAAACTTCTCTCAAATGTTGGGCATGCTCTTCCTCACTCTTGGAGAAGATCAAAGTACCATCAACGAAGACTACAATGAATTTGTTTAGGAACTCCTGAAACACCCTACTAATCAAATCAACAAAATAGGCGAGGTCATTTGTCAACCCAAAAGGCATAACTATCCATTCAAAGAAACCGTCCGGAGTTCTGAAAGTAGTCTCATCTATGCTGTCCTCAGCCACCCTCAACTAATGGAACCCTGTAGCCAAGTCCAACTGAGAAAATACCGAGGCACCAACAAGCTGATCAAATAAATCATTAATCCTCGAAAGTGGGTGCCTATTTTTCTTGGTGAGCTTATTCAATTCTCTATAGTAACACACAAACGAAGTGAACCATCCGCTTTAGTCACGAATACTACTGGAGCACCCCATTCCGATATGCTTCGTCTGATAAACCCTTTCTCAAGTAGCTCCCCTACTTGCTTACTCAGCTCCCTCCTCTCCCTTAGAGCCATGTGGCGTACTGGTAATGCAACTGTCTTTGCATTGTCCACCAGATATATGCGGAAGTCAATTTCGCGCCTTGGAGGTAAACTCCGTACATCATCAAAAACATCGGAATAATCTCGAACTATAGGAACAGATTGCAAATCATCTATGGATGCATCTAGAGACTCTAGTAAGCTAAGCATAATAGACCCTTGGGGGTCACAAGAAGCTTCGAGGGTCTTCCCATGACAAGTCAGGAGTCTAACAACCCTCCTCTCACAATCCAGAATGGCCCCATACGTGGTAAGCCAATCCATTCCTAGAATGAACCCATAGCCCATAAACCCGAGCACATATGCGTCGCATTCAAATTCGACGCATAATACAAATATTTTCAAACCCCGACAAATCATTGATAAATGAGCCGAACCACCAATGGGGTTTGAAACAACTGCGGGATCTACTACCATACAAGTAATTAAGTGCAAAGATTCAACCACAGGACTAGATATAAACGAGTGTGAAGCACTAGAATTAAAAAGTGTTCTAACTGGATGATTTGAAAGAGAAACTAAACTTTCTACCGAAATTTTTCTACCTCTTTCAGGAGCACTGATCGCGAGAGCATGCACCTGCCCTCCAGAAGTCCTTGCTTTTTGACCTTGTCCTTGCGATCCCTGTTTCTACGGGCACTCTTTAGAGAAGTGTCTGACCTCTCCGCAATTAAAGCAATTGTCCTTCCTTCTCTTATAGTCCTTGATCAGGTGGCCCTCCTTTCCACAATTGTGACATTTTCTCTTGTCCTTGCCTTTACATATTTCCCTCCTTTCTGCTATTGTTGTTGTTGCTGTTGCTGCCCTTTCTTGGGCCACACCTTCTTATTCTGCGATGTCCCCTCAGCTTTTGTTTCCTTCATTTCTCCCTTGTCTTCCTCATGCATTAGGGCCATATCAACTTGCTTTTCAAAGGTGGCCCCCATTGGGATATGAGACATAGCTAAACCATGTAGAGGCTCATTCATTCCTTTAGCAAACCGCAAAGCCTTTTTGTGCGGTGTATCCACCAACTCTAGCCCGAACCTTGCCAACTGGTTGAACTTGTTCACCTGCTCTTTTATTGTCAAATTTCCTTGTTTCAGTGTTAAGAACCTCTCCATTTGTAAGCTACTCTCAGCTTGGGATAGAAATTTAATTTCAAACCTCTGTCTAAATCTTCCTAAGTTTCCACTGGACGTCCAGCTTGGGTGATTTCCCACCAAAATGAGGCTTCGTCCTTTAACAGTTGTAACACCCCGTATTTTCTATGAACGTACAAGTAACAAATTAAAGTATACTTAATTTTAGGAGAAGAATTAAGGGAAACGGGTTATGCCATTGCGTTCATCTCGAAATTCTGCTTGAGATAGAGTCCGAGTTTGCGTAAAACAGATACTGTATGAAGAATATATGGACGAACAAAGTTAGGCAGAAAAACCGGAAACAAGCCAGAATACACTGGCGCACTTGTGAAGTGCGCCAGTACAAAAATACACTAGCGCACCTGCCAAGTGCGCCCAAACCAATCTAGCACAAAATTCTGGAGTGCTCTGTGATGACGTGTCTTCTTCTGAGTGGCTGGATGACCTGTCTTCGAGCTAGGTGGTTCTGATGACTTCTAGACTGATCTGAAGGCTCTAAATCACCATATTCTCCTATAAAAACACCCCCCAAACCTCACTTTATCTCCACACAATTTCATTCTGCTTATACTCTGCCTCTATTCTAATTAAAATAAAATAATGGCGTCGCTACTCTGCTGAAATCTAAGATAGAACTAGTGCATCTTCTTCCAATCTGAATAGAATTAAAAGAGAACAACTATTTTCTCCACTAATCGATAGTCAACGCCAAAGGAGAGCTATTCAGTGTCGGAGTACAAATTCCAGAATACAAGAATCGTTCCCTTTTTTTGTGAGTACAGTTATTTTCAGATATGAACTTTAATTATGATCTTGACATGGCTATAAATCTGAATCTGAGGTTATGCATATTATTATCTGTCAGATCTGTTTTTCTGTGACTATTCTCTCATTTTTTCTGTTCTATAGCCAGGCTACTACGAGCCTGCGCCAAATCTCAAAAGAGATTAACGCACGAACGCTAAATTTTGCAGTAAATAATGAATAATGCATAATTGGACATGACTGATCTGTGACTGATTTGAGAAAAGGACATATGTTGTAAATTAGATCTAGATCTGTGCATACTCTGTGATTTGGAAGAAGAGGAATCGTTGAATGATAACATATGACTTGAAAGTTGGGGACATAACGCATATAAAAATTAAGATCTGATTTTGAGAGGATATAATTTAAAGATCTAGATTTTTGGGTATATTTTATATAACGATTCGTGACTTGAAAAAGGAATATGAAACTTAGGCGTAAGGACCTATATTAAAATAGGATAACTATTAATGAGAATGCGCCTAAATATGGATTTTTTGATATTGGCATTAAAGGCTATAATTTGGTATAATTCATATGTAACAACCCGGAAATTCTGAGCCAATTTAAAATTTTTATTTTGGCAATTTTAATGAATTTTGAATATTTAAAATGGATTATTTTAAATAATAACGACGAAAATTTATTTTGAGTAGAATTCGAACGTATATATTTATATAGATCGTCGTTAGAATATAAATATTTATTTTAAATTATAAAAGGAATTGAAAATGGCACGGTAGTTTGAAAATTCGATTTCAAAGTTCAAATGAATGTATCGGGTGCAAAATAAACCGGATTTTAGCAAAACCAAAAATATCAGAATCTATTAGAGAATATCTTTCCAACGAATCCGAAAAATTGAAATTTCATAGCGCGAATCAAAAGTTATGTCCAGTTGAAAATTCAGAATAGTCGCTATGGAATTCTAGCACTTAAAAATGGAAATTTTGCAAACGACCTCGGTTTTCGACGAAACCACTTTTGTTGGATCCGTGATGTCAAGTTATTGCTAGATTCCAAAATTCGTAATTTTTCGAATCAATATGTGAGCGTGGCAAAGGAAATGCGTTTGACCAGTTTCAGTTGATTTTAATCGACCGGAAAATGGCCATTTTTCAAATGGTCTCATAATTTGATGAAATTAGTTTTGTTAGGACCATATCATCAATACGAAGCTAGAAAATATTTTTTGAGAATTTTTAGAGTTCGTATGTGGCCCCGGTAAATTGAAATGCGCGTTCAAATTCAATATATAGAGTTATATGTTGATTTTGATGGAAACTAATTGAAACGGTCGAATTGGCTCATGATATATATCTCATTGTGTTCGGAATGGGGGTAATTTGCTAGGGATGACAGTCGTTGGGTATCGTTTTGAGTTCGAAATAAAAAGTTACTTTATGGATTTAATATTAAAATTAAATTAATAAATAAATTAAAAACCTCATCCTTTACTCCCTCAATCCGGTCAACGGAGCCCTCCCTCTCCAAATCATTTAACAGAAATCGACTTAGGTAAATAAAAAAAAAGGGAAGAAAGGAGATCGACGGATCGCCACCCGTCAGCCGCCTCCGGCCTGCGCCCCAAGCTAGATCGCCTCCGCCTTCCACCGGTGATCCCCGTCCCCTTTCTCCCTCCTCTTGATTCAAGGCGCGAGCCCCACATCCCCAAAACCCTAAAGTTGAATCGCCTATCCCCTGAGTGTCGCCACCATTGGCCTGAGGCCCGCCTCCGACCCACCATCTCGACACCAGAACCTGCCACCTACGAGCACACCCCACCTCCTCCGACCTCCTGTGATAACCAAGGTGATTTTTATTTTATATAAAAATCAGTTTTAACTTATAAATCCTGTTTCATTACTTATGAAAGCTAAGTTTCTTTTATTTACAAAAAGCTTGTATTTTTAAAGTGAAAAGATTTTTCTTAGTCTGAAAAGAATAGTTTTTCTTCTCAGTTTGAAAAGAACATATTTTTCTTAGTTTGAAAAGGGCAGATTTTTATAGTTTAAGAATAGATTTTTATAGTTTAAAAGATGAGATTTTTAAATATAAAATGTGATCTTTATTGTGAAGTGAGCGGTATAAAAAAAATATACGATCTTTAACTATGAAGAGATCGGTATAAAAATATGATTTTTATAAAGTAGAAGTATTAAAAATATGATTTTTATAAAGTAGAAGTATTAAAAATATGATTTTTATAAAGTAGAAGTATTAAGAATGTGATTTTTATATAATAGAGAATATAAAAATATTATCTTTATATATGTAGAGAAATAAAAATCTGATCTTTATTATATATATGTTGAAATAAAAATGTGATTTTTATAGCGATGAAATAAAAATTCGATCTTTATTATGTGGGAGATATAAAAATATAATTTTTATATAGAATGAAGTGTCGAAAAAATATATGAAGTAAAAATAAAATTATTATTTTTATTTATTGGAATGAAGCAATAAAAATATACTTTTTATTATGAACAGCGTGAAACATTGTGTGATGGAACTGGTGGAAAGCGAATACAAATTTGAAATGCTCAGAAATAACGAACGATGGAGTGGAACCCTCTATGAGAACTTCTCACTTTAAATCTTGTTTTCTAGTTAAAATATATACTAGGATGCAGACGGTGCTTAGCAGCACCCGACACCCGTCGTCCACAGACCATGGATGACTTGTTTGATTGATTGCTGTGTTGTGAAATTTGATTTTGTGATATGGAATGAAATAAAATATTTTATGGTGGAAAATATTTTATAGTTAAAAATATAATTTTTAATGTGTATATAAAATAAATATTTATAAACAAATCAGATGATTTTTTTATATACACTGATTTGACTTATATTGATTGGGACGATAAACTTTACACATCGCCCAACTGCACAAATAAAATCTGTGTTTGTTGTTTTGAAACCCCACACGGGTATTGAGATGATATTTGACGTACACTAATCCTGATTGTTTAGTTGTATATCAATCGATGGGTTGAAAGACTGTATAAGCGTTAATTATTGATATTTAATGCTTATGCAGTTGTGTGGTGCACTCTGGATGACGGTTGATTATTTATTGTTGCTATTATATACATGTGTTGTAGAAAATCCATATAATTAACATTATATGGTAATTGATTGGGCCTCATTCCAATTTAGAAAATAAATTCATGTGTTGAATTGAAAATAAATTCATGTGTTGAATTGAAAATATATTCATGTGTTGAATAGAAAATATATTCATGTGTTGAATAGAAATATAAATTCATGTGTTGAATTGAAAATAAATTCATGTGTTGAATTGAAAATAAATTCATGTGTTGAATAGAATAAACATTCATGTGTTGAATAGAATAAATATTCATGTGTTGAGTAAAAGCCGTGTTGATTAGATTGACGTCATTTTGACGTGAACGATATTTATATCGATTTTATTCATTTTTATAATGAATATAGAAAAGAAAGTGATTTCAAAATTTAACGTTTTGAAAATATTATCGTTTGTATGTCGATGATGTGGAATATTCAATTTTGATTCGAAATTGAACATGAAGCTGAAAATCATTTCGAAAACGAATTTAAAACGATTTATAAAATACGTTTTAAAAGGAAATCGACGAAGTATATATTATATAATAATATAATGGCCTGAATAGAATGCGATGCGCTGCTGCAGTTCGCGAGTTTCGACCATTGACTTCGAATGGACGTTACGGGAGATCCGACCGTCGGATTTTCCTAAAACTGGAACCGTTGGGTTCGTATCGAAAAGAGCTTTCTAACGAATATTCGAGATTTGAAATCTATCGGTTGGATTTGGAATTATGTCCAAATCAAATTTGGAAAAGGTCGTTGTAAGTGCAGTTCGATGGCCGTTGATGGAAATAGACTGTACGGGCCTTGATAAAATTATTAAAAATACTGATAATTTGTGTAAAATCATAAGAAATGATTTGAGAAGAATTGGGATGAAAATTTTCATATTTGAAAAGATAAAAGTAGATTTTTTTTATCGAAATGAACTAGTTTTGAACTAGAATTATAATTCATTTATTTTTGAAACAAATAAAGTGGATTTGGAATGGTTTTGAAAATAACCAGAATTTACAATATATAAAGTGGAAATGGATTTGAGTCGAAATTGTCTTTGGAATATTTCGATGTTGGATTTCGTGATTAGACAGATATTTTTCTGGAAATTTGAAAGATATATTTATATCGTTATTTCCAATACGATATTTGTTGGTCGTAGAATTTGATACTGAATATAAGCCGATATATTTTCTATTCAGAGCCTTGTATTTAAAATCAAATGTGATTTTGGGCTATCGTGAATGGTATCTTCAATAATACTGTTCTTAGACCCAACGGAGTTAAGAAAATCAGAAACTAACTGGAGATTAGTTAAGTTGAATGGTTTCTTGGGTATTGATCTGATGTTGGTTTCGGCCTTCGGGGTTAATACTTAGGGAATTGCTCACTTGCTATTTTACGGTTAAAAGATGATAGAATGGAATGTGATTTTGGGTTTATCGCAAATCGTGTTTTAAATGACATTGATTCTTTAACCCAGTTATAGATTAAAACTAAGTGGAGTTTTAATGAATCTTTAATTAGATTGAAATAATCGAGAAGGGAGTATCACCAGTTTTGCTCTAGGCGATAGTTAAATCTTTAATTAGATTTGAACGTGAAATGGTAATTGAATTTACCGATAACACCGTGGTGTTAGATATGAAGTATGACCAGTTTTACTTCATGGGATGAATAGGTTGGGATTGGGAAATAAAATAAATAATTACTTCGGTGTGGTTCGCTAATCCCGGCTAGTTTGAATTGATATTCAAAGAAGATTAAAGAATAAATTTAAAGAGTTTATCTTTGATAAAATTAATGGGAACCTTTCCTAAAGTATAAGAATATTTGAATAAAAGAATATTCTGAATTGGAATGAGGCGTATGTTGTGTTTGTGTAACACTTGTTTATTATATACGCGAGTTATTCAGAAAGACCGGGTTTATCCCATTCTGAATAACTGATTCGACGTGGTGTCGAGGATGAAGACGGTGGTTGTAACGACCCAGAAATTTAGATAAGTTAGAAATAAAATTAATTGAAGATTTAAACTTTAAAAATCAATTGGATATTTGGTTTAGAAATTTAGAAAATCAAATATTGTTTTGAATACAAATTTATACTCAATATTAATTCAGAATGATTTGTTGAGAATCAAATATTTATTGTTGGATATTTGAATTGGATTTGATTGGATATTGGATTTGGATTTCGACTAAAAATATAAATGGTTGGATCTAAAAATTAATATTATCGACAATAAATGAATTGGAGAAATTTAATATATGGAAATTTGTTTGGATGTGTATAATTTTGTATAAAGGGGAATTGAGTTTAACATTTCAAAATGTGGAAACGAGCGGAGCTGTTGATGGACAAACAGAATAAAATCGATTAACGGTTAAATAATTCAAAATTTGAATAACATCATATACAAATGGAGTCAGATTACAACCAGACTAATTTTTATTGAATTCAGAACATTAAAATATGACTGCGTATATTTTTGGTCACATTTGGAGGTTGTATTGATGGTACGAACCTTGAGCGGTCAATGATAACTCACGGTAGGTATAAATATTAAATTAAACAGATATTACCTACCCTAAATATAAACCTCCTCAGTAAACTTTTCCGCCGACCTATCTTCTGAAAATTTGGGCTACCCTATTTCTACTGATTGACGTTGTTTTTATCCCGAAAGTTTTCTTCTATAAAAGAATGTCGCTCCTTTCTCATTTCTAGAGAAAATAATCATTCGTCTTCAATCCCTAATGGCTTCTGGAAAATACCATGGCTCTTTTCCCTAAAATCAAAACTCAGCCTTTCCCCAAAATCATTGTCTTACGCCTCTTCAAAAACCTAATCGCACCCAAAAATCTAAAACTGAAACCATCTACTCAAACCTTCACCGCGTAAATCAAAGACGTAGCCTCCATCGTGGTTCCTGCGCCGCCTTCAGCAATCGAAGACACCAAATCTGAACTCAGCTGCTCCGCACATCTAAATCCATCGCCTACCGTTCTAAGGTGAGTCACGATTTCCTTATTTCAAGTATTGTGACTTCAATTTAAAACTGAGTATATTATTTAATGTTGTGATTGTTGATACTATGCGTTGATACCTGCTCGTGTATGGTTGTTTGTCTGTTGTGTTCACTGACCTAGAACCCTTGTTGGAATAGCTCGCTGCCTTGTCTTACCTATGTACTTTCCGGGCATTTCCTTTAGTGGTTATAATTGTTTAGTCATAATCTGTTTTGGGACGATGCCCTTTTGTTTATTTCACCTGAGAATTTGACATAAAAGACTATACATGGTGCCTAGATGCTTAGCTTGATTCAAATATATCCAACTTGGCCATACCAAACTATCATATATACACAGGTTAAACAAAGAATATTTCAAATTGATCCCCTTGGCCATGCGTAATTGTTTATTTGATTTGTGCCATGACTGTTGTTTGAATGGTTCCATACCTCTTCTTACATAATTAGAATGTTGCTTGTTTCATGAATACAACTAGCATAACAATATGAGTACTAAACCTGTTTTAATAAAATACACACAGATCCTTGCTGCCTCTAATGGGTATGTATAGGCATTTTTTTCAAAAATTTGCTATTACTACATGTTTAAATTAAGAGCACAAATTATATTGTATATTGCTTTATATGGAAATTGGGCATATTTGAGGTATTCCATGTTGGAAATTTTATCATGTGATCTGCATGCTTGTCTCTATGCATACTACATGTTTAAGAGCTGTAAAAGGTTCTGTAGTGGTAGGATGAAGCTAACTTATTTGTTTATAGCTATGTTATATATGTGCGTAGTTTAGAGGATTTGCTTTTATAGAACCCTGTCTTGCTAATTATTCATTGGCTTTTTCTATAAAAGGGTTCTGCAACATTATGAAATTTTTAAAATAAAAATATCCTTTTTGCAAAGACTATAGTCAAGGCTGTTGACTTCATAATTGAAGCTGTTAACAAAGGCTGTTAGGGTATGGTAATTAACATTGACCCTTACCGAAAAATGGTATTATTGATAGCAGGAAGCTTACCAACGTTAATACTATGGAAATGGAAAAGTTATTACTATTATTTACAGTATGTGTATATATTTAAATCTCAGTCCCGACCTTAAAGAAATATGTATTAAATTATCTCACTTAAGAATGATACTTGCGGTTTTAAGTTATACATTGGTTTTGAGTAACACTGTGATATATATATATATATATATATACATACATATAAAATTCTGGGATTATAACCCATGGTAATATAGTGTAAATTTACAAGCTATACAGGAATTAAATTACACTTATCTAAGTCTGTAAAGTTCAAATTGTTGAAGTTCACCTTGTTTATGTTATGTTTCCATTTGGATCTTTAAAATTTTGTTTTTATGCTCCCTAGTTAAGTTTTCTTCCTCGATTCTAGATTGCCATATGGACTTTACCATGCTTTATAGTCACCCGGCATGGTCGAAGTCTACAAACTAAATTCATAACCTGATGTTTCATGTGAACTAGAATTAGTTGGCGTGACATATACCATGCTTTGTAGATTGAAATGCATACCCTCGACTTGTACCCTTGTTCAGTATCATCTATTCTAGACTCTTAATCGGCGAAGAGTCAAAATTCAATATTGTGGGCTGCATATAGACCCTTACACGCAAGACAGAAAAACGTTTGGCTTGTCATACCTGATAGGAAAAGAAAGAAAAAAAAAAGTACAAACCAAAAAAAACATGTTATGTTGGATTCATTCATATGCCATTATGTTGCCTGTTCATAGAACACGTTCGGAAAACATAATACAATTGACCCATTTGTTGATTGCATATTATTTCTGTGTTTCAAGGCTGTTGGGTGGAAACATATCTATATTCAATTATTTATTTAAAAAGAAAATGCATGAAAATAGTGTCTGTGTCAACCTTTCCTCATATATGTCCAGATTGTTTGCATTAACAAATTAGCAGGTTTTTTTAATTAAAAACTGAAAACATAAATTGTGATTTACTGTTCATGACAACTATCAAGATTGGTCGAGCACCTCCGTGACTGAGTTTGAGTTGCTACCGTATTATTATGTAGTTTCCTGAATATGCTCCCTAGTACACATTCACACTGTGACAGATCATACCCACTATTCTTGTAAATCGCAATGGGAAACCTATTATATTTGTAAAACTGGGAAAATTTTGAACATGCCACATACATGTATTGTACCCTGAAATGTGCCCTTTGATTTTAGTACCCTTGTTATTTCCACTTTGCTTTTACGTTTTGGGTATTTGCCTGAACCTTTGACATTTGCACCTATTGTTCCACTCGGTTGATTTGGTCCTCGTTCATCTCATTCCCATTGCCTGTTTGGTAGCGTATTTTGCGCACACTCGGCGACTTCCTTGTACCTGTTATTTGTTGGTTGCGGGATGCTGGGGCAGTGCACACGTGTACTTGTACACGTGTGTACATGCAGACTTCCGTAACTATATACCCCTAAAATAAAGACTGATATGGATGGCTACTACACCACTTATATTTTGCGAATGTGCCAGAAGTCAGAACTTACTAATATATTTTAGTTTCTATTGAAGTTAGTTTACTTGAACTATGGTTTAATCCTGACTCGAGTGTTTTATGTTTTTGCATGGAACGCTCGGGTCAGACCCTAAGCGTTACAGATTTAGAGATTACAGCTTAGAATTCGAAGATTGGCGAAGCTGGGGATTCCAGGAGGCGCACACTCTGAAGATATTTAAAAACAGTAAAGATTTTCCTGTGTTCAAATTGTTTTAATTCCGCTGTATAATTATCTTGTACTCAAAAATTTTGATGATAAATAAAAGTCTATTCCACTGTTCAATTTTATGTTATCTATTTATTCGGTATTGTCTGTGTTGATTCCATTTTAAACTATGTGCGCTAATAACGATCCGTCGTTTTGGACGTAAAAGTTGATTTAATCACTGATTTGAAGCGGTTAAAATGGTGGGACGTTACAGTTGGTATCAGAGCTTTGGTTTATTCAAAGCTTAGCTTATCGAGTTTAAATGAGTAGGATCGACACTGGAAAAGAAAATTTTGAAAATAAAAAGGTTTCGAAATATGAATTTTGAAAATGAAAATAATTTTAAAATAGATTTTGAAGAAAAAAATATTTTGGAAAAATTACTTTTGAGAATATTATCTTGAAACTAATACAGCGGAAAAAGTATTTTGAGATTTAAAATTTTGTTCGGAATCCCCCGTCTTCAGAAGTCCTCGAATCCAGGTTTGCGAGGATTTGTCTTCGATAAGATCCCCTTAGATTTGAATTTCGAGTGCATTGATGAACGGTATCAAAGGAAAATTAGTATAAGAGAATCAATGAATCGATCTCTCTAGTTGTGTGTTTTAGTAATCGTAGACGACTGAAATTTATTAAAAATAAGAATTTAGATGGGAAAAATAGAAAGGGGAAGTTTGAAATCATTTCAAGAAAGAAGCGTTGAATTTTATCTCGATATTCGAAATCTAAATTAATGGAAATAAAATCAAAAGGGTTACAATTGGAATTTGATTTTGTTAAAGTTGTATTACAAAATTATTTGGAGTATTCAGAACTTGGTAAGGTAAATTACAATGGGTTTCGAACTAATAATGAATAATCGGATATGTGAATTCGATAATAAGTATAAACTTGTTAATTAAGTAACAAGCAGTGAATTGTTAATGAGAATTATAAATGAGGCGAGATATAAATTGAAGATTTTAAAGAGATTTGAACCAATGTTCAAATGAAATCAAAATTTAATTGAGGTGACAAGTTCAGATTTCGACAAAAAAAAAAATTATATTTACTTTTAGAAGTAAATAATGTTGAAAGCAAATACGTTGCAAATGAAATTGGGATATGGAGTTGACCAGGATGGTGACATTATTCTAAAGTTCAGAATAGAAATCAATGATATTTTTCCGAAGTTTGGAATATGGTATTAAAGATTCAAATAACAGATTATTCGAAAGGAAGTTAGTTATGAAAGACAATTATGTCAAAGTACCATTTTCCATTTCTAAGTAAAATTTAATATATTAGTAATAAATTGTTTATGTATCCATATTAATGAATAAAGAATATTTTAAAGTTAAATATTTCGTAGGCATGAATTATTGTTATATTCAACCGTTGTTGTAAGTGAAAATAGCGGTGTCTATTTAATATCTGTTTTAGTCCAAATAACGAATTAAGAAATATTTCCTCCTGAGAATGAAGTATACTTGCAAATATAAGAAAATGTTTTCCAATGGTAATAGGAGATTTTCTGGAATTATAGAAAAAGAATATGAATTGTTTTTCAAAGATCGTAAGGAGCTAACGGGTTTTGATAAATCCAAATATCGAGAACTAAAGAATAAAAAGCCGCACGGCGAGAACGAAGGGCGGCCGATGTAAATGAAGTGGTTTTGAAATTTGAATTCGGAAATTGCATAAGCAATAATTTGATAAGAAATGGAGTTAAGGAATTTAGAACTTGGCTGGAGATTAATGGAGTTGAATAATTTCCTGAGTGTTGATCTGATGTTGGTTTCGACCTTCGGGGTTGATATTTAGGGAGTTATTCGCTTGCTAATTGACGGTCGAAGGATGTGAACATGAAAGAGAAATAGAGTGTGATGAGAAATTTATTATTAGAATGAAATAAATTCTGGAATTTCGGAAGTATAAAAATCGGAATTAAGTGATGAAGTGAGTAATTGGAAAATTTCTGAAATTTTGAGAACATAAAGATTTGAATTAAGTGATGAGCTTAATAATAAGCAAATTGGAAGAAAATTGGTTTATAGCCAATACAATAGATTCATAAATTTGTGTTTGAAAAGATATCAATTATCTAAATTGATTAAGAGATATAAACTAAGTTTTTGAAATTTGAATGGAAACATGAGGATATTCGATTTTGGATTTTGAATATAGAAATTTCGACACTCATATGAACAATATATAAGAATTCAGTGTACTTGAAAACCAGTGAATTAGAAGGTAATCGATTTGAAGAGAGATCTTATATAACAAAATTATATAAGAATGAAATGTTTGAAATTATGATTTGGAATGAAAATCTTATGTAAATAGACATAAGTATGAATTATGATGAGTATGAAATGAAGTACTATATGTATATAGTATTGTATATTTTCAAAGCAAAATAAGGAAAGTACCTTCCTTCTCCTTGAATTTCGAGCTTTGTCGAGATATGCTGCTGGTGGCAGTAGGTTGTCCGGACATAAAACTCATGAGTTGCCGTTGAGCACGACTGCTAGCGTAATTCGCAGGGCTGAAGATAGCCTACGGCGGTCGGATGTTTCCAGAGGGAATCAGGCATAACCATTGTGATCGCTGCAATCTAGAGTTGTTGGAATTCGACTGTGTAGTGAAATTCGCAGGGCTGCAGATAGCATACGGCAGACGGATGTTTCTTGGGAGAACCAAGCGTAACCATTGTGTCTGCTGCGATCTACAGTCGTGATAAGGGCGTAATCTGCAGAGTTGTGAAAGCTTACGGGTATGGATGTTTCCTGAGGGAATCAGGCGTAACCATTGTGTACCTGCGGTCCCCATGGCATATTTACAAGTGAAAGAGATGTAACCACTAGAGTTACTAAAGGTAGAATGGAGCCATGCGATGTTGAGATATCTTAGTGATATGGAGCCACCTGTTTGATGCAGCCCTATGTCTTCATGACTTGATTGGTCTTCGTGGCCTGATTTGTCTTTATGACTTGATTTGTCCTCGTGACTTGAAGTATCTTCATGATTCCATGATTGTTTTGTGACTCTGAGATAGAGCAGTCAATGCTCAGTGACCTCAGTTTTCTCTTTTGATTCGTAAATATTTTCCGTTGATCTGTCCAAGACGAAATTCGCAGGGAAGTGAATTCCTACGGATACAGATGTTTTTGGGGGATCCAGATGGAACAATTGTGTATATGCGATTCATGAACAATCAACACATCAATATCACATTGGTACTTTCCGTATTTGTTTTAAAAAGGAATTATTGAAATATTTTTCACTGGGAGTTGAAGCAAGGATATTTTGAAGCGAACCGAACTTCCCCGGTCTCCGAAGAGAAGAGAAAGAACGAATTACTTTGAGGACAAGATGAATCAGAACACAAACAGAAGAACATTTCATTGTTAATTACAACTTCATCAGAATACAAGAATATACAGAGTATAAATGAATAAAATACATTCGATAAATATCAGAGATTACAATACATTACATAGCAATGGAAAATAATACAATACACAACTAGAAGTAATACGCAGATACAAAGCTTTCCGAGTATCATTCCAGCTGTAAATCAGGATCCTGTGAATATAAATCTGCAAAACCAAAACTACTAGCTGCCCGTGTCAAAATAAGGGCACCCAGAGTTTAGGTTAAAACAATAAACTCCAGGTCAGTCATGGGACTGGTGTGAGAACTAAAACAGTTATTAATCTTTATTTTAAAGTTAGGTAAATCAAGGGACCACGCCGTATAACACGGAATGGGTTTCCTCCCAAGAATACCAGTGCATATAACAAACAGCGCAATGCTGAATAAAGAACAATGAAGCTGTTATAAGACCCAGGTCCCATCACATAATGCAACACAAACCGGAGGATAGGGTTTTACCTTATAACAACCAAAGAATGCTTGATACGCTAAATTTCATTTGATACTATTATAAGTGCATAGTGTAGAAAACAACTTCAAATCATAAGTATCAATAATAGACGGCATGGGTACCATATATCATGTCGCCATACTAGGCTCTACAATCAAAACCGCAAATGTCACGTATTTGGAAATTGGATTTCCATCTATGAACCGAGGCCAGGGATCGTCCTCTACCGATTCGAGACAATCTAGCCCATGTCTCAGGCAAGCGCACAGACAAGCCTTTGATCGTCAGGGCCGGTCCACCGATGTGGATTAAAATTCCTGGACACTACGTTTCCCCGCCTTTTGGGGCGTGAGCAAGCCAACGAATGACTACTCCATCAGTCCCGGATCGACCGATATATCCGAGGAGCCTCCAATTCCAACAACCACATGAGTCAAACTCGTCAGCCAGTTCAAGCACTAACGCCACTCCTAGCTAGAAGAAAATGCATGTCCTCCCTGAGGTCCGTCTCCCGTTTTTGGTTCACACCAGGGTGTGAGGCTCGCGAATCTACGCTACACAAAGCTACGCCACAAAGGCCGTGCTTTGATCATCAACCTCAAGACTTTGCTTTTCAACAAAAGCCTTGATCATTTGCATCTTAGCATGCCACAAAGGCAAACCACTCCATGC
Source organism: Allium sativum (assembly GCA_030737875.1). Taxonomy (NCBI): domain Eukaryota; kingdom Viridiplantae; phylum Streptophyta; class Magnoliopsida; order Asparagales; family Amaryllidaceae; genus Allium; species Allium sativum. Next base: position 790,155,217 of record CM060924.1, read on the forward strand.
AACCGATATCCATCAATCACACAGAATGATATCCTATGTCAGACACACAGTCCATTTACAAGTCCGTTATGGGTCTGAACGAAACCGGAGGCACCTAGTACCCCGCATATCCATCGATCTCCAAGTACGTCTGGACGATCACTGACTGATTCCCTCCTCTTGGGTGTACGGCCCAATCAAGATCATCAGTAATTATCCAAACGATGTGAAGACCTCCGGTCTTCAACCACCGTCTTCATCTTCGACACCACGTCGAATCAGTTACTCGGAATAGGATAAACCCGGTCTTTCTGAACAACTCGCGTATATAGTAAACATGTGTTACACAAACACAACATACGCCTCATTCCAATTCAGAATATTCTTATACTTTGGGAAAGGTTCCCATTAATTTTATCAAAGATAAATTCTTTAAATTTATTCTTTAATCTTCTTTGAATATCAATTCAAACTAGTCGGGAATAGCGAACCACACCGGAGTAATCATTTATTTTATTTCCCAATCCCCACCTATTCATCCCATGAAATAAAATTGGTCATACTTCATATCTAACACCACAGTGTTATCGGTAAATTCAATTACCATTTCACGTTCAAATCTAATTAAAGATTTAACTATCGCCTGGAGCAAAACTGGTGATACTCCCTTCTCGATCTTTTCAATCTAATTAAAGATTCATTAAACTCCACTTAGTTTTAATCTTTAATTGGGTTAAAAAATCAGTGTCATTTAAAACACAGTTCATGATAAACCCAAAATCACATTCCATTAATTATTGGGTTAAAGAACAAGTGTTATTTAAAACACTGTTCATGATAAACCGAAAAATCAATACCAATTCAATTCCAATTAAATATCATTTAATTGGTTCACTTCATTAAATCTAAATAAAAAGATTTAATCTTCTTTTTTTCTCAACTGGGTTTAAGAACAGTGTTAATGAAGACACCATCCATGCAACCCCAAATCACATTTGATATTAAATACAAGGCTCTGAATAGAAAATATATCGGCTTATATTCAATATCAAATTCTACGACCAACAAATATCGTATTGGAAATAACGATATAAATATATCTTTCAAATTCCCATAACAATATCTGTATCATCACGAAATCCAACATCGAAATATTCCAAAGACAATTTCGATTCAAATCCATTCCAATTCAATTATTGGAAATTCTGGTTATTTTCAAAACCATTTCAAATCCAATTTATTTATTTCAAAAATAAATAAATTATTATTCTAGTTCAAAACTAGTTCATTTCGATAAAAATCTATTTTTATCTTTTCAAATATGGAGTTTTTCATCCCAATTCTTCACAAATCATTTCTTATGATTTTACACGAATTATTACTATTTTTAATAATTTTATCAAGACCCGTACAGTCGATTTCCATCAACGGCCATCGAACTGCACTTACAACGACCTTTTTCAAATTTGATTTGGACAAAATTCCAAATCCAACCGTTAGATTTCTAATATTCGTTAGAAAACTATTTACGATACGAACCCAACGGTTCTGGTTTTAGGAGAATCCGACGGTCGAATCTCCCGCAATGTCCATTCGAAGTCAATGGTCGAAATTCACGAACTGCCGCAGCGCGGCGCATTCTATTCAGGCCATTATATTATATATATAATATATATAATATATACTTCGTCGATTTCCTTTCGAAACGAATTTTATAAATCGTTTTCAAAACAGTTTCAACTTTATATTCAAATTTAAATCAAAATTTAATTTTTCCGTATAAATTCATTTCAAATTGATTTCATTTCAAATTGATTTCAATTCAAATCGATTTCTAATTCAATTTCAGTTCGTTTTCAATTCAATTCGAATTCATTTATATTCAATTTCAATTCGAATTCATTTCTATTTAATTTCAATTCGAATTCATTTATATTTAATTTCAATTCGAATTCATTTCTATTCAGTTTAATTCGAATTTCAATTCTATTTAATTTCAATTCGAATTCATTTCTTTTCAGTTTATTTCGAATTTCAATTCTTTTCAAAATATCAGATTTTGAAATCACTTTCGATATTCATTATAAAATGAATAAAATCGATATAAATATCGTTTACGTCAAAATGGCATCAATCTATTCAACACGGCTTCATATATTTCTATTTTCAACTATTCTATTTCAAATATTTCTTTTTCAAATATTCCTATTCAAATATTTTATTCAAATAGTCCTCTTCAAATATTCTATTTCAAAACTGGAATGAGGCCCAATCAATTACCATATAATGTTAATTATATGGATTTTCTACAACACATGTATAAAATAACAACGATAAATAATCAACCATCATCCAGAGTGCACCACACAACTTCATAAACATTAAATATAAATATTTAACGCTTATGACAGCCTGTCAATCAATCGATCAACATACAACTAATTATTGGGATTAGTGTATGTCATATATCATCCCAATACCCGTGTGGGGTTTCAATCAATCAAACACAGATTTTATTTGTGCAGTTGGGCGATGTGTAAAATTTATCGTCCCAATCAATATCAGTCAAATGTGTGTATATAAACAAATCGTTCGATTTGTTTATATTAATTTATTTCATTTCACATACACGTTAAAAATTCTATTTTTAACTATAAAATATTTTCCACTATAAAATATTTTATTTCATTTCACATCACATCACACAATCAACTACACATCAAAATCAAACCAACCAGCATACAAGCCGTCCATGGTCTGTGGACGACGGGTGTCGGGTGATACTAAACACCGTTTGCATCCTAGTATATATTTTAACTAGAAAATTAAATTAAAAGTGAGGAGTTCTCACCGATTAGCTAAACTAGCGCCACGGCTCTTCATATGCAGGAAATCTTCACCATCCTCGCCTTTCATCAATTTCGTTGTCCATAGCCACTACATATATAAAAATCACATTTTTATATTGTTGCCATGTATATAAAAATTCTATTTTCATTCCGCTACTATATAGATAAAAATTCTATTTTCATAACGGTGTTCATATAATAAAGATCATACTTTTATCACGCTATTCTCTATATAAAAATTATATTTTTATATATCTACTTCTAATACAAAGATCGAATTTTTTATACTTCTATAATATAAAAATTATATTTTTAACTCTCTACTTATATAAAAAATCGCATTTTTATTCTTTCTATACTATAAAAATCATATTTTTACTTTGCTACATACATGGAAAAATTATATTTTTCTTCGCTACTTCATACGATTAAAAATCCCACCTTTTTACGATTAAAAATCGAATCTTTTCAATGATAAAAACCTAATCTTTTCTATGTTAAAAATCATAGCTTTCATCAATAAAAATCCCGTCTTTTCTATAATAAAAATCTAACCTTTTTATTTCTATAAACTAATTATTTTTTAATAAAAATAAACAAGTAAATCAAATAAAAAACTTACTTTGCTGTTCAAAGGGGGAGTGGGCATCTAGGGCGGCGCAGGAGGCGGAGAGGGGTACTGAGGCGTCGGGGAGGGGGTCGCTGGTGGTAGCAGGGTGGCGCCGGGTCTATGGCGTCGTGGGGGGAGGGGGTCTCACGGTGGGTAGTTCTGGGTTGGGCGAGGCTTTTAGTGTTCGGAAGGGAAGAAAAGGGGGGGGCTCGCGAGATCAGGGGGAGGTGGTGGGTCCGCCTGGAGGGCGGCGCGGCGGTGGATCGCCCCCCTCCTTCGAGTGCTCGATTGATTTTTTTTCTCATTCTGATCTATGAATTAACGAATAAAAAGGGGGGGGGTAAAGGAGAAAGGTGTTGACTCTTTTTTTTTTATTTATTATTTTAATTTTCAAAAAGTAACTTTTTATTTCGACTTCGAAATCAAACTCACCGACCATCGTCCATAGCTAATTACCCCCATTCCGAACACAATGGGATATGTATCGCAGGCTGATTCGACTGTTTCGATCAGTTTTCATCAAAATCAAAATATAACTCTATATATCGAATTTGAACGCGCATTTCAATTTACCGGGGCCATATACTAACTCTATAAATTCCCGAAAAATATTTTATAGCTTCGTATTGACGATACGGTCCTAACAAAACTAGTTTCGTCAAATTCCGAGACCGTTGAAAATATGGCCATTTTCCAATCGACTAAAATCAACAGAAATTGGTCAAACACGTTTTCCTTTGCCACGCTCACATATTGATTCGAAAAATTATGAAACTTGAAACCTAGCAATAATTTGACATCGCGGATCCAACAAAAGTGGTTTCGTCGAAAACCGAGGTCGTTTGCAAAATGGCTATTTTCAAGGGCCGAAATTCCATAGCGACTATTTTGAAATTTCAACCGGACATATCTTTTGATTCCCGCTATGAAATTTCGATTCTTCGGATTCGTTGGAAAGATATTCACAAATAGATTCTAATATTTTTGGTTTCACTAAAATCCGGTTTATTTTGCACCCGGTACATTCATTTGAAGTTTGAAATCGAATTATCGAACTACCGCGCCATTTTCAATTCCTTTTATATGTATAAATAAATATTTATTTTCTAACGACGATTCGAATAAATATATACGTTCGAATTCTATTCAAAATAAATTTCTCGTCGTTATTGTTTGAAATAATTCATTTTAAATAATCAAAATTCACTAAAATTGCCAAAATAAAATTTTTTAAATTGGCCCGGATTTCCGGGTTATTACAATCTCCCCCACTTAAAACTTTTCGTCCCCGAAAAGGAACGAAGCCGAGAGTTGTTTAACTAATCAATTCAACTTTCACTATTTCCACTATGGCTTAAGTTTTTCAACTTTTCAGTTTCTAAAAACTTTTCAAATTTTTCAAAAATTTGGCTAACACCCTAAATTTTCGAAAAATTTCGCCATAACCTCCCCTGCACCGTGGACTTCGGGATATTTCATATAGCCTCCCATGGCCTTCTTTAATCCAAAAGAAAAAGAAAAAGCCAAGCGGCTAGCCAATCGGCTCATAAAATCATCATCACCCAAACAAAACAGTAAATTATGGTAAATATGTACCTATTTGTCGGGCAAACAATTTTATTCTGCTGCTCTAGCCTCCTTGCTATGACATGTTCAATGAAAGTACATGTATTCACATGCATTTCAACCAATTTCCAATACAGTTCAATATTTGGTTCAATTTGGCCTGAATGGTTAAAAATTATCAAACCAATAATCAAATAACACAACCATCAATCAATTAGTGAATTTAACGTTTCAAATTCATAACTTTGATATATAGTCAAAAATCACATTTTTGATGCCAAATCACAACAGTAGGCCCTATCTAATTTTGGTTCTCGCACCATTCAATAGGAAATATATAGATATTACACCTTCGAAACTCGAACACAAACTGCTGATGCTACGTAGTCATCAACAGAATCATCTCCGGGCGACTAGAGTGTGATTCTATATCTATCCTGTATATTAAAACTTCGAATACAGGTGGATCAGACGTAAATACAAAATCTTTATATACTGGATTGTCCAAATTCAAATATAATAAATAATCAAATACGTATAATTGACTTTAAATTTTCAAAACAAAATTCGTTTTCAATTTAAAAATATAATCTTCACACTCGTTCCAGGATACTACTAATCCCATCTCTAACGAGCCATTCCCGTTGGATATTTCTAATCCAATTTCTGATGAATTCTTTCGTTCGGTTTTAATGTGTCTTGTTTTCTGAGCTTTTTAAACCAAAGCTATGATACCAAATGAAGCGACCCGAACTTCCCCGGTCTCCGAAGAGAAGAGAAAGAACGAATTACTTTGAGGACAAGACGAATCAGAACACAAACAGAAGAACATTTCATTGTTAATTACAACTTCATCAGAATACAAGAATATACAGAGTATAAATGAATAAAATACATTCGATAAATGTCAGAGATTACAATACATTACATAGCAGCGGAAAATAATATAATACACAACTAGAAGTAATACGCAGATACAAAGCTTTCCGAGTATCGTTCCAGCTGTAAATCAGGATCCTGTGAATATAAATCTGCAAAACCAAAACTACGAGCTGCCCGTGTCAAAATAAGGGCACCCAGAGTTTAGGTTAAAACAATAAACTCCAGGTCAGTCATGGGACTGGTGTGAGAACTAAAATAGTTATTAATCTTTATTTTAAAGTTAGGTAAATCAAGGGACCACGCCGTATAACACGGAACGGGTTTCCTCCCAAGAATACTAGTGCATATAACAAACAACGCAATGCTGAATAAAGAACAATGAAGCTGTTATAAGTCCCAGGTCCCATCACACATTGCAACACAAACCAGAGGATAGGGTTTTACCTTATAACAACCAAAGAATGCTTGATACACTAAATTTCATTTGATACTATTATAAGTGCATAGTGTAGAAAACATCTTCAAATCATAAGTATCAAACATAGACGGCATGGGTACCATATATCATGTCGCCATACTAGGCTCTACAATCAAAACCGCAAATGTCACGTATTTGGAAATTGGATTTCCATCTATGAACCGAGGCCAGGGATCGTCCTCTACCGATTCAAGACAATCTAGCCCATGTCTCAAGCAATCGCGCAGACAAGCCTTGGATCGTCAGGGCCGGTCCACCGATGTGGATTAAAATTCCTGGACACTGCGTTACCCCGCCCTTTGGGGCGTGAGCAAGCCAACGGATGACTACTCAATCGGTCCCGGAACGACCGATATATCTGAGGCGCCTCCAATTCCAACAACCACATGAGTCAAACTCGTTATCCAGTTCAAGCACTGACGCCACTCCTAGCTAGAAGAAAACGCATGTCCTCCCTGAGGTCCGTCTCCCGTTTTTGGTTCACACCGGGGTGTGAGGCTCGCGAATCTACGCTACACAAAGCTACGCCACAAAGGCCGTGCTTTGATCATCAATCACAAGACTTTGCTTTTCAACAAAAGCCTTGATCATTTGCATCTTAGCATGCCACACAGGCAAACCACTCCATGCAACTGATATCCATCAATCACACAAAATGATATGCTATGTCAGACACACAGTCCATTTACAAGTCCGTTATGGGTCTGAACGAAACCGGAGGCACATAGTACCCCGCATATCCATCGATCTCCAAGTATGTCTGGACGATCACTGACTGATTCCCTTCTCTTGGGTGTACGGCCCAATCAAGATCTTCAGTAATTATCCAAACGACGTGAAGACCTCCGGTCTTCAACCACCGTCTTCATCTTCGACACCACGTCGAATCAGTTATTCAGAATGGGATAAACCCGGTCTTTCTGAACAACTCGCGTATATAGTAAACACGTGTTACACAAACACAACATATGCCTCATTCCAATTCAGAATATTCTTTTTTTCAAATATTCTTATACTTTGGGAAAGGTTCCCATTAATTTTATCAAAGATAAATTCTTTAAATTTATTCTTTAATCTTTTTTGAATATCAATTCAAACTAGTCGGGATTAGTGAACCACACTGGAGTAATCATTTATTTTATTTCCCAATCCCCACCTATTCATCCCATGAAGTAAAACTGGTCATACTTCATATCTAACACCACAGTGTTATCGGTAAATTCAACTACCATTTCACATTCAAATCTAATTAAAGATTTAACTATCGCCTGGAGCAAAACTGGTGATACTCCCTTCTCGATCTTTTCAATCTAATTAAAGATTCATTAAAACTCCACTTAGTTTTAATCTTTAACTAGGTTAAAGAATCAGTGTCATTTAAAACACAGTTCACGATAAACCCAAAATCACATTCCATTAATTATTGGGTTAAAGAATAAGTGTTATTTAAAACACTGTTCACGATAAACCGAAAAATCAATACCAATTCAATTCCAATTAAATATCATTTAATTGGTTCACTTCATTAAATCTAAATAAAAAGATTTAATCTTCTTTTTTTCTCAACTGGGTTTAAGAACAGTGTTAATGAAGACACCATCCACGACAACCCCAAATCACATTTGATATTAAATACAAGGCTCTGAATAGAAAATATATCGGCTTATATTCAATATCAAATTCTACGACCAACAAATATCGTATTGGAAATAACGATATAAATATATCTTTCAAATTCCCATAACAATATCTGTATCATCACGAAATTCAACATCGAAATATTCCAAAGACAATTTCGATTCAAATCCATTCCAATTCAATTATTGGAAATTCTGGTTATTTTCAAAACCATTTCAAATCCAATTTATTTATTTTAAAAATAAATAAATTATTATTCTAGTTCAAAACTAGTTCATTTCGATAAAAATCTATTTTTATCTTTTGGAGTTTTTCATCCCAATTCTTCACAAATCATTCCTTATGATTTTACACAAATTATTACTATTTTTAATAATTTTATCAAGGCCCGTACAGTCGATTTCCATCAACGGCCATCGAACTGCACTTACAGCGACCTTTTTCAAATTTGATTTGAACAAAATTCCAAATCCAATCGTTAGATTTCTAATATTCGTTAGAAAGCCATTTTCGATACGAACCTAACGGTTCTGGTTTTAGGAGAATCCGACGGTCGGATCTCCTGCAATGTCCATTCGAAGTCAATGGTCGAAATTCACGAACTGCCGCAGCGCGGCGCGTTCTATTCAGGCCATTATATTATATATATGATATATATAATATATACTTCGTCGATTCCTTTCGAAACTAATTTTATAAATCGTTTTAAATTCATTTTCAAAACAGTTTCAACTTTATATTCAATTTTAAATCAAAATTGAATTTTTCCTTATAAATTCCTTTCAAATTCATTTCAAATCAAATTCATTTCAAATCAAATTCATTTCTAATTCAATTTCAGTTCGTTTTCAATTCAATTCAATTTCAATTCGAATTCATTTATATTCAATTTCAATTCGAATTCATTTCTATTTAATTCTAATTCTAATTCGAATTCATTTATATTCAATTTCAATTTGAATTCATTTCTATTTAATTTCAATTCGAATTCATTTCTATTTAGTTTCAATTCGAATTCATTTCTATTCAGTTTAATTCGAATTTCAATTCTTTTCAAAATATCAGATTTTGTAATCACTTTCGATATTCATTATAAAATGAATAAAATCGATATAAATATCATTCACGTCAAAATGGCGTCAATCTAATCAACACGGCTTCATATATTTCTATTTTCAACTATTCTATTTCAAATATTTCTTTTTCAAATATTCCTATTCAAATATTTTATTCAAATAGTCCTCTTCAAATATTCTATTTCAAAACTGGAATGAGGCCCAATTAATTACCATATAATGTTAATTATATGTATTTTCTACAACACATGTATAAAATAACAACGATAAATAATCAACCATCATCCAGAGTGCTGCACACAACTGCATAAGCATTAAATATAAACATTTAATGCTTATGACAGCCTGTCAATCAATCGATCTACATACAACTAATTATTGGGATTAGTGTATGTCATATATCATCCCAATACCCGTGTGCGGTTTCAATCAATCAAACACAGATTTTATTTGTGCAGTTGGGCGATGTGTAAAATTTATCGTCCCAATCAATATCAGTCAAATGTGTGTATATAAACAAATCGTTCGATTTGTTTATATTAATTTATTTCATTTCACATACACGTTAAAAATTCTATTTTTACCTATAAAATATTTTCCACTATAAAATATTTTATTTCATTTCACATCACATCACACAATCAACTACACATCAAAATCAAACCAACCAGCATACAAGCCGTCCATGGTCTGTGGACGATGGGTGTCGGGTGCTACTAAACACCGTATGCATCCTAGTATATATTTTAACTAGAAAATTAAATTAAAAGTGAGGAGTTCTCACCGATTAGCTAAACCAGCGCCACGGCTCTTCATATGCAGGAAATCTTCGCCGTCCTCGTCGTTCGTTAATTTCGTTGTCCGTAGCCACTACATATATAAAAATCACATTTTTATATTGTTGCCATGTATATAAAAATTCTATTTTCATTCCGCTACTATATAGATAAAAATTCTATTTTCATAACGGTGTTCATATAATAAAGATCATACTTTTATCATGCTATTCTCTATATAAAAATTATATTTTTTTTATATCTACTTCTAATACAAAGAACGAATTTTTTATACTTCTATAATATAAAAATTATATTTTTAACTCTCTACTTATATAAAAAATCGCATTTTTATACTTTCTATACTATAAAATTCATATTTTTACTTTGCTACATACATGGAAAAATTATATTTTTCTTCGCTACTTCATACGATTAAAAATCCCACCTTTTTACGATAAAAAATCGAATCTTTTCAATGATAAAAACCTAAACTTTTCTATGTTAAAAATCATAGCTTTCATCAATAAAAATCCCATCTTTTCTATAATAAAAATCTAACCTTTTTATTTCTATAAACTAATTATTTTTAAATAAAAATAAATAAGTAAATCAAATAAAAAACTTACTTTGCTGTTCAAAGGGGGAGTGGGCATCTAGGGCGGCACAGGAGGCGGAGAGGGGTACCGAGGCGTCGGGGGAGGGGGTCGCTGGTGGTAGCAGGGTGGTGCCCGGTCTATGGCGTCGTGGGGGGAGGGGGTCTCGCGGTGGGTAGTTCTGGTTTGGGCGAGGCTTTTAGGGTTCGGAAGGGAAGAAAAGGGGGGCTCGCGAGATCAGGGGGAGGCGGTGGGTCCGCCTGGAGGGCGGCGCGGCGGTGGATCGCCCCCCTCCGTCGAGTGCTCGATTGATTTTTTTTCTCATTATGATCTATGAATTAACGAATAAAAAGGGGGGGGTAAGGGAGAAAGGTGTTGACTCTTTTTTTATTATTTATTATTTTAATTTTCAAAAAGTAACTTTTTATTTCGACTTAGAAATCAAACTCACCGACTGTCGTCCATAGCTAATTACCCCCATTCCGAACACAATGAGATATGTATCGCAGGCTGATTCGACTTTTTCGATCAGTTTTCATCAAAATCAAAATAAAACTCTATATATCGAATTTGAACGCGCATTTCAATTTACTAGGGCCACATACTAACTCTATAAATTCCCGAAAAATATTTTCTAGCTTCGTATTGACGATACGGTCCTAACAAAACTAGTTTTGTCAAATTCCGAGACCGTTGGAAATATGGCCATTTTCCAGTCGATTAAAATCAACTGAAATTGGTCAAACGCGTTTTCCTTTGCCACGCTCACATATTGATTCGAAAAATTATGAAACTTGAAACCTAGCAATAATTTGACATCGCGGATCCAACAAAAGTGGTTTCGTCGAAAACCGAGGTCGTTTGCAAAATGGCTATTTTCAAGGGCCGAAATTCCATAGCGACTATTTTGAAATTTCAACCGGACATATCTTTTGATTCCCGCTATGAAATTTCGATTCTTCGGATTCGTTGGAAAGATATTCATAAACAGATTCTAATATTTTTGGTTTCACTAAAATCTGGTTTATTTTGCACCTGATACATTCATTTGAAGTTTAAAATCGAATTATCGAACTACCGCGCCATTTTCAATTCCTTTTATATGTATAAATAAATATTTATATTCTAACGACGATTCGAATAAATATATACGTTCGAATTCTATTCAAAATAAATTTCTCGTCGTTATTATTTAAAATAATTCATTTTAAATAATCAAAATTCACTAAAATTGCCAAAATAAAAATTTTAAATTGGCCCGGATTTCCGAGTTATTACATATTTAGTGCTTGTAGATTTTAGTCGTGCGCCTGGCCAGCGTATGTAACAACCCGTAAAATGCGAGCCAGTTTGAAAATTTTATTTTGGCGATTTTAGCGAATTTTGATTATTTAAAATGAATTATTTTAAATAATATCGACGAGAAATTTATTTTGAATATAATTCGAACGTATATATTTATACGCATCGTCGTTAGAATATAAATATTTATATATAATTATAAATAGAATTGAAAATGGCGTGGTAGTTCGATAATTCGATATCAAACTTCAATTGAATGTACCGGGTGCAAAACAATCCGGACTTTAGTGAAACCAAAAACATTAGGATCTAATTGGTAATATATTTCCAACGAATCCGACAAATCAAGATTTCATAGCGGGAATCAGAAGATATGTCCAGTTGAAAATTCTGAATAGTCGCTATGGAATTCAGGCCCTTAAAAATGGGAATTTTGCAAACGACCTCGGATTTCGACGAAACTAGTTTTGTTGGGTCCGTGGTGTCAAGTTATTGCTAGGTTTCAATTTTCATAATTTTCCGAATCGATATGTGAGCGTGGCAAAGGAAAACGCGTTTTACCATTTTCAGTTGATTTTAATCGACTGGAAAATGACCATTTTTCAAACGGTCTCAGAATTCGACGAAACTAGTTTTGTTAGGACCGTATCGTCAATACGAAGCTAGAAAATATTTTTCTAGAATTTTTAAAGTTCGTATGTGACCCCGGTAATTTGAAAAGTACGTTTAAAATTCAATAGTGATTTAAATGTAAATTTAACGGAAACTAATCGTAACGTTCGAATCAGCTTACGGTACATATCCCACTGTGTTCGGAATGGGGGTGAAACGCTATGGACGACGGGCGGTGGGCCTCGTTTCGAGGTCATACGTGAAAGTCAACTTTTTGTGGAAAATTAAAAAAAAAATTAATTTATCTCCCTCCTTTTAGTTTCTGGCCCCCCCACCCCCGTTCAGATTCATTTCAATAGATAAAAAAAAAAAGGCGACTGCGAAAATCCGCTCCACCCCCTTCCGCCGTTGACCTCGTCGCACCCACCAGCCGTCGCTCCTCTCCGACCCTCCTCTCTCCTCCACCGCGTCCCCCCCCCCAACGCTCCTCTGTTCGCCAAAATCCCCAAACCCACCAGGAATCGAACCGCGCCATCGCCCTCCCAACCACGCAGCACCGCGCCGACCCCCCCCCCCCCCAGGCGACAGCCTCCTCTGACCTCCTCCACTGCCTTCCTCTCCCTTTTCCCTTTTTCTTCTTCTCAAAACCGCCTCCTAACCCCCCCCCCCTCGCTGAAAAGAATACTGTAAGTCCTTATTCTTGTTTGTTTATTTTTATTTGTTCAAGTTAATTAGTTTAAAAATAAAGATTTTATTTTTATTAGTATAAAGCGTAGGAGTTATTCTCAGTTTTAAAGTAATAAAAATTAGATTATATTATGGAAGAAGAGTTATAAAAAAAATACGATTTTTCTATATAGATAAGTGAAGAAAAAAAATTAGATTTCCATTTTTAAAGTAGCGGTATAGAAATTCAATTTTTAACATGATGTTGAAGAAATAAAAATAGGATTTTTATATATTGAACTTCGAAATAAAAATAGGATTTTTATATATTGAACTTCGAAATAAAAATAGGATTTTTATATGTTGAACTTCGAAATAAAAATAGGATTTTTATATATTGAACTTCGAAATAAAAATAGGATTTTTATATGTTGAACTTCGAAATAAAAATAGGATTTTTATATATTGAACTTCGAAATAAAAATAGGAATTTTATATATTGAACTTCGAAATAAAAATAGGATTTTTATATATTGAACTTCTCGATGCGTAAAGACGAAGATATAAAAGAGATGTGTGGTCGATTCTCCACACTGGTTTATAATGCAAGGTCTCTTGGTAAAGTCTACACTAAAGTGGAATTAATAAGCAAAATACTGAGAGTGCTACCAATGAACTTTGAAGCCAAAGTAACAGCTATTCAAGAATCGAAAGACCTAAGTAAGTTGAGAATAGAAGAGTTGATTGGACACTTAATCGCTTATGAAATAGAGTTAAAAGCCAAAGAAGGACGCAATGATTCAGAATCAAAGAAAAAGAAAATTGCTCTAAACAACACTGGAGAAAGTAATGACGAATACGAGAATCCTATTGAAGAAGTGGCCATGGTTCTTAAAAGGTGGTCTAACAATAAATACAAGTCACGAAAGAATAATTCAAGATCCAACAAATCCAAGAATTCAAACAACTCAGACGATGAAGTCATATGCTACAGCTGCAATAAACCAGGCTATATCAAACCAAATTGTCCACTACTTCAGAAAGAAGCTTTTGCAGCTCCATGAGACGATGGAGAAGGAGAAGAAGAAGACTCTGACAGTGATAAAGAGGAAGCCAATTTGTGTCTTATGGCAAAGTTAGATTCAGAAATAGCGAAGAAGACTCCAGTGAGGTACCAAACTACACTTACAAAGAATTAATTTTAATGTGTCATGATATTACCAAAACCGTTGATTCTCTTGAACTAAAAGTTAAGAAATTAAAATCTGATAGTTTAAAATTAGTTCACGAAAACAATAGGTAAGAAACTGAGCTTGAAAAAGTTTCAAATATTCAAAACCTTTATTGTGAAAATTGCAAGCTTTTAAAACTAGAGCAAACAGAATTTAAAGCAAATTTTGAAAAACTAAAACAAGAATATTCGGCTTTAAAGGAAAGTGATGACACAAAAAGAAAGAACTTCATTAACAGATGTACCTCACTTGTGAATGAAAATGCAGCACTTAAAACCAAAGTAAACAAATCTTGAAATAACATTGAGTAAGTTTTCAAGAGGAGAAAAATCGTTTAAGATGCTGCTTGGAAATCAGTTATATGCTAATAATGGAAAAGGATTAGGATTTGGGAAACACACATTAATATGACTGATAATGCCAAAGGTGGGAGTGTTTTTCCTAAATGCGTAAAATGTGGAAAAATTGGACATAGCTATGAAACGTGTGAAAGTAGGAACAAAAACAAAAAATTCATACAAATTTAGGTTCCAAAAGAGTCGACAAGTAATTGTTATAGATTTGGACTTAGTAAGAATAAACAAATTTGGGTTCCAAAAGGATCTGTTGTTCAAAATCAAATTTTTTCAGTTACTAATATTTTTAGACCTATGAGTTTCTCTAGGTCATTCTCTTTTTCTTGTGTATAGGTATGTTGGTGGGATAAGGAGCAACAAGAATGGTACTTGGATTCAGGTTGTTCCAAACATATGAAAGGAGATAAATCAAAGTTCCTTAACCTTGAAAAACATAAATGTGGAAGTGTGATAATGGGTGATAACAGTAAATGTAAAATTATTGGTAAAGGTAAAGTAGGTAATAGTACTTTCTCCTTAACTGGTTTTTTATATGTTGAAAACTTGCATCACAATCTCATCTCTATAAGCCAACTATGTGACAAAGGTATGAGTGTGATATTTGATAGTGAAACTTGCAAAATTATTGAAAAATCCACTAACAATATAGTGTTCACAGAAAAAAGAAAAGGAAATGTTTATACGCTTTCATTTCATGATTTGACTCTCTCACGATGTTTAGTAGCTACAGATGAAGAAGTTTTCTTATGGAATAGGAGATTGGGTCACGCTAGTATGAGTCTCTTAGAAAAACTTGAATCAAAAGAATTGGTAAGCGGATTACCACACCAGAAATATAGAAGTAATAAAGTGTGCAAATCATGTACTATGGGAAAATTATGTCGATCATCATTTCCCCTAAAAATGTTGGTAGTACTAATAGGGTACTGGAATTAATTCACATGGATTTGTCAGACCAAATGAAATTGCTAGCTTGAATGGAAAACGTTATTGTTATGTGTTGGTTGATGATTATTCTAGATTTACATGGGTTTATTTTCTAGCCAAAAAGTCCGAAACTTTTGATTACTTTTCAAAGTTTGAAAAAATCGTTCAAAACGAAAAAGGTGTTTCAATAAAAACTTTAAGAGTGATCACGATGGTGAATTTGAAAATTTGGATTTTGAAATTTTTTATGAAGAAAATGGTTTTAAACACGAATTTTCTGCCCCTCGAACACCTCAACGAAATGGGGTAGTCGAAAGGAAAAATCGTACATTACAAGAATTGGCTAGATCTATGTTAAGTGAATATAAATTGCCTTTGACTTTTTGGGCAGAGGCAGTTAATGCATCCTGCCATGTAATGAACAGAGTAATGATTAGACCAATACTTAACAAAACGTCCTATGAATTGTGGTTTGACAGAAAGCCTAACATTTTATATTTTAGAGTTTTTGGATGCCCTTGTTATCTTCTTAATACAGGTGATCAACTTGGTAAGTTTGAATCAAAGGCCGATGAGGGAATTTTCATGGGTTACTCTTCAAGAAGCAAGGCATATCGAATCTTCAACAAGCGAACAAAAACTATTATTGAAACCATAAATGTGAAATTTGATGAGTCAGACTTGGTGTAACACCCCACCTCCGCCAATGCCACTCTTGCAAGGACATTAGCTTTGGAGGGGCGTTAAACAAGGTAAACATGCATGCAGATATCACAAGACAGAACATATAAGTAAAACAGAGTTGTAAAGCAGCGGATAAAACTTAGCATTTCAAAACCATAGTCATGTTACAACAAAGTACTTGGTCATTATTTTCCAACAACAAAGTCTAGATAAAAGCATAAACTGAAAAACTGAAATACATAAAGTACTATCCCCAAAATGAAGTGATAAACCATAGCTAGCTCAATGTTCAAAACCGTACATGAGCAAATCCAGTAAGCAAGCTGTAAAGATCCAAGCTAAGCTCCAATGTTCCCACCCTGAGAACCTGAGGGAGGGGGGGGGGGGAAACGGAAGAAAAGAGGCGAAAGAAAACATGTCAGTCAAAAAGACTGGTAAGCCCTACTACTATCTGTCTATGAACTAGTAAAGTTAACTGGCATGAGAAGCTGAGATGAACATAAGGATAACAACATACTGGCATGATGATTAACTAACAAGATAGATAAAGGTGTCATCGCATAATCAAGGTTAAGTTTTGCACCATGGGTGTACTAGCATTCTAACATGTCAAGTAAAAACAAGAATTGATCCCTTGGCCCAAGCTTGGCCCAATATAATGAGGTGACCTAAATCAAGGTCCAACTACACAGTCTAGTCGATCGGCTCCCTATAAGCCTAACTCGTCAAGTGTCGGTGTCATGCGGCATAATCATGTAATGTAGTTGACTGTGCAGGGTCCACCCTAGGGTGTATCAGGCCCTATGGTGTAACCCTCTGACACCATTCCATGATGCACAGTCCAAACCTACCGTAGCCCGTGTTCAACTCCGGACTTGATGTGCACGACCATGGTCCGCCTGAACAACCGGGGCATCATTCAGCCGTCTCTTTTGGTCTCTTACAATCAGCCCAGTAATCGTGCCCCACCCTAGCCTAGTCCTAGGGTCTTATGATACTACCAAGAAGGTTACTGCTGAAAAGGACCACGCAACTAGGGTTTCTTAACGGGTTAAATGTGGTTAACCCGATCCACACGTGGATTAAATCGGTTAAGGGTACCCAAGTCTCCCGACTTAACCTCGATTAATCCATCAAGCCCAAATTGGTTAAGTATTAAGTGGACCATGACTTAACCCTAATCGGGAGGCATTAATTAACTTAATGCGCTTTAACCTCTCACATTAGACTTTGTTGTGGTTACTAGTTAAGCCGGGCGGGTCCGGGTAGCTTTACACCACAACTAGGTCTAACCTCGGGTTCGAGCACAACATGACCAACTTCTCACATTGGGTCCTATTGTTTGTAGCCACTAGTTAAGCCGGGCGGGTCCGGGTAGATTTATGCTACAAACTCAACCCAACCTCGAGTTGGCCACACTCATATTTTCTAAGTGTCATGTCCATTATGTTTCCAAAACATAATTACAAGTTAACATATCACGTTATGTTATAAAAACTATGTTTATGTCATCATGTTACCCAACCCCAACGTAATCCCATCGTTTACATAATTGCAACAACGCATAAAGGATAAAATAGGGAACTAGGCATAATCATGACAAAAAGGTGTTGAAGTCACAAGTTTAACATGGTGGCATATGAGGTGTACATATGTTCATATACTTGCATATTGCATCATTAGGCTTCAAAAGCATGCATAAAACCAAACTTAGCATATGAGTGATACATGGTGATAAATGACATGTAGAAGTTGCTAGAAGTTCGCATTTAGCCTCACATGCAAGTTATCATAAGGGATATGATAACTTTCATGTTGCCAAAATGCAACCTTCAACATAAAGCTTGGAGCTTTATGCTCACAATATCAAGTTTAACTTGCATAACATGATAACATGATCAACCCAAACTTGCATAACATAGCAACATGTGTCATACATAATGATTGAACCAACTTGCATAATGATCATCCAAACTTGCATATAATGATCAACCAAACTTGCATATAATGATCAACCAAACTTGCATATAATGATCAACCAAACTTGCATATAATGATCAACCAAACTTGCATATAATGATCAACCAAACTTGCATATAATGATCAACCAAACTTGCATCATTCATTTAACTTTAGAGTTCAATAAAAAGAAAGTAGAAAAGGGCTTACAATGCTATGAAGACACAAATAAATATTTATTATAAAGATTGAGACGAAGCCCTTATGCAAGCACCAAAAACCCAAATATGCAATCTCCAAATGAAAACCCTTGAGCCAAATCAATAAAAATCCTTGCTTTGAAATAGAAATGTTGCAACTTGACTTGAATGCAAACTAAGAACATTCATACAAGCTTGAAAATACTTGTATGCATTCAAAACCTCTCATAGAAATAAACTTAGAAATTTTAGCATGAGAGTGGAGGCCATGAGAGGAACAATTTTGACATAGTTTAGTTGTAGGAATGAATAATGATGATTTAGGCTAGGCTTAGGGGTCTTTTTATAGAGGATTAGGATAGTATTAGCCATAGGATTAACCCTAGATTCAATCCAAGCCATCAAAGCATGTCTTGGGGAAGAAGTCAAGTGTAGGAACCATCTAGGGCCTTTAGATTAAAGCTGAACCATGAGAACCATTCAAATGCAAAATCTGCATTTGAGCGAATCGGCCCACGGGTTGACAGCCAAACACCCTGGATTAACCCCTAGTCGACCCAGCGAGCTCGGGTCGACCTCAAAAATCGGCCGGTTCGGTTATTCCCCTCTCCCAATTCGCTGTTTTGAACATTTTTGCATATTTATTTATTTAATTTTCAATTAAATATATATATATATATATATATATATATCAATATATATATATTTCTCTGCGCAACCCATTTCACTTAATTAAGTATACTTTAATTTGTGAATTTTTCGTGAAACTTCGCGAGGCCATATCTTGGTAATACGGACACCGATTTTCGAAAACTCGGACTCTATTTCGCGTATTTTTCCGAGACGAACGCAATGGCACAGCCCGTTTCCCTTGATTCAGATTTTATAGTTTAATTCTGCCTCCATTTATGTTATAACATGTTATTCAAAAATACGGGTTGTTACACTTGGATACAGTGGATGAAGAGAAAAACGATGAGGGAGTTACATATGAGGGTGAAAAAGAAAATAATACAGAGAAAACTTGCAGTGATGATCCAATAAAACCAACATTTGAAGTCGAGAACTTGAAATTCAAAGCCAATCATCCTCCAGAATTGGTAATAGTAAATCCAACGGCAGGTATACGAACTCGTTCATCATTTAATAAAGATATATGTGCTTTCTGTATTCACAGTTGTTTTATTTCTGAAACTGAACATAAAAATATTGAAATTGCACTTAGTGATGAAAGTTGGATTTTAGCGATGCAAGAAGAACTTAATCAATTTGAAAGAAATAACGTTTGGAAATTAATTTCTAGACCAAATGACTATCTAGTAGTAGGAACTAAATGGGTGTTCAAAAATAAACTTGATGTGTGACACCACACGTCTGTTAATGTCACTCACCAAAGTAATGCATTAAGTTTCATGAAGCGCTATAGGTAAATAGACACAGAATAATTACAAGACAGATATAAATAAGGCAACAGCGGAAAATTTAAATTTTTATTTCAACCATAAAGCATAATACCGTGGTCCACAATTTCATAAGTCACAAAAACCAATACAATAAAATAACTTCTGCTTGCATCATCAGAGTACATAAGAATATGAAAAACATAATTTTTCCCAAATTAAAAGAGTTAAGCCATAGTAGAGACAAGAACTTGAGCCATACTTCAAAAGTAGCTCCTAGCAAGATGATATATGAGTCCTGATTTAGTCTGAGTGTTTCCTCCCTGAGAATCTAGGGGGAAATGGAAGAAAGAAGGAGAAACAACAGGGTCAGACATAAAGCCTGGTGAGTCTAGTTACTTTTAGCCAATAGATAAATAAAAGCAACATGATAGGCATATAAAGTGGATAAGAGAGAGATTACTACATAAATGGAAGGTGTGACAAGGTAAGCAAGATAAGGTGCATGTGCCTCACTAATGATTACTCTGCACTATTATTAGTAGAACTGAAGTGAGATGACCTCTTCCACTATAAGCTGGTAGGCTTAGGTCATACGTCCAAGTATACCCTAACCACTACCCTAATCAATCGGCTCCCTACTCCGTAGATATCCTGTGTTGGCCCCATGGTAGGAGGTATCACTTTCTAAAGTGGCAACACAACCATATCTACTGGTGTCACAATCATCTTAGCCCCCTCTGCCCGGCCCATGCACGCACATGTCCCCGGTCGGTTTGCGCCGCCCACACCGCCCATCTTGTTTGGATCTCTTGCAATCAATCAGTAAGTGTGCCCCTTCTCTGCCTAGTACGGAGTACTTTACTTGATACCAACTCCGGGTTACTGACTGAAATGGGTCCCACACAATATGATACAAAGCTCTCCCCCTTGTCTTGTATCCCCACTAGGTTTTCCACTGACTATGTATACCCTTAGGTGTCTTTAATTACATAGCCCTATACCAGTTATGCTTACCCTAAAGGGTGTCTTTAATTACATAACTTCATTACATTATCTACCGGTTATGTATACCGCTAGGTGTCTTTAATTACGTAACCTTATTGGGTTAAGTTCGTGGGCCTATATATAAATATTACCCACCCCCTCTAATTTACTTAACCCACCCACTACTCATTCAATTTTACTTAACCCTAACTTAAGTTCATAATCATACAATCTTTAAATTAGGTTAAGTAGCCCAATTCAATACCATGTCCAATTATGGTTATAATGGGCTAGACCTCCCACGTTAGGCCTACAACGTGTGGATGCTGGATATGCCAGTCGGGTCCGGGCAGACTTATTCTAAAGTTGGGCCTAACCTCGTGTCATAGCCCGATTCGTATTTACGTACTAAGACCTCCCACATTAGGTTCAGTATTAGTGGCTGTTGGATATGTCGGTCGGGACCGGGCAGACTTCCGCCACTAATGCAACCTAACCTCGTGTCATAAGTACAATTACAATTCCTAATTGTAATTACAAAACATTCCATTTTTAATTAATTAATCGATTAATTAATCATTTCCTTTTACAGGTGTCAATACCAATTTTACCCAATAATTTGAATTACATGTCCATAAATGTTCATATTCAAATTATGTCATTTTTAACCATTTTCCCCCGTTCCTTAACTAGCGCCCTCACAAAATTGGCAACATGCCTAGGCTGTACAATAGCCTAGTCATAAATGATAATAGGGAAAATAACTAAAATAATCATCTTGGCTTCAACATAAACTTGTATGACAATAAGGTGAATATACATACTGGCATGGACTTGAAATTGTCATCATAACAAGGTGATAATTTAGATCACATAAAATAGATATAACATGAAAATTTAGATCACATAAAATAGATCTAACATGATAACATAAGATGATAATCTAGATTTGTCTAACAGTTTCAATGTCCACATAAACTAGATCTACAATTTAGAAATAGATCTACACACCTACACATCTATCATGTCATAAGAGTTACAATTAAGATAAATGTTTAGATTCAATTCTAACCAATTCAAGGTGACATATGTTCATGGTTTACATAAGTGATTAGATCCACCAATGATATAACTGTCCAAATTAACAGATCTATATTAACCATAATATAGTTACAAACCAAGATCCACAATAGAACAATCACAATTGAATTGGATCTAGAGAAATAGATCTATCATAACATAGCATATGATTTATCACTTGCATAGAATCATACTTTACAACATATCCAAGTCATAGTCTTTCACAATTTACTTTCATTTATCTAAACCTAAAAGTAATCTAGAAACTCATAGTGTTAGGTTTAGAGAATTGAGAAAGAACGGATCTAGAATTCTGAATTTGATTTGCAAAGTATGTTGTTGTAGAAAAATGGTTCAGTTCGCACTCCAGCAGCATATGGCCTCCATGACTTCTAATGAAGAAAATATGAGAAATAGCCACATATTTATAGCTGCAGAGCCCCCTGAAACCGACTGCCACCTAAGCCCTAGGGGTGTCGACACCCCTATGGGTTGGTCGACACCCCTCTAGGGGGGTCGACCACCTAGAGCGGGAATTTTGGCGCTTTGAGGAACTTTTCGAATTTGAATCTTTCTGGATAAAATTCTGATTCATCTCTAACTCCCACATATGTATATAATTTTTCTGCGCGTATACAAACTTAAAACCCTAATAACTTCCTCATACGTTGTCCGTTTTACGCAAACATAATGTCTATCTTGACCAGAATTTCGAGATTGCAGTCTGTTTCCTCAAATTCTGAATATTAAATTAATTATTATTTTATTTATCCTCTTTTAGTGTCGGTACAAATTCAGGGTGTTACATTCTTTCCTACTCAAAGTATTTTGTCCCGAAATCTCTAAGTTGAGAAGAATGTATATCCTACCATCCATCTACTCATCCACCAATCATTGGCATATATTGTCCTTAAAGATTTCTAATGCTTGTATGAATATATGCGAAGATGTGTGTATATGTCCCAACACTATGCGAAGATCAGGCGGTCTACTGATTCAGTTGACCTCCTTAATGCAATGTATGTTAGTGTCATGAATCCAATATGTATGCAAATAAACCTATTGTATCACATAAGTTCTATATGTGTGCACACCCATCCATCCAAATGCAATATCCATATGCTAGTTCATCCATTTCTATCCATAAAAGAAAGAAAAATGCACACACATCCATATGCAGTATAAGAGTGATTGAGCCGATCTTAGTGCCTAATGTGTGTGTATGCGTCCATAGGAAACCACTAGCAAACACGTGCATCCACTTGCATCCATCAAACATAATATGTTTCAAACACATGTTTACATCCATAGGATTCCTATCTAAAGGTCGAAAATACGATGGATAAGATATATTCTATTCACAGAAACAAGCACTGATAAAATTTAGGAAAAGAAGTTAAGAACATACCCTCGAAAAGGAAAGGGTACGAAGCACGAATCTTGTCTTCGGTCTCCCAAGTCGCATCTTCTGTGTTATCTCCCCATTGAACCTTTAGCAACTTGATCCCCTTATTGCGCAACTTCTTAACTTCTGACCCAAGAATACGGGTAGGGACTCTTCTGACTGTCGCCTCCCGTTCCACTTCAACTTCTTCTAACATAGTCGGCTCAACAACTTCCGGTGTCATGCAGGCACTTCTGTAGATGAGAGACGTGGAAAACATCATGAACGCCGGATAGATTTTCTGGGAGCTTTACTCGGTAGGCCATTTGGCCAATCCTCTCGATTATGGGAAATGGTCCCACAAACCTAGGTGCCAACTTCCCTACTGATCCGAAGCGAACAACATTCCTTAAAGGCGATACTTTGATAAAAGCCAAGTCTCCCACTTCGAATTTGATGTCAGTCCTTCTCTTGTCTGCATAGGACTTCTGCCTATCTTGAGCTGTCTTCATTCGCCATCGAATAAGGTAAATCTTTTCGGACGTTTTCCTAACCATATCTGGTCCAAGTAATAATCTTTCTGTAGATTCCCACCAACAAGTTGGTGATCTACAGGGTCGTCCATACAATGCTTCGAAGGGTGCCATGCCGATGCTAGCCTGATAGCTATTATTATAGGCAAACTCTACTAAAGGAAGATGCTCTTTCCAAGTCCCTCCGAAGTCTAGGACATATAGCCTTAAAAGATCTTCAAGAATCCTGTTCACCTTCTCTGTCTGTCCGTCGGTCTGAGGATGATAAGCGGTGCTCAAACACAATTGTGTACCTAATGCTTCTTGCAAGCTCCTCCAAAATTCGGTGGTAAAGATGGGGTCACGATCGCTCATGATGCTGGAAGGTACTCCATGAAGACGAACTATCTCGCGAACATAAATTGCTGCCAACCTTGATGCCATCCTCTTACTCTTAACTGGAATAAACTGAGCGTTCTTAGTGAGTCTATCCACTACCACCCAAATACTGGTGTTACCTTTCTTCGATCTTGGCAACCTATCTATGAAATCCATAGAGACGCTCTCCCATTTCCACTGCGGAACCTCCAATGGATGATGGGATGACCCGAACTTCCCCGTGAAGGAAAGCACGGATAGAATTGAGGACAAGACAAAATAGAACGCAAACAGAAGAACATTTCATTGTTATTACAACAATTCCATCAGATACAAGAATATACAGAGTATAAATGAATAAATTACATTGGATAAATATCAGAGATTACAATAAATTACATAGCAGCGGAAAATAATACAAAATACAACTGAAAGTGATACACGAATACAGAGCTTTCCGAGCATCGTTCCAGCTGTTAATCAGGACCCCGTGAATATAAATCTGCAAAACCAAAACTACTAGCTGCCCGTGTGGAAAATAGGGGCACCCAGAGTTTAGGTTAAAACAATAAACTCCAGGTCAGTCATGTGACTGGTGTGAGAACTAAAACAGTTATTTAAAACTTTACTTTAAAAGAGAGTAATCCAAGGGACCACGCCGTATAACACGGAACGGGTTTCCTCCCAAGAATACTAGTGCATATACAAAACAGCACAATGCTCTTTAGAAAAATGAAGCTATTATAAGACCCAGGTCCCATCACACAATGCAACGCAAGCCGGAGGATAGGGTTTTCCCTTATAATAGCCAAATAATGCTTGATGCGTTTAAAACACGTTATTTGATACTATAATAGGTGTATAGTGTCAAAACAATTTCAAATCATAAATATCAATCATAGGCGGCATGGGTACCATCTATCATGTCGCCATACTAGTTCTACAATTAAAACCACAATATCACATATTGGAAATTGGATTTCCGTCATGAGTCGAGGCAAGGGGCAAGCTCCTCTCCGCGTTCGAGACACTCTAGCAAATGTCCCAGGACCCCACTTTGATCCTTGGAATCGGCTGGGTCGGTCCTCTCTTACTTTTGAGGATTAGTTATTCCTGAACACACGTTTCCCGGTCCTTACAGACCTATATCCGAGGTGCCTCGTATCCAACAACCACACAGGTGAAAAGTATATAAATGTCAGGGCTGGTAGGTCACTGACACCACCCTAGCTTGAAAGAAACGTCGTGCTCTCCCAGCGGTCCGTCTCCCGTTTTTGACTCATACCGAGGTGTGAGGCTCGCGAATTCACGTTATACACAAAGCTACGCCACACAGGCCGTGCTTTGATCATCAACCTCAAGACTTTGCTTTTCAACAGAAGCCTTGATCAATTGCCACTTACGCATGCCACATTGGCAATTCACTCCATGCGAATGATGTCCATCGATATACAACCCCTGAGCTCGTACGTCTCAGAGAAGGGCGTTAAGCAAGAGAATAAATTCTCTGCCGCCAAACAGATGTATATTTAATAGGGATCAATCAACACAGAATAAAATCCAATGTCAGACACACAATCCATTTACAAGTTCGTTCTGGGTCTGAACGAAACCGGAGGCACTTTCCTCGCATATCCATCCATCTCCAAGTACGTCTGGACGATCACCAACTGTTTCCCTCATCCTGGGTGTACAGCCCAATCAAGATCATCAGTAATCACCCAAACGATGTGAAGACTTCCGGTCTTCAACCACCGTCTTCATCTCCGACATCTCGTCGAATCGGTTATTCAGAATGGGTATAACCCGGCCTTTCTGAATGACCCACGTATATAATAAACAAATGGTACACAAACACAACGAACGCCTCATTCCAATTCAGAATATTCTTTTATTCACAAAATCACATTCTTAGGGAAATGTTCCCATTAATTTTATCCAAGATAAATTCTTCTAAATTTATCCTATAATCTTCCTTTGGATATCATTTCAAACTAGTCGGGATTAACGAACCACACCGAAGTAATTATTTATTTCATTTCCCAATCCCAACCTATATATCCCATGGAGAAAAACTGGTAATACTCCATATCTAACACCACGGTGTTATCGGTAAAATTAATTACCATTTCACGTTCAAATCTAATTAAAGATTTAACTATCGCTTTGGAGCAAAACTGGCTGTACTCCATTCTCGATCACTTTTCAGATTTGATAATATAATTTATCAATTCACATTTCAATCTAATTAAAGATTCATTAAGACTCCACTTAGTTTTAATCTTTTCAAAATTCAATATCTTGCCTTTAACTGGGTTAAAGAACCAATGTCATCTAAAACACGATTCACGATAAACCCAAATCACATTTGATTTTAAATACAAGGCTCTGAATAGAAAATATATCGGCTTATATTCAATACCAAATTCTGAAACCAACAAATATCGTATTGGAAATAACGATATAAAATATATCTTTCAAATTCCCATAACAATCTCTATATAGTCACGAAATCCAACATCAAAATATTCCGAAGATAATTTCGATTCAACTCCAGTCCAATTCACGTATTGGAAATATCGATTATTTTCAAAATCACTTTCAAATTCAATTTATTTATTTCAAAAATAAATCGATTTTAATTCTAGTTCAAAACTAGTTCATTTCGATAAAAATCTATTTTTATCATCTAATGTGGAATTTTCCAGCCCAATTCTTTCCAATTCACATATTATAATTTTACACAAATTATCGATATTTTTAATAATTTTATCAAGGCCCGTACAGTCGATTTCCATCAACGGCTATCGAACTGCACTTACAGCGACCTTTTTCAAATTTGATTTGGACATAATTCCAAATCCAACCGTTAGATTTCAAATTTCTCATATTCATTGGAAAGCTCTTTTTGATACGAACCCAACGGTTCCGATTTTAGGAGAATCCGACGGTCGGATCTCCCGCAATGTCCGTTTGAAATAAATGGTCGAAATTCACGAACTGCCGCGGCGCGTTCTATTCAGGCCATTATATTATATATATATAATATATATAATATATATTTCGTCGATTTCTATTTAAAACGTATTTTATAAATAGTTCTAAATTCGTTTCTAAAACAATTCAACTTCTATATTCAATTTCAAATCGATTTGATTTCAATTCAACTCGAATTCATTTCAATTTTATTTAATTCGAATTCAAATTTGTCTCAATTCAATTCAATTTGAATTTACCTTCTATTTGATTCAATTCGAATTCGTTTCAATTCAATTCAAATTCAAATTCGTTTCAATTCAATTCAAATTCGTTTCAATTCAATTCAAATTCAAATTCGTTTCAATTCAATTCAAATTCAAATTCGTTTCAATTCAATTCAAATTCAAATTCGTTTCAATTCAATTCAAATTGATTTCAATTTAATTTCGATTCGAATTCAATTAAATTTCAGTTCGTTTTCAATTCAACTTGAATTTGTTTTATATTCAATTCCATTCGAAGTCCTTTTATATTCAATTCAAATTCGTTTTCTTTTCAATTCGAATTTGCTATAATATTCATTTCAATTTGAATAAAATCGATATAAATATCGTTCACGTCAAAATGGCGCAAAACTAATCAACACGGCTTTATATTTTTCACAACTTCTTTATTCTATTCAACAAATGAATATTTATCCCATTCAACACATGAATCTATATTTCTTTCAACACACGACTAATCTCAACACATGAGTGTTGTCAACACATCACTATTGTTGTTATGTAAAATATTTTATAAAACTATGGTATCTATCGTTTGATTTTTAATTAGTCTTCTATTGGGAAGTAGTTCTAATTTTAAATATGATAAAGATGTGAATTTCATTGTATAAAATATTTCACTCAACACATGAACATCGTCAACACATGACTATTTTTATATTCAACACATGAATTTTTCTTTTATAATATTCATTATTTTCCCGATTGGAATGAGGCCCAATCAATCACCATATAATGTTAATTATATGGATTCCATACAACACATGTATATAATAGCTTTGAAAAATAATCAACCATCAACCAAAGTGCACCACACAACTGCATAAGCATCAAATATAAATAATCGACGCTTACACAATCTGTCGACCAATCGATCGACAATAATTAAATAATTGGGATTAGTGTACGCCAAATATCATCCCAACACCCGTGTGGGGTTTCAAATCAACAAACACACATTTTTGTTTGTGCAGTTGGGCGATGTGTAAAATTTATCGACCCAATCAATATCAGTCAAATCAGTGTATATAAACAAATCAGCCGATTTGTTTATAAATATTTATTTATTCACTTTCACGTTAAAAATTATATTTTTAACGACAAAAATATTTATTTCAACACTTGAATTTCTATTCAGTTCATTTATACAATAAAAATGATATTTTTATTTTTCTAACATATTTTGGGAAATTTCGACGGCATAACGGCACGATACTAGAAACGGAACAAGGCCTAGCCTTATCCCCGGTCTAGTGAAGGCCCACGCCATTCACACATCAATCAAATCCATTCAATTCATCAAACAATTCAATTTCAAATCAAATCATCTAACTAATCTATGCAACCAAACAAACAAGTCCATGGTCTGTGGACGATTGTGTCGGGTGCTACTAAGCACCGTCTGCATCCTAGTATATATATATATAACTTGAAAAAGAAGTTTAGAGTGAGAAGTTCTCACCGAAAGCTATCCAATCATCTTGACTCTTCTTTTATAGAAATCTTCATCGTTATCCCATCTTCGCCATCTTCGTTGTCCGTAGCCACTACATATATAAAAATCACACATTTTTATATTTGATGTCTTTAAAATAAAAATCACATTTTTATTTGTTCACTTTCAATTTAGAAATCATATTTTTATAATCACTTCATATATTTAAAAATCGAATTTTTACTTCGATGTTATATAGATAAAGATTTTATTTTTATAACACTATTCTCTATATAAAGATTTCGCCCTTATAAAAATAAAGTTTTCGCCTTTCTAAAAATAAAGTTTTCGCCTTTCATCACTATAAAAATTTTCGTCTTTCTAAAAATAAAGTTTTCGCCTTTCTAAAAATAAAGTTTTCGCCTTTCCAAAAAATAAAGTTTTCGCCTTTCATCACTATAAAAATTCCCTCTTTATTTCACATATATAAAATAAAAATCAGATTTTTATTTCGCTACATATACAAAGATGATATTTTTAATATTCCTAACATGTAAAAATTATATATATTTTTTTCTTCTTCTGCTGAAATCGATTATGAAGGGAAAGGGGGGGCCAGCGGGTTAAAGGAGAGGAGGGTTTTCTCTTTTTTTTTTTTTAATTAATTAATTTTCAAAAAGTTGACTTTTACATACGACCTCGAAACGAGGTCCACCGCCTATCGTCCATAGCGTATTACCCCCATTCTGAACACAATGGGATATGTATCGTAGGTTGATTTGATCGTTTGAATCAGTTTCTGTTAAATTTACATTTAAATCACTATATTGAATTTTAAACGTACATTTCAAATTACCGGGGTCACATATTAACTTTAAAAATTCTAGAAAAATATTTTCTAGCTTCGTATTGACGATACGGTCCTAACAAAACTAGTTTCGTCGAATTCTGAGACCGTTGGAAAATGGTCAATTTCCAGTCGATTAAAATCAACTAAAACCGGTCAAACGCGTTTTCCTTTGCCACGCTCACATATTGATTCGAAAAATTATGAAATTTGAAACCTAGCAATAACTTGACATCACGGACCCAACAAAAGTGGTTTCGTCGAAATCCGTGGTCGTTTGCAAAATTTC
This sequence comes from Allium sativum, assembly GCA_030737875.1. Classification (NCBI taxonomy): domain Eukaryota; kingdom Viridiplantae; phylum Streptophyta; class Magnoliopsida; order Asparagales; family Amaryllidaceae; genus Allium; species Allium sativum. The sequence goes on from CM060924.1 coordinate 790,185,180, forward strand.
CATTTTTAAGGGCCTGAATTCCATAGCGACTATTTAGAATTTTCAACTGGACATATCTTTTGATTCCCGCTATGAAATCTTGATTTTTCGGATTCGTTGGAAAGATATTCTCAAATAGATCCCATTATTTTTGGTTTCACTAAAATCCGGATTGTTTTGCACCCGGTACATTCAATTGAAGTTTGAAATCGAATTATCGAACTACCGCGCCATTTTCAATTCCTATTATAATTATATATAATTATTTATATTCTAACGACGACGTATATGAATATATACGTTCGAATTCTATTCAAAATAAATTTCTCGTCAATTTTATTTAAAATAATCTATTTTAAATGTTCAAAATTCACTAAAATTACCGAAATAAAAATTTTAAACTGGCCCAGATTTTCGGGTTATTATAGATGAAGTAATCCACCGGGCTTCTTTTGCTCAACTTTGACTCGCTGGAAAACTAAACATTGAAAAACAAATTCAGTCACATCTTTCTTCATCCCAGCCCAAAAGAAAACACTCTTCATGTCTCTATACATCTTGTCACCACCTGGATGAATAGTCATCTTAGAATGGTGGGATTCTTCTAGGACTTCCTTTATCAAGCTTCCAGTTTGAGGAACACAAAGCCTTCCATCTCGTCGCAACCACCCCTTTTCATCTATTGCATATCTACTGAGGTGACTAGAAGTCTCCCCTCTTCTGAGCTTAGCCATGATGTCTAGAATCTATGGGTCACCTTGTTGCGAAGCTCCTATCTGATCCATAAGGGTTGGTCGTAACTCCAAGGATGCAAACAAATCGGGCAAAACCTCGATGGAGGGTCTAAAATCAAAAGCTGATATGAACTCCAAGTTCTTTCTCTCCATAAACAGAGGACTAAGGCTACCCTCTGCCTACTTAGTGGATCTGCCACCACATTACCCTTGTCAGGGGTATAAGCAATCTCAAAATCATATGAAGCTAAGAACTCCATCCGCCGTTGTTGCCTTAAGTTTAGATCCTTCTGTAAGAATAGATACTTGAGAGATTTAATATCGGTGTATAACTCGAAATTTTCTCCAATTAAATAACGATGCCACGTCTTTAACGCGAATACTATGGCAACTAGCTCTGGATCGTGGGTGGGGTAATTCTTCTCATGAACTCTTAACTGTCTACCCCCATAACATATTACTTTCCCTTCTTGCATCAGAACCACACCAAGCCGTATACCGCACGCATCAGTTTAAACAGTAAACACTTTACTTCCATCAGGCAAGGTCAAGACTGCGCCTGGTCTCAGAGCCCTCTTCAGTCGTTGGAAAGCAACGTCACAGTCTATGTCCCATGAAAATTCTTAATTCTTCTTTTTCAGCCTGGTGAGAGGGGCTGATATCTTCGCAAAGTCCTTAATGAACTTCCTATAATAACCCGCCAACCCAAGAAAGCTTCTCACCTCGGTTGCGTTTTTAGGAATCTGCCAATCTTGCACTGCAAGCACCTTGGTGGGATCTACAGCTATCTTTTCTTTGGAGACTACATGCCCTAAAAATCTCACCTCTTTTCTCCAATAATGACATTTGGAGAACTTTGCCTTAAGCTGATGATCACAGAGAGTTTTCAAAACTTCTCTCAAATGTTGGGCATGCTCTTCCTCACTCTTGGAGAAGATCAAAGTACCATCAACGAAGACTACAATGAATTTGTTTAGGAACTCCTGAAACACCCTACTCATCAAATCAACAAAATAGGCGAGGTCATTTGTCAACCCAAAAGGCATAACTATCCATTCAAAGAAACCGTCCGGAGTTCTGAAAGTAGTCTCATCTATGCTGTCCTCAGCCACCCTCAACTAATGGAACCCTGTAGCCAAGTCCAACTGAGAAAATACCGAGGCACCAACAAGCTGATCAAATAAATCATTAATCCTCGAAAGTGGGTGCCTATTTTTCTTGGTGAGCTTATTCAATTCTCTATAGTAACACACAAACGAAGTGAACCATCCGCTTTAGTCACGAATACTACTGGAGCACCCCATTCCGATATGCTTCGTCTGATAAACCCTTTCTCAAGTAGCTCCCCTACTTGCTTACTCAGCTCCCTCCTCTCCCTTAGAGCCATGTGGCGTACTGGTAATGCAACTGTCTTTGCATTGTCCACCAGATATATGCGGAAGTCAATTTCGCGCCTTGGAGGTAAACTCCGTACCTCATCAAAAACATCGGAATAATCTCGAACTATAGGAACAGATTGCAAATCATCTATGGATGCATCTAGAGACTCTAGTAAGCTAAGCATAATAGACCCTTGGGGGTCACAAGAAGCTTCGAGGGTCTTCCCATGACAAGTCAGGAGTCTAACAACCCTCCTCTCACAATCCAGAATGGCCCCATACGTGGTAAGCCAATCCATTCCTAGAATGAACCCATAGCCCATAAACCCGAGCACATATGCGTCGCATTCAAATTCGACGCATAATACAAATATTTTCAAACCCCGACAAATCATTGATAAATGAGCCGAACCACCAATGGGGTTTGAAACAACTGCGGGATCTACTACCATACAAGTAATTAAGTGCAAAGATTCAACCACAGGACTAGATATAAACGAGTGTGAAGCACTAGAATTAAAAAGTGTTCTAACTGGATGATTTGAAAGAGAAACTAAACTTTCTACCGAAATTTTTCTACCTCTTTCAGGAGCACTGATCGCGAGAGCATGCACCTGCCCTCCAGAAGTCCTTGCTTTTTGACCTTGTCCTTGCGATCCCTGTTTCTACGGGCACTCTTTAGAGAAGTGTCTGACCTCTCCGCAATTAAAGCAATTGTCCTTCCTTCTCTTATAGTCCTTGATCAGGTGGCCCTCCTTTCCACAATTGTGACATTTTCTCTTGTCCTTGCCTTTACATATTTCCCTCCTTTCTGCTATTGTTGTTGTTGCTGTTGCTGCCCTTTCTTGGGCCACACCTTCTTATTCTGCGATGTCCCCTCAGCTTTTGTTTCCTTCATTTCTCCCTTGTCTTCCTCATGCATTAGGGCCATATCAACTTGCTTTTCAAAGGTAGCCCCCATTGGGATATGAGACATAGCTAAACCATGTAGAGGCTCATTCATTCCTTTAGCAAACCGCAAAGCCTTTTTGTGCGGTGTATCCACCAACTCTAGCCCGAACCTTGCCAACTGGTTGAACTTGTTCACCTGCTCTTTTATTGTCAAATTTCCTTGTTTCAGTGTTAAGAACCTCTCCATTTGTAAGCTACTCTCAGCTTGGGAAAGAAATTTAATTTCAAACCTCTGTCTAAATCTTCCTAAGTTTCCACTGGACGTCCAGCTTGGGTGATTTCCCACCAAAATGAGGCTTCGTCCTTTAACAGTTGTAACACCCCGTATTTTCTATGAACGTACAAGTAACAAATTAAAGTATACTTAATTTTAGGAGAAGAATTAAGGGAAACGGGTTATGCCATTGCGTTCATCTCGAAATTCTGCTTGAGATAGAGTCCGAGTTTGCGTAAAACAGATACTGTATGAAGAATATATGGACGAACAAAGTTAGGCAGAAAAACCGGAAACAAGCCAGAATACACTGGTGCACTTGTGAAGTGCGCCAGTACAAAAATACACTAGCGCACCTGCCAAGTGCGCCCAAACCAATCTAGCACAAAATTCTGGAGTGCTCTGTGATGACGTGTCTTCTTCTGAGTGGCTGGATGACCTGTCTTCGAGCTAGGTGGTTCTGATGACTTCTAGACTGATCTGAAGGCTCTAAATCACCATATTCTCCTATAAAAACACCCCCCAAACCTCACTTTATCTCCACACAATTTCATTCTGCTTATACTCTGCCTCTATTCTAATTAAAATAAAATAATGGCGTCGCTACTCTGCTGAAATCTAAGATAGAACTAGTGCATCTTCTTCCAATCTGAATAGAATTAAAAGAGAACAACTATTTTCTAAACTAATCGATAGTCAACGCCAAAGGAGAGCTATTCAGTGTCGGAATACAAATTCCAGAATACAAGAATCGTTCCCTTTTTTTGTGAGTACAGTTATTTTCAGATATGAACTTTAATTATGATCTTGACATGGCTATAAATCTGAATCTGAGGTTATGCATATTATTATCTGTCAGATCTGTTTTTCTGTGACTATTCTCTCATTTTTTCTGTTCTATAGCCAGGCTACTACGAGCCTGCGCCAAATCTCAAAAGAGATTAACGCACGAACGCTAAATTTTGCAGTAAATAATGAATAATGCATAATTGGACATGACTGATCTGTGACTGATTTGAGAAAAGGACATATGTTGTAAATTAGATCTAGATCTGTGCATACTCTGTGATTTGGAAGAAGAGGAATCGTTGAATGATAACATATGACTTGAAAGTTGGGGACATAACGCATATAAAAATTAAGATCTGATTTTGAGAGGATATAATTTAAAGATCTAGATTTTTGGGTATATTTTATATAACGATTCGTGACTTGAAAAAGGAATATGAAACTTAGGCGTAAGGACCTATATTAAAATAGGATAACTATTAATGAGAATGCGCCTAAATATGGATTTTTTGATATTGGCATTAAAGGCTATAATTTGGTATAATTCATATGTAACAACCCGGAAAATCTGAGCCAATTTAAAATTTTTATTTTGGCAATTTTAATGAATTTTGAATATTTAAAATGAATTATTTTAAATAATAACGACGAAAATTTATTTTGAGTAGAATTCGAACGTATATATTTATATAGATCGTCGTTAGAATATAAATATTTATTTTAAATTATAAAAGGAATTGAAAATGGCACGGTAGTTTGAAAATTCGATTTCAAAGTTCAAATGAATGTATCGGGTGCAAAATAAACCGGATTTTAGCAAAACCAAAAATATCAGAATCTATTAGAGAATATCTTTCCAACGAATCCGAAAAATTGAAATTTCATAGCGCGAATCAAAAGTTATGTCCAGTTGAAAATTCAGAATAGTCGCTATGGAATTTTAGCACTTAAAAATGGAAATTTTGCAAACGACCTCGGTTTTCGACGAAACCACTTTTGTTGGATCCGTGATGTCAAGTTATTGCTAGATTCCAAAATTCGTAATTTTTCGAATCAATATGTGAGCGTGGCAAAGGAAACACGTTTGACCAGTTTCAGTTGATTTTAATCGACCGGAAAATGGCCATTTTTCAAATGGTCTCAGAATTTGATGAAATTAGTTTTGTTAGGACCATATCATCAATACGAAGCTAGAAAATATTTTTTGAGAATTTTTAGAGTTCGTATGTGGCCCCGGTAAATTGAAATGCGCGTTCAAATTCAATATATAGAGTTATATGTTGATTTTGATGGAAACTAATTGAAACGGTCGAATTGGCTCATGATATATATCTCATTGTGTTCGGAATGGGGGTAATTTGCTAGGGATGACAGTCGTTGGGTATCGTTTTGAGTTCGAAATAAAAAGTTACTTTATGGATTTAATATTAAAATTAAATTAATAAATAAATTAAAAACCTCATCCTTTACTCCCTCAATCCGGTCAACGGAGCCCTCCCTCTCCAAATCATTTAACAGAAATCGACTTAGGTAAATAAAAAAAAAGGGAAGAAAGGAGATCGACGGATCGCCACCCGTCAGCCGCCTCCGGCCTGCGCCCCAAGCTAGATCGCCTCCGCCTTCCACCGGTGATCCCCGTCCCCTTTCTCCCTCCTCTTGATTCAAGGCGCGAGCCCCACATCCCCAAAACCCTAAAGTTGAATCGCCTATCCCCTGAGTGTCGCCACCATTGGCCTGAGGCCCGCCTCCGACCCACCATCTCGACACCAGAACCTGCCACCTACGAGCACACCCCACCTCCTCCGACCTCCTGTGATAACCAAGGTGATTTTTATTTTATATAAAAATCAGTTTTAACTTATAAATCCTGTTTCATTACTTATGAAAGCTAAGTTTCTTTTATTTACAAAAAGCTTGTATTTTTAAAGTGAAAAGATTTTTCTTAGTTTGAAAAGAATAGTTTTTCTTCTCAGTTTGAAAAGAACATATTTTTCTTAGTTTGAAAAGGGCAGATTTTTATAGTTTAAGAATAGATTTTTATAGTTTAAAAGATGAGATTTTTAAATATAAAATGTGATCTTTATTGTGAAGTGAGCGGTATAAAAAAAATATACGATCTTTAACTATGAAGAGATCGGTATAAAAATATGATTTTTATAAAGTAGAAGTATTAAAAATATGATTTTTATAAAGTAGAAGTATTAAAAATATGATTTTTATAAAGTAGAAGTATTAAGAATGTGATTTTTATATAATAGAGAATATAAAAATATTATCTTTATATATGTAGAGAAATAAAAATCTGATCTTTATTATATATATGTTGAAATAAAAATGTGATTTTTATAGCGATGAAATAAAAATTCGATCTTTATTATGTGGGAGATATAAAAATATAATTTTTATATAGAATGAAGTGTCGAAAAAATATATGAAGTAAAAATAAAATTATTATTTTTATTTATTGGAATGAAGCAATAAAAATATACTTTTTATTATGAACAGCGTGAAACATTGTGTGATGGAACTGGTGGAAAGCGAATACAAATTTGAAATGCTCAGAAATAACGAACGATGGAGTGGAACCCTCTATGAGAACTTCTCACTTTAAATCTTGTTTTCTAGTTAAAATATATACTAGGATGCAGACGGTGCTTAGCAGCACCCGACACCCGTCGTCCACAGACCATGGATGACTTGTTTGATTGATTGCTGTGTTGTGAAATTTGATTTTGTGATATGGAATGAAATAAAATATTTTATGGTGGAAAATATTTTATAGTTAAAAATATAATTTTTAATGTGTATATAAAATAAATATTTATAAACAAATCAGATGATTTTTTTATATACACTGATTTGACTTATATTGATTGGGACGATAAACTTTACACATCGCCCAACTGCACAAATAAAATCTGTGTTTGTTGTTTTGAAACCCCACACGGGTATTGAGATGATATTTGACGTACACTAATCCTGATTGTTTAGTTGTATATCAATCGATGGGTTGAAAGACTGTATAAGCGTTAATTATTGATATTTAATGCTTATGCAGTTGTGTGGTGCACTCTGGATGACGGTTGATTATTTATTGTTGCTATTATATACATGTGTTGTAGAAAATCCATATAATTAACATTATATGGTAATTGATTGGGCCTCATTCCAATTTAGAAAATAAATTCATGTGTTGAATTGAAAATAAATTCATGTGTTGAATTGAAAATATATTCATGTGTTGAATAGAAAATATATTCATGTGTTGAATAGAAATATAAATTCATGTGTTGAATTGAAAATAAATTCATGTGTTGAATTGAAAATAAATTCATGTGTTGAATAGAATAAACATTCATGTGTTGAATAGAATAAATATTCATGTGTTGAGTAAAAGCCGTGTTGATTAGATTGACGTCATTTTGACGTGAACGATATTTATATCGATTTTATTCATTTTTATAATGAATATAGAAAAGAAAGTGATTTCAAAATTTAACGTTTTGAAAATATTATCGTTTGTATGTCGATGATGTGGAATATTCAATTTTGATTCGAAATTGAACATGAAGCTGAAAATTATTTCGAAAACGAATTTAAAACGATTTATAAAATACGTTTTAAAAGGAAATCGACGAAGTATATATTATATAATAATATAATGGCCTGAATAGAATGCGATGCGCTGCTGCAGTTCGCGAGTTTCGACCATTGACTTCGAATGGACGTTACGGGAGATCCGACCGTCGGATTTTCCTAAAACTGGAACCGTTGGGTTCGTATCGAAAAGAGCTTTCTAACGAATATTCGAGATTTGAAATCTATCGGTTGGATTTGGAATTATGTCCAAATCAAATTTGGAAAAGGTCGTTGTAAGTGCAGTTCGATGGCCGTTGATGGAAATAGACTGTACGGGCCTTGATAAAATTATTAAAAATACTGATAATTTGTGTAAAATCATAAGAAATGATTTGAGAAGAATTGGGATGAAAATTTTCATATTTGAAAAGATAAAAGTAGATTTTTTTTATCGAAATGAACTAGTTTTGAACTAGAATTATAATTCATTTATTTTTGAAACAAATAAAGTGGATTTGGAATGGTTTTGAAAATAACCAGAATTTCCAATATATAAAGTGGAAATGGATTTGAGTCGAAATTGTCTTTGGAATATTTCGATGTTGGATTTCGTGATTAGACAGATATTTTTCTGGAAATTTGAAAGATATATTTATATCGTTATTTCCAATACGATATTTGTTGGTCGTAGAATTTGATACTGAATATAAGCCGATATATTTTCTATTCAGAGCCTTGTATTTAAAATCAAATGTGATTTTGGGCTATCGTGAATGGTATCTTCAATAATACTGTTCTTAGACCCAACGGAGTTAAGAAAATCAGAAACTAACTGGAGATTAGTTAAGTTGAATGGTTTCTTGGGTATTGATCTGATGTTGGTTTCGGCCTTCGGGGTTAATACTTAGGGAATTGCTCACTTGCTATTTTACGGTTAAAAGATGATAGAATGGAATGTGATTTTGGGTTTATCGCAAATCGTGTTTTAAATGACATTGATTCTTTAACCCAGTTATAGATTAAAACTAAGTGGAGTTTTAATGAATCTTTAATTAGATTGAAATAATCGAGAAGGGAGTATCACCAGTTTTGCTCTAGGCGATAGTTAAATCTTTAATTAGATTTGAACGTGAAATGGTAATTGAATTTACCGATAACACCGTGGTGTTAGATATGAAGTATGACCAGTTTTACTTCATGGGATGAATAGGTTGGGATTGGGAAATAAAATAAATAATTACTTCGGTGTGGTTCGCTAATCCCGGCTAGTTTGAATTGATATTCAAAGAAGATTAAAGAATAAATTTAAAGAGTTTATCTTTGATAAAATTAATGGGAACCTTTCCTAAAGTATAAGAATATTTGAATAAAAGAATATTCTGAATTGGAATGAGGCGTATGTTGTGTTTGTGTAACACTTGTTTATTATATACGCGAGTTATTCAGAAAGACCGGGTTTATCCCATTCTGAATAACTGATTCGACGTGGTGTCGAGGATGAAGACGGTGGTTGTAACGACCCAGAAATTTAGATAAGTTAGAAATAAAATTAATTGAAGATTTAAACTTTAAAAATCAATTGGATATTTGGTTTAGAAATTTAGAAAATCAAATATTGTTTTGAATACAAATTTATACTCAATATTAATTCAGAATGATTTGTTGAGAATCAAATATTTATTGTTGGATATTTGAATTGGATTTGATTGGATATTGGATTTGGATTTCGACTAAAAATATAAATGGTTGGATCTAAAAATTAATATTATCGACAATAAATGAATTGGAGAAATTTAATATATGGAAATTTGTTTGGATGTGTATAATTTTGTATAAAGGGGAATTGAGTTTAACATTTCAAAATGTGGAAACGAGCGGAGCTGTTGATGGACAAACAGAATAAAATCGATTAACGGTTAAATAATTCAAAATTTGAATAACATCATATACAAATGGAGTCAGATTACAACCAGACTAATTTTTATTGAATTCAGAACATTAAAATATGACTGCGTATATTTTTGGTCACATTTGGAGGTTGTATTGATGGTACGAACCTTGAGCGGTCAATGATAACTCACGGTAGGTATAAATATTAAATTAAACAGATATTACCTACCCTAAATATAAACCTCCTCAGTAAACTTTTCCGCCGACCTATCTTCTGAAAATTTGGGCTACCCTATTTCTACTGATTGACGTTGTTTTTATCCCGAAAGTTTTCTTCTATAAAAGAATGTCGCTCCTTTCTCATTTCTAGAGAAAATAATCATTCGTCTTCAATCCCTAATGGCTTCTGGAAAATACCATGGCTCTTTTCCCTAAAATCAAAACTCAGCCTTTCCCCAAAATCATTGTCTTACGCCTCTTCAAAAACCTAATCGCACCCAAAAATCTAAAACTGAAACCATCTACTCAAACCTTCACCGCGTAAATCAAAGACGTAGCCTCCATCGTGGTTCCTGCGCCGCCTTCAGCAATCGAAGACACCAAATCTGAACTCAGCTGCTCCGCACATCTAAATCCATCGCCTACCGTTCTAAGGTGAGTCACGATTTCCTTATTTCAAGTATTGTGACTTCAATTTAAAACTGAGTATATTATTTAATGTTGTGATTGTTGATACTATGCGTTGATACCTGCTCGTGTATGGTTGTTTGTCTGTTGTGTTCACTGACCTAGAACCCTTGTTGGAATAGCTCGCTGCCTTGTCTTACCTATGTACTTTCCGGGCATTTCCTTTAGTGGTTATAATTGTTTAGTCATAATCTGTTTTGGGACGATGCCCTTTTGTTTATTTCACCTGAGAATTTGACATAAAAGACTATACATGGTGCCTAGATGCTTAGCTTGATTCAAATATATCCAACTTGGCCATACCAAACTATCATATATACACAGGTTAAACAAAGAATATTTCAAATTGATCCCCTTGGCCATGCGTAATTGTTTATTTGATTTGTGCCATGACTGTTGTTTGAATGGTTCCATACCTCTTCTTACATAATTAGAATGTTGCTTGTTTCATGAATACAACTAGCATAACAATATGAGTACTAAACCTGTTTTAATAAAATACACACAGATCCTTGCTGCCTCTAATGGGTATGTATAGGCATTTTTTTCAAAAATTTGCTATTACTACATGTTTAAATTAAGAGCACAAATTATATTGTATATTGCTTTATATGGAAATTGGGCATATTTGAGGTATTCCATGTTGGAAATTTTATCATGTGATCTGCATGCTTGTCTCTATGCATACTACATGTTTAAGAGCTGTAAAAGGTTCTGTAGTGGTAGGATGAAGCTAACTTATTTGTTTATAGCTATGTTATATATGTGCGTAGTTTAGAGGATTTGCTTTTATAGAACCCTGTCTTGCTAATTATTCATTGGCTTTTTCTATAAAAGGGTTCTGCAATATTATGAAATTTTTAAAATAAAAATATCCTTTTTGCAAAGACTATAGTCAAGGCTGTTGACTTCATAATTGAAGCTGTTAACAAAGGCTGTTAGGGTATGGTAATTAACATTGACCCTTACCGAAAAATGGTATTATTGATAGCAGGAAGCTTACCAACGTTAATACTATGGAAATGGAAAAGTTATTACTATTATTTACAGTATGTGTATATATTTAAATCTCAGTCCCGACCTTAAAGAAATATGTATTAAATTATCTCACTTAAGAATGATACTTGCGGTTTTAAGTTATACATTGGTTTTGAGTAACACTGTGATATATATATATATATACATACATATAAAATTCTGGGATTATAACCCATGGTAATATAGTGTAAATTTACAAGCTATACAGGAATTAAATTACACTTATCTAAGTCTGTAAAGTTCAAATTGTTGAAGTTCACCTTGTTTATGTTATGTTTCCATTTGGATCTTTAAAATTTTGTTTTTATGCTCCCTAGTTAAGTTTTCTTCCTCGATTCTAGATTGCCATATGGACTTTACCATGCTTTATAGTCACCCGGTATGGTCGAAGTCTACAAACTAAATTCATAACCTGATGTTTCATGTGAACTAGAATTAGTTGGCGTGACATATACCATGCTTTGTAGATTGAAATGCATACCCTCGACTTGTACCCTTGTTCAGTATCATCTATTCTAGACTCTTAATCGGCGAAGAGTCAAAATTCAATATTGTGGGCTGCATATAGACCCTTACACGCAAGACAGAAAAACGTTTGGCTTGTCATACCTGATAGGAAAAGAAAGAAAAAAAAAAGTACAAACCAAAAAAAACATGTTATGTTGGATTCATTCATATGCCATTATGTTGCCTGTTCATAGAACACGTTCGGAAAACATAATACAATTGACCCATTTGTTGATTGCATATTATTTCTGTGTTTCAAGGCTGTTGGGTGGAAACATATCTATATTCAATTATTTATTTAAAAAGAAAATGCATGAAAATAGTGTCTGTGTCAACCTTTCCTCATATATGTCCAGATTGTTTGCATTAACAAATTAGCAGGTTTTTTTTAATTAAAAACTGAAAACATAAATTGTGATTTACTGTTCATGACAACTATCAAGATTGGTCGAGCACCTCCGTGACTGAGTTTGAGTTGCTACCGTATTATTATGTAGTTTCCTGAATATGCTCCCTAGTACACATTCACACTGTGACAGATCATACCCACTATTCTTGTAAATCGCAATGGGAAACCTATTATCTTTGTAAAACTGGGAAAATTTTGAACATGCCGCATACATGTATTGTACCCTGAAATGTGCCCTTTGATTTTAGTACCCTTGTTATTTCCACTTTGCTTTTACGTTTTGGGTATTTGCCTGAACCTTTGACATTTGCACCTATTGTTCCACTCGGTTGATTTGGTCCTCGTTCATCTCATTCCCATTGCCTGTTTGGTAGCGTATTTTGCGCACACTCGGCGACTTCCTTGTACCTGTTATTTGTTGGTTGCGGGATGCTGGGGCAGTGCACACGTGTACTTGTACACGTGTGTACATGCAGACTTCCGTAACTATATACCCCTAAAATAAAGACTGATATGGATGGCTACTACACCACTTATATTTTGCGAATGTGCCAGAAGTCAGAACTTACTAATATATTTTAGTTTCTATTGAAGTTAGTTTACTTGAACTATGGTTTAATCCTGACTCGAGTGTTTTATGTTTTTGCATGGAACGCTCGGGTCAGACCCTAAGCGTTACAGATTTAGAGATTACAGCTTAGAATTCGAAGATTGGCGAAGCTGGGGATTCCAGGAGGCGCACACTCTGAAGATATTTAAAAACAGTAAAGATTTTCCTGTGTTCAAATTGTTTTAATTCCGCTGTATAATTATCTTGTACTCAAAAATTTTGATGATAAATAAAAGTCTATTCCACTGTTCAATTTTATGTTATCTATTTATTCGGTATTGTCTGTGTTGATTCCATTTTAAACTATGTGCGCTAATAACGATCCGTCGTTTTGGACGTAAAAGTTGATTTAATCACTGATTTGAAGCGGTTAAAATGGTGGGACGTTACAGTTGGTATCAGAGCTTTGGTTTATTCAAAGCTTAGCTTATCGAGTTTAAATGAGTAGGATCGACACTGGAAAAGAAAATTTTGAAAATAAAAAGGTTTCGAAATATGAATTTTGAAAATGAAAATAATTTTAAAATAGATTTTGAAGAAAAAAATATTTTGGAAAAATTACTTTTGAGAATATTATCTTGAAACTAATACAGCGGAAAAAGTATTTTGAGATTTAAAATTTTGTTCGGAATCCCCCGTCTTCAGAAGTCCTCGAATCCAGGTTTGCGAGGATTTGTCTTCGATAAGATCCCCTTAGATTTGAATTTCGAGTGCATTGATGAACGGTATCAAAGGAAAATTAGTATAAGAGAATCAATGAATCGATCTCTCTAGTTGTGTGTTTTAGTAATCGTAGACGACTGAAATTTATTAAAAATAAGAATTTAGATGGGAAAAATAGAAAGGGGAAGTTTGAAATCATTTCAAGAAAGAAGCGTTGAATTTTATCTCGATATTCGAAATCTAAATTAATGGAAATAAAATCAAAAGGGTTACAATTGGAATTTGATTTTGTTAAAGTTGTATTACAAAATTATTTGGAGTATTCAGAACTTGGTAAGGTAAATTACAATGGGTTTCGAACTAATAATGAATAATCGGATATGTGAATTCGATAATAAGTATAAACTTGTTAATTAAGTAACAAGCAGTGAATTGTTAATGAGAATTATAAATGAGGCGAGATATAAATTGAAGATTTTAAAGAGATTTGAACCAATGTTCAAATGAAATCAAAATTTAATTGAGGTGACAAGTTCAGATTTCGACAAAAAAAAAAAATTATATTTACTTTTAGAAGTAAATAATGTTGAAAGCAAATACGTTGCAAATGAAATTGGGATATGGAGTTGACCAGGATGGTGACATTATTCTAAAGTTCAGAATAGAAATCAATGATATTTTTCCGAAGTTTGGAATATGGTATTAAAGATTCAAATAACAGATTATTCGAAAGGAAGTTAGTTATGAAAGACAATTATGTCAAAGTACCATTTTCCATTTCTAAGTAAAATTTAATATATTAGTAATAAATTGTTTATGTATCCATATTAATGAATAAAGAATATTTTAAAGTTAAATATTTCGTAGGCATGAATTATTGTTATATTCAACCGTTGTTGTAAGTGAAAATAGCGGTGTCTATTTAATATCTGTTTTAGTCCAAATAACGAATTAAGAAATATTTCCTCCTGAGAATGAAGTATACTTGCAAATATAAGAAAATGTTTTCCAATGGTAATAGGAGATTTTCTGGAATTATAGAAAAAGAATATGAATTGTTTTTCAAAGATCGTAAGGAGCTAACGGGTTTTGATAAATCCAAATATCGAGAACTAAAGAATAAAAAGCCGCACGGCGAGAACGAAGGGCGGCCGATGTAAATGAAGTGGTTTTGAAATTTGAATTCGGAAATTGCATAAGCAATAATTTGATAAGAAATGGAGTTAAGGAATTTAGAACTTGGCTGGAGATTAATGGAGTTGAATAATTTCCTGAGTGTTGATCTGATGTTGGTTTCGACCTTCGGGGTTGATATTTAGGGAGTTATTCGCTTGCTAATTGACGGTCGAAGGATGTGAACATGAAAGAGAAATAGAGTGTGATGAGAAATTTATTATTAGAATGAAATAAATTCTGGAATTTCGGAAGTATAAAAATCGGAATTAAGTGATGAAGTGAGTAATTGGAAAATTTCTGAAATTTTGAGAACATAAAGATTTGAATTAAGTGATGAGCTTAATAATAAGCAAATTGGAAGAAAATTGGTTTATAGCCAATACAATAGATTCATAAATTTGTGTTTGAAAAGATATCAATTATCTAAATTGATTAAGAGATAAAAACTAAGTTTTTGAAATTTGAATGGAAACATGAGGATATTCGATTTTGGATTTTGAATATAGAAATTTCGACACTCATATGAACAATATATAAGAATTCAGTGTACTTGAAAACCAGTGAATTAGAAGGTAATCGATTTGAAGAGAGATCTTATATAACAAAATTATATAAGAATGAAATGTTTGAAATTATGATTTGGAATGAAAATCTTATGTAAATAGACATAAGTATGAATTATGATGAGTATGAAATGAAGTACTATATGTATATAGTATTGTATATTTTCAAAGCAAAATAAGGAAAGTACCTTCCTTCTCCTTGAATTTCGAGCTTTGTCGAGATATGCTGCTGGTGGCAGTAGGTTGTCCGGACATAAAACTCATGAGTTGCCGTTGAGCACGACTGCTAGCGTAATTCGCAGGGCTGAAGATAGCCTACGGCGGTCGGATGTTTCCAGAGGGAATCAGGCATAACCATTGTGATCGCTGCAATCTAGAGTTGTTGGAATTCGACTGTGTAGTGAAATTCGCAGGGCTGCAGATAGCATACGGCAGACGGATGTTTCTTGGGAGAACCAAGCGTAACCATTGTGTCTGCTGCGATCTACAGTCGTGATAAGGGCGTAATCTGCAGAGTTGTGAAAGCTTACGGGTATGGATGTTTCCTGAGGGAATCAGGCGTAACCATTGTGTACCTGCGGTCCCCATGGCATATTTACAAGTGAAAGAGATGTAACCACTAGAGTTACTAAAGGTAGAATGGAGCCATGCGATGTTGAGATATCTTAGTGATATGGAGCCACCTGTTTGATGCAGCCCTATGTCTTCATGACTTGATTGGTCTTCGTGGCCTGATTTGTCTTTATGACTTGATTTGTCCTCGTGACTTGAAGTATCTTCATGATTCCATGATTGTTTTGTGACTCTGAGATAGAGCAGTCAATGCTCAGTGACCTCAGTTTTCTCTTTTGATTCGTAAATATTTTCCGTTGATCTGTCCAAGACGAAATTCGCAGGGAAGTGAATTCCTACGGATACAGATGTTTTTGGGGGATCCAGATGGAACAATTGTGTATATGCGATTCATGAACAATCAACACATCAATATCACATTGGTACTTTCCGTATTTGTTTTAAAAAGGAATTATTGAAATATTTTTCACTGGGAGTTGAAGCAAGGATATTTTGAAGCGAACCGAACTTCCCCGGTCTCCGAAGAGAAGAGAAAGAACGAATTACTTTGAGGACAAGACGAATCAGAACACAAACAGAAGAACATTTCATTGTTAATTACAACTTCATCAGAATACAAGAATATACAGAGTATAAATGAATAAAATACATTCGATAAATATCAGAGATTACAATACATTACATAGCAGTGGAAAATAATACAATACACAACTAGAAGTAATACGCAGATACAAAGCTTTCCGAGTATCATTCCAGCTGTAAATCAGGATCCTGTGAATATAAATCTGCAAAACCAAAACTACTAGCTGCCCGTGTCAAAATAAGGGCACCCAGAGTTTAGGTTAAAACAATAAACTCCAGGTCAGTCATGGGACTGGTGTGAGAACTAAAACAGTTATTAATCTTTATTTTAAAGTTAGGTAAATCAAGGGACCACGCCGTATAAAACGGAATGGGTTTCCTCCCAAGAATACCAGTGCATATAACAAACAGCGCAATGCTGAATAAAGAACAATGAAGCTGTTATAAGACCCAGGTCCCATCACATAATGCAACACAAACCGGAGGATAGGGTTTTACCTTATAACAACCAAAGAATGCTTGATACGCTAAATTTCATTTGATACTATTATAAGTGCATAGTGTAGAAAACAACTTCAAATCATAAGTATCAATCATAGACGGCATGGGTACCATATATCATGTCGCCATACTAGGCTCTACAATCAAAACCGCAAATGTCACGTATTTGGAAATTGGATTTCCATCTATGAACCGAGGCCAGGGATCGTCCTCTACCGATTCGAGACAATCTAGCCCATGTCTCAGGCAAGCGCACAGACAAGCCTTTGATCGTCAGGGCCGGTCCACCGATGTGGATTAAAATTCCTGGACACTACGTTTCCCCGCCTTTTGGGGCGTGAGCAAGCCAACGAATGACTACTCCATCAGTCCCGGATCGACCGATATATCCGAGGAGCCTCCAATTCCAACAACCACATGAGTCAAACTCGTCAGCCAGTTCAAGCACTAACGCCACTCCTAGCTAGAAGAAAATGCATGTCCTCCCTGAGGTCCGTCTCCCGTTTTTGGTTCACACCAGGGTGTGAGGCTCGCGAATCTACGCTACACAAAGCTACGCCACAAAGGCCGTGCTTTGATCATCAACCTCAAGACTTTGCTTTTCAACAAAAGCCTTGATCATTTGCATCTTAGCATGCCACAAAGGCAAACCACTCCATGCAACCGATATCCATCAATCACACAGAATGATATCCTATGTCAGACACACAGTCCATTTACAAGTCCGTTATGGGTCTGAACGAAACCGGAGGCACCTAGTACCCCGCATATCCATCGATCTCCAAGTACGTCTGGACGATCACTGACTGATTCCGTCCTCTTGGGTGTACGGCCCAATCAAGATCATCAGTAATTATCCAAACGATGTGAAGACCTCCGGTCTTCAACCACCGTCTTCATCTTCGACACCACGTCGAATCAGTTACTCGGAATAGGATAAACCCGGTCTTTCTGAAAACTCGCGTATATAGTAAACATGTGTTACACAAACACAACATACGCCTCATTCCAATTCAGAATATTCTTATACTTTGGGAAAGGTTCCCATTAATTTTATCAAAGATAAATTCTTTAAATTTATTCTTTAATCTTCTTTGAATATCAATTCAAACTAGTCGGGATTAGCGAACCACACCGGAGTAATCATTTATTTTATTTCCCAATCCCCACCTATTCATCCCATGAAATAAAATTGGTCATACTTCATATCTAACACCACAGTGTTATCGGTAAATTCAATTACCATTTCACGTTCAAATCTAATTAAAGATTTAACTATCGCCTGGAGCAAAACTGGTGATACTCCCTTCTCGATCTTTTCAATCTAATTAAAGATTCATTAAACTCCACTTAGTTTTAATCTTTAATTGGGTTAAAAAATCAGTGTCATTTAAAACACAGTTCATGATAAACCCAAAATCACATTCCATTAATTATTGGGTTAAAGAACAAGTGTTATTTAAAACACTGTTCATGATAAACCGAAAAATCAATACCAATTCAATTCCAATTAAATATCATTTAATTGGTTCACTTCATTAAATCTAAATAAAAAGATTTAATCTTCTTTTTTTCTCAACTGGGTTTAAGAACAGTGTTAATGAAGACACCATCCATGCAACCCCAAATCACATTTGATATTAAATACAAGGCTCTGAATAGAAAATATATCGGCTTATATTCAATATCAAATTCTACGACCAACAAATATCGTATTGGAAATAACGATATAAATATATCTTTCAAATTCCCATAACAATATCTGTATCATCACGAAATCCAACATCGAAATATTCCAAAGACAATTTCGATTCAAATCCATTCCAATTCAATTATTGGAAATTCTGGTTATTTTCAAAACCATTTCAAATCCAATTTATTTATTTTAAAAATAAATAAATTATTATTCTAGTTCAAAACTAGTTCATTTCGATAAAAATCTATTTTTATCTTTTCAAATATGGAGTTTTTCATCCCAATTCTTCACAAATCATTTCTTATGATTTTACACGAATTATTACTATTTTTAATAATTTTATCAAGACCCGTACAGTCGATTTCCATCAACGGCCATCGAACTGCACTTACAGCGACCTTTTTCAAATTTGATTTGGACAAAATTCCAAATCCAACCGTTAGATTTCTAATATTCGTTAGAAAACTATTTACGATACGAACCCAACGGTTCTGGTTTTAGGAGAATCCGACGGTCGAATCTCCCGCAATGTCCATTCGAAGTCAATGGTCGAAATTCACGAACTGCCGCAGCGCGGCGCATTCTATTCAGGCCATTATATTATATATATAATATATATAATATATACTTCGTCGATTTCCTTTCGAAACGAATTTTATAAATCGTTTTCAAAACAGTTTCAACTTTATATTCAAATTTAAATCAAAATTTAATTTTTCCGTATAAATTCATTTCAAATTGATTTCAATTCAAATCGATTTCTAATTCAATTTCAGTTCGTTTTCAATTCAATTCGAATTCATTTATATTCAATTTCAATTCGAATTCATTTCTATTTAATTTCAATTCGAATTCATTTATATTTAATTTCAATTCGAATTCATTTCTATTCAGTTTAATTCGAATTTCAATTCTATTTAATTTCAATTCGAATTCATTTCTTTTCAGTTTATTTCGAATTTCAATTCTTTTCAAAATATCAGATTTTGAAATCACTTTCGATATTCATTATAAAATGAATAAAATCGATATAAATATCGTTTACGTCAAAATGGCATCAATCTATTCAACACGGCTTCATATATTTCTATTTTCAACTATTCTATTTCAAATATTTCTTTTTTAAATATTCCTATTCAAATATTTTATTCAAATAGTCCTCTTCAAATATTCTATTTCAAAACTGGAATGAGGCCCAATCAATTACCATATAATGTTAATTATATGGATTTTCTACAACACATGTATAAAATAACAACGACAAATAATCAACCATCATCCAGAGTGCACCACACAACTTCATAAACATTAAATATAAATATTTAACGCTTATGACAGCCTGTCAATCAATCGATCAACATACAACTAATTATTGGGATTAGTGTATGTCATATATCATCCCAATACCCGTGTGGGGTTTCAATCAATCAAACACAGATTTTATTTGTGCAGTTGGGCGATGTGTAAAATTTATCGTCCCAATCAATATCAGTCAAATGTGTGTATATAAACAAATCGTTCGATTTGTTTATATTAATTTATTTCATTTCACATACACGTTAAAAATTCTATTTTTAACTATAAAATATTTTCCACTATAAAATATTTTATTTCATTTCACATCACATCACACAATCAACTACACATCAAAATCAAACCAACCAGCATACAAGCCGTCCATGGTCTGTGGACGACGGGTGTCGGGTGATACTAAACACCGATTGCATCCTAGTATATATTTTAACTAGAAAATTAAATTAAAAGTGAGGAGTTCTCACCGATTAGCTAAACTAGCGCCACGGCTCTTCATATGCAGGAAATCTTCACCATCCTCGCCTTTCATCAATTTCGTTGTCCGTAGCCACTACATATATAAAAATCACATTTTTATATTGTTGCCATGTATATAAAAATTCTATTTTCATTCCGCTACTATATAGATAAAAATTCTATTTTCATAACGGTGTTCATATAATAAAGATCATACTTTTATCACGCTATTCTCTATATAAAAATTATATTTTTATATATCTACTTCTAATACAAAGATCGAATTTTTTATACTTCTATAATATAAAAATTATATTTTTAACTCTCTACTTATATAAAAAATCGCATTTTTATTCTTTCTATACTATAAAAATCATATTTTTACTTTGCTACATACATGGAAAAATTATATTTTTCTTCGCTACTTCATACGATTAAAAATCCCACCTTTTTACGATTAAAAATCGAATCTTTTCAATGATAAAAACCTAATCTTTTCTATGTTAAAAATCATAGCTTTCATCAATAAAAATCCCGTCTTTTCTATAATAAAAATCTAACCTTTTTATTTCTATAAACTAATTATTTTTTAATAAAAATAAACAAGTAAATCAAATAAAAAACTTACTTTGCTGTTCAAAGGGGGAGTGGGCATCTAGGGCGGCGCAGGAGGCGGAGAGGGGTACTGAGGCGTCGGGGAGGGGGTCGCTGGTGGTAGCAAGGTGGCGCCGGGTCTATGGCGTCGTGGGGGGAGGGGGTCTCACGGTGGGTAGTTCTGGGTTGGGCGAGGCTTTTAGTGTTCGGAAGGGAAGAAAAGGGGGGGGGGCTCGCGAGATCAGGGGGAGGTGGTGGGTCCGCCTGGAGGGCGGCGCGGCGGTGGATCGCCCCCCTCCTTCGAGTGCTCGATTGATTTTTTTTCTCATTCTGATCTATGAATTAACGAATAAAAAGGGGGGGGTAAAGGAGAAAGGTGTTGACTCTTTTTTTATTATTTATTATTTTAATTTTCAAAAAGTAACTTTTTATTTCGACTTCGAAATCAAACTCACCGACCATCGTCCATAGCTAATTACCCCCATTCCGAACACAATGGGATATGTATCGCAGGCTGATTCGACTGTTTCGATCAGTTTTCATCAAAATCAAAATATAACTCTATATATCGAATTTGAACGCGCATTTCAATTTACCGGGGCCATATACTAACTCTATAAATTCCCGAAAAATATTTTATAGCTTCGTATTGACGATACGGTCCTAACAAAACTAGTTTCGTCAAATTCCGAGACCGTTGAAAATATGGCCATTTTCCAATCGACTAAAATCAACAGAAATTGGTCAAACACGTTTTCTTTTGCCACGCTCACATATTGATTCGAAAAATTATGAAACTTGAAACCTAGCAATAATTTGACATCGCGGATCCAACAAAAGTGGTTTCGTCGAAAACCGAGGTCGTTTGCAAAGTGGCTATTTTCAAGGGCCGAAATTCCATAGCGACTATTTTGAAATTTCAACCGGACATATCTTTTGATTCCCGCTATGAAATTTCGATTCTTCGGATTCGTTGGAAAGATATTCACAAATAGATTCTAATATTTTTGGTTTCACTAAAATCCGGTTTATTTTGCACCCGGTACATTCATTTGAAGTTTGAAATCGAATTATCGAACTACCGCGCCATTTTCAATTCCTTTTATATGTATAAATAAATATTTATTTTCTAACGACGATTCGAATAAATATATACGTTCGAATTCTATTCAAAATAAATTTCTCGTCGTTATTGTTTGAAATAATTCATTTTAAATAATCAAAATTCACTAAAATTGCCAAAATAAAATTTTTTAAATTGGCCCGGATTTCCGGGTTATTACAATCTCCCCCACTTAAAACTTTTCGTCCCCGAAAAGGAACGAAGCCGAGAGTTGTTTAACTAATCAATTCAACTTTCACTATTTCCACTATGGCTTAAGTTTTTCAACTTTTCAGTTTCTAAAAACTTTTCAAATTTTTCAAAAATTTGGCTAACACCCTAAATTTTCGAAAAATTTCGCCATAACCTCCCCTGCACCGTGGACTTCGGGATATTTCATATAGCCTCCCATGGCCTTCTTTAATCCAAAAGAAAAAGAAAAAGCCAAGCGGCTAGCCAATCGGCTCATAAAATCATCATCACCCAAACAAAACAGTAAATTATGGTAAATATGTACCTATTTGTCGGGCAAACAATTTTATTCTGCTGCTCTAGCCTCCTTGCTATGACATGTTCAATGAAAGTACATGTATTCACATGCATTTCAACCAATTTCCAATACAGTTCAATATTTGGTTCAATTTGGCCTGAATGGTTAAAAATTATCAAACCAATAATCAAATAACACAACCATCAATCAATTAGTGAATTTAACGTTTCAAATTCATAACTTTGATATATAGTCAAAAATCACATTTTTGATGCCAAATCACAACAGTAGGCCCTATCTAATTTTGGTTCTCGCACCATTCAATAGGAAATATATAGATGTTACACCTTCGAAACTCGAACACAAACTGCTGATGCTACGTAGTCATCAACAGAATCATCTCCGGGCGACTAGAGTGTGATTCTATATCTATCCTGTATATTAAAACTTCGAATACAGGTGGATCAGACGTAAATACAAAATCTTTATATACTGGATTGTCCAAATTCAAATATAATAAATAATCAAATACGTATAATTGACTTTAAATTTTCAAAACAAAATTCGTTTTCAATTTAAAAATATAATCTTCACACTCGTTCCAGGATACTACTAATCCCATCTCTAACGAGCCATTCCCGTTGGATATTTCTAATCCAATTTCTGATGAATTCTTTCGTTCGGTTTTAATGTGTCTTGTTTTCTGAGCTTTTTAAACCAAAGCTATGATACCAAATGAAGCGACCCGAACTTCCCCGGTCTCCGAAGAGAAGAGAAAGAACGAATTACTTTGAGGACAAGACGAATCAGAACACAAACAGAAGAACATTTCATTGTTAATTACAACTTCATCAGAATACAAGAATATACAGAGTATAAATGAGTAAAATACATTCGATAAATGTCAGAGATTACAATACATTACATAGCAGCGGAAAATAATATAATACACAACTAGAAGTAATACGCAGATACAAAGCTTTCCGAGTATCGTTCCAGCTGTAAATCAGGATCCTGTGAATATAAATCTGCAAAACCAAAACTACGAGCTGCCCGTGTCAAAATAAGGGCACCCAGAGTTTAGGTTAAAACAATAAACTCCAGGTCAGTCATGGGACTGGTGTGAGAACTAAAATAGTTATTAATCTTTATTTTAAAGTTAGGTAAATCAAGGGACCACGCCGTATAACACGGAACGGGTTTCCTCCCAAGAATACTAGTGCATATAACAAACAACGCAATGCTGAATAAAGAACAATGAAGCTGTTATAAGTCCCAGGTCCCATCACACATTGCAACACAAACCAGAGGATAGGGTTTTACCTTATAACAACCAAAGAATGCTTGATACACTAAATTTCATTTGATACTATTATAAGTGCATAGTGTAGAAAACATCTTCAAATCATAAGTATCAAACATAGACGGCATGGGTACCATATATCATGTCGCCATACTAGGCTCTACAATCAAAACCGCAAATGTCACGTATTTGGAAATTGGATTTCCATCTATGAACCGAGGCCAGGGATCGTCCTCTACCGATTCAAGACAATCTAGCCCATGTCTCAAGCAATCGCGCAGACAAGCCTTGGATCGTCAGGGCCGGTCCACCGATGTGGATTAAAATTCCTGGACACTGCGTTACCCCGCCCTTTGGGGCGTGAGCAAGCCAACGGATGACTACTCAATCGGTCCCGGAACGACCGATATATCTGAGGCGCCTCCAATTCCAACAACCACATGAGTCAAACTCGTTATCCAGTTCAAGCACTGACGCCACTCCTAGCTAGAAGAAAACGCATGTCCTCCCTGAGGTCCGTCTCCCGTTTTTGGTTCACACCGGGGTGTGAGGCTCGCGAATCTACGCTACACAAAGCTACGCCACAAAGGCCGTGCTTTGATGATCAATCACAAGACTTTGCTTTTCAACAAAAGCCTTGATCATTTGCATCTTAGCATGCCACACAGGCAAACCACTCCATGCAACTGATATCCATCAATCACACAAAATGATATGCTATGTCAGACACACAGTCCATTTACAAGTCCGTTATGGGTCTGAACGAAACCGGAGGCACATAGTACCCCGCATATCCATCGATCTCCAAGTATGTCTGGACGATCACTGACTGATTCCCTCCTCTTGGGTGTACGGCCCAATCAAGATCTTCAGTAATTATCCAAACGACGTGAAGACCTCCGGTCTTCAACCACCGTCTTCATCTTCGACACCACGTCGAATCAGTTATTCAGAATGGGATAAACCCGGTCTTTCTGAACAACTCGCGTATATAGTAAACACGTGTTACACAAACACAACATATGCCTCATTCCAATTCAGAATATTCTTTTTTTCAAATATTCTTATACTTTGGGAAAGGTTCCCATTAATTTTATCAAAGATAAATTCTTTAAATTTATTCTTTAATCTTTTTTGAATATCAATTCAAACTAGTCGGGATTAGTGAACCACACTGGAGTAATCATTTATTTTATTTCCCAATCCCCACCTATTCATCCCATGAAGTAAAACTGGTCATACTTCATATCTAACACCACAGTGTTATCGGTAAATTCAACTACCATTTCACATTCAAATCTAATTAAAGATTTAACTATCGCCTGGAGCAAAACTGGTGATACTCCCTTCTCGATCTTTTCAATCTAATTAAAGATTCATTAAAACTCCACTTAGTTTTAATCTTTAACTAGGTTAAAGAATCAGTGTCATTTAAAACACAGTTCACGATAAACCCAAAATCACATTCCATTAATTATTGGGTTAAAGAATAAGTGTTATTTAAAACACTGTTCACGATAAACCGAAAAATCAATACCAATTCAATTCCAATTAAATATCATTTAATTGGTTCACTTCATTAAATCTAAATAAAAAGATTTAATCTTCTTTTTTTCTCAACTGGGTTTAAGAACAGTGTTAATGAAGACACCATCCACGACAACCCCAAATCACATTTGATATTAAATACAAGGCTCTGAATAGAAAATATATCGGCTTATATTCAATATCAAATTCTACGACCAACAAATATCGTATTGGAAATAACGATATAAATATATCTTTCAAATTCCCATAACAATATCTGTATCATCACGAAATTCAACATCGAAATATTCCAAAGACAATTTCGATTCAAATCCATTCCAATTCAATTATTGGAAATTCTGGTTATTTTCAAAACCATTTCAAATCCAATTTATTTATTTTAAAAATAAATAAATTATTATTCTAGTTCAAAACTAGTTCATTTCGATAAAAATCTATTTTTATCTTTTGGAGTTTTTCATCCCAATTCTTCACAAATCATTCCTTATGATTTTACACAAATTATTACTATTTTTAATAATTTTATCAAGGCCCGTACAGTCGATTTCCATTAACGGCCATCGAACTGCACTTACAGCGACCTTTTTCAAATTTGATTTGAACAAAATTCCAAATCCAATCGTTAGATTTCTAATTTCTAATATTCGTTAGAAAGCCATTTTCGATACGAACCTAACGGTTCTGGTTTTAGGAGAATCCGACGGTCGGATCTCCTGCAATGTCCATTCGAAGTCAATGGTCGAAATTCACGAACTGCCGCAGCGCGGCGCGTTCTATTCAGGCCATTATATTATATATATGATATATATAATATATACTTCGTCGATTTCCTTTCGAAACTAATTTTATAAATCGTTTTAAATTCATTTTCAAAACAGTTTCAACTTTATATTCAATTTTAAATCAAAATTGAATTTTTCCTTATAAATTCCTTTCAAATTCATTTCAAATCAAATTCATTTCTAATTCAATTTCAGTTCGTTTTCAATTCAATTCAATTTCAATTCGAATTCATTTATATTCAATTTCAATTCGAATTCATTTCTATTTAATTCTAATTCTAATTCGAATTCATTTATATTCAATTTCAATTCGAATTCATTTCTATTTAATTTCAATTCGAATTCATTTCTATTTAGTTTCAATTCGAATTCATTTCTATTCAGTTTAATTCGAATTTCAATTCTTTTCAAAATATCAGATTTTGTAATCACTTTCGATATTCATTATAAAATGAATAAAATCGATATAAATATCATTCACGTCAAAATGGCGTCAATCTAATCAACACGGCTTCATATATTTCTATTTTCAACTATTCTATTTCAAATATTTCTTTTTCAAATATTCCTATTCAAATATTTTATTCAAATAGTCCTCTTCAAATATTCTATTTCAAAACTGGAATGAGGCCCAATTACTTACCATATAATGTTAATTATATGTATTTTCTACAACACATGTATAAAATAACAACGATAAATAATCAACCATCATCCAGAGTGCTGCACACAACTGCATAAGCATTAAATATAAACATTTAATGCTTATGACAGCCTGTCAATCAATCGATCTACATACAACTAATTATTGGGATTAGTGTATGTCATATATCATCCCAATACCCGTGTGCGGTTTCAATCAATCAAACACAGATTTTATTTGTGCAGTTGGGCGATGTGTAAAATTTATCGTCCCAATCAATATCAGTCAAATGTGTGTATATAAACAAATCGTTCGATTTGTTTATATTAATTTATTTCATTTCACATACACGTTAAAAATTCTATTTTTACCTATAAAATATTTTCCACTATAAAATATTTTATTTCATTTCACATCACATCACACAATCAACTACACATCAAAATCAAACCAACCAGCATACAAGCCGTCCATGGTCTGTGGACGATGGGTGTCGGGTGCTACTAAACACCGTATGCATCCTAGTATATATTTTAACTAGAAAATTAAATTAAAAGTGAGGAGTTCTCACCGATTAGCTAAACCAGCGCCACGGCTCTTCATATGCAGGAAATCTTCGCCGTCCTCGTCGTTCGTTAATTTCGTTGTCCGTAGCCACTACATATATAAAAATCACATTTTTATATTGTTGCCATGTATATAAAAATTCTATTTTCATTCCGCTACTATATAGATAAAAATTCTATTTTCATAACGGTGTTCATATAATAAAGATCATACTTTTATCATGCTATTCTCTATATAAAAATTATATTTTTTTTATATCTACTTCTAATACAAAGAACGAATTTTTTATACTTCTATAATATAAAAATTATATTTTTAACTCTCTACTTATATAAAAAATCGCATTTTTATACTTTCTATACTATAAAATTCATATTTTTACTTTGCTACATACATGGAAAAATTATATTTTTCTTCGCTACTTCATACGATTAAAAATCCCACCTTTTTACGATAAAAAATCGAATCTTTTCAATGATAAAAACCTAAACTTTTCTATGTTAAAAATCATAGCTTTCATCAATAAAAATCCCATCTTTTCTATAATA
The DNA here is from genome assembly GCA_030737875.1 of Allium sativum. Taxonomy (NCBI): domain Eukaryota; kingdom Viridiplantae; phylum Streptophyta; class Magnoliopsida; order Asparagales; family Amaryllidaceae; genus Allium; species Allium sativum. The sequence continues at coordinate 790,213,047 of CM060924.1, forward strand.
AAAATCTAACCTTTTTATTTCTATAAACTAATTATTTTTAAATAAAAATAAATAAGTAAATCAAATAAAAAACTTACTTTGCTGTTCAAAGGGGGAGTGGGCATCTAGGGCGGCGCAGGAGGCGGAGAGGGGTACTGAGGCGTCGGGGGAGGGGGTCGCTGGTGGTAGCAGGGTGGTGCCCGGTCTATGGCGTCGTGGGGGGAGGGGGTCTCGCGGTGGGTAGTTCTGGTTTGGGCGAGGCTTTTAGGGTTCGGAAGGGAAGAAAAGGGGGGCTCGCGAGATCAGGGGGAGGCGGTGGGTCCGCCTGGAGGGCGGCGCGGCGGTGGATCGCCCCCCTCCGTCGAGTGCTCGATTGATTTTTTTTCTCATTATGATCTATGAATTAACGAATAAAAAGGGGGGGTAAGGGAGAAAGGTGTTGACTCTTTTTTTATTATTTATTATTTTAATTTTCAAAAAGTAACTTTTTATTTCGACTTAGAAATCAAACTCACCGACTGTCGTCCATAGCTAATTACCCCCATTCCGAACACAATGAGATATGTATCGCAGGCTGATTCGACTTTTTCGATCAGTTTTCATCAAAATCAAAATATAACTCTATATATCGAATTTGAACGCGCATTTCAATTTACTAGGGCCACATACTAACTCTATAAATTCCCGAAAAATATTTTCTAGCTTCGTATTGACGATACGGTCCTAACAAAACTAGTTTTGTCAAATTCCGAGACCGTTGGAAATATGGCCATTTTCCAGTCGATTAAAATCAACTGAAATTGGTCAAACGCGTTTTCCTTTGCCACGCTCACATATTGATTCGAAAAATTATGAAACTTGAAACCTAGCAATAATTTGACATCGCGGATCCAACAAAAGTGGTTTCGTCGAAAACCGAGGTCGTTTGCAAAATGGCTATTTTCAAGGGCCGAAATTCCATAGCGACTATTTTGAAATTTCAACCGGACATATCTTTTGATTCCCGCTATGAAATTTCGATTCTTCGGATTCGTTGGAAAGATATTCATAAACAGATTCTAATATTTTTGGTTTCACTAAAATCTGGTTTATTTTGCACCTGATACATTCATTTGAAGTTTAAAATCGAATTATCGAACTACCGCGCCATTTTCAATTCCTTTTATATGTATAAATAAATATTTATATTCTAACGACGATTCGAATAAATATATACGTTCGAATTCTATTCAAAATAAATTTCTCGTCGTTATTATTTAAAATAATTCATTTTAAATAATCAAAATTCACTAAAATTGCCAAAATAAAAATTTTAAATTGGCCCGGATTTCCGAGTTATTACATATTTAGTGCTTGTAGATTTTAGTCGTGCGCCTGGCCAGCGTATGTAACAACCCGTAAAATGCGAGCCAGTTTGAAAATTTTATTTTGGCGATTTTAGCGAATTTTGATTATTTAAAATGAATTATTTTAAATAATATCGACGAGAAATTTATTTTGAATATAATTCGAATGTATATATTTATACGCATCGTCGTTAGAATATAAATATTTATATATAATTATAAATAGAATTGAAAATGGCGTGGTAGTTCGATAATTCGATATCAAACTTCAATTGAATGTACCGGGTGCAAAACAATCCGGACTTTAGTGAAACCAAAAACATTAGGATCTAATTGGTAATATCTTTCCAACGAATCCGACAAATCAAGATTTCATAGCGGGAATCAGAAGATATGTCCAGTTGAAAATTCTGAATAGTCGCTATGGAATTCAGGCCCTTAAAAATGGGAATTTTGCAAACGACCTCGGATTTCGACGAAACTAGTTTTGTTGGGTCCGTGGTGTCAAGTTATTGCTAGGTTTCAATTTTCATAATTTTCCGAATCGATATGTGAGCGTGGCAAAGGAAAACGCGTTTTACCATTTTCAGTTGATTTTAAGCGACTGGAAAATGACCATTTTTCAAACGGTCTCAGAATTCGACGAAACTAGTTTTGTTAGGACCGTATCGTCAATACGAAGCTAGAAAATATTTTTCTAGAATTTTTAAAGTTCGTATGTGACCCCGGTAATTTGAAAAGTACGTTTAAAATTCAATAGTGATTTAAATGTAAATTTAACGGAAACTAATCGTAACGTTCGAATCAGCTTACGGTACATATCCCACTGTGTTCGGAATGGGGGTGAAACGCTATGGACGACGGGCGGTGGGCCTCGTTTCGAGGTCATACGTGAAAGTCAACTTTTTGTGGAAAATTAAAAAAAAAATTAATTTATCTCCCTCCTTTTAGTTTCTGGCCCCCCCACCCCCGTTCAGATTCATTTCAATAGATAAAAAAAAAAAGGCGACTGCGAAAATCCGCTCCACCCCCTTCCGCCGTTGACCTCGTCGCACCCACCAGCCGTCGCTCCTCTCCGACCCTCCTCTCTCCTCCACCGCGTCCCCCCCCAACGCTCCTCTGTTCGCCAAAATCCCCAAACCCACCAGGAATCGAACCGCGCCATCGCCCTCCCAACCACGCAGCACCGCGCCGACCCCCCCCCCCCAGGCGACAGCCTCCTCTGACCTCCTCCACTGCCTTCCTCTCCCTTTTCCCTTTTTCTTCTTCTCAAAACCGCCTCCTAACCCCCCCCCCCCCCTCGCTGAAAAGAAAACTGTAAGTCCTTATTCTTGTTTGTTTATTTTTATTTGTTCAAGTTAATTAGTTTAAAAATAAAGATTTTATTTTTATTAGTATAAAGCGTAGGAGTTATTCTCAGTTTTAAAGTAATAAAAATTAGATTATATTATGGAAGAAGAGTTATAAAAAAAAATACGATTTTTCTATATAGATAAGTGAAGAAAAAAAATTAGATTTCCATTTTTAAAGTAGCGGTATAGAAATTCAATTTTTAACATGATGTTGAAGAAATAAAAATAGGATTTTTATATATTGAACTTCGAAATAAAAATAGGATTTTTATATATTGAACTTCGAAATAAAAATAGGATTTTTATATGTTGAACTTCGAAATAAAAATAGGATTTTTATATATTGAACTTCGAAATAAAAATAGGATTTTTATATGTTGAACTTCGAAATAAAAATAGGATTTTTATATATTGAACTTCGAAATAAAAATAGGAATTTTATATATTGAACTTCGAAATAAAAATAGGATTTTTATATATTGAACTTCGAAATAAAAATAGGATTTTTATATGTTGAACTTCGAAATAAAAATAGGATTTTTATATATTGAACTTCGAAATAAAAATAGGATTTTTATATGTTGAACTTCGAAATAAAAATAGGATTTTTATATATTGAACTTCGAAATAAAAATAGGATTTTTATATATTGAACTTCGAAATAAAAATAGGATTTTTATATATTGAACTTCGAAATAAAAATAGGATTTTTATATATTGAACTTCGAAATAAAAATAGGATTTTTATATATTGAACTTCGAAATAAAAATAGGATTTTTATATATTGAACTTCGAAATAAAAATAGGATTTTTATATGTTGAACTACGAAATAAAAATATGATTTTTATATATGGAATAGCGAAGTAAAAATTCGATTTTTACATAGGTAGTGAAAGCGGACAACGAAGATGACGAAGATGCGGTAGCGACGAAGGTTTCTGCAAATGAAGTGCCGTGGAGCTAGGATAGCTATCGGTGAGAATTTCTCACCTTTCAATTTCTTTTTCTAGTTATATATATATACTAGGATGCAGACGGTGCTTAGTAGCACCCGACACAATCGTCCACAGACCATGGACTTGTTTGTTTGGTTGCATAGATTAGTTATATGATTTGATTTGAATTTGGTTGTTTGGTGATTTTGATTGATGTGTGAATGGCGTGGGCCTTCACTAGACCGGGGATAAGGCTAGGCCTCGTCCCGTTTCTAGTATCGTGCCGTTATGCCGCCGAAATTTTCTAAAATATGTTAGAAAAATAAAAATATCATTTTATTGAATAATGAACTGGATAGAAATTCATATGTTGAAATAAAAAATGTTTTTATCGTTAAAAATATAATTTTTAACGTGAAATGTGAATAAATAAATATTCATTTACAAATCGGACGGTTTGTTTATGTACAACTATTTGAAGGACATTGATTGGGTCGGTAAATTTTACACATCGCCCAACTGCACAAATAAAATATGTGTTTGATTGTTTGAAACCCCATACGGGTGTTGGGATGAAATTTGAAGTTCACTCATCCTGATTGATTAAATATGTCGATCGATTGATTGACAGGCTGTTATAAGCGTTAGATATCTATATTTGATGCTTATACAGTGTAGTGCACTTTGGTTGATGGTTGCTTATTTTTCAATGCTATTATATGTGTGTAATGTATGAAAATCCATATAATTAACTTTATATGGTAATTGATTGGGCCTCATTCCAATTTGAAAAATAAAGAATATTATAAAATAAAAGTTCATGTGTTGACAGTACTCATCCATTGAGATTGGTCATGGGTTGAACGAAATATTTTGATAATAACAACTATTTTGAAAAAGAAATATTTGAAATAGAATATTTGAAAATAGAAATTTATGAAGCCGTGTTGATTAGTTTGACGCCATTTTGACGTGAACGATATTTATATCGATTTTATTCATTTCGAAATGAATTGAATATATAACGATTTCGAAATGAATTGAATATATAACGATTTCGAAATGAATTGAATATATAACGATTTCGAAATGAATTGAATATATAACGATTTCGAAATGAATTGAATTGAAAACGATTTCGAAATGAATTGAATTGAAAACGATTTCGAAATGAATTGAATTGAAAACGATTTCGAAATGAATTGAATTGAAAACGATTTCGAAATGAATTGAATTGAAAACGATTTCGAAATGAATTGAATTGAAAATGAATTCAAATTGAAATTGAAATTGAAATTTGAATTGAAATTTGAATTGAATAGAAATGAATTTTAAAACGAATTTATAAAGAAGAATTCAATTTTGATTTGAATTGAAAAGAAAGTTGAAATTGCTTTTGAAACGATTTTAAAACTATTTATATAATTCGTTTTAAGTAGAAATCGACGAAATATATATTATATATTATATATATATATAATATAATGGCCTGAATAGAACGCGCCGCGCCGCGGCAGTTCGTGAATTTCGACCATTTATTTCAAACGGACATTACGGGAGATCCGACCGTCGGATTCTCGTAAAACCGGAACCGTCGGGTTCGTATCGAAAAGAGCTTTCTAACGAATATTAGAAATTTGAAATCTAACGGTTGGATTTGGAGATACGTCCAAATCAAATTTGAAAAAGGTCGCTGTAAGTGCAGTTCGATGGCCATTGGTGGAAATCGACTGTACGGGCCTTGATAAAATTATTAAAAATAGTAATAATTTGTGTAAAATCATAGGAAATGATTTAGAAAGGATTGGGATGAAAAACTCCATATTTGAAAGGATAAAAATAGATTTTTATCGAAATGAACTAGTTTTGAACTAGAATCATAATTCTATTTATTTTTAAATAAATAAATTGAATTTGAAAAGGGTTTTGAAAATAACCAAAATTTCCAATGATTGCATTGGAGTTGATTTGAATCGAAATTGTCTTCGGAATATTTCGATGTCGGAATTCGTGATTATACAGATGTTGTTATGGAAATTTGAAAGATATATATTTATATCGTTATTTCCAATACGACATTTGTTAGTCGTAGAATTCGATATTGAATATAAGCCGATATATTTTCTATTCAGAGCCTTGTATTGAATATCGAACGTGATTTGGGTTTGTCGTGAATGGTGTCTTCACTAACACTGTTCTTAAACCCAGTTGAGAAATGATTAAATCTTTTTATTTAGATTTAATGAAGTGTACCAATTAAATAATATTTAATTGGAATTGAATTGATATTGATTTTTGGGTTTATCGTGAACAGTGTTTTAAATAACACTCGTTCTTTAACCCGATAATTAATGAATGTGATTTTGGGTTTATCGTGAACCGTGTTTTAAATGACACTGATTCTTTAACCCAGTCGAAGATTAAAACTAAGTGGAGTTTTAATGAATCTTTAATTAGATTGAAATGATCGAAAATGGAGTATCACCATTTTTGCTCCAGGCGATAGTTAAATCTTTAATTAGATTTGAACGTGAAATGGTAATTGAATTTACCGATAACACTGTGGTGTTAGATATGAAGTATTACCAGTTTTACTTCATGGGATGAATAGGTTGGGATTGGGAAATTAAAACAAATGATTACTTCGGTAAGGTTCGTTAATCCCGACTAGTTTGAATTGAGATTCAAAAATGGAATAAAGAATAAATTCAAGGAATTTATCCTGGATAAAATTAATGGGAACCTTTCCCTATGAATGTGAAATTTAGAAACTAACTGTCGGTTAGCCAAGCAGAATGGTTTTCTGAATATTGATCTGATGTTGGTTTCGGCCTTCGGGGTTAATATTTGGGGAATTATTCTCTTGATTAATTTACGGTTAGTGACTGATGAATTGGAATGAGGCGTATGTTGTGTTTGTGTAACACTTATTTAAAGTATACGCGAGTTATTCGGAAAGACCGGGTTTATCCCATTCTGAATAACTGATACGACGATAAGTCGAAGATGAAGACGGTGGTCGAAGACCAGAAGTCTTCACGTCGTTTGGGTGATTACTGATGATCTTGATTGGGCTGTACACCCAAGAAGATGGAAACAATTAGTGATCGTCCAGACGTACTTGGAGATCGATGGATATGCGGGGTACTAGGTGCCTCCGGTTTCGTTCAGACCCAGAACGGACTTGTAAATGGACTGTGTGTCTGACATTGGATTTTAGTCTGTGTGATTGATTTCTATTAAATATATATCTGTTTGGCGGCGGAGAATTTATTCTCTTGCTTAACGCCCTTCTCTGAGACGTACGAGCTCAGGGGTTATATATTGATGGATATCAAACGCATGGAGTGAATTGCCTGTGTGGCATGCCTAAGTGGCAATTGATCGAGGCTTCTGTTGAAAAGCAAAGTCTTGTGGTGATGATCAAAGCACGGCCTTTGTGGCGTAGCTTTGTGTAACGTTTACTTCGCGAGTTTCACACCCGGTATGAACCAAAAACGGGAGACGGACCTCAGGGAGGGCATGCGTTTCCTTCTAACTAAAAAGTGGCGTCAGTGGTTTTACACGCCCTGACGAGTTTGACTTATGTGGTTGTTGCTGTTGCGAGGCGCCTCGGATTGATCGGTCGTTCTCGAACCGATGGAGTCATTTAGTTGGCTCATTTACGCCCCAAAGGGTGGGGAAACGTAGTGCTCAGGGTTTAGGTTTAATCCACATCGGTGGACCGGCCCTGTCGCTCCAAGGTCACTCGAGCTCTGACCTGAGACATGGGCTAGATTTTCTCGAATCGGTTGAGGACTATCTTTTGCCTCGGTTCATAGACGGAAATCCAATTTCCAAATACGTGATCTTGCGGTTTTAGTTGTAATCCTATATATGGCGACATAGTGGGATGGGGCGCTCATGCCGCCTATGATTGATACTTATGATTTGAAGTTGTTTTATACACTATGCACTGACTATAGTATCAAATGATTTGTTTTAAAACGTATCAAGCATTCTTTGGCTGTTATAAGGGAAAACCCTATCCTCGGCTGCGTTGCATTGTGTGATGGGACCTGGGTCTTATAACAGCTTCATTTTTCTTTATTTAGCATTGCGCTGTTTTTTTTATGCACTGGTATTCTTGGGAGGAAACCCGTTCCGTGTTATACGGCGTGGTCCCTTGATTTACCTAACTTTTAAAATGAAGAATAATAACTGTTTTAGTTCTCACACCAGTCACATGACTGACCTGGAGTTTATTGTTTTAACCTAAACTCTGGGTGCCCCTATTTTGACACGGGCAGCTAGTAGTTTTGGTTTTGCAGATTTATATTCACAGGATCCTGGTTTACAGCTGGAATGATATCCGGAAAGCTTTGTATCCGTATATCTCTTCTAGTTGTGTATTGTATTATTTTCCGCTGCTATGTATTTAAATGTAATTTAAATCTCTGATATTTCTATGTAATATTCATTTATACTCTGTATATTTTTGTAATCTGATGCATTGTTGTAATATACAATGAAATGTTCTTCTGTATGCATTCTACTTTGTCGTGTTCTCAAACGATAGGGCGTTTCGAACGGTCTGGGTCGGTTTAGCGACTGGTTCGGACCGAGCGAAATTCCTTCTCGTCACAGTTGGTATCAGAGCTTTGGTTTACAAAGCTTAGAGAACAAGGCCCATTAGAACCATACGAAAGAATTCATCCGATATTGGGTTAGTAATATCCAATTAGAATGACTCGTTAGAGATGGGATCAGTAGTATCCTAGAACGAGTGTGAAGAGTATATTTTTAAAGTGAAAACAAATTTTGTTATGAAAATTTAAATCCACTATTCATATTTGATTATTTATTCTGTATTGATTTTGGACAATTCGGTATATAAAGAATTTGCATATACGCCTTGCAAACGTATATTCAAAATTTTAATATATTGGATAGATATAGCATCGCACTCTAGTCGCCCGAAGATGATATTGATGATAGCGATCGCATCATCAACATTTATGTTTGAGTTTCGAAGGTGTGATTTTCTATATAGTTCCATTAGACTGGTGTGAGAACCAAAACTAATATAGCTAGAATTCATTGTTGGGATTTGGCATCAAAACGTAATTTTCTTTATAGATATCAAAGTTATGAATTTCAAATGATAATTCACTAATTGATTGATGTTTGTGTTGTTTGTTTAATTGTTTGATAATTTTGAACCTTTATGCCTAACTAAATCAAATATTGAATTGTATTGAAAATCTGGTCGCATTTGCTTGCATATGCATACTTATATTGAACAGGTCATAGCAAGGAGGCTAGAGCAGAGAATAAAATTTGTTTGCCCGACAAATAGGTACATGTTTACTACATAATTTACTGTTTTGTTTGGGTGATGATGATTTTATGAGCCTATTGGCTAGCCGCTTGGCTTTTTCTTTTTCTTTTTGAGATCTGAAGGACCGGGGAAGCTATTTGAAATTCCCCGATGCTCCCGGTGCAGGGGAGGTTATGGCGAAATTTTTCAAAAATTTAGGGTGTTAGCCAAATTTTTGAAGAAATTGAAAATTCTCAGAAACTGAAAAGTTGGAGAATGGAAGCCAGATCGAACGTAGAGTTGATTAATCAAACCACTTTCGACTTTGTTCCTTTTCGGGGACGAAAAGTTTTAAGTGGGGGAGATTGTAACAACCCGTAAAATGCGAGCCAGTTTGAAAATTTTATTTTGGCGATTTTAGCGAATTTTGATTATTTAAAATGAATTATTTTAAATAATATCGACGAGAAATTTATTTTGAATATAATTCGAACGTATATATTTATACGCATCGTCGTTAGAATATAAATATTTATATATAATTATAAATAGAATTGAAAATGGCGTGGTAGTTCGATAATTCGATATCAAACTTCAATTGAATGTACCGGGTGCAAAACAATCCGGACTTTAGTGAAACCAAAAACATTAGGATCTAATTGGTAATATCTTTCCAACGAATCCGACAAATCAAGATTTCATAGCGGGAATCAGAAGATATGTCCAGTTGAAAATTCTGAATAGTCGCTATGGAATTCAGGCCCTTAAAAATGGGAATTTTGCAAACGACCTCAGATTTCGAAGAAACTAGTTTTGTTGGGTCCGTGGTGTCAAGTTATTGCTAGGTTTCAATTTTCATAATTTTCCGAATCGATATGTGAGCGTGGCAAAGGAAAACGCGTTTTACCATTTTCAGTTGATTTTAATCGACTGGAAAATGACCATTTTTCAAACGGTCTCAGAATTCGACGAAACTAGTTTTGTTAGGACCGTATCGTCAATACGAAGCTAGAAAATATTTTTCTAGAATTTTTAAAGTTCGTATGTGACCCCGGTAATTTGAAAAGTACGTTTAAAATTCAATAAAGTGATTTAAATGTAAATTTAACGGAAACTAATCGTAACGTTCGAATCAGCTTACGGTACATATCCCACTGTGTTCGGAATGGGGGTGAAACGCTATGGACGACGGGCGGTGGGCCTCGTTTCGAGGTCATACGTGAAAGTCAACTTTTTGTGGAAAATTAAAAAAAAAAAAAAAATTTATCTCCCTCCTTTTAGTTTCTGGCCCCCCCACCCCCGTTCAGATTCATTTCAATAGATAAAAAAAAAAGGCGACTGCGAAAATCCGCTCCACCCCCTTCCGCCGTTGACCTCGTCGCACCCACCAGCCGTCGCTCCTCTCCGACCTCCTCTCTCTTCCACCGCGTCCCCCCCCCCCCCAACGCTCCTCTGTTCGCCAAAATCCCCAAACCCACCAGGAATCGAACCGCGCCATCGCCCTCCCAACCACGCAGCACCGCGCCGACCCCCCCCAGGCGACAGCCTCCTCTGACCTCCTCCACTGCCTTCCTCTCCCTTTTCCCTTTTTCTTCTTCTCAAAACCGCCTCCTAACCCCCCCCCCCCCCTCGCTGAAAAGAAAACTGTAAGTCCTTATTCTTGTTTGTTTATTTTTATTTGTTCAAGTTAATTAGTTTAAAAATAAAGATTTTATTTTTATTAGTATAAAGCGTAGGAGTTATTCTCAGTTTTAAAGTAATAAAAATTAGATTATATTATGGAAGAAGAGTTATAAAAAAAATACAATTTTTCTATATAGATAAGTGAAGAAAAAAAATTAGATTTCCATTTTTAAAGTAGCGGTATAGAAATTCAAATTTTAACATGATGTTGAAGAAATAAAAATAGGATTTTTATATATTGAACTTCGAAATAAAAATAGGATTTTTATATATTGAACTTCGAAATAAAAATAGGATTTTTATATTTTGAACTTCGAAATAAAAATAGGATTTTTATATATTGAACTTCGAAATAAAAATAGGATTTTTATATGTTGAACTTCGAAATAAAAATAGGATTTTTATATATTGAACTTCGAAATAAAAATAGGATTTTTATATATTGAACTTCGAAATAAAAATAGGATTTTTATATATTGAACTTCGAAATAAAAATAGGATTTTTATATGTTGAACTTCGAAATAAAAATAGGATTTTTATATATTGAACTTCGAAATAAAAATAGGATTTTTATATGTTGAACTTCGAAATAAAAATAGGATTTTTATATATTGAACTTCGAAATAAAAATAGGATTTTTATATATTGAACTTCGAAATAAAAATAGGATTTTTATATATTGAACTTCGAAATAAAAATAGGATTTTTATATATTGAACTTCGAAATAAAAATAGGATTTTTATATATTGAACTTCGAAATAAAAATAGGATTTATATATATTGAACTTCGAAATAAAAATATGATTTTTATATATTGAACTTCGAAATAAAAATAGGATTTTTATATGTTGAACTACGAAATAAAAATATGATTTTTATATATGGAATAGCGAAGTAAAAATTCGATTTTTACATAGGTAGTGAAAGCGGACAACGAAGATGACGAAGATGCGGTAGCGACGAAGGTTTCTGCAAATGAAGTGCCGTGGAGCTAGGATAGCTATCGGTGAGAATTTCTCACCTTTCAATTTCTTTTTCTAGTTATATATATATACTAGGATGCAGACGGTGCTTAGTAGCACCCGACACAATCGTCCACAGACCATGGACTTGTTTGTTTGGTTGCATAGATTAGTTATATGATTTGATTTGAATTTGGTTGTTTGGTGATTTTGATTGATGTGTGAATGGCGTGGGCCTTCACTAGACCGGGGATAAGGCTAGGCCTCGTCCCGTTTCTAGTATCGTGCCGTTATGCCGCCGAAATTTTCTAAAATATGTTAGAAAAATAAAAATATCATTTTATTGAATAATGAACTGAATAGAAATTCATATGTTGAAATAAAAAATGTTTTTATCGTTAAAAATATAATTTTTAACGTGAAATGTGAATAAATAAATATTCATTTACAAATCGGACGGTTTGTTTATGTACAACTATTTGAAGGACATTGATTGGGTCGGTAAATTTTACACATCGCCCAACTGCACAAATAAAATATGTGTTTGATTGTTTGAAACCCCATACGGGTGTTGGGATGAAATTTGAAGTTCACTCATCCTGATTGATTAAATATGTCGATCGATTGATTGACAGACTGTTATAAGCGTTAGATATCTATATTTGATGCTTATACAGTGTAGTGCACTTTGGTTGATGGTTGCTTATTTTTCAATGCTATTATATGTGTGTAATGTATGAAAATCCATATAATTAACTTTATATGGTAATTGATTGGGCCTCATTCCAATTTGAAAAATAAAGAATATTATAAAATAAAAGTTCATGTGTTGACAGTACTCATCCATTGAGATTGGTCATGGGTTGAACGAAATATTTTGATAATAACAACTATTTTGAAAAAGAAATATTTGAAATAGAATATTTGAAAATAGAAATTTATGAAGCCGTGTTGATTAGTTTGACGCCATTTTGACGTGAACGATATTTATATCGATTTTATTCATTTCGAAATGAATTGAATATATAACGATTTTGAAATGAATTGAATATATAACGATTTCGAAATGAATTGAATATATAACGATTTCGAAATGAATTGAATATATAACGATTTCAAAATGAATTGAATTGAAAACGATTTCGAAATGAATTGAATTGAAAACGATTTCGAAATGAATTGAATTGAAAACGATTTCGAAATGAATTGAATTGAAAACGATTTCGAAATGAATTGAATTGAAAACGATTTCGAAATGAATTGAATTGAAAATGAATTCAAATTGAAATTGAAATTTGAATTGAAATTTGAATTGAATAGAAATGAATTTTAAAACGAATTTATAAAGAAGAATTCAATTTTGATTTGAATTGAAAAGAAAGTTGAAATTGCTTTTGAAACGATTTTAAAACTATTTATATAATTCGTTTTAAGTAGAAATCGACGAAATATATATTATATATATTATATATATTATATATATATATAATATAATGGCCTGAATAGAACGCGCCGCGCCGCGGCAGTTCGTGAATTTCGACCATTTATTTCAAACGGACATTACGGGAGATCCGACCGTCGGATTCTCGTAAAACCGGAACCGTTGGGTTCGTATCGAAAAGAGCTTTCTAACGAATATTAGAAATTTGAAATCTAACGGTTGGATTTGGAGATACGTCCAAATCAAATTTGAAAAAGGTCGCTGTAAGTGCAGTTCGATGGCCATTGGTGAAAATCGACTGTACGGGCCTTGATAAAATTATTAAAAATAGTAATAATTTGTGTAAAATCATAGGAAATGATTTAGAAAGGATTGGGATGAAAAACTCCATATTTGAAATGATAAAAATAGATTTTTATCGAAATGAACTAGTTTTGAACTAGAATCATAATTCTATTTATTTTTAAATAAATAAATTGAATTTGAAAAGGGTTTTGAAAATAACCAAAATTTCCAATGATTGCATTGGAGTGGATTTGAATCGAAATTGTCTTCGGAATATTTCGATGTCGGAATTCGTGATTATACAGATGTTGTTATGGAAATTTGAAAGATATATATTTATATCGTTATTTCCAATACGACATTTGTTAGTCGTAGAATTCGATATTGAATATAAGCCGATATATTTTCTATTCAGAGCCTTGTATTGAATATCGAACGTGATTTGGGTTTGTCGTGAATGGTGTCTTCACTAACACTGTTCTTAAACCCAGTTGAGAAATGATTAAATCTTTTTATTTAGATTTAATGAAGTGTACCAATTAAATAATATTTAATTGGAATTGAATTGATATTGATTTTTGGGTTTATCGTGAACAGTGTTTTAAATAACACTCGTTCTTTAACCCGATAATTAATGAATGTGATTTTGGGTTTATCGTGAACCGTGTTTTAAATGACACTGATTCTTTAACCCAGTCGAAGATTAAAACTAAGTGGAGTTTTAATGAATCTTTAATTAGATTGAAATGATCGAAAATGGAGTATCACCAGTTTTGCTCCAGGCGATAGTTAAATCTTTAATTAGATTTGAACGTGAAATGGTAATTGAATTTACCGATAACACTGTGGTGTTAGATATGAAGTATTACCAGTTTTACTTCATGGGATGAATAGGTTGGGATTGGGAAATTAAAACAAATGATTACTTCGGTAAGGTTCGTTAATCCCGACTAGTTTGAATTGAGATTCAAAAATGGAATAAAGAATAAATTCAAGGAATTTATCCTGGATAAAATTAATGGGAACCTTTCCCTATGAATGTGAAATTTAGAAACTAACTGTCGGTTAGCCAAGCAGAATGGTTTTCTGAATATTGATCTGATGTTGGTTTCGGCCTTCGGGGTTAATATTTGGGGAATTATTCTCTTGATTAATTTACGGTTAGTGACTGATGAATTGGACTGAGGCGTATGTTGTGTTTGTGTAACACTTATTTAAAGTATACGCGAGTTATTCGGAAAGACCGGGTTTATCCCATTCTGAATAACTGATACGACGATAAGTCGAAGATGAAGACGGTGGTCGAAGACCAGAAGTCTTCACGTCGTTTGGGTGATTACTGATGATCTTGATTGGGCTGTACACCCAAGAAGATGGAAACAATTAGTGATCGTCCAGACGTACTTGGAGATCGATGGATATGCGGGGTACTAGGTGCCTCCGGTTTCGTTCAGACCCAGAACGGACTTGTAAATGGACTGTGTGTCTGACATTGGATTTTAGTCTGTGTGATTGATTTCTATTAAATATATATCTGTTTGGCGGCGGAGAATTTATTCTCTTGCTTAACGCCCTTCTCTGAGACGTACGAGCTCAGGGGTTATATATTGATGGATATCAAACGCATGGAGTGAATTGCCTGTGTGGCATGCCTAAGTGGCAATTGATCGAGGCTTCTGTTGAAAAGCAAAGTCTTGTGGTGATGATCAAAGCACGGCCTTTGTGGCGTAGCTTTGTGTAACGTTTACTTCGCGAGTTTCACACCCGGTATGAACCAAAAACGGGAGACGGACCTCAGGGAGGGCATGCGTTTCCTTCTAGCTAAAAAGTGGCGTCAGTGGTTTTACACGCCCTGACGAGTTTGACTTATGTGGTTGTTTCTGTTGCGAGGCGCCTCGGATTGATCGGTCGTTCTCGAACCGATGGAGTCAATTAGTTGGCTCATTTACGCCCCAAAGGGTGGGGAAACGTAGTGTTCAGGGTTTAAGTTTAATCCACATCGGTGGACCAGCCCTGTCGCTCCAAGGTCACTCGAGCTCTGACCTGAGACATGGGCTAGATTGTCTCGAATCGGTTGAGGACTATCTTTTGCCTCGGATCATAGACGGAAATCCAATTTCCAAATACGTGATCTTGCGGTTTTAGTTGTAATCCTATATATGGCGACATAGTGGGATGGGGCGCTCATGCCGCCTATGATTGATACTTATGATTTGAAGTTGTTTTATACACTATGCACTGACTATAGTATCAAATGATTTGTTTTAAAACGTATCAAGCATTCTTTGGCTGTTATAAGGGAAAATCCTATCCTCGGCTGCGTTGCATTGTGTGATGGGACCTGGGTCTTATAACAGCTTCATTTTTCTTTATTTAGCATTGCGCTGTTTGTTTTATGCACTGGTATTCTTGGGAGGAAACCCGTTCCGTGTTATACGGCGTGGTCCCTTGATTTACCTAACTTTTAAAATGAAGAATAATAACTGTTTTAGTTCTCACACCAGTCACATGACTGACCTGGAGTTTATTGTTTTAACCTAAACTCTGGGTGCCCCTATTTTGACACGGGCAGCTAGTAGTTTTGGTTTTGCAGATTTATATTCACAGTATCCTGGTTTACAGCTAGAATGATATCCGGAAAGCTTTGTATCCGTATATCTCTTCTAGTTGTGTATTGTATTATTTTCCGCTGCTATGTATTTAAATGTAATTTAAATCTCTGATATTTCTGTGTAATATTCATTTATACTCTGTATATTTTTGTAATCTGATGCATTGTTGTAATATACAATGAAATGTTCTTCTGTATGCGTTCTACTTTGTCGTGTTCTCAAACGATAGGGCGTTTCGAACGGTCTGGGTCGGTTTAGCGACTGGTTCGGACCGAGCGAAATTCCTTCTCGTCGCAGCGTATGCCTAACATCTGTGAGAACGACAATAGACTTGTCGAACTTCAAGTTATCAAATATTTTCAAATAAATAGTTGAAATTAAACACACATAACTAAACAAGTTAAGAAAGAAAATTTTGGAGTAATAATACAAATATTTTATGTATACAATTTTTAAAGGGTTTCGGATTTGGAAAATTTCAAATCGACAATTTGTAACTTGAAGAGGAGATGTTATTTATACTCTTCAATAAGTATTAAGTAAAATGGAATGGATTGAATTGAACTTGGAATAAATGCAGTGATGGATGAGTATAACATTGACAGATGAGGGTTATTAATAAATTTGCAATGGTTTGGGATGCATACATCAAATTTATGCAGAAATTGAAAGTTAAAAAGAGATTGTTTTTGGAAATAATTATACGTTTTGAATCTCGTAGGAGACTAGATATAATGAGAAATTGGGGGATATCTTAAAACAATTTAAGATAGAAATTTGGTATAAAGAAATTGAGTATTGTTTAAAAAGCATGGGAATAAAAAAAAACTCAAATCACAAAATCATGTTATATAAAAATTGATCTCCAACTATAAAGGAAAGTGATTTTTCCCGAGTTGAGTGAATATGATGGATAAACGAAAAGGATAGACGACGTAAATTTAATTGCGGGAAGATTTCACACAAATATGAAAATATGAAATATAAAGTAGTATAACTTTAACGATCTCTTCTTTTCGAGGACGAAAAGTTTTAAAGGGGGGAAGATTGTAACGACCTAGAAATTTTGATAAGTTAGAAATAAAATTAATTGAAGATTTAAACTTTAAAAATCAATTAGATATTTGGTTTAGAAATTTAGAAAATCAAATATTGTTTTGAATACAAATTTAAACTCAATATTAATTCAGAATGATTTGTTGAGAATCAAATATTTATTGTTGGATATTTGAATTGGATTTGATTGGATATTGGATTTGGATTTTGACTAAAAATATAAATGGTCGGATCTAAAAATAAATATTATCGACATTAAACGAATTGGAGAATTTTAATATATGGAAATTTGTTTGGATGTGTATAATTTTCTATAAAGGGGAATTGAGTTTGACATTTCAAAATGTGGAAACGAGTGGAGCTGTTGATGGAAAAACAGAATAAAATCTATTAACGGTTAAATAATTCAAAATTTGAATAACGTCATATACAAATGGAGTCAGATTACAACCAGACTAATTTTTATTGAATTCAGAACATTAAAATATGACTGCGTATATTTTTGGTCACGTTTGGAGGTTGTATTGACGGGACGAACCATGAGCGGTCAATGGTAATTCACGGTAGGTATAAATATTAAATTAAACAGATATTACCTACCCTAAATATAAACCTCCTCAGTAAATTTTTCTGCCGACCTATCTTCTGAAAATTTGGGCTACCCTATTTCTACTGATTGACGTTGTTTTTATCCCCAAAGTTTTCTTCTATAAAAGAATGTCGCCCCTTTCTCATTTCTGCAGAAAATAATCATTCGTCTTCAATCCCTAATGACTTCTGGAAAATACCATGGCTCTTTTCCCCAAAATCAAAACTCAGCCTTTTCCCCAAAATCGTTGTCTTACGCCTCTTCAAAAACCTAATCGCACCCAAAAATCTAAAACTGAAACCATCTACTCAAACCTTCACCGCGGAAATCAAAGGCGTAGCCTCCATCGTGGTTCCTGTGCCGCCTTCAGCAATCGAAGACACCAAATCTGAACTCAACTGCTTCGCACATCTAAATCCATCGCCTACCGTTCTAAGGTGTGTTGATTCACTCACGATTTCCTTATTTCAAGTATTGTGACTTCAATTTAAAACTGAGTATATAAGTTAATGTTGTGATTGTTGATACTATGCGTTGATACCTGCTCGTGTATGGTTGTTTGTCTGCTGTGTTCACTGACCTAGAACCCTTGTTGGAATAGCTCGCTGCCTTGTCTTACCTATGTTTTTTCCGGGCATTTCCTTTAGTGGTTATAATTGTTTAGTCATAATCTGTTTTGGGACGATGCCCTTTTGTTTATTTCACCTGAGAATTTGACATAAAAGACTATACATGGTGCCTAGAAGCTTAGTGTGATTCAAATATATCCAACTTGGCCATACCAAACTATCATATATACACAGGTTAAACAAAGAATATTTCAAATTGATCCCCTTGGCCGTGCGTAATTGTTTATTTGATTTGTGCCATGACTGTTGTTTGAATGGTTCCACACCTCTTCTTACATAATTAGAATGTTGCTTGTTTCATGAATACAACTAGCATAACAATACGACTACTAAACCTGTTTTAATAAAATACACACAGATCCTTGCTACCTCTAACGGGTATGTACAGGATTTTTTTTCGGAATTTTGCTATTACTACATGTTTAAATTAAGAGCACAAATTATACTGTATATTGCTTTATATGGAAATTGGGCATATTTGAGGTATTCCATGTTGGAAATTTTATCATGTGATCTGCATGCTTGTCTCTATGCATACTACATGTTTAAGAGCTGTAAAAGGTTCTGTAGTGGTAGGATGAAGCTAACTTATTTGTTTATAGTTATGTTATATATGTGCATAGTTTAGAGGATTTGCTTTTATAGAACCCTGTCTTGCTAATTATTCATTGGCTTAAAAGGGTTCTGCAATATTATGAAACTTTTAAAATAAAAATATCCTTTTAGCAAAGACTATAGTCAAGGCTGTTGACTTCATAATTGAAGCTGTTAACAAAGGCTGTTAGGGTATGGTAATTAACATTGACCCTTACCGAAAAATGGTATTATTGATAGCAGGAAGCTTACCAACGTTAATACTATGGAAATAGAAAAGTTATTACTATTATTTACAGTATGTGTATATATTTAAATCTCAGTCCCGACCTTAAAGAAATATGTATTAAATTACCTCACTTAAGAATGATACTTGCGGTTTTAAGTTGTACACTGGTTTTGAGTCACACTGTGATAGATATACATACATATAAAATTCTGAGATTATAACCCATGGTAATATAGTGTAAATTTACAAGCTATAAGGGAATTAAATTACACTTATCTAAGTCTGTAAAGTTCAAATTGCTAAAGTTCACCTTGTTTATGTTATGTTGCCATTTGGATCTTTAAAATTTTGTTTTTATGCTCCCTAGTTAAGTTTTCTTCCTCGATTCTAGGTTGCCATATGGACTTTACCATGCTTTATAGTCACCCGGCATGGTCGAAGTCTACAAACTAAATTCATAACCTGATGTTTCATGTGAACTAGAATTAGTTGGCGTGACATATACCATGCTTTGTAGATTGAAATGCATACCCTCGACTTGTACCCTTGTTCAGTATCATCTATTATAGACTCTTAATCGGCGAAGAGTCAAAATTCAATATTGTGGGCTGCATATAGACCCTTACACGCAAGACAGAAAAACGTTTGGCTTGTAATACCTGACAGGAAAAGAAAGAAAGAAAAAAAACTACAACAAAAAAAAACATGTTATGTTGGATTCGTTCATATGCCATTATGTTGCCTGTTCGTAGAACACGTTCGAAAAACATAATACAATTGACCCATTTGTTGATTGCATATTATTTCTGTGTTTCAAGGCTGTTGGGTGGAAACATATCTATATTCAATTATTTATTTAAAAATAAAATGCATAAAAATAGTGTCTGTGTCAACCTTTCCTCATATATGTCCAGATTGTTTGCATTAACAAATTTGCAGGTTTTTTTTTAATTAAAAACTGAAAAGATAAATTGTGATTTACTGTTCATGACAACTATCAAGATTGGTCGAGCACCTCCGTGACTGAGTTTGAGTTGCTACCGTATTATTATGTAGTTTCCTGAATATGCTCCCTAGTACACATTCACATTGTGACAGATCATACCCACTATTCTTGTAAATCGCAATGGGAAACCTATTATCTTTGTAAAACTGGGAAAATTTTGAACGTGCCACATACATGTATTGTACCCTGAAATGTGCCCTTTGATTTTAGTACCTTGTTATTTCCACTTTGCTTTTACGTTTTGGGTAGTTGCCTGAACCTTTGACATTTAGACGTATTGTTCCACTCGGTTGATTTGGTCCTCGTTCATCTCATTCCCATTGCCTGTTTGGTAGCATATTTTGCGCACACTCGGCGACTTCCTTGTACCTGTTATTTGTTGGTTACGGGATGCTGGGGCAGTGCACACGTGTACTTGTACACGTGTGTACATGCAGGCTTCCGTAACTATATACCCCTAAAATAAAGACTGATATGGATGGCTACTACACCACTTATATTTTGTGAATGTTCCAGAAGTCAGAAGTTACTAATATATTTTAGTTTCTATTGAAGTTAGTTTACTTGAACTATGATTTAATCCTGACTCGATTGTTTTATGTTTTTGCATGGATCGCTCGGGTCAGACCCTGAGCATTACAGATTTAGAGATTACAGCTTAGAATTCGAAGATTGGCGAAGCTGGGGATTCCAGGAGGCACGCACTCTGAAGATATTTAAAAACAGTAAAGATTTTCCTGTGTTCAAATTGTTTTAATTCCGTTGTATAATTATCTTGTACTCAAAAAAATTTATGATAAATAAAAGTCTATTCCACTGTTCAATTTTATGTTATCTATTTATTCGGTATTGTCTGTGTTGATTCCATTTTAAACTCTGTATGCTAATAACGATCCATCGTTTTGGACGTTTAAAAGTTGGTTTAATCACCGATTTGAAGCGGTCAAAATGGCGGGACGTTACAGTGGTCGAAGACCGGAGGTCTTCACGTCATTTGGGTTATTACTGATGATCTTGATTGGGTTGTACACTCAAGAGGAGGGAATCAGTTGGTGATCGTCCAGATGTACTTGGAGATTGATGGATATGCGAGGTACAAGGTGCCTCCGGTTTCGTTCAGACCCAGAACGAACTTGTAAATGGACTGTGTGTCTGACATTGGATTTTATTCTGTGTGATTGATTTCAATTAAATATATATCTATTTGGCGGCGGAGAATTTATTCTCTTGCTTAACGCCCTTCTCTGAGACGTACGAGCTCAGGGGTTATATATTGATGGATATCAAACGCATGGAGTGAATTGCCTGTGTGGAATGCCTAAGTTGCAAATGATCAAGGCTTTTGTTGAAAAGCAAAGTCTTGTGGTTGATGATCAGCACCGCCTGTGTGGCATAGCTTCGTGTAACGTGAATTCGCGAGTCTCACACCCTGGTTGTGAACCAGAAATGGGAGAGGAAATCAGGGAGGGCATGCGTTTCCTTCTAGCTAGGGTGTTGTCAGTTCTTAAACTGGCTGACATTTATATACTTTTCACCTGTGTGGTTGTTGTTGTTGCGAGGCGCCTCGGATATATCGGTGACTGTGTGGAGCCAATGGAGTCATTTGGCTCATTTACGCCCCAAAGGGTGGGGAAACGTAGTGTTCAGGCATAATAATCCACATCGGTGGACCAGCCCTGACGATCCAAGGCTTGTCTACGCGCTTGCCTGAGACATGGGCTAGATTGTCTCGAATTCGGTAGAGGACGATCACTTGCCTCGGTTCACAGATGGAAATCCAACTTCCAATACGTGACTTTGCGGTTTTGATTGTAGAGGCTATATATGGCGACATAGTGGGATGGGACACTTATGCCGTCTATGATTGATACTTATGATTGAAATTGTTTTAATACTATGCACTTATAGTAATAATAAAAGATGAAATTTAGCGTATCAAGCATTCTTTGGCTATTATAAGGTAAAACTCTATCCTCTGGTTTGTGTTGCATTATGTGATGGGACCTGGGTCTTATAATAGCTTCATTTTTCTTTATTTAGCATTGCGATGTTGTTTTATGCACTGGTGTTCTTGGGAGGAAACCCGTTCCGTGTTATACGGCGTGGTCCCTTGATTTACCTAACTTTAAAATAAAGATTAATAACTGTTTTAGTTCTCACACCAGTCACATGACTGACCTGGAGGTTATTGTTTTAACCTAAACTCTGGGTGCCCTTATTTTGCCATGGGCATGCAAGTAGTTTTGGTTTTGCAGATTTATATTCGTAGGATTCTGATTTACAGCTGGGACGATACTCGGAAAGTTCTGTATCCGTGTATTACTTCTAGTTGTGTATTGTATTATTTTTCCGTTGCGATGTATTTAAATGTAATTTAAATCTCTGATATTTTCTGTGTAATATTTATTCATACACTGTATATTCTTTTATTTTGATGGAATTGTTGCAATATACAATGAAATGTTCTTCTGTTTGCGTTCTTTTGTGTGTTGTTCTCAAAGCAATCCGGGCTTTCCTTACCGGGGAAGTTACGGGTTATCTCAATGGTATCAAAGCTTTGGTTTACAGAGCTCGAGAACAAGACACATTAGAACCATACGAAAGAATTCATTAGATATTGGATTAGTAATATCCAATTAGAATGACTCGTTAGAGATAGGATCAGTAGTATCCTAGAACGTGTGTGAAGAGTATATTTTTAAAAATAAAAATGAAAACAATATTGTTTCGAAATTTAAATCGTTTTATTCGTATTTTAATATTTTATTTGTATATTGATTTTGGACAATCGAGTATATAAAGATTTTGCATATACGCATCATGAACGTATATTCGAAGTTTTAATATACTGGATAGATATAGGATCATACTCTAGCCGCGCGGAGATGATTCTGATGATTGATGCATCGTCATCAGAGTTGTTGTTCGAGTGCCGAAAGTGTGATATCTATATATTTCCATTAGACTGGTGTGAGAACCAAAACTAGATAGGTTTATTGTTGTGATTTGGCATCAAAAACAAGATTTTCTGTATATGTATCAAAGTTATGTGTTTGAAATTCTAATTCACTAATTGATTGATGGTTGTGTTGTTTGATTATTGGTTTCATTTATTGAAATTTTGAACCATTTAGCCTAATGGAACTGAATATTGAGTTGTATTGAAAATTGTTTGAAAATGCATGCATATACATGTACTTACATTGAACAGGTCATAGCAAGGAGGCTAGAGCAGAAGAATAAAATTGTTTGCCCGACAAATAGGTACACATTTACAAATTTATTGGGTTTGGATGATTTTATGAGCCGCTTGGCTGTTTCTTTTTCTTTTTGGATTGATGAGGGCCATGGGAGGCTATTTGAAATATCCCGAAGTCCCCGCTGCAGGGGAGGTTATGGCGAAATTTTTCGAAAATTTAGGGTGTTAGCCAAATTTTTGAAAATTTGTAAAGTTCTTAGAAACTGAAAAGTTGAAGAACTTAAGCCATAATGAAAATTATGAAAGTTGATTTGATTAGTTAAACAACTTTCGGCTTCGTTCCTTTTCGGGGACGAAAAGTTTTAAGTGGGGGAGATTGTAACAACCCGGAAATTCTGAGCCAATTTAAAATTTTTATTTTGGCAATTTTAATGAATTTTGAATATTTAAAATGAATTATTTTAAATAATAACGACGGATATTTATTTTGAATAGAATTCGAACGTATATATTTATATAGATCGTTGTTAGAATACAAATATTTATTTTAAATTATAAAAGGAATTGAAAATGGCGCGATAGTTTGAAAATTCGATTTCAAAGTTCAAATGAATGTACCGGGTGCAAAATAAACCGGATTTTAGCGAAACCAAAAATATTAGAATCTATTAGAGAATATCTTTCCAACGAATCCGAAAAATTGAAATTTCATAGCGGGAATCAAAAGTTACGTCCAGTTGAAAATTCAGAATAGTCGCTATGGAATTCTAGCCCTTAAAAATGGAAATTTTGCAAACGACCTCGGTTTTCGACGAAACCACTTTTGTTGGATCCGTGATGTCAAGTTATTTCTAGATTCCAAAATTCATAATTTTTCGAATCAATATGTGAGCGTGGCAAAGGAAACGCGTTTGACCAGTTTTAGTTGATTTTAATCGACTGGAAATGGCCATTTTTCAAACGGTCTCAGAATTTGACGAAATTAGTTTTGTTAGGACCATATCGTCAATACGAAGCTAGAAAATATTTTTCGGGAATTTTTAGAGTTCGTATGTGGCCCTGGTAAATTGAAATGCGCGTTCAAATTCAATATATAGAGTTATATGTTGATTTTGATGGAAACTGATCGAAATGGTCGAATTGGCTCACGATTCATATCCCATTGTGTTCGGAATGGGGGTAATTAGCTGGGGCGATAGTCGTTGGGTCTCGTTTTGAGTTCGAAATAAAAAGTTACTTTATGGATTTAATATTAAAATTAAATTAATAAATAAATTAAAAACCCTCACCCTTTACTCCCTCAATCCGGTCAACGGACCCCTCCCTCTCCAAACCGTTTAATAGAAATCGACTTAGGTAAATAAAAAAAGGGAAGAAAGGAGATCGACGGATCGCCACCCGTCAGCCGCCTCCGGCCTGCGCCCCACGCCAGATCGCCTCCGCCTTCCACCGGTGATCCCCATCCCCTTTCTCCCTCCTCTTGATTCAAGGCGCGAGCCCCACAGCCCCAAAGCCCTAAAGTTGAATCTCCTATCCCTTGGGTGTCGCCGCCACTGGCCTGAGGCGCGCCTCCGACCCACCATCTCGACACCAGAACCCACCACCTGCGAGCACACCCCACCTCCTCCGACCTCCTATGATAACCAAGGTGATTTATATATATATATATATATCAGTTTTAACTGATAAATTCAGTTTCATTACTTATGAAAGCTAAGTTTCTTTTATTTACAAAAAGCTTGTATTTTTAAAGTGAAAATATTTTTCTTAGTCTGAAAATAATAGTTTTTCTTCTCAGTTTGAAAAGAACATATTTTTCTTAGTTTGAAAAGAGCATATTTTTATAGTTTAAGAATAGATTTTTATAGTTTAAAAGATGAGATTTTTAAATATAAAATGTGATCTTTATTGTGAAGTGAGCGGTATAAAAAAATATATATACGATCTTTAACTATGAACAGATCAGTATAAAAATATGATTTTCGTAAAGTAGAAGTATTAAAAATATGATTTTTATAAAGTAGAAGTATTAAAGATATGATTTTTATAAAGTAGAAGTATTAAGAATATGATTTTTATATAATAGAGAATATAAAAATATTATCTTTATATATGTAGCAAAATAAAAATCTGATTTTTATTATATATATGTTGAAATAAAAATGTGATTTTTATAGCGATGAAATAAAAATTCGATCTTTATTATGTGGGAGATATAAAAATATAATTTTTATATAGCATGAAATGTCGAAAAAAATATCAAGTAAAAATAAAAATATGATTTTTATTTATTGGAATGAAGCAATAAAAATATACTTTTTATTATGAACAGCGTGAAACATTGTGTGATGGAACTGGTGGAAAGCAAATGCAAATCTGAAATGCTCAGAAATAACGAACGGTGGAGTGGAACCCTCTGTGAGAACTTCTCACTTTAAATCTTGTTTTCTAGTTAAAATATATACTAGGATGCAGAAGGTGCTTAGCAGCACCCGACATCCGTCGTCCACAGATCATGGATGACTTGTTTGTTTGATTGTTGTGTTGTGAAATTTGATTTTGTGATGTGGAATGAAATAAAATATTTTATGGTGGAAAGTATTTTATAGTTAAAAATATAATTTTTAACGTGTATATAAAATAAATATTTATAAACAAATCGGACGATTTGTTTATATACACTAATTTGACTGATATTGATTGGGACGATAAATTTTACACATCGCCCAACTGCACAAATAAAATCTGTGTTTGTTGTTTTGAAATCCCACACGGGCATTGGGATGATATTTGACGTACACTAATCCCGATTGTTTAGTTGTATGTCAATAGATGGTTGACAGACTGTGTAAGCGTTAATTATTGGTATTTAATGCTTATGCAGTTGTGTGGTGCACTCTGGATGACGGTTGAATATTTATTGTTGCTATTATATACATATGTTGTAGAAAATCCATATAATTAACATTATATGGTAATTGATTGGGCCTCATTCCAATTTAGAAAATAAATTCATGTGTTGAATTGAAAATAAATTCATGTATTGAATTGAAAATATATTCATGTGTTGAATAGAAAATATATTCATGTGTTGAATAGAAATATAAATTCATGTGTTGAATTGAAAATAAATTCATGTGTTGAATTGAAAATAAATTCATGTGTTGAATAGAATAAACACTCATGTGTTGAATAGAATAAATATTCATGTGTTGAGTAAAAGCCGAGTTGATTAGATTGACTCCATTTTGACGTGAACGATATTTATATCGATTTTATTCATTTTTATAATGAATATAGAAAAGAAAGTGATTTCAAAATTTAACGTTTTGAAAATATTATCATTTGTATATCGATGATGTGGAATATTCAATCTTGATTCGAAATTGAATATGAAGTTGAAATCGTTTCGAAAACGAATTTAAAATGATTTATAAAATACGTTTTAAAAGGAAATCGATGAAGTATATATTATATATATTATATATATAATATAATGGCCTGAATAGAACACGCCGCGCTGCTGCAGTTCGCGAATTTCGACCATTGACTTCGAATGGACGTTACGGGAGATCCGACCGTCGGATTTTCCTAAAACCGGAACCGTTGGGTTTGTATTGAAAAGAGATTTCTAACGAATATTAGAGATTTGAAATCTAATGGTTGGATTTGGAATTATGTCCAAATCAAATTTGGAAAAGGTCGTTGTAAGTGCAGTTCGATGGCCGTTGATGGAAATCGACTGTACGGGCCTTGATAAAATTATTAAAAATAGTGATAATTTGTGTAAAATCATGAGAAATGATTTGAGAAGAATTGGGATGAAAATTTCCGTATTTGAAAAAATAAAAGTAGATTTTTTTTATTAAAATGAACTAGTTTTGTACTAGAATTATAATTCATTTATTTTTGAAATAAATAAAGTGGATTTGGAATGGTTTTGAAAATAACCAGAATTTCCAACATATAAAGTGGAAATGGATTTGAATCGAAATTGTCTTTGGAATATTTCGATGTTGGATTTTGTGATTATACAGATATTGTTCTGGAAATTTGAAAGATATATTTATATCGTTATTTCCAATACGATATTTGTTGGTCGTAGAATTTGATATTTAATATAAACCAATATATTTTCTATTAAGAGCCTTGTATTTAATATCAAATGTGATTTTGGGCTGTCGTGAACGGTATCTTCAATAATATTGTTCTTAGACCCAACGGAGTTAATAAAATCAGAAACTAACTGGTGATTAGTTAAGTTGAATGGTTTCTTGGGTATTGATCTGATGTTGGTTTCGGCCTTCGGGGTTAATACTTAGGGAATTGCTCACTTGCTATTTTACGGTTAAAAGCTGATAGAATGGAATGTGATTTTGGGTTTATCTCGAACCGTGTTTTAAATGACATTGATTCTTCAACCCAGTTAAAGATTAAAACTAAGTGGAGTTTTAATGAATCTTTAATTAGATTGAAATAATCGAGAAGGGAGTATCACCAGTTTTGATCTAGGCGATAGTTAAATCTTTAATTAGATTTGAACGTGAAATGGTAATTGAATTTACCGATAACACCGTGGTGTTAGATATGAAGTATGACCAGTTTTACTTCATGGGATGAATATGTTGGGATTGGGAAATAAAATAAATAATTACTTCGGTGTGGTTCGCTAATCCCGGCTAGTTTGAATTAATATTCAAAGAAGATTATAAATAAATTTAAAGAATTTATCTTTGATAAAATTAATGGGAACCTTTCCCAAAGTTTAAGAATATTTGAATAAAAGAATATTTTGAATTGGAATGAGGCGTATGTTGTGTTTGTGTAACACTAGTTTATTATATACGCGATTTATTCAGAAAGACCGGGTTTATCCCATTCTGAATAACTGATTCGACGTGGTGTCGAGGATGAAGATGGTGGTTGAAGACCGGAGGTCTTCACGTCGTTTGGGTGATTACTGATGATCTTGATTGGGCTGTACATCCAAGAGGAGGGAATCAGTTGGTGATCGTCCAGACGTACTTGGAGATCGATGGATATGCGAGGTACAAGGTGCCTCCGGCTTCGTTCAGACCCAGAACGAACTTGTAAATGGACTATGTGTCTGACATTGGATTTTATTCTGTGTGATTGATTTCTATTAAATATATATCTGTTTGGCGGCGGAGAATTTATTCTCTTGCTTAACGCCCTTCTCTGAGACGTACGAGCTCAGGGGTTATATATTGATGGATATCAAACGCATGGAGTGAATTGCCTGTGTGGCATGCCTAAGTGGCAAATGATCAAGGGTTTTGTTGAAAAGAAAAGTCTTGTGGTTGATGATCAAAGCACCTCCTGTGTGGCATAGCTTTGTGTAACGTGAATTCGCGAGCCTCACACCCCGGTTGTGAACCAGAAACAGGAGAGAACATCAGGGAGGGCATGCGTTTCCTTCTAGCTAGGGTGGTGTCAGTGCTTAAACTGGCTGACATTTATATACTTTTCACCTGTGTGGTTGTTGTTGTTAGTATTCAGGCATAATAATCCACATCGGTGGACCGGCCCTGATGATCCAAGGCTTGTTTGCGCGCTTGCCTGAGACATGGGCTAGATTGTCTCGAATTTGGTAGAGGACGATCCCTTGCCTCGGTTCACAGATGGAAATCCAACTTCCAATACTTGACTTTGCGGTTTTGATTGTAGAGCCTATATATGGCGACATAGTGGGATGAGGCACTTATGCCGTCTATGATTGATACTTATGATTGAAATTGTTTTAATACTATGCACTTATAGTAATAATAAAAGATGAAATTTAGCGTATCAAGCATTCTTTAGATATTATAAGGTAAAACCCTATCCACTGGTTTGTGTTGCATTGTGTGATGGGACCTGGGTCTTATAATAGCTTCATTTTTCTTTATTTAGCATTGCGCTGTTGTTTTATGCACTGGTGTTCTTGGGAGGAAGCCCGTTCCGTTTCATACGGCGTGGTCTCTTGATTTACCTGACTTTAAAATAAAGATTAATAACTGTTTTAGTTCTCACCCCAGTCACATAACTGACCTGGAGTTTATTGTTTTAACCTAAGCTCTGGGTGCCCTTATTTTGACACGGGCAGCTAGTAGTTTTGGTTTTGCGGATTTATATTCACAGGATCATGATTTACAGCTGGGACGATACTCGGAAAGTTCTGTATCCGTGTATTACTTCTAGTTGTGTATTGTATTATTTTTCCGCTGCGATGTATTTAAATGTAATTTAAATCTCTGATATTTTCTGTGTAATATTTATTCATACTCTGTATATTCTTGTATTCTGATGGAATATACAATGAAATGTTCTTATGTTTGCGTTCTTTTGTGTGTTGTTCTCAAAGCAATCCGGGCTTTCCTTACCGGGGAAGTTACGGGTTATCTCATCATATCATGATTTGGGGCTTTTAGAGAGTGTTCCATACTGTGCAAAGTTTAACAAAAATTTCGGGGCATATATTGTATTATGAATTATGACCATGATTTGAGCTGGTAAGTTTAGGATTAATTTATGATTAGGCAAGATATGTAAATAGAATTTTTAAGAAATGTTAAATCTGTTAATCTGCTGAATTGTCTAACCTGCTAAATCTGTTGAATTGCTTAATCTGTTTAAAGCTGAATACTTTTAATTTGGTGGCTCGATCTAAAATTGAGAAAAATATGTTAATAGAACTTTGGATAATTTGCCGTAACTTGTAAAGAAGTTAAATCTGCTAAATGGACATAATTAGTTTTATATTTTCTGTAATGGAATAAAGTGGCTATGACACGAGGTTAGACTCTATTTATAGTAGAAGCCTGCCCGGAACCAACCGGCTTAACCAGCGACCGCAAACTGTCAGTCTAATGCGATAGGTCGTAGGCATAACTAAAATATGCTTAGACACGAGGTTAGGTATGGCTTGTGGCAGAAGTCTGCCTGGAACCGCCTAGCATATCCAGCGGCCACAAGCTACCGACCTAATGTGAGAGGTCTGTGCATTAATATTTAATTAATGCAAATTTGAGATAAATATGATGTTTAAAACATGTTGGGTGGATAGGGTTAAACCAACCGGACTGATGAATTTAACAAACCCGTTTCATGAATCTGTAGGCCCAATACAAAGTTAGACAATCTGTAAGTCTGTTAAAACTGTACAACTGATCCGTTAGTCTGAAAACTTGTTAACTTGATTGTTTGATCTGTGAACTAGTATGTCTGAAACTTGTAAACAAGTTAATCTGAAATTTGTTAGTCTGGGGACACAAGGTTAGGAGGGGAAATACTTGTGTCATCTATTGTTTGGGACCCATATTAGTTAGTAACCCTTTTCTGGTATTAAAAACTTTGACCCCACGCTATGTAGGGGCTCGGGCACGCTTACTGAACTAATTATAAGCGGTTTATTCTGATAATGGCGAGGGGTGTTGATGGTGCATTCCAACCGGGTCATGTGCGTGCATGGATCCGGTCTACTCTGAGGATGTAAGACACTGTGACATCTGTAAATAGGTCTGTGCCAATAGGTTGCCACTTTAGGGAGTGATACACCCTATTGTGGGGCCGACACAGGGTATTTATGTATTAGGGAGCCGATCGCTTGGGGTAGGACTTAAGGTACACTTAGTTATGTCTGTTTCTGTTGGTACCGTCTATTTCTGTTGGTACCGTCTGTTTCTGTTGGGTGGTAACACCGGCCTGTTTCTGCGTGGTACCGTCTATTGGGGTGGTAAAGGCCCATTACTAGTGTACACATAATTCTAACATTTTGTTTCCGTCTCTGATTCCGTTTCCGATTCTGTTTCCGTACCTTCTGTATGTTGGGGTGGTAAAGGCCCATTAGTTAGGTGGTAAAGGCCCATTATTAGTATTCTGTTTCCGTACTTTCTGTCTGTTGGGGTGGTAAAGGCCCATTATTAGTATTCTGCTTCTGTACTTTCTGTCTGTTGGGGTGGTGAAGGCCCATTACTAGCATTTTGTTTCTGTATAGATTATTCTGTTTCGATTCTGTTTCAGTTTAGACATTAGGGTAACACCTAATCCTGTTATGCTAGTATTAGTGCAGAGAAGTAAGATGTAAGTATGGAACATAACTTAGTACATCATTCTGTTTCTTCTGTTAACTTAAAGTATATCTGTTATTCATGTTGATGTAATCTCTCATCCAGCTTTATTTACATGTCATGATAATATTATCTTTTTATATGCTGGAAGTCACTGGACTCGCCAGAATTTATGTCTGACCTCGTTTGTTTTTGCCCCTTTTCTTTTCGTTCCACCCCCAAGTGCTCAGGGTGGAAACATATGAGCTTGATTCTGATTCTCTCTGCTTGAAGTGCTTGGAGTATTACTTGGCTTTGACTCTATCTTTTCATGGCAGTTTATGTTGGGGATTATGGCTTTGAAACTTTACATTCTGAAGGATTTTGTATAAGACTGATAATTGTGTACTTGAGTTTTGGTATTGTGATTTAGAAAGATGTAACCAAACTTATTTCTACTTCTTCTGTAATAAAGTTATAATTTTTCAAGTACTACTTATCTGCCTTGTAATATTCTGTTCTATCTACTAAAACGCTCCATCAAAGTTAAGGCATTCCTTTTGTGAGTGACCTTAATGGAGGTGGGGTATTACACTTGGTATCAGAGCTGAAGGTTACCAGATTTGATAAAAAGTTTTTGAAAACTATTTTCAGAAAGGTTTTAAAAAGGAAGTATTTTCAAAAGTAGAGTTTATTTTGAAAAGCATAGTCCCTAATGCCATATATCTCTCTTTTGATTTTCTGTTTAATCCTTGTTTCCTTCTTTTCTGAGTCTCCGGGGCTCCTGGCTTTTTGGGAGGTAACCTCATCGCGACATGGTTCCGTAGGCATGATGAGACTACGGTGTCTGTCGAAGGGCAAAGAAGTGCCTAACTTCCATCTGTAGCCGCAGTAATTTCACCTACGGCTAATCCTCTTTCGAGCTTCGTAGGGTTTTCCGCGCGATGGGGGAAGCTTTAGAGAAAGACTTGTTAACATGTAAGAAGACTAGTTGTTTTCAGTGCAGTGAGACATGACATCTGATCAAGGATTGCCCCAGAAGGCAAGGGCAGAGGGCAGAACCTACTTCTAAAGGGCAGGCAAATGCTCTCTTGGCTGGTGGATAGGATAGAGATAGGAAAAATTTCTGTAGAAGGTTTAATTTCCTTATCTGATTATTGAGTTAAAACTCTCTTTGATTCTGCATTTTGATTCTGTAATTGAGACTCTGCACTTTAATACTAGTCTTGTTTCTGATCCCGCTATAGTCTCAAACCCCATGAGGGTTATGATTCATCTATTTGTGATAGGTTGGGGTTTGAGGGTATTTGTGTTAGGCGTTAAGTTGACTATGACGCATACATTCTGGTTTTTGTGGGATATGGTAGGGTTTTATCATGCTTAGTTTCCTAAGAATCATTTGATAATCTGATATGTACCAGTAGTCTGTAAGTATCTGAATATTTCTGAAAAGGATAGGAGTTTTTACTCGAAGCGTGAAGTAGATTTCCAGTTTTGACATTGTTTAATGGGAGTAATTCTCCGAGTGTCAATCTGATGTTGATTTCGGTCTTTGGGGTTGATACTTAGGGATTTATTTTATTAACCGATGTCTAATGGGAACAGAACTTTTATTTTAATTATGCTTGCTTCTATCACTCGGTTGTATCCTATCGATCGAGTCTTCGACCTTTAGGTAGAAACTAATGGGTGTAAACATGTGTTTGAGACATGTTATGTTTGATGGTTGCAAGTGGAAGCAAGTGGTTGCTCGTGGATGCATACACACACACTAGGTACTAGATCGGCTCAATAACACTTTCATACTGCATATGGATGTGTGTGCATTTTTCAATTTTGTGGATGCAAAATGATTGACTCATCATATGGATGTTGCATTTGGATGAATGGTTATACACTCATATAGAAATGAAGCGTATCAAATAGGATTTCTTGCATACATAATTGGACTCATGGCACTAACATAATTCGCATTAAGGAGGTCAATTGAATCAGTAGACCGCCTGATCTTTGCATTAGATAAGAGACATATACACACACTTTTGTATATGTTCATACAACATTAGAAGTTTTCTAAGGACAATGGATGATTGTGGATGATGGTTGAGTAGATGAATGATTGGATGGTAGGACACATTCTTCTTAACTTGAAGATTTCGAGGACGAAATCCTTTAAGGAGGGGAGAATGTAACACCCCGTATTTTCTTTGAACGTACAAGTAAAAAATTAAAGTATACTTAATTTAAGGAGAAGAATTAAGGGAAACGGATTCACCATTGCGTTCGTCTCGAAATTCTGCTTGAGATAGAGTCCGAGTTTGCGTAAAACGGATACCGTATGAAGAAGATATGGACGAACGAAGTTAGACAGAAAAACCGGAAATAAGCCAGAATACACTGGCGCACTTGTGAAGTGCACTAGTACAAAAATACACTGGCGCACCTGCCAAGTGCGCCCATACCGATCCAGCACGTAATTCTGGAGTGTTCTGTGATGACGTGTCTTCTTCTGAGTGGCTGGATGACCTGTCTTCGAGCTGGGTGATTCTGATGACTTCTGGACTGATCTGAAGGCTCTAAATCACCCTATTCTCCTATAAAAACACCCCCCAAACCTCACTTTCTCTCCACACAATTTCATTCTGCCTATACTCTGCCTCTATTCTAATTAAAATAAAATAATGGTGATGCTACTCTGCTGAAATCTAAGATAGAACTAGTGCATCTTCTTCCAATTCGAATAGAGTTAAAAGAGAACAACTATTTTCTAAACTAATCGATAGTCTACGCCAAAGAAGAGATATTCAGTGTCAGAGTATAGATTCCAGAATACAAGAATCATTCCCTTTTTTTGTGAGTACAGTTATTTTCAGATGTGAACTTTAATTATGATCTTAACATGGCTATAAATCTGAATCTGAGGTTATGCATATTCTTATCTGTCATATCTGTTTTTCTGTGGCTATTCTTTTTTTTCTGTTCTATAGCTAGGCTACTACGAGCCTGCGCGAAATCTCATAAGAGATTAACGCACGAACGCTAAATTTTGGAGTAAATAATGAATAATGCATAATTGGACATGATTGATCTGTGGCTGATTTGAGAAAAGGACATATGTTGTAAATTAGATCTAGATCTGTGCATACTCTGTGATTTGGAAGAAGAGGAATCGTTGAATGATAACATATGACTTGAAACTTGGGGACATAATGCATATAAAAATTAAGATCTGATTTTGAGAGGATATAATTTAAAGATCTAGATTTTTGGGTATATTTTATATAACAATTCATGACTTAAAAAAGGAATATGAAACTTAGGCGTAAGGACCTATATTAAAATAGGATAACTATTAATGAGAATGCGCCTAAATATGGATTTTTGGATATTGGCATTAAAAGCTATAATTTGGCATAATTCATATCATGATTTAGGGCTTTTAGAGAGTGTTATGTACCATGCAAAGTTTAACGAAAATTGGGGGCATATATTGTATTATGAATTATGACCATGATTTGAGCAGGTAAGTTTAGGCTTAATTTATGATTAGGCAAGATATGTAAACAAATTTTTTAAGAAATGTTAAATCTGCTAATCTGCTGAATTGCCTAATCTGCTAAATCTGTTGAATCGCCTATTCTGCTAATCTGCTAAATTTCCTAATCTGCTAGACCTGTTATCTGCAAAATCTGTTGAATTGCATAATCTGTTGAAAGCTGAATAATTGTAATTTGAAGGCTCGATCTAAAATTGAGCAAAACATGTTAATAGAACTTTGGATAATCTGCCGTAACTTGTAAAGAAGTTGCATCTGCTATATGGACATAATTAGTCTGATATTTTCTGTAATGGAATAAAGTGGCTATGACACGAGGTTAGACTCCGTTTATGGTAGAAGCCTGCCTGGAACCAACAGGCTTAACCAGCGACCGCAAAATGTCAGTCTAATGTGAGAGGTCGTAGGCATAACTAAAATATGCTTAGACACGAGGTTAGGTCTGGCTTATGGCCGAAGTCTGCCCGGAACCGCCCGGCATATCCAGCGGCCACAAGCTACCGACCTAATGTGAGAGGTCTGTGCATTAATATTTAATTAATGCAAACATGAGATAAATATGATGTTTAAAACGTGTTGGGTGGATAGGGTTAAACCAACCGGACTGATGAATTTAACAAACCCGTTTCGTGAATCTATAGGCCCAATACAAAGTTAGACAATCTGTAAGTCTGTTATAACTGTACAACTGATCCATTAGTCTGAAAACTTGTTAACTTGATTGTCTGATCTGTGAACTAGTATGTCTGAAACTTGTAAACAAGTTAATCTGAAATCTGTTAGTCTGGGGACACAAGGTTAGGAGGGGAAATACTTATGTCATTTGTTGTTTGGGACCCATATTAGTTAGTAACCCTTTTCTAGTATCAAAAACTTTGACCCCACGCTATGTAGGGGTTCGAGCACGCTTACTGAACTAATTATAAGCGGTTTATTCTGATAATGGCGAGGGGTGTTGATGGTGCGTTCCAACCGGGTCATGTGCGTGCATGAATCCGGTCTGCTCTGAGGATGTAAGACACCGTGACATCTGTAAATAGGTTTGTGCCAATAGATTGCCACTTTAGGGAGTGATACACTGTGGGGCCGACACAGGGTATTTATGTATTAGGGAGCCGATCGCTTGGGGTAGGACTTTGGGTACACTTAGTTATGTCTGTTTCTGTTGGTACCGTCTGTTTCTGTTGGGTGGTAACACCTGTCTGTTTCTGCATGGTACCGTCTGCTGGGGTGGTAAAGGCCCATTACTAGTGTACACCTAATTCTAACATTCTGTTTCCGTCTCTGATTCCGTTTCCGATTCTGTTTCCGTACCTTCTATCTGTTGGGGTGGTAAAGGCCCATTAGTTAGGTGGTAAAGGCCCATTATTAGTATTCTGTTTACGTACCTTCTGTCTGTTGGGGTGGTAAAGGCCCATTATTAGTATTCTGCTTTTGTACTTTTTGTCTATTGGGGTGGTAAAGGCCCATTACTAGCATTCTGTTTCTGTATTGATTATTCTGTTTCGATTCTATTTCAGTTTAGACATTAGGGTAACACCTAATCCTATTATACTAGTATTAGTGCAGATAAGTAAGATGTAAGTAAGGAACATAACTTGGTTTACATCATTCTGTTTCTTCTGTTAACTTAAAGTATATCTGTTATTCCTATTGATGTAATCTCTCATCCAGCTTTATCTACATGTCATGATAATATTATCTGTTTATATGCTGGAAGTCACTGGACTCGCTAGACTTTATGTCTGACCTCGTTTGTTTTCGCCCCTTTTCTTTCCGTTCCCCCCCAAGGTGCTCAGGGTGGAAACATAGGAGCTTGATTCTGATTCTCTCTGCTTGAAGTGCTTGGAGTATTACTTGGCTTTGACTCTATCTTTTCATGGCAGTTTATGTTGGGGATTATGGCTTTGAAACTTTACATTCTGAAGGATTTTGTATAAGACTGATAATTGTGTACTTGAGTTTTGGTATTGTGATTTAGAAAGATGTAACCAAACTTATTTCTGCTTCTTCTGTAATAAATTTATAATTTTTCAAGTACTACTTATCTGCCTTGTAATATTCTATTCTGTCTGCTACAACGCTCCATCGAAGTTAAGGCATTCCCTTTGTGAGTGACCTTAATGGAGGTGGGGTGTTACAACAGCCAAGTAGCTAACTGGACATTTCTTCGGTCCTCCACTTCAAAGATTACGAATAAGTCCTCGGTTTCCTTAAGCCAATTCCGAGCTTCTACGAATGTCTTGTTCCCATGGAATGGCCTTCCTCCCATATCCCAGAAGTCTTTGCAGATCTTGGAAAAGTTGTCAGCTCTTGGAGGGGGAGGAGGAGGAATGACTAGTGCAACTGGGGGAGGAACGTCTCTTTGGCCTTCGGCCTGTGCCATGGCCTAAAAATACCTACGGAACCATCCGGGTATTGTGACGCCCTATGGGATATTAGTGATGTTTTGTTCCCCAGACATGTTTAAAAAAAGGGAAAAGGAAGAAATTTAGATAAAGGACCAAAGGATACTACATATGGCTTTTTAGGGAATGATTTTCAAAATAGACTTTTCTTTTGAAAATACTTTCTTTTAAAACAAATAATTTCCAAGATCTTTTACCTAATCCGGTAACCTTTATCTCTGATACCAAGTGTAACACCCCACGTCAGTTAATGTCACTCATTAAGGGAATGCATTAAGTTTCATGAAGCGCTATAGGTAAACAGACACAGAATAATTACAAGACAGATATAAATAAGGCAAGAGCGGAAAATTTGAATTTTTATTTCAACCATAAAGCACAATATTGTGGTCCACAATTTCATAAGTCACAAAAATCATTACAATAAAATAACTTCTGTCTTGCATCATTAGAGTACATAAGAATATGAAAAACATAATTTTCCCCAAATTAAAAGAATTAAGCCCATAGTAGAGATAAGAACTTGAGCCATACTTCAAAAGTAGCTCCTAGTAAGATGATATCTGAGTCCTGATTAAGTCTGAGTGTTTCCTCCCTGAGAACCTGGAGGGGGGAACAGAAGAAAGAAGGAGAAAGAACATGGTTAGACATAAAGTCTAGCGAGTCTAGTTACTTTTAGCCAGCAGATAAATAAAAGCAACATGATAGGCATATAAAGTGGATAAGAGAGAGATTACTACATAAAAGGAAGGTGTGACAAGGTAAGCAAGATAAGGTGTATGTGCCTCACTAATGATTACTCTACACTATTACTAGTATAACCGAAGTGAGATGACCCCTTCCACTATAAGTTGGTAGGCTTAGGTCAAACATCCAAGCATACCCTAACCACTACCTTAATCGATCGGCTCCCTACTCCGTAGATATCCTGTGTTGGCCCCACAGTAGGAGGTATCATTTCCTAAAATGGCAACCCAAGATGTGCACAGCCATATCTACTGGTGTTACGGTCGTCTTAGTCCCCTCTGCCCGGCCCATGCACGCACATGTCCCCGGTCGGTTTACGCCGCCCACACCGTCCGTCTCTTTTGGATCTCTTACAATCAATTAGTAAGTGTGCCCCTTCTCCGCCTAGTACGGAGTTCTTTACTTGATACCAACTCCGGGTTACAGACTGAAATGGGCCCCATACAATATGATACAAGCTCTCCCCCTTATCTTGTATCCCCACTAGGTTTTCCAATGAATATGTATACCCTTAGGTGTCTTTAATTACATAGACACATACCAGTTATGCTTACCCTAAAGGGTGCCTTTGATTAAATAACTTCATTACATTATCTACCGGTTATGTATACCACTAGGTGTCTTTAATTACATAACCTTATTGGGTTAAGTTCGTGGGACTACATATAAATATTACTCACCCCTCTGATTTACTTAACTCACCCACTACCCATCCAATTTTACTTAACCCTAACTTAATTTCATAATCATACAATCTTTAAATTAGGTTAAGTAGTCCAATTCAATACCATGTCCAATTGTGGTTATAATGGGCTAGACCTCCCACATTAGGCCTACAACGTGTAGATGCTGGATATGTCGATCGGGTCCGGACAGACTTATTCCACAGTTGGGCCTAACCTTGTGTCATAGCCCGATTCATATTTACGTACTTAAACCTCCCACATTAGGTTCAGTATTAGTGGTTGCTGGATATGGCGGTCAGGTCCGGGCAGACTTCCGCCACTAATACAATCGAACCTCGTTTCATAAGTACAATACAATTCCTAATTGTAATTACTAAACATTCCATTTTTAATTAATTAATCAATTAATTAATCCTTTCCTTTTATAGGTGTCAGTACCTATTTTACCCAATAATTTGAATTACATGTCCATAAATGTTCATATTCAAATTATGCCATTTTTAACCCTTTTTCCCCCGTTCCTTAACTGGCGCCCTTACAAAATTGACAACATGCCTAGGCTAGACAATAGCCTAGTCATAAACGATAATAGGGAAAATAACTAAAATGATCATCTTGGCATCAACATGAACTTGTATGATAATAAGGTGAACATACATACTGGCATGGACGTGAAATTGCCATCATAACAAGGTGATAATTTTGATCACATAAAATAGATCTAACATGACAATTTAGATCACATAAAATAGATCTAACATGATAACATAAAGTGATAATCTAGATCTGTCTAATAGTTTCAATGTCCACATAAACTAGATCTACTAATTTAGAAATAGATCTACACATCTACACATCATATCATGTCATAAGAGTTACAATTATGATAAAGGTTTAGATCCAATTCTAAACAATTCAAGGTGACATATGTTCATGATTTACATAAGTGATTAGATCCACCAATGATATAACTATCCAAATTAACAGATCTATGTTAACCATAATATAGTTACAAACCAAGATCCACACTAGAAAAATCACAATTGAATTGGATCTAGAGAAATAGACCTATCATAACATAGAATATGATTTAACACTTGCACAGAATCATACTTTACAACATATCCAAGTCATAGTCTTTCACAATTTACTTTCATTTATCTAAACCTAAAAGTAATCTAAAAACTCACAGTGTTAGGTTTAGAGAATTGAGAAAGAATGGGTTTAGAATTCTGAATTTGATTTGCAAGCTATGTTGTTGTAGAAAAACGGTTCAGTTCGCACTCCAGCAGCATATGGCTTCCATGACTTCTAATGAAGAAAATATGAGAAATAGCCACATATTTATAGCTGCAGAGCCCCCTGAAACCGACTGCACCTAAGTCCTAAGAGTGTCGACACCCATGTGGGTGGGTCAACCCCTAGTTTGACACCTATTCAGGGGGGTCGACCCCTAGGTCGACACTCCTCTAGGGGGGTCGACCCCCTAGAGCGGGAATTTTGGCGCTTTGAGGAATTTTTCGAATTTGAATCTTTCTGAATAAAATTCAGACACAGCTCTGACTCATCTCTGACTCACCCATATGCATATAATTTTTCTACGCATATACAAACTTAAAACCCTCATAACTTCCTCATACGATGTCCGTTTTACGCAAACCAAATGTCTATCTTGACCAGAATTTGGAGACGGATGCAATGGTGCAGTCTATTTCCTCTAATTCCGAATATTAAATTAATTATTATTTAATTTATCCTCTTTTAGTGTCGGTACAAATTCGGGGTGTTACATGATGAATCCGAAAATGTAATTAGAAACAAAGCTAGGCTGGTTGCAAAATGATATAATCAAATTGAAGGCATTGATTTTGATGAGACATTTGCACCAGTAGCTAGGTTAGAAGCCATTAGAATTTTGCTCAGTTTTGCATGCTCTAAAGGTTTCAAACTTAAACAAATGGATATAAAAAGTGCATTTTTAAATGGAGAATTAAAAGAAGAAGTTTTTGTAGAACAACCCCCTGGTTTTGAAAATCATGAATTTCCAAATCATGTATATAAACTAGAAAAAGCATTATATGGTCTTAAACAAGCTCCTAGAGCTTGGTATGATTGTTTAAGTGCATATTTTCTGGAAAATGGTTTTAAAAAAGGGCAACGCTGAAACCACATTGTTTCTATTACATGAAGGTGACGATTTCTTGATAGTCCAAATTTATGTTGATGATATTATATATGGTGGTACTAATGATCGTCTGTGTAAGAAATTTGAATAAGTCATGCAGGATAAATTTGAAATGAACTTAGTCGGTGAATTAAAATACTTCCTTGGATTTCAAATCAAACAAAGCACCAAGGGTATCTTCATATCACAAACAAAATACATCGCTGAATTACTGAAAAGATTTGGACTAGAAAATGCAAAGCCACTCAGAATGCCGATGAGTCCTTCAACCAAACTTTACAAAGACGAGAAATGAGTTGCAGTTGATTAGAAAAAATGTCGTGGAATAATTGGTTTACTTCTTTATCTCACTGCATCTAGGCCTGATATTATGTTTGCTGTTTGTTTATGTGCACGTCTTCAGTCTAATCCAAAAGAATCTCACTTAAAAGCCACAAAAAGAATATTAATATATCTTTTGCACACACACGAATTTGGTTTATGATATCCCGCATGCAATAATTTTGAATTAATTGGATATTCTGATGCTGATTATGCTGGATCCCTTGTGGATAGAAAAAGCACTAGTGGAACTTGTTTCATGCTAGGACACTCGTTAGTTTCATGGTCAAGTCGAAAAAAAAATTGTGTTGCTTTATCAACAACTGAGGCTGAATACATTGCTTTAGGAAGTTGTTGTGCACAAATACTATCGATGATGCAAACTCTTTCAGATTTTGGTCTAATTTATAAAAAAAGTACCACTAAAATGTGACAATAAAAATGCTATAGATTTGTCTAATAATCATGTTCACCATTCACGCACTAAACACATAGATGTGAGACACCACTTTATTAGAGATCACATTTCACGAGAAGATATCTATATTGAATTTATTTCAACTGATTGTCAACTCGCTGGTATTTTTACAAAACCTCTTCCTGAAGATAGATTTTCACAATTACACTTAGATTTGGGAATCATAGAAATTGATTGATCATTATCCATTTTTTTAAAATATTCTTGAATGGTTATTCAAAAGTTAAATGATTGACCATTTAAACTATTTCCGGACTCGTCAAAATTTTGTTAGATTTTGAAATTGTGATGAGTATTGACTATAATTTTTTTTCATAATATGAGGAAATATTATTAAATTCTCATGACGATTGAACAAATTTGTAACAACCCGAAAAATCAGGGCCAGTTTAAAATTTTTATTTCGGCAATTTTAATGAATTTAGAATATTTAAAATAGATTATTTTAAATAATATCGACGAGAAATTTATTTTGAATAGAATTCGAATGAATATATTTATATACGTCGTCGTTAGAATATAAATAATTATAAATAGAATTGAAAATGGCGCGGTAGTTCGATAATTCAATTTCAAACTTCAATTGAATGTACCGTGTGAAAAACAATCCGGAATTTAGTGAAACCAAAAATAATAGAATCTATTTGAAGATATCTTTCCAACGAATCCGAAAAATCAAAATTTCATAGCGGGAATCAAAAGATATGTCCAGTTGAAAATTCTGAATAGTCGCTATGGAATTCAGGCCCTTAAAAATGGGAATTTTGCAAACGACCTCGGATTTCGACGAAACCACTTTTGTTGGGTCCGTGATGTCAAATTATTGCTAGGTTCCAAATTTCATAATTTTTCGAATCAATATGTGAGCGTGGCAAAGGAAAACGCGTTTGACCAGTTTTAGTTGATTTTAATCGACTGGAAAATGGCCATTTTTCCAACGGTCTCAGAATTCGACGAAACTAGTTTTGTTAGGACCGTATCGTCAATACGAAGCTAGAAAATATTTTTATGGAATTTTTAGAGTTAGTATGTGACCCCAGTAAATTGAAATACGCGTTCAAATTCAATATATATAGTTATATGTTGATTTCAACGAAAACTGATCGAAACGATCGAATCAGCTTGCGATACATATCCCATTGTGTTCGGAATGGGGGTAATTAGCTATGGATGACA
Organism: Allium sativum; assembly: GCA_030737875.1. Lineage (NCBI taxonomy): Eukaryota > Viridiplantae > Streptophyta > Magnoliopsida > Asparagales > Amaryllidaceae > Allium > Allium sativum. Next base: position 790,255,852 of record CM060924.1, read on the forward strand.
GGCGGTGGGTCTCGTTTCGAGGTCGAAAATAAAAGTTGCTTTTTGGTGAAGGAAAAAAAATAAAACTCCTCTCTCTCCTCACCCTCTCCTATACCTCTGGCCCCCCCTCTCGTTTTCAATCGTAACAGAAGAAAATAATATAAAAAAGGGGGGCGACGGGGGGGATGAACCGCCGCCGCCGCCACTGTATCGCGCCTCCCAGGTGGCGCGCCCGCCACCAGAGCCTCCCCTCCCCTTCTCCTTCTCCTCCCGCTCCCTCTTCCACCCACCGCGAGAACCCCCAGCGCCTGAAACCCAGCCCTAATCCGCCGCCTACCCCACTGCTTCGACCACCAGGAAGCCGCCACTACCTGATGCGATCTCCCCCTCCGCCGTCTGCAGACCCGACGACCCCCTGCGCCCCCTGACGACGACCAGAAACCCTTCCCCCTGCAAACGAAAGGTATAGTTTTTATTTATTTATTTTATTTTAACTTATACATTGATTTTAAAATATAAAATCTGCAAAACTGTAAAGATAGCATTTTTGAAAAATGTAAAGATAGCATTTTTAAAACTGTAAAGATAGAATTTTTAAAACTGTAAAGATAGAATTTTTAAAACTGTAAAGATAGAATTTTTAAAACTGTAAAGATAGAATTTTTTTAAAAACTGTAAAGATAGAATTTTTAAAACTGTAAAGATAGAATTTTTAACACTGTAAAGCTTTGTTTTTTAGTTGGAGGAAAATATGATCTTTGCTCATATAAAAATATAATTTTTATAGTGAAGAGAGCGGGTTAAAAATATAATCTTTATAGTGAAGAGAGCGAGTTAAAAATATAATCTTTATAGTGAAGAGGGCGAGTTAAAAAATATAATCTTTATAGTGAGAAGGGCGGGTTAAAAATGAAATCTTTACATTTGAAAAGGCGAAATCTTCATATAGAGAATAGTGTGGTAAAAATAGAATTTTTATCTATATAATAGCGAAGTAAAAATTCGATTTTTATATATTGAATAGCATAGTAAAAATTCGATTTTTATATATTGAATAGCAAAGTAAAAATTCGATTTTTATATATTGAATAGCAAAGTGAAAATTCGATTTTTATATATTGAATAGCAAAGTGAAAATTCGATTTTTATATATTGAATAGCAAAGTAAAAATTCGATTTTTATATATTGGATAGCGAAGTAAAAATGTGATTTTTATATATGTAGTGACTACGGGTAGTGAAATTGGCAAAAAGGCGAGCACGACGAAGATTTCTACATAATAAAAGTCGTGGTATTGGATTAGCTATCGGTGAGAATTTCTCACTCTTCAATTTCTTTTCTAGTTATATATATATACTAGGATGCAGACGGTGCTTAGTAGCACCCGACACAATCGTCCACAGACCATGGACTTGTTTGTTTGGTTGTGTAGTTGGTTAGATTATTTGGTTTGAATTGAATTGTTTGGTGTAATGGAATGGATTTGATTGATGTGTGAATGGCGTGGGCCTTCACTAGACCGGGGATAAGGCTAGGCCTCGTCCCGTTTCTAGTATCGTGCCGTTATGCCGCCGAAATTTTCTAAAATAAGTTAGAAAAATAAAAATATCATTTTTATTTTGTAAATGAACTGAATAAAAATTCATGTGTTAAAATAAAATATTTTATCGTTAAAAATATAATTTTTAACGTGAATGTGAGTAAATAAATATTCATTTACAAACCGGACGGTTTGTTTATGTACACATATTTGAAGGACATTGATTGGGACGATAAATTTTACACATCGCCCAACTGCACAACTAAAATCTATGTTTGATTGTTTGAAACCCCACATGGGTGTTGGGATGAAATTTGAAGTTCACTCATCCTGATTGATTAAATATGTCGATCGATTGATTGACAGGCTGTTATAAGCGTTAGATATTTATATTTGATGCTTATACAGTGTAGTGCGCTTTGGTTGGTGGTTGATTATTTTTCAATGCTATTATATACGTGTGATGTATGAAAATCCATATAATTAACATTATATGGTGATTGATTGGGCCTCATTCCAATTTAGAAAATAAAGAATAATATAAAATAAAGGTTCATGTGTTGACCGTACTCATCCGTTGAGATTAGTCATGTGTTGAACGAAATATTTTAATAATAAAATTTACATCTTTATCAATATAAAATAAAGGTTCATGTGTTGACCGTACTCATCCGTTGAGATTAGTCATGAGTTGAACGAAATATTTTAATAATAAAATTTACATCTTTATCAATATAAAATAAAGGTTCATGTGTTGACAGTACTCATCCGTTGAGATTAGTCATGTGTTGAACGAAATATTTTAATAATAGAAATATTTGTAATAGAGATATTTGAAAAGGAAATATTTGAAAAAGAAATATTTGAAATAGAATATTTGAAAATAGAAATATATGAAGCCGTGTTGATTAGATTGATGCCATTTTGACGTGAACGATATTTATATCGATTTTATTCATTATAAAATGAATATTGAAAAGTGATTTCGAAATCGAATATTTCGAAATGAAATTTAAATTAAATCGAATAGAAAACCAATTTGAATTGAATCGAATAGAAAACCAGTTTGAATTGAATCGAATAGAAAACCAATTGGAATTGATTTGAATATAAAACAAATTCGAATTGAATAGAATGGAAAACGAATTAGAATTGATTTGAATAGAAAACGAATTTGATTTGATTAGAAAACGAATTGAATTTGATTTGAATAGAAAACAAATTTGATTTGATTAGAAAACAAATTGAATTTGATTTGAATAGAAAACAAATTTGATTTGATTAGAAAACGAATTGAATTTGATTTGAATAGAAAATGAATTGAATTCAAATTGAATTGAAAACGAATTGAAATAGAAGTAAAATCAATTTGAAAGGAATTCAAATTGGATTGAAATTTGAATTTAATTCAAATGAATTTTAAAACGAATTTATAGGGGGGAAAATTCAATTTTGATTTGAATTGGAAATAGAATTTGAAATGTTTTTGAAACGAATTTAAAACGATTTATAAAATTCGTTTTAAAAGGAAATCGACGAAATATATATTATATATATAATAAAATGGCCTGAATAGAAAGCGCCGCGCTGCGGCAGTTCGCGAATTTCGACCATTAACTTCGAACGGACATTACGGGAGATCCGACCGTCGGATTCTCCTAAAACCGGAACCGTTGGGTTCGTATCGAAAAGAGCTTTCTAACGAATATTAGAAATTTCAAAATCTAATGGTTGGATTTGGAGATACGACCAAATCAAATTTGGAAAAGGTCGTTGTAAGTGTAGTTCGATGACCGTTGATGGAAATCAACTGTACGGGCCTTGATAAAATTATTAAAAATAGTAATAATTAGTGTAAAATCATAAGAAATGATTTGGGAAAAATTGGGATGAAAAACTCCATATTTGAAAAGATAAAAATAGATTTTTATCGAAATGAACTAGTTTTGAACTAAAATTAAAACCCATTTATTTTTAAATAAATAAATTGGATTTGAAATGGGTTTTAAATAGAATTGATTTTTGGGTTTGTCGTGAACTGTGTTTTAAATGACATTAGTTCTTTAACCCAGTAAAAGGAGTTTTAATGAATCTGCAATCAGATTGAAATGTGAATAGATAATCTAAATTATCAAATTTAGAAAATGAGCGAGAATGGAGTATCACCAGTTTTGCTCCAAAGCAATAGTTAAATCTTTAATTAGATTTGCACGTGAAATGGTAATTAATTTTACCTATAACACCGTGGTGTTAGATATGGAGTATTACCAGTTTTGCTTCATGGGATGAATAGGTTGGGATTGGGAAATAAAATAAATAATTACTTCGATGTGGTTCGCTAATCTCGACTAGTTTGGAAAACCATAATTTGGTTTGAAATGACATCCAAAGGAAGATTAAAGGATAAATTTTAAAGAATTTATCTTGGATAAAATTATGGGAACCTTTCCCTAAAAATGTGATTTTATGAATAAAAGAATATTCTGAATTGGAATGAGGCGTATGTTGTGTTTGTGTAACATTTGTTTTTAATATACGCGGGTTGTTCGGAAAGGCCGGGTTTATACCCATTCTGAATAACCGATTCGACGATATGTCGAAGATGAAGAAGGTAGTTGAAGGCCGGAAGTCTTCACATCGTTTGGGTGATTACTGATGATCTTGATTGGGCTGTACACCCAAGATGAGGGAATCAGTTGGTGGTCGTCCAGACGTACTTGGAGATCGATGGATATGCGAGGAAAGTGCCTCCGGTTTTATTCAGACCCAGAACGAACTTGTAAATGGATTGTGTGTCTGACATTGGATTTTATTCTGTGTTGATTGATTTCTGTTAAATATATATCTGTTTGGCGGTGGAAAATTTATTCTCTTGCTTAACGCCCTTCTCTGAGACGTACGAGCTTAGAGGTTATATATTGATAGATATCAATCGCATGGCATGAATTCCCTGTGTGGCACGCTGAGTTGCATGGATCAAGGCTTCTGTTGAAAAGCAAAGTCTTGTGGTTGATGATCAAAGCACGGCCTACGTGGCAGCTTTGTGTATAGCGTGAATTCGCGAGCCTCACACCTCGGTATGAGTTAAAAAGGGGATACGGACCGCTGGGAGAGCACGATGTTTCTTTCTAGCTATGGTGGTGTCAGTGACTTACCAGCCCTGACATTTATATACTTTTCACCTTTGTGGTTGTTGGAATGAGGCGCCTCGATATTAGGTCTGTAAGGACCGGGAAACGTGTGTTCAGGAATTGCCAATCCTCTAACGTAAGTGAGGACCGGCCCGGCCGAATCCGGGGTTGCCCAAAGTGTGTAGTCCCGAGGCATTTGCTATAGTGTCTCGAAGCGGAGAGGAGCTTGCCCCTTGCCTCGACTCATGACGGAAATCCAATTTCCAATACGTGTATTGCGGTTTTAATTGTAGAACTAGTATGGCGACATGATAGATGATACCCATGCCGCCTATGATTGATATTTATGATTGAAATTGTTTTGACACTATGCACTTATTATAGTATCAAATGATTTGTTTTTAAACGTACAAAGCATGTTTAGCTATTATAAGGGAAAACCCTATCCTCCGGCTTGCGTTGCATTGTGTGATGGGACCTGGGTCTTATAATAGCTTCATTTTCGAAAAAGCATTGCCTTGTTTATCCTATGCACTAGTATTCTTGGGAGGAAACTCGTTCCGTGTTATACGGCGTGGTCCCTTGAATTACTCTTTTTTAAAGCAAATGTTTAAATAACTGTTTTAGTTCTCACACCAATCACATGACTGACCTGGAGTTTATTGTTTTAAACCTAAACTCTGGGTGCCCTCATTTTCCGCACGGGCAGCTAGTAGTTTTGGTTTTGCAGATTTATATTCACAGGATCCTGGTTTACAGCTGGAATGATATCCGGAAAGCTCTGTATCCGGATATCACCTTCAGTTGTGCTTTGTATTATTTTCCGCTGCTATGTAATTTATTGTAATCTATGATATTTATTCGAATGTATAATATTCATTTATTGTATCTGATGGAATTGTTGTAATAACAATGAAATGTTCTTCCGTCTGCGTTCTGATTTGTCCTGTTCTCAAACGATCAGTGGTTTTGAACGGTCTAGATCGGTTTTACGACTGATTCGGATTGAGCGAAATTCCCGGCCGTCACATTTGGTATCAGAGCTTTGGTTTACAGAGCTCGAGAACAAGACACATTAGAACCATACGAAAGAATTCATCAGATATTGGATTAGCAATATCCAATTAGAATGACTCGTTAGAGATAGGATCAGTATTATCCTAGAATGAGTGTGAAGAGTATATTTTTCAAATGAAAACAATTTTGTTTTGAAAATTTAAACCATTTTATACGTATTTGAATATTTTATTTATTTTGAATTTGGACAATCTAGTATGTAAAGGTTTTGCATATACGCGTCATGAACGTATATTCGAAGTTTTAATATATTGGATAGATATAGAATCACATTCTAGTCGCCCGGAGATGGTACTGATAATTGTCATGACATCATCAGTATTTATGTTCGTGTTTCGAAGGTGTGATATCTATATATTTCCATTAGACTGGTGTGAGAACCAAAACTTATATAGATAGATTTATTTGTTGTGAATTGGCATCAAAAACATGATTTTTGACTATATATCAAATTTATGAATTTAAAACTCTAATCCACTAATTGATTAATGTTTGTGTTGTTTGTTTATTTGTTTGATAATTTTGAACCATTTAGCCTAATTGAATCAAATATTGAATTGTATTGAAAATTAGTCGCATTTGCTTGCATATACATATACTTACATTGAACAGGTCATAGCAAGGAGGCTAGAGCAGAGAATAAAATTTGTTTGCCCGACAAATAGGTACATGTTTACTATAATTTACTGTTTTGTTTGGGTGATGATGATTTTATGAGCCTATTGGCTAGCCGCTTGGCCTTTTCTTTTTCTTTTTGAGATCAGAAGGCCTATATGGCAATTTCGGGATTTTCCCGTGGCACCCGGTGCAGAGGAGGTTATGGCGAAATTTTTCGAAAATTTAGGGTGTTAGCCAAATTTTTAAAATTTTTGAAAATTCTCAGAAACTGAAAAGTTGGAGAATGGAAGCCAGATCGAACGTAGAGTGGATTAATCGAACCACTTTCGACTTTGTTCCTTTTAGGGGACGAAAAGTTTTAAGTGGGGGAGATTGTAACAACCCGGAAAATCTGGGCCAGTTTAAAATTTTTATTTCGGCAATTTTAATGAATTTAGAATATTTAAAATAGATTATTTTAAATAATATCGACGAGAAATTTATTTTGAATAGAATTCGAATGAATATATTTATATACGTCGTCGTTAGAATATAAATAATTATATATAATTATAAATAGAATTGAAAATGGCGCGGTAGTTCGATAATTCGATTTCAAACTTCAATTGAATGTACCGGGTGCAAAACAATCCGGATTTTAGTGAAACCAAAAATAATATGATCTATTTGATGATATATGTAATAACCCGAAAATCTGGGCCAGTTTAAAATTTTTATTTTGGCGATTTTAGCGAATTTTGAATATTTAAAATGAATTATTTTAAATAATATCGACGAGAAATTTATTTTGAATATAATTCGAACGTATATATTATACGCGTCGTCGTTAGAATATAAATATTTATATATAATTATAAATAGAATTGAAAATGGCGCGGTAGTTCGATAATTCGATTTCAAACTTCAATCGAATGTACCGGGTGCAAAACAATCCGGATTTTAGTGAAACCAAAAATAATGGAATCTAATTGTGGATATATTTCCAACGAATCCGACAAATCAAGATTTCATATCGGGAATCAAAAGATATGTCCAGTTGAAAATTCTGAATAGTCGCTATGGAATTCAGGCCCTTAAAAATGGACATTTTGCAAATGACCTCGGATTTCGACGAAACCACTTTTGTTGGGTTCGTGATGTAAAGTTATTGCTAGATTCCAAATTACATAATTTTTCGAATCAATATGTGAGCGTGGCAAAGGAAAACGCGTTTGACCAGTTTCAGTTGATTTTAATCGACTGGAAATTGGCCATTTTTCAAACGGTCTCAGAATTTGGCGAAACTAGTTTTGTTAGGACCGTATTGTCAATACGAAGCTAGAAAATATTTTTCGAGAATTTTTATAGTTAGTATGTGCCCCTGGTAATTTAAAATGTACGTTTAAAATTCAATATAGTGATTTAAATGTAAATTCCACGGAAACTGATCAAAATGGTCGAATCATCTTACGATACATATCCCATTGTGTTCGGAATGGGGGTGAAACGCTATGGACGACGGTCGTTGGGCTCGATTTGAGATTCGTATGTAAAAGTCAACCTTTTTAAATAAATTAAATAATTAATTAATGAAAAAAAAATATATTATTTTAATTTTCGTTTCCCCCCTTTTTTCTTCATTGGCCCCCCGATCCTTCATTCAGAAACGAGAAAAAAAAAAAAAAAACCTAATTCGAATCGAGCCGCCGCCCCCTCCAGACTTCGCCGCCGCCTCCTCAAGGGCATCGCACCACCACCCTCGAGCTCCCCTCTCCCTCCTCCCTCGTGCGCGAGTCCCGAAGCCCCAAGCCCCACGAAAACCGACGCGAAGCCCCTGGTGACCTCGACGAACCCCAGCGCCACACTCCGCCAGCATCTTCCCCCGACAGCGAGCACCCCTCCGGCGATGCGACGTCGACGCCAAGACTCCCCCCACCCCTCTGTAAGTCGTTTTTTTAATTTATTTATTTTATTTTTATTTTATTTAAAAACTGAAAAGAAAACTGATTTTTAAATGATTTAAAAACCGATTTTAAAATGATTAAAACTGATCTTTTTTTAAAAGGATTTTAAACTGATTTAAAAAGAATTTTTAAAACTGATTTTTTTAAAAGATTATAAATCTGATTTTTTTTAAAGGAGAATTCTGATTTTATTTTAAAAAGAAAAGGTTTAAACTTTAAAAAGGAAAAAGATTTGAACTTCGATAGAAAAATATGATTTTTATATATTGAACTTCGATAGAAAAATATGGTTTTTATATATTGAACTTCAAAATAAAAATATGATTTTTATATATTGAACTTCGAAATAAAAATATGATTTTTATATATTGAACTTCCATAGAAAAATATGGTTTTTATATATTGAACTTCGAAATAAAAATATGGTTTTTATATATTGAACTTCGAAATAAAAATATGATTTTTATATATTGAACTTCGAAATAAAAATATGATTTTTATATATTGAACTTCCATAGAAAAATATGGTTTTTATATATTGAACTTCGAAATAAAAATATGGTTTTTATATATTGAACTTCGAAATAAAAATATGATTTTTATATACTGAATAGCGAAGTAAAAATTCGATTTTTACATATGTAGAGAATACGGGCGAAAGCGACAAAAAGGCGAGTTGGCGAAGATTTCCTGCATTAGAAGTGCCGTGGAGCTAGGATAGCTATCGGTGAGAATTTCTCACCTTTCAATTTCTTTTTCTAGTTATATATATATATATATATACTAGGATGCAGACGGTGCTTAGTAGCACACGACACAACCGTCCACAGACCATGGACTTGTTTGTTTGATTGCGAAAATTAGTTAGATTATTTGATTGAAATTGAATTGTGTGGTGAAATGAATTGATTTGATGATGTGTGAATGGCGTGGGCCTTCACTAGACCGGGGATAAGGCTAGGCCTTGTCCCGTTTCTAGTATCGTGCCGTTGTGCCGCCGAAATTTTCTAAAATAAGTTAGAAAAATAAAAATATCATTTTATTTAAAGAATGAACTGAATAGAAAGTCATATGTTGGAATAAAATGTTTTATCGTTAAAAATATAATTTTTAACGTGAATGTGAATAAATAAATATTCATTTACAAACCAGACGGTTTGTTTATGTACACCTATTTGAAGGACATTGATTGGGTCGATAAATTTTACACATCGCCCAACTGCACAAATAAAATATGCGTTTGATTGTTTGAAACCCCACACGGGTGTTGGGATGAAATTTGAAGTTCACTCATCCTGATTGATTAAATATGTCGATCGATTGATTGACAGGCTGTTATAAGCGTTGGATATCTATATTTGATGCTTATACAGTGTAGTGCACTTTGGTTGATGGTTGATTATTTTTCAATGCTATTATATGTGTGTAATGTATGAAAATCCATATAATTAACTTTATATGGTAATTGATTGGGCCTCATTCCAATTTGAAAAATAAAGAATATTATAAAATAAAAGTTCATGTGTTGACAGTACTCATCCATTGAGATTGGTCATGTGTTGAACGAAATATTTTAGTAATAACAACTATTTTGAAAAAGAAATATTTGAAATAGGATATTTGAAAATAGAAATTTATGAAGCCGTGTTGATTAGATTGACGCCATTTAGACGTAAACGATATTTATATCGATTTTAAAACGATTTCGAAATGAAATGAATTGAATTGAAAACGATTTCGAAATGAATTGAATTGAAAACGATTTCGAAATGAATTGAATTGAAAACGATTTCGAAATGAATTGAATTGAAAACGATTTCGAAATGAATTGAATTGAAAACGATTTCGAAATGAATTGAATTGAAAACGATTTCGAAATGAATTGAATTGAAAACGATTTCGAAATGAATTGAATTGAAAACGATTTCGAAATGAATTGAATTGAAAACGATTTCGGAATGAATTGAATTGAAAACGATTTCGAAATGAATTGAATTGAAAATGATTTCGAAATGAAATGAATTGAAAACGATTTCGAAATGAATTGAATTGAAAACGATTTCGAAATGAATTGAATTGAAAACGATTTCGAAATGAAATGAATTGAAAACGATTTCGAAATGAATTGAATTGAAAACGATTTCGGAATGAATTGAATTGAAAACGATTTCGAAATGAATTGAATTGAAAACGATTTCGAAATGAATTGAATTGAAAACGATTTCGAAATGAATTGAATTGAAAATGATTTCGAAATGAATTGAATTGAAAACGATTTCGAAATGAATTGAATTGAAAGCGATTTCGAAATGAATTGAATTGAAAACGATTTCGAATTGAATTGAAAGCGAATTGAAAATGAATTCAAATTGAATTGAAATTTGAATTGAATAGAAATGAATTTTAAAACGAATTTATAAAGAAGAATTCAATTTTGATTTGAATTGAAAGAAAGTTGAAATTGCTTTTGAAACGATTTTAAAACTATTTATATAATTCGTTTTAAAATAGAAATCGATGAAATATATTATATATATATATATATTATATATATAATATAATGGCCTGAATAGAACGCGCCGCGGCCGTTCGTGAATTTCGACCATTTATTTCAAACGGACATTACGGGAGATCCGACCGTCGGATTCTCCTAAAACCGGAACCGTTGGGTTCACATCGAAAAGAGCTTTCTAATGAATATTAGAAATTTGAAATCTAACGGTTGGATTTGGAGTTACGTCCAAATCAAATTTGAAAAAGGTCGCTGTAAGTGCAGTTCGATGGCCATTGATGTAAATCGACTATACGGGCCTTGATAAAATTATTAAAAATAGTAATAATTTGTGTAAAATCATAAGAGATGATTTGGGAAAAATTGGGATGAAAAACTCCATATTTGAAAAGGTAAAAATAGATTTTTATCGAAATGAACTAGTTTTGAACTAGAAATATAATTCTATTTATTTTTAAATAAATAAATTGAATTTGAAAAGGGTTTTAAAAATAACCAAAATATCCAATGATTGCATTGGAGTGGATTTGAATCGAAATTGTCTTCGGAATATTTCGATGATTGGAATTCGCGATTATACAGATGTTGTTATGGGAATTTGAAAGATATACATGTATATCGTTATTTCAATACGACATTTGTTAGTCGTAGAGTTTGATATTGAATATAAGCCGATATATTTTCTATTCAGAGCCTTGTATTGAATATCAAATGTGATTTGGGTTTGTCGTGAATGGTGTCTTCACTAACACTGTTCTTGAACCCAGTTGTGAAAAGATTAAATCTTTTTATTTAGATTTAATGAAGTGTACCAATTGAATGATATTTGATTGGAATTGAAGTGATATATTGATTTTTGGGTTTATCGTGAACAGTGTTTTTAAATAACCCTTGTTCTTTAACCCGATAATTAATGGAATGTGATTTTGGGTTTATCGTGAACCGTGTTTTAAATGACACTGATTCTTTAACCCAGTTAAAGATTAAAACTAAGTGGAGTTTTAATGAATCTTTAATTAGATTGAAATGATCGAAAATGGAGTATCACCAGTTCTGCTCCAGGCGATGGTTAAATCTTTAATTAGATTTGAACGTGAAATGGTAATTGAATTTACCGATAATACCGTGGTGTTAGATATGAAGTATAACCAGTTTTACTTCATGGGATGAATAGGTTGGGATTGGGAAATAAATAAATGATTACTTCGGTGTGGTTCGCTAATCCCGACTAGTTTGAATTGATATTCAAAGGAGATTAAAGAATAAATTTAAAGAATTTATCTTGGATAAAATTAATGGGAACTTTTCCCAAAGTATAGGAATATTCGAGTAAAAGAATATTATGAATTGGAATGAGGCGTATGTTGTGTTTGTGTAACACTTTTATAATATATACGCGAGTTATTCAGAAAGACCGGGTTTATCCCATTCTGAATAACTGATTCGACGTGGTGTCGAAGATGAAGACGGTGGTCGAAGACCGGAAGTCTTCACGCCGTTTGGATAATTACTGATGATCTTGATTGGGCTGTACACCCAAGAAGATGGAAACAGTTAGTGATCGTCCAGACGTACTTGGAGATCGATGGATATGCGGGGTACTAGGTGCCTCCGGTTTCGTTCAGACCCAGAACGGACTTGTAAATGGACTGTGTGTCTGACATTGGATTTCAGTCCGTGTGATTGATCTCTATTAAATATATATCTGTTTGGCGGCGGAGAATTTATTCTCTTTCTTAACGCCCTTCTCTGAGACGTACGAGCTCAGGGGTTATATATTGATGGATATCAAACGCATGGAGTGAATTGCCTGTGTGGCATGCCTAAGTGGCAATTGATCGAGGCTTCTGTTGAAAAGCAAAGTCTTGTGGTGATGATCAAAGCAAGGCCTTTGTGGCGTAGCTTTGTGTAACGTTTACTTCGCGTGTTTCACACCCGGTATGAACCAAAAACGGGAGACGGACCTCAGGGAGGGCATGCGTTTCCTTCTAGCTAAAAAGTGGCGTCAGTGGTTTTACACGCCCTGACGAGTTTGACTTATGTGGTTGTTGCTGTTGCGAGGCGCCTCGGATTGATCGGTCGTTCTCGAACCGATGGAGTCATTTGTTGGCTCATTGACAGCCCAAAGGGTGGGGAAACGCAGTGTTCAGGCATTTTAATCCACATCGGTGGACCGGCCCTGTCGCTCCAAGGGTCACTCGAGCTCTGATCCTGAGACACGGGCTAGAGCGTCTCGAATCGGTTGAGGACTATCTTTTGCCTCGGTTCATAGATGGAAACCCAATTTCCAAATACGTGACATTTGCGGTTTTATTTGTAGAGCCTAGTATGGCGACATAGTGGGATGGGGCATTCATGCCGCCTATGATTGATACTTATGATTTGAAGATGTTTTCTACAATATACACTTATAATAGTATCAAATGATTTGTTTTAAACGTAGCAAGCATGCTTTGGCTGTTATAAGGTAAAAACCCTATCATCCGGCTTGCGTTGCATTGTGTGATGGGACCTGGGTCTTATAACAGCTTCATTCTTCTTTATTTAGCATTGCGCTGTTTGTTTTATGCACTGGTATTCTTGGGAGGAAACCCGTTCCGTGTTATACAGCGTGGTCCCTTGATTTACCTAACTTTAAAATAAAGATTAACTGTTTTAGTTCTCACACCAGTCCCATGACTGACCTGGAGTTTATTGTTTTAACCTAAACTCTGGGTGCCCTTATTTTGACACGGGCAGCTAGTAGTTTTGGTTTTGCAGATTTATATTCACAGGATCCTGGTTTACAGCTGGAACGATATCCGGAAAGCTTTGTATCCGTATATCTCTTCTAGTTGTGTATTGTATTATTTTCCACTGCTATGTATTTAAATGTAATTTAAATCTCTGATATTTCTGTGTAATATTCGTTTATACTCTGTATATTCTTGTAATCTGATGCATTGTTGTAATATACGGTGAAATGTTCTTCTATATGCGTTCTGTTGTGGCGTGTTCTCGAACTATCCGACACTTTCCTTTACGGGGAAGTTACGGGTTTTCACAGTTGGTATCAGAGCTTTGGTTTACAAAGCTCAGAGAACAAGGCACATTAGAACCATACGAAAGGATTCATCAGATATTGGATTAGTAATATCCAATTAGAATGACTCGTTAGAGATAGGATCAGTAGTATCCTAGAACGAGTGTGAAGAGTATATTTTTCAAATGAAAACAAATTTTGTTTTGAAAATTTAAATCAATTATTCGTATTTGATTATTTATATTGATGTGGACAATCCAGTATATATAGATTTTGCATATACGTCTGATCCGCGTGTATTCGAAGTTTTAATATATTGGATTGATATAGAATCACACTCTAGTCGCCCGGAGATGGTACTGATGATAGCACGTGCATCATCAGTATTTATGTTCGTGTTTCGAAGGTGTGTTTTCTATATATTTCCATTAGACTGGTGTGAGAACCAAATCTTATATAGCTAGAACACTTTAGTGTGAATTGGCATCAAAAACAAGATTTTTAGTATATATATAGCAAAATTATGAATTTGAAACGTTAATTCACTAATTGATTGATGTTTGTGTTGTTTGTTAAATTGTTTGATAATTTTGAACCATTATGCCTAATTGAATCAAATATTGAATGATATTGAAAATTGGTTGCATTTGCTTGCATATGCATATACTTATATTGAACAGGTCATAGCAAGGAGGCTAGAGCAGAGAATAAAATTTGTTTGCCCGACAAATAGGTACATGTTTACTACATAATTTACTGTTTTGTTTGGGTGATGATGATTTTATGAGCCTATTGGCTAGCCGCTTGGCTTTTTCTTTTTCTTTTTGAGATCTGAAGGACCGGGGAAGCTATTTGAAATTCCCCGATGCTCCCGGTGCAGGGGAGGTTATGGCGAAATTTTTCGAAAATTTAGGGTGTTAGCCAAATTTTTGAAGAATTGGAAAATTCTGAGAAACTGAAAAGTTAGAGAAGGGAAGCCAGATCGAACGTAGAGCTGAATAATCAAACCACTTTCGACTTTGTTCCTTTTCGGGGACGAAAAGTTTTAAGTGGGGGAGATTGTAATAACCCGAAAATCTGGGCCAGTTTAAAATTTTTATTTTGGCGATTTTAGCGAATTTTGAATATTTAAAATGAATTATTTTAAATAATATCGACGGGAAATTTATTTTGAATATAATTCGAACGTATATATTATACGCGTCGTCGTTAGAATATAAATATTTATATATAATTATAAATAGAATTGAAAATGGCGCGGTAGTTCGATAATTCGATTTCAAACTTCAATCGAATGTACTGGGTGCAAAACAATCCGGATTTTAGTGAAACCAAAAATAATGGAATCTAATTGTGGATATCTTTCCAACGAATCCGACAAATCAAGATTTCATATCGGGAATCAAAAGATATGTCCAGTTGAAAATTCTGAATAGTCGCTATGGAATTCAGGCCCTTAAAAATGGACATTTTGCAAATGACCTCGGATTTCGACGAAACCACTTTTGTTGGGTCCGTGATGTAAAGTTATTGCTAGATTCCAAATTACATAAATTTTCGAATCAATATGTGAGCGTGGCAAAGGAAAACGCGTTTGACCAGTTTCAGTTGATTTTAATCGACTGGAAATTGGCCATTTTTCAAACGGTCTCAGAATTTGGCGAAACTAGTTTTGTTAGGACCGTATTGTCAATACGAAGCTAGAAAATATTTTTTGAGGATTTTTAGAGTTAGTATGTGCCCCCGGTAATTTAAAATGTACGTTTAAAATTCAATATAGTGATTTAAATGTAAATTCCACGGAAACTGATCAAAATGGTCGAATCATCTTACGATACATATCCCATTGTGTTCGGAATGGGGGTGAAACGCTATGGACGACGGTCGTTGGGCTCGATTTGAGATTCGTATGTAAAAGTCAACCTTTTTAAATAAATTAAATAATTAATTAATGAAAAAAATATATATATTATTTTAATTTTCGTTTCCCCCCTTTTTTCTTCATTGCCCCCCCCCCCCCCCGATCCTTCATTCAGAAACGAGAAAAAAAAAAAAAAACCTAATTCGAATCGAGCCGCCGCCCCCTCCAGACTTCGCCGCCGCCTCCTCAGGGGCATTGCACCACCACCCACGAGCTCCGCTCTCCCTCCTCCCTCGTGCGCGAGTCCCGAAGCCCCAAGCCCCACGAAAACCGACGCGAAGCCCCTGGTGACCTCGACGAACCCCAGCGCCACACTCCGCCAGCATCTTCCCCCGACAGCGAGCACCCCTCCGGCGATGCGACGTCGACGCCAAGACCCCCCCCCCCTCTGTAAGTCGTTTTTTTAATTTATTTATTTTATTTTTATTTTATTTAAAAACTGAAAAGAAAACTGATTTTTAAATGATTTAAAAACCGATTTTAAAATGATTAAAACTGATCTTTTTTTAAAGGATTTTAAACTGATTTAAAAAGAATTTTTAAAACTGATTTTTTTAAAAGATTATAAATCTGATTTTTTTTAAAGGAGAATTCTGATTTTATTTTAAAAAGAAAAGGTTTAAACTTTAAAAAGGAAAAAGATTTGAACTTCGATAGAAAAATATGATTTTTATATATTGAACTTCGATAGAAAAATATGGTTTTTATATATTGAACTTCGAAATAAAAATATGATTTTTATATATTGAACTTCGAAATAAAAATATGATTTTTATATATTGAACTTCCATAGAAAAATATGGTTTTTATATATTGAACTTCGAAATAAAAATATGGTTTTTATATATTGAACTTCGAAATAAAAATATGATTTTTATATATTGAACTTCGAAATAAAAATATGATTTTTATATATTGAACTTCCATAGAAAAATATGGTTTTTATATATTGAACTTCGAAATAAAAATATGGTTTTTATATATTGAACTTCGAAATAAAAATATGATTTTTATATATTGAATAGCGAAGTAAAAATTCGATTTTTACATATGTAGAGAATATGGGCGAAAGCGACAAAAAGGCGAGTTGGCGAAGATTTCCTGCATTAGAAGTGCCGTGGAGCTAGGATAGCTATTGGTGAGAATTTCTCACCTTTCAATTTCTTTTTCTAGTTATAT
Source organism: Allium sativum (assembly GCA_030737875.1). Classification (NCBI taxonomy): domain Eukaryota; kingdom Viridiplantae; phylum Streptophyta; class Magnoliopsida; order Asparagales; family Amaryllidaceae; genus Allium; species Allium sativum. The sequence goes on from CM060924.1 coordinate 790,272,775, forward strand.
ATATATATATATACTAGGATGCAGACGGTGCTTAGTAGCACCCGACACAACCTTCCACAGACCATGGACTTGTTTGTTTGATTGCGAAAATTAGTTAGATTATTTGATTGAAATTGAATTGTGTGGTGAAATGAATTGATTTGATGATGTGTGAATGGCGTGGGCCTTCACTAGACCGGGGATAAGGCTAGGCCTTGTCCCGTTTCTAGTATCGTGCCGTTGTGCCGCCGAAATTTTCTAAAATAAGTTAGAAAAATAAAAATATCATTTTATTTAAAGAATGAACTGAATAGAAAGTCATATGTTGGAATAAAATGTTTTATCGTTAAAAATATAATTTTTAACGTGAATGTGAATAAATAAATATTCATTTACAAACCAGACGGTTTGTTTATGTACACCTATTTGAAGGACATTGATTGGGTCGATAAATTTTACACATCGCCCAACTGCACAAATAAAATATGCGTTTGATTGTTTGAAACCCCACACGGGTGTTGGGATGAAATTTGAAGTTCACTCATCCTGATTGATTAAATATGTCGATCGATTGATTGACAGGCTGTTATAAGCGTTGGATATCTATATTTGATGCTTATACAGTGTAGTGCACTTTGGTTGATGGTTGATTATTTTTCAATGCTATTATATGTGTGTAATGTATGAAAATCCATATAATTAACTTTATATGGTAATTGATTGGGCCTCATTCCAATTTGAAAAATAAAGAATATTATAAAATAAAAGTTCATGTGTTGACAGTACTCATCCATTGAGATTGGTCATGTGTTGAACGAAATATTTTAGTAATAACAACTATTTTGAAAAAGAAATATTTGAAATAGGATATTTGAAAATAGAAATTTATGAAGCCGTGTTGATTAGATTGACGCCATTTAGACGTAAACGATATTTATATCGATTTTAAAACGATTTCGAAATGAAATGAATTGAATTGAAAACGATTTCGAAATGAATTGAATTGAAAACGATTTCGAAATGAATTGAATTGAAAACGATTTCGAAATGAATTGAATTGAAAACGATTTCGAAATGAATTGAATTGAAAACGATTTCGAAATGAATTGAATTGAAAACGATTTCGAAATGAATTAAATTGAAAACGATTTCGGAATGAATTGAATTGAAAACGATTTCGGAATGAATTGAATTGAAAACGATTTCGAAATGAATTGAATTGAAAACGATTTCGAAATGAATTGAATTGAAAACGATTTCGAAATGAATTGAATTGAAAACGATTTCGAAATGAATTGAATTGAAAACGATTTCGAAATGAATTGAATTGAAAACGATTTCGAAATGAATTGAATTGAAAACGATTTCGGAATGAATTGAATTGAAAACGATTTCGGAATGAATTGAATTGAAAACGATTTCGAAATGAATTGAATTGAAAACGATTTCGAAATGAATTGAATTGAAAACGATTTCGAAATGAATTGAATTGAAAACGATTTCGAAATGAATTGAATTGAAAACGATTTCGAAATGAATTGAATTGAAAACGATTTCGAAATGAATTGAATTGAAAGCGATTTCGAAATGAATTGAATTGAAAACGATTTCAAATTGAATTGAAAGCGAATTGAAAATGAATTCAAATTGAATTGAAATTTGAATTGAATAGAAATGAATTTTAAAACGAATTTATAAAGAAGAATTCAATTTTGATTTGAATTGAAAGAAAGTTGAAATTGCTTTTGAAACGATTTTAAAACTATTTATATAATTCGTTTTAAAATAGAAATCGACGAAATATATTATATATATATTATATATATAATATAATGGCCTGAATAGAACGCGCCGCGGCCGTTCGTGAATTTCGACCATTTATTTCAAACGGACATTACGGGAGATCCGACCGTCGGATTCTCCTAAAACCGGAACCGTTGGGTTCGCATCGAAAAGAGATTTCTAACGAATATTAGAAATTTGAAATCTAACGGTTGGATTTGGAGTTACGTCCAAATCAAATTTGAAAAAGGTCGCTGTAAGTGCAGTTCGATGGCCATTGATGGAAATCGACTATACGGGCCTTGATAAAATTATTAAAAATAGTAATAATTTGTGTAAAATCATAAGAGATGATTTGGGAAAAATTGGGATGAAAAACTCCATATTTGAAAAGGTAAAAATAGATTTTTATCGAAATGAACTAGTTTTGAACTAGAAATATAATTCTATTTATTTTTAAATAAATAAATTGAATTTGAAAAGGGTTTTAAAAATAACCAAAATATCCAATGATTGCATTGGAGTGGATTTGAATCGAAATTGTCTTCAGAATATTTCGATGATTGGAATTCGCGATTATACAGATGTTGTTATGGGAATTTGAAAGATATACATGTATATCGTTATTTCAATACGACATTTGTTAGTCGTAGAGTTTGATATTGAATATAAGCCGATATATTTTCTATTCAGAGCCTTGTATTGAATATCAAATGTGATTTGGGTTTGTCGTGAATGGTGTCTTCACTAACACTGTTCTTGAACCCAGTTGTGAAAAGATTAAATCTTTTTATTTAGATTTAATGAAGTGTACCAATTGAATGATATTTGATTGGAATTGAAGTGATATATTGATTTTTGGGTTTATCGTGAACAGTGTTTTTAAATAACACTTGTTCTTTAACCCGATAATTAATGGAATGTGATTTTGGGTTTATCATGAACCGTGTTTTAAATGACACTGATTCTTTAACCCAGTTAAAGATTAAAACTAAGTGGAGTTTTAATGAATCTTTAATTAGATTGAAATGATCGAAAATGGAGTATCACCAGTTCTGCTCTAGGCGATGGTTAAATCTTTAATTAGATTTGAACGTGAAATGGTAATTGAATTTACCGATAACACCGTGGTGTTAGATATGAAGTATAACCAGTTTTACTTCATGGGATGAATAGGTTGGGATTGGGAAATAAAATAAATGATTACTTCGGTGTGGTTCGCTAATCCCGACTAGTTTGAATTGATATTCAAAGGAGATTAAAGAATAAATTTAAAGAATTTATCTTGGATAAAATTAATGGGAACTTTTCCCAAAGTATAGGAATATTCGAGTAAAAGAATATTCTGAATTGGAATGAGGCGTATGTTGTGTTTGTGTAACACTTTTATAATATATACGCGAGTTATTCAGAAAGACCGGGTTTATCCCATTCTGAATAACTGATTCGACGTGGTGTCGAAGATGAAGACGGTGGTCGAAGACCGGAAGTCTTCACGCCGTTTGGATAATTACTGATGATCTTGATTGGGCTGTACACCCAAGAAGATGGAAACAGTTAGTGATCGTCCAGACGTACTTGGAGATCGATGGATATGCGGGGTACTAGGTGCCTCCGGTTTCGTTCAGACCCAGAACGGACTTGTAAATGGACTGTGTGTCTGACATTGGATTTCAGTCCGTGTGATTGATCTCTATTAAATATATATCTGTTTGGCGGCGGAGAATTTATTCTCTTGCTTAACGCCCTTCTCTGAGACGTACGAGCTCAGGGGTTATATATTGATGGATATCAAACGCATGGAGTGAATTGCCTGTGTGGCATGCCTAAGTGGCAATTGATCGAGGCTTCTGTTGAAAAGCAAAGTCTTGTGGTGATGATCAAAGCAAGGCCTTTGTGGCGTAGCTTTGTGTAACGTTTACTTCGCGTGTTTCACACCCGGTATGAACCAAAAACGGGAGACGGACCTCAGGGAGGGCATGCGTTTCCTTCTAGCTAAAAAGTGGCGTCAGTGGTTTTACACGCCCTGACGAGTTTGACTTATGTGGTTGTTGCTGTTGCGAGGCGCCTCGGATTGATCGGTCGTTCTCGAACCGATGGAGTCATTTGTTGGCTCATTGACACCCCAAAGGGTGGGGAAACGCAGTGTTCAGGCATTTTAATCCACATCGGTGGACCGGCCCTGTCGCTCCAAGGGTCACTCGAGCTCTGATCCTGAGACACGGGCTAGAGCGTCTCGAATCGGTTGAGGACTATCTTTTGCCTCGGTTCATAGATGGAAACCCAATTTCCAAATACGTGACATTTGCGGTTTTATTTGTAGAGCCTAGTATGGCGACATAGTGGGATGGGGCATTCATGCCGCCTATGATTGATACTTATGATTTGAAGATGTTTTCTACAATATACACTTATAATAGTATCAAATGATTTGTTTTAAACGTAGCAAGCATGCTTTGGCTGTTATAAGGTAAAAACCCTATCATCCGGCTTGCGTTGCATTGTGTGATGGGACCTGGGTCTTATAACAGCTTCATTCTTCTTTATTTAGCATTGCGCTGTTTGTTTTATGCACTGGTATTCTTGGGAGGAAACCCGTTCCGTGTTATACAGCGTGGTCCCTTGATTTACCTAACTTTAAAATAAAGATTAACTGTTTTAGTTCTCACACCAGTCCCATGACTGACCTGGAGTTTATTGTTTTAACCTAAACTCTGGGTGCCCTTATTTTGACACGGGCAGCTAGTAGTTTTGGTTTTGCAGATTTATATTCACAGGATCCTGGTTTACAGCTGGAACGATATCCGGAAAGCTTTGTATCCGTATATCTCTTCTAGTTGTGTATTGTATTATTTTCCACTGCTATGTATTTAAATGTAATTTAAATCTCTGATATTTCTGTGTAATATTCATTTATACCCAACCCTAATCCGCTGCCTACCCCACTGCTTCGACCACCAGGAAGCCGCCACCACCTGATGCGATCTCCCCCTCCGCCGACTGCAGACCCGACGACCCCCTGCGCCCCCTGACGACGACCAGAAACCCTTTCCCCCCTATAAACGAAAGGTATAGTTTTTATTTATTTATTTATTTTATTTTAACTTATACATTGATTTTAAAATATAAAATCTGCAAAACTGTAAAGATAGCATTTTTAAAACTGTAAAGATAGCATTTTTTAAAACTGTAAAGATAGCATTTTTAAAACTGTAAAGATAGAATTTTTAAAACTGTAAAGATAGAATTTTTAAAACTGTAAAGATAGAATTTTTAAAACTGTAAAGATAGAATTTTTTTAAAAACTGTAAAGATAGAATTTTTAAAACTGTAAAGATAGAATTTTTAACACTGTAAAGCTTTGATTTTTAGTTGGAGGAAAATATGATCTTTGTTCATATAAAAATATAATTTTTATAGTGAAGAGAGCGGGTTAAAAATATAATCTTTATAGTGAAGAGAGCGAGTTAAAAATATAATCTTTATAGTGAAGAGGGCGAGTTAAAAAATATAATCTTTATAGTGAGAAGGGCGGGTTAAAAATGAAATCTTTACATTTGAAAAGGCAAAATCTTCATATAGAGAATAGTGTGGTAAAAATAGAATTTTTATCTATATTATAGCGAAGTAAAAATTCGATTTTTATATATTGAATAGCATAGTAAAAATTCGATTTTTATATATTGAATAGCAAAGTAAAAATTCGATTTTTATATATTGAATAGCAAAGTAAAAATTCGATTTTTATATATTGAATAGCAAAGTAAAAATTCGATTTTTATATATTGGATAGCGAAGTAAAAATGTGATTTTTATATATATAGTGACTACGGGTAGTGAAATTGGCAAAAAGGCGAGCACGACGGAGATTTCTACATAAGAAAAGTCATGGTATTGGATTAGCTATCGGTGAGAATTTCTCACTCTTCAATTTCTTTTCTAGTTATATATATATATACTAGGATGTAGACGGTGCTTAGTAGCACCCGACACAATCGTCCACAGACCATGGACTTGTTTGTTTGGTTGTGTAGTTGGTTAGATTATTTGGTTTGAATTGAATTGTTTGATGAAATGGAATGGATTTGATTGATGTGTGAATGGCGTGGGCCTTCACTAGACCGGGGATAAGGCTAGGCCTCGTCCCGTTTCTAGTATCGTGCCGTTATGCCGTCGAAATTTTCTAAAATAAGTTAGAAAAATAAAAATATCATTTTTATTTTGTAAATGAACTGAATAAAAATTCATGTGTTAAAATAAAATATTTTATCATTAAAAATATAATTTTTAACGTGAATGTGAATAAGTAAATATTCATTTACAAACCGGACGGTTTGTTTTTGTACACCTATTTGAAGGACATTGATTCGGACGATAAATTTTACACATCGCCCAACTGCACAACTAAAATCTGTGTTTGATTGTTTGAAACCCCACACGGGTGTTGGGATGAAATTTGAAGTTCACTCATCCTGATTGATTAAATATGTCGATCGATTGATTGACAGGCCGTTATAAGCGTTAGATATCTATATTTGATGCTTATACAGTGTAGTGCGCTTTGGTTGATGGTTGATTATTTTTCAATGCTATTATATACGTGTGATGTATGAAAATCCATATAATTAACATTATATGGTGATTGATTAGGCCTCATTCCAATTTAGAAAATGAAGAATAATATAAAATAAAGGTTCATGTGTTGACCGTACTCATCCGTTGAGATTAGTCATGTGTTGAACGAAATATTTTAATAATAAAATTTACATCTTTATCAATATAAAATAAAGGTTCATGTGTTGACTGTACTCATCCGTTGAGATTAGTCATGTGTTGAACGAAATATTTTAATAATAAAATTTACATCTTTATCAATATAAAATAAAGGTTCATGTGTTGACAGTACTCATCCGTTGAGATTAGTCATGTGTTGAACGAAATATTTTAATAATAGAAATATTTGAAATAGAAATATTTGAAAAGGAAATATTTGAAAAAGAAATATTTGAAATAGAATATTTGAAAATAGAAATATATGAAGCCATGTTGATTAGATTGACGCCATTTTGACGTGAACGATATTTATATCGATTTTATTCATTTTAAAATGAATATTGAAAAGTGATTTCGAAATCGAATATTTTGAAATGAAATTTAAATTAAATCGAATAGAAAACCAATTTGAATTGAATCGAATAGAAAACCAATTTGAATTGAATCGAATAGAAAACCAATTCGAATTGATTTGAATATAAAACGAATTCAAATTGAATAGAATGGAAAACGAATTAGAATTGATTTGAATAGAAAACGAATTTGATTTGATTAGAAAACGAATTGAATTTGATTTGAATAGAAAACGAATTTGATTTGATTAGAAAACGAATTGAATTTGATTTGAATAGAAAACGAATTTGATTTGATTAGAAAACGAATTGAATTTGATTTGAATAGAAAATGAATTGATTCAAATTGAATTGAAAACGAATTGAAATAGAAGTAAAATCAATTTGAAATGAATTCAAATTGGATTGAAATTTGAATTGAATTCAAATGAATTTTAAAACGAATTTATAGTGAAAAAAATTCAATTTTGATTTGAATTGGAAATAGAAGTTGAAATGTTTTTGAAACGAATTTAAAACGATTTATAAAATTCGTTTTAAAAGGAAATCAACGAAATATATATTATATATATAATAAAATGGCCTGAATAGAACGCGCTGCGGCAGTTCGCGAATTTCGACCATTAACTTCGAACGGACATTACGGGAGATCCGACCGTCGGATTCTCCTAAAACCGGAACCGTTGGGTTCGTAACGAAAAGAGCTTTCTAACGAATATTAGAAATTTGAAATATAACGGTTGGATTTGGAGATACGTCCAAATCAAATTTGGAAAAGGTCGTTGTAAGTGCAGTTCGATGACCGTTGATGGAAATCGACTGTACGGGCCTTGATAAAATTATTAAAAATAGTAAATATTAGTGTAAAATCATAAGAAATGATTTGGGAAAAATTGGGATGAAAAACTCCATATTTGAAAAGATAAAAATAGATTTTCATCGAAATGAACTAGTTTTGAACTAAAATTAAAACCCATTTATTTTTAAACAAATAAATTGGATTTGAAATAGGTTTTAAATAGAATTGATTTTTGGGTTTGTCGTGAACTGTGTTTTAAATGACATTAGTTCTTTAACCCAGTAAAAGGAGTTTTAATGAATCTGCAATTAGATTGAAATGTGAGTAGATAATCTAAATTATCAAATTTAGAAAATGAGCGAGAATGGAGTATCACCAGTTTTGCTCCAAAGCGATAGTTAAATCTTTAATTAGATTTGCACGTGAAATGGTAATTAATTTTACCGATAACACCGTGGTGTTAGATATGGAGTATTACCAGTTTTGCTTCATGGGATGAATAGGTTGGGATTGGGAAATAAAATAAATAATTACTTCGATGTGGTTCGCTAATCTCGACTAGTTTGAAAAACCATAATTTGGTTTGAAATGACATCCAAAGGAAGATTAAAGGATAAATTTTAAAGAATTTATCTTGGATAAAATTAATGGGAACCTTTCCCTAAAAATGTGATTTTATGAATAAAAGAATATTCTGAATTGGAATGAGGCGTATGTTGTGTTTGTGTAACATTTGTTTTTAATATACGCGGGTTGTTCGGAAAGGCCGGGTTTATACCCATTCTGAATAACCGATTCGACGATATGTCGAAGATGAAGACGGTGGTTGAAGACCGGAAGTCTTCACATCGTTTGGGTGATTACTGATGATCTTGATTGGGCTGTACACCCAAGATGAGGGAATCAGTTGGTGGTCGTCCAGACGTACATGGAGATCGATGGATATGCGATGAAAGTGCTTCCGGTTTCGTTTAGACCCAGAACGAACTTGTAAATGGATTGTGTGTCTGACATTGGATTTTATTCTGTGTTGATTGATTTCTGTTAAATATATATCTGTTTGGCGGCGGAGAATTTATTCTCTTGCTTAACGCCCTTCTCTGAGACGTACGAGCTTAGAGGTTATATATTGATAGATATCAATCGCATGGCATGAATTGCCTGTATGGCACGCTGAGTTGCATGGATCAAGGCTTCTATTGAAAAGCAAAGTCTTGTGGTTGATGATCAAAGCACGGCCTACGTGGCAGCTTTGTGTATAGCATGAATTCGCGAGCCTCACACCTCGGTATGAGTTAAAAACGGTAAGTGAGGACCGGCCCAGCCGAATCCGGGGTTGTCCAGAGTGTGTAGTCCCGAGGCATTTGCTAGAGTGTCTCGAAGCGGAGAGGAGCTTGCCCCTTGCCTCGACTCATGACGGAAATCCAATTTCCAATACGTGTATTGCGGTTTTAATTGTAGAACTAGTATGGCGACATGATAGATGGTACCCATGCCGCCTATGATTGATATTTATGATTGAAATTGTTTTGACACTATACACTTATTATAGTATCAAATGATTTGTTTTTAAACGTACCAAGCATGTTTGGCTATTATAAGGGAATACCCTATCCTCCGGCCTGCGTTGCATTATGTGATGGGACCTGGGTCTTATAATAGCTTCATTTTCGAAAAAGCATTGCGTTGTTTATCCTATGCACTGGTATTCTTGGGAGGAAACCCGTTCCGTGTTATACGGCGTGGTCCCTTGAATTACTCTCTTTTAAAGCAAATGTTTTTAGTTCTCACACCAGTCACATGACTGACCTGGAGTTTACTGTTTTAAACCTAAACTCTGGGTGCCCTCATTTTCCGCACGGGCAGCTAGTAGTTTTGGTTTTGCAGATTTATATTCACAGGATCCTGGTTTACAGCTGGAATGATATCCGGAAACCTCTGTATCCGTATATCACCTTCAGTTGTGCTTTGTATTATTTTCCGCTGCTATGTAATTTATTGTAATCTCTGATATTTATTCGAATGTATAATATTCATTTATACTCTGTATATTCTTGTATCTGATGGAATTATTGTAATAACAATGAAATGTTCTTCCGTCTGCGTTCTGATTTATCCTGTTCTCAAACGATCAGGGGTTTCGAACGGTCTAGATCGGTTTAACGACTGATTCGGATGGAGCGAAATTCCCGGCCGTCACAAAATTATATAATATCTTTAAAATTGGTGCATATTTCACGATCATTTTGTACTACTACCATCCTTCTGACATTTGTGATTTTATATAATGTGGAGGGTTTAATGTTTGAGAATAAAGAAAATATTAAAATATAAATATATAATATAGTAATAATAATAATTTATCCTTGGTATTCACTCCCATTTAAAAGTCCTCGCGGTTATGCGTAAGTGAATTACCTTAATCTCTATGTGCTTCTATTCTCACTTAAAAGACCTTTGGGTTGTGCATGGATAGAACTCATTTAGAGGATAAAGTTAAGTTACTACTAACCCCATTAAAAGACCTTTGGGCTATGCATGGTTAGCAAGTGCTTAACACATTTTGAGCTTATTTAAAATCTTTTGAAATTCACATTCAAATATTCAATTTTAATGAGTTCTCCTCATTTTTGTAAAATCAATTATAAATCCATCATTCTGAAAAGTGAAATTTGTTTCTAATTTGAAGAATATTATGATTTTTGTTTGATGAATGAAATTTACGATATATTTTTCCCTCTTGATTTGAATTTAAATTTCTAGTTTGTATTCATCACTGTTTCAATTTCTGTTATTCTTTTGATGATAACAAAAGGGGTGAATGGTCAAGATTTTGATGAATGAGTAAACATTTATAAATTTTTTTAAAAAAATTGGTGTTATGGTTGATAAATTTCTAATTTTAAAATTTATGCATCAATATAGGGAGAGTTCAGTTGTAGGAGGAGCATTCAAATAGGGGGAGTTTAAATATTCATTGTCAAACATATTTATTATATTCAAAATCTTAATATTTGTTTGTTATCATCAAAAGGGGGAGATTGTTGTATATAACAGTGTTGTATACACAACTATATGATTTTTGTTTGATGATAACAACCAAATATATATTTATAAATGTGTTTGTTATTGTACTGACAGAAATATAATATTTATATTTAAGAATTCAAATATTCACACAGTGTTTTATTTAAATATAATATTTTATTTTAATATTCAAACAGTAAAAAATTTACAACTCAGTTATTTGTACATTCCATTGACACACTTCATTTCATAAAAATTTATTTACATATCATGTTCTCTCTACAACACTCATATAGTGTCACTCTGTTTTACAGTTACACTCATACATTCATTTTATACAATGACACAGTCTTTTGTTCTTTGTCTTCATAGCTCACTGTCAGTCCAGTCATCATCTGCTTAAATGTCACATGAAACACACACAGTATACTGCAATAGAAATTAAAATAAATACATGAAAATTTAAATTTATTTTTTAATTTTATTTTCCTCAGAATTTTGGTGTGTTTCTCATCATTTTTCATGACTTGATCTAATTTATCTGTGTCTAGACAGCTTGTGATATTCACAGTGAAACACTGTAAATACCACAAGGCAGACAATTTGTATATGTACAGGGACAGAAAATAATACTGAATGGCTGCATATACACACGTGTATATATACATGTGTGCACTGCCTCGCCAATCCAGTGTGCAACTGAGGAGCAGCCACGTGGACCAACTCGACTCAATGTATACTTAGGCAACACAAGTAATGCTACAATTTCAAGACAGACACAGCAAGAAGAATGACAATTTTAGTACAGACGTGCTCAATACATTAAAATACATGGACAACATCAAGTACTGGAAACCAAATAGTCCAGACAGCAAAGAGATGGTGCACAAAGACATGTGTCAACATGAATGCAAAAAGAAATTCTCATATCAAATATAGTTTTAAAATGGTGGTGTATACACAACATTGCCCAAACATGTAAGATCAGGTACTCAAGCAAGTGGCAGATCACGTATAACTGAGCATAGGCCAATATGAAAATAGAACAAGTCTTTTTCTTGTATGCAACTCAATCAACATAGGGCAGAACTGCATATTCCAGGCATCAAAGCATAAATGAATAACAATATGTTATAAGTGTTAATGGACATGAAGCAAGACAGTGTGCAACTCGAAACAGCATGTGCATAACAACAAGAAGATCACAGCAGCACAGAAATAAACTCAAAAGTATAGCTGTGTAACTCCATAGTTCAAGTGAAGTCAAATGTACACAACATGGTAAATGGGATGATGTTGACATGATAAGGCAATACACTATGGAGCATTTGTACAACAAAAATACATTGTAGCTTGAAGACAGCAAAATGAACAAACATAGATGCTCATCAACAATATTTCAAACCATCAAACCTTAAAATGCCAAGGTGGTGCAATCTAGTTTCAAGTTTTTCAACATGGTGCATGGTTGAGACTGAAATACACAATGGTTATACAGCAAAAAATACAAGTATGAAGCTTTGGCTACACAACATTTACAATGGATCAACTCATCTATTTCAAGTTCAGGTGGTACATGATCAAGGCAGTTTTACAGTGGTGCACACACATGTACAAGGTTCAAATGATTGTTTCAGCATGGTATAACACTAGCAGCATGTTCAAAGTGGACAAGGGCACAATCAAGCAACAATACAACAAGAATTTGAATAGTACTTCATTGTTGAACTTTTAGGGACAGGAAGCTCAAAGTTTATATGTTCTTATATAGCAGTCAATCCAAGGCAGCAATTTTTTTTTAAATCATGTTGACAAATTCAAAAGTATTGGCAATCTTACGCAAGTTGGAAATACTCAATTTTAGCTATATTTAAATCAAAGAAATATCCAAACGTAATTCTAGAAGCTAAGAAGATTTCAAGCTCCAAAAATCCAAGGTAAAAGATTTCAAAATACCAATCTCTTAGAAAGGAAATTTCCAAAGAAATCGCAAGTTCAAGACCAGTTCAAAACCGAAAATATCAGGCCCAAAAATTACTCAAATATCAAACCAAGTCTCAGCATTGAAATCAAAGAATATACCAGATTGTAATCCAATATAAACACCAATCATCACTGGCAATTATCTATTGAATTCATAGAACAAGATATTCAAGCGTAGTCATTTCAAATCAGGAAAAGTTACAGAAGATTGTGATCTCTATTCTAAGCCAAATCAATTGAAGAATAGGAGCATCAAGGCATTCGAGTTACAGAAGAATTCCAGAGTCAAATTTTATCAATTGTAATTTGATTTGGGGAGGAAGATCGACAGAAAAATCCTAGGAGAACCGCCGCCTCCATTATAACAAAAGAAAAAGCATCAGGACTAAGTAAAATGGATGGCCGGCCAAGATTGCAAAAGGGGATAAGTCTTTTTATTCATTGGGTTTTATTTTTTAAGTTAGTTTTAAGTTTTTTTTAAATAAAAAGGAGTCAATAAAACTACTAGTATTAGTAGTTAGAAAAATCACAGCTTGAGAGTACGAGTTGTGTCAAGGTCTTAAGCGTAGAGTTTAAACAGTCGGGAGCAAGAGTTGCGAGTTTACAAGGGTCTGTAAGCAAAGAGATTGTTTATAACTTCTAGTAGAAACCTTGAATGCAGCAGTAGACAGAGTTTTGCCGAACCTGGGTATCTTCTATGTGAGATTTTCTATCTGCAAGTTATTTTATTATGTGATAGTTTATTTTATTCTTTTAATTTGCAATAAACCCTATTCACCCCCCTCCAGGGTTAATTTAGATCCTACAATGACTCGAGTACTTTGTTGTTTCTTGCAATTGCTCAGGTCAGACCGAGTATTTCAGCTTGAAGATATATCTGTTAGAGCTTGAGATTCGTTGGAGATCCAGTCATTCATCTGCCATATCATATTCGGTTATGCCCATATCTGCTCTTTACCGAATACTAGTATGATTCTATAATTATTTTTCCGTTGTATCCATATTTATTTCTATACTCTGATATCATGTAAAATTTAAAGAAATTGTAATATTGTATAAAAATTTACTTCCGCTATGAGATACTAGGTGTTATGTGGCTGTTATTCTGTGATGATTTGTATTTCAACTTCATAGGCAATAACGATATGTTATTTTGAACAGTTCGAGTTGGTTTAAATACCGACTTGGAGTAGTCAAAAAGCCAATTCGTTACAGTATGTTTGCTAGAAAAATATCAAAATAATTCAATAACACAAACAATAGAACATATACAGTGAAAGTAGTAGTTTTTGACTAGGCAGCTAAGTAAACCCAAAAGTCATGAAGAAACACTTTAAAATTTAAAAAACAACTTAATTGCAAGGTTGTAATATGCTTTGGGATCATGTGTTTGTATAACATCCATGAATCACTACTTACAGAAAATAGTAAAATTCCAAAAGTATTCCAAACCGAACACACTTAAATAAGAAAACTCATTCATGTAGAATTGAAGACTGGAGAATCAGATACGTTCATGTAGCTGATGATGAGGAAGACGATAAAAGGGTGGGCTTTCCATTTGCTGAATCAAAGTATAAGTAACATAGCAAACGTATTTATCGGAAAATAACAGAAATAATCAAATACAATGCTTCAAATTTATACTCTACAGTTGTGGGCTTGACCAATCAGTCGAAGGAGCACCAAAATATTTTAAGAAGGTCGCACTCCTTCATCCAAACAACATGATAATAATACTAAACAACTGAGTTATAAGTTGTTTAAAAAAGTATAAAATCTTAGAGTAAAAACACAACTAACATGATTTTTTCCAAATAAACATACCTATCTGACATTTTCTAACGTTTTCAGACATTATGAGAGTCCTTCCAGTAGTAAAGAGGAATCGACAGATTGAACAGATCATTGATGAGCAACTCATTGTCTTGCACAATTACAATGGAGCTGCAAAGTTTAGATCTTTATGAAGAAGGTGACTGAATCGCCAAATTCTAACTTGTTAGTCAATATACTTTGGATTGAAATCAAAAGATTTGTAGGATGAAAAACAATTATTACATTTTCAAGCTACATAACGCAATAGTTAATGACAATCCAATAACTTTTTTGAATTCACATATTATGGAATTAGCCTTGAAATATAATTAGGGAAAGGATAGACTGGTATTTCTAGAGGGAGAACAATGAAAACCAAGTAAAAAGAGCGATTCAAGGTTAAAAGAGGGGAAAAAGGTGGAAAAGAGAGGAGGTAAATAGATACGAGAGAAGTTTAGGGGCAAGCATGGAGCTAGAGCGATGGCATTTGATTTAGGAAGAAGACGGAAATAGAATTTGCGATCTAGGTTTTTTCACAAAGGCTCTGGGTGTTTTATTTAATATTATCAAAAAAATAGCTGTT
This sequence comes from Allium sativum, assembly GCA_030737875.1. NCBI lineage: Eukaryota > Viridiplantae > Streptophyta > Magnoliopsida > Asparagales > Amaryllidaceae > Allium > Allium sativum. The sequence continues at coordinate 790,287,872 of CM060924.1, forward strand.
AGCCTTGGGAACTAAACTGGTGTTTTATTACTATTATAAAGTCTGTGCGCCTTGGAAATTAAACCCAGTAATAATTATAGGTGTTTTTTTATTATTAAAAAAGACTGTGCACCTTGGAAACCTAAACCCAATATAATAATTATAGGTGTTTTGTATTAGTAAAAAGTTTTGGCAAGAAATGAGTTAATATGGTGCTGCCACGTGGCCTCAATGGCCTTTGTTTTAGTATATATTAAGATAAATGGGACAAATTGAGTGAGAAAACTCACTTTGATTTCGTCCGTCGTCAAAATGGTTTAATTTAGTTAAATTAAACAGACGTTTAATTTAACTAAAAATTCTGACTGCTTCCAATCTTGTCCAAACAGCTTCAGCATGTTACGCTCGTCGTTACGGTTCCAACGTCCCTGGTTTTATCGTATGCTTTCAATATACGAACGAGTTATTAATAATATTATTTATACATGGTATATATTAGAATAGTCATTAATTATATATTAATTTAACTAATTACTTGGTCACTTTGTTTAAGAATAAAATGGGTTGATTCCTCATTCTTGCTTTTATTACAGGTGTTGACTTTACCTAACCTGGTTCCACTCCTTACCTCCCCATTTCCTTTTTTTCTTTTTTCAATTTCGAAGGCCCAAGCCCAGTTAAGAAAATGACAGCCTACGCCCTCCCCATTTTCGCTTCCCTTCCCCCACGCATGCATGTAACCTTCCCCATTTTCACTTCTCCTTCCCCACACGCATGCAGCCTCTCTCCCCTTATTTTCTTTCCTCATGCGATATTTTATGGAGGCTTCGGTTGTTCTAATGATGGTATGAGTGTTCTTGCTGGGACAAAAATGAACGACTGCATGCTATATATGTATAGCTAGAATTGTTTAAGCAGCATGTATATATTAGGGTAAGGTAGGCCTGTGTGTTAGATATTGGCATGTGCATATGTATTTGTTTTGAGGAAGATTTGCATGTGGGTGAAGACAGTTTGCATGTGCAGTATTTAATTACGATTAGATAGGGGACGTTTTGGTAGCATGTGCATAGATCTGGGAAAGAACAAAATAGGGGACGCATGTGCATAGGGTGTCATTTTCTTCCTTATGTTTGTGTGTTATAGGCATGTGGGTTGCTGCGTGTGTATGTATTTATTTGCATGTGCATGGAGTAGGTTAGGAAGAAGAAATTATGTGCAGTTATAGGCACGTGAACGTTTTAAATGGTTGGCTGCTCTTTGAGTTAATCGTATGTATGTGGTTAGATTAGTTAGGCATGTGTATGTAAATAGAGGATGCTTAAGTAGGTTTGTAGAACAGAGTAGCAGAAGAATTTTGATGTGAGTGCATGTGTGTAGGTATGAAGAATGCAGAGGCTAAGCATGTGTGAAGGCAAAAAATAAAAATTTAAAACGAGGCTTGTGTATATCGTCTCAAATCTGCGCCCTGCAAACTAAAGGGAATAGTACGTGCACATGTGCAGTTTTAAATTATAAATATTATATTTGATTAGATTTTATACGTTTATTTTATTTGGTTAATATAATCTAGGGATGAAATTAGAATTGAGAACCGAAAACCCGAACCGAACCGACCCGAAAAGACCCGAACTCGAACCGAACCCGATAGGTCTCAGTGTAACAACCCGTATTTTCAATAACCTGTTATAACGTAAATCGAGGCAGAATTTAATTTATAAATCTGAATCGAGGGAAACGGGCTATGCCATTGCGTTCGTCTCGGAAAAATACGCGAAATAGAGTCCGAGTTTTCGAAAATCGGAGTCCGTATGACCCGATTAAGGCCCAATGAAGTTTTCAGAAAATTTCAAGTTCAAAACAGATTTCAAATTCAAGTTTGAATTTGGAAATTAGGGTCAGATTGGGCCAGGCGGGAAAATTCCCGCCAGAGCACCCAAGTCGACAGCCCTGTCGACTTGGGAGTCGACTTGGTTGGACCCAAGTCGACAGCCCTGTCGACTTGGCTGTCGACTTGGTTCAGCAGGGCAGTTTGGCCTGGTGCACCATTTTGGGGTTTTGGTTAGGTTTTGGGGCCAGATTCGGTTTTAAGGGCTGAGATTGGAATTAGGGTTTAATCCTAAGGTTGAAACTAATCCTAATCTCTATAAATAAGCCCCTAACCTAACCCTAAATCATCATTATTCATTCAAGTAACTAAACTATGGCAAAATCATTCCTCTCATGGCCTCCACTCTCTTCATAAAATTTCTAAGTCATTTCTATGAGAGATTTTCCATACATACAAGTGTTTTCAAGCTTGTATGAGTGTCATTAGCTTGCATTCAAGTCAAGTTTCCATATTTACATCATAAAGCAAGGGTTTTTATTGATTTGGAGCTTTCATATTGGGTTTATTTGATTTCATAAGGGCTTGGCTCAATCTATTAATATATTTCTGTCTTCATAAGAATTTGTAAGCCCTTTTCTACTTTCATATTTAAACTCTAAAGTTAAATGAATGATGCAAGTTTGGTTGACCATTATATGCAAGTTTATCATGTTATGTTATGCAAGTTTGCCATGTTATGATATGCAAGTTTATCATGTTATGTTATGCAAGTTTTCCATGTTATGATATGCAAGTTTATCATGTTATGTTATGCAAGTATGCCATGTTATGATATGCAAGTTTATCATGTTATGTTATGCAAGTATGCCATGTTATGATATGCAAGTTTACCATGTTATGCTATGCAAGTTTGCCATGTTATGATATGCAAGTTTACCATGTTATGCTATGCAAGTTTGCCATGTTGTGATATGCAAGTTTATCATGTTATGTTATGCAAGTTTGATATGCAAGTTTGTCATATGATATGCAAGTTATGTTATGCAAGTTTGGGTTGATCATTTTGTTCATGTTACCATGTTATGCAAGCTTATCTTGGGCTTATGAGCTTAAAGCTTCAAGCTTTATGCTAAAGGTTGCATTTTGGCAACATGTAAGTTATCATATCCCTTATGATAACTTGCATGTGAGGCTAAATGCGAACTTATGGCAACTTCTACATGTCATTTATCACCATGTATCACTTATATGCTAAGTTTGGTTTTATGCATGCTTTTGAGGCCTAAAAATGTAATGTGCAGTATATGAACATATGTACATTTCATATGCCACCATGTTATACTTGTGGCTTCAACACCTTTATGTCATGATTATGCCAAGTTCCCTCTTTCTATCCTTTATGCGCTATTGCGATATGTAAGCGATGGGATTGCGTTTGGGGTTGGGTAAACTTAAAAGACATAAAAACATAAGATTGGGAATTTACCTATTAAGTTAGGTCTACCCATTGGGAATTTACCTATTAAGTTAGGTCTACCCAAATGCTTGAAAACTTGTAATATGTTTTGGAAACATGATGGACATGACACTTAGAAAATATAAGTGTGACCAACTCGAGGTTGGGTTGAGTTTGTAGCGTAAAGCTACCCGGAACCGACCGACTTAACTAGTTGCTACAAACAATAGGACCCAATGTGAGAAGTTGGTCATGTTGTACCTTGAACCCGAGGTTAGACCAAGTTGTGGTATAAAGCTACCCGGAACCGACCGGCTTAACTAGTAACCGCAACGGAGTCTAATGTGAGAGGTTAAGGCACGTTAATTAATTAATGCCTCATGATTAGGGTTAAGTCATGGTCCACTTAATACTTAACCGATTTGGGCTTGGTAGATTAATCAGGGTTAAGTCGTGAACTCATCGTTACACTTAACCAAGTTAATCCATTATTAGCAAGAGGGTTAAACCGTACTTAACCCACTAGAAAATCCTAGCAATGGGGGTCCACTCCAGCAGTAATCCCAAGTTTGTATCATTAAGACCCTAGGGACTAGGCTAGGGTGGGGGCATGATTACTGGACTTGAGGTAAGTGACCAAAAACGACGGCAGAGTGGTACGCCGGTGTAGTTCCGGGCGGACTATGGTCGTGCACATAGTCCGAAGCCGGGGAAAACATGCACGGGTACCAATAGATCGAGACTGTGCACTTATGTTTATGGTGTCCAGGGGTTGACACCCTAGGGCTTGATACACCCGACGGGAGACCCTGCACAGTCTGACTACAATTATGTTTGGGCCGTATTGACACCAACACGTGACGAGTTAGGCTTATAGGGAGCCGATCGACTAGACCGTTTGGTTGGACCTCGTATTAGGGTCACTTCATGTTATTGGACCTCGTATTAGGGTCACTTCATGTTATTGGACCTCGTATTAGGGTCACTTCATGTTATTGGACCTCGTATTTGGGTCACTTCATATTATTGGACCTCGTATTAGGGTCACTTCATATTATTGGACCTCGTATTAGGGTCACTTCATATTATTGGACCTCGTATTAGGGTCATTTCATGTTATTGGGCCAAAGCTTGGGCCAAGGGATCAATACTTGTTTATTCAAGTCATGTTAGTTTGCTAGTACACCTGTGGTGCAAAAACCTTAAACCTGATTATGCGATGACACCTTTATCTACCTTGTTAGTTAATCATCATGCTAGTATGTTGTTATCCTTATGATCATCCCTGCTTCTCATGTCATTTAACTTTATCAGTTTACATTGATTGTAGTAGGGCTTACTCAGTCTTTTTGACTGACCTGTTTTCTTTCTCCTCTTTTCTTCCGTCCCCCCCCCCCAGGTTCTCAGGGTGGGAATATTGGAGCTTAGCTTGGATTTCTGATCGCTTGCTTGTGGGATTTTAGCTCATGTACGGTTGGACATGAAGCTAGCTATGGTTATCACTTATTTTGGGGATAGTACTTATGTATTTCAGTTTTTCAGTTGATGTTGTTTTTATCTAGACTTGTTTATTTGGAAAGTTGACATTATGTTGTACCAAACTTGTTTTGAAATGGTTTGAAATCTTCCGCTGTTTTATCTATGTTATTTACTCTGTTTACATATATACATATGTTCTTGTTCTGCCTTGATATATCATTATGCATGTTTACCCGATTCAAACGCCCCTCCAAAGTCAGAGTGCTTGCAAGAGACACCCTGGCGGAGGTGGGGTGTTACATTTGGTATCAGAGCATATGGTTTACGAGAAGGAACAAAAAGGTTTTTAGAAAACTTTTGGAAAACTATTTTCAAAACCAAGTATAAAGTATTTTCCAAAGAAAAGTCTAGTTTATTTTAAAGGTTATTCCCCAAAAAGCCATTAGCAAAATTCCTTCGTTCTTCTCCATTCTGAATCTATCTTTTTCTTCGTTTTCAGTATGGCCAATAACTTTGCCATTCCGGAGGGAGTACATGTACCTGTTTGGTATAGGAGACTTTTGGAGGCTAGGGCGACCGAAGCCGGCCCCGCCGATGTTCCTCCTCCTCCTCCGGTAGTTAATGTTCCTCCTCCTCCTCCTCTGGTAGTTAATGTTCCTCCTCCTCCTGTCGCTGAGGTTCCTCTTCCTCCTCCCCCTCAGCATCCACAAGAGGATCTTGCGGTGATTTGCAAAGACTTTAAGGCGATGGGTTGCAAGAATTTCATTGGAACCGAGACTTTTGTAGAGGCAAGGAATTGGTTGAAAGAAACCGAAGATCTTTTTGCCTTCTTTGATATAGATGACCGTAGGAAGGTTTTATTGGCAGTATGGTTGCTAAAGGAAGAAGCTGCACGTTGGTGGGTGGTCACCACCGCTACTAGGCCAATTGAGACTTGGGATGACTTTCGGGGAAAGTTTGGACTAAGGTTCCTATCACTGAAGCAAGGGGACATGACTATTAGGGAATACATAGATAAGTTTAATCAACTGGCTCGGGTCGGTTTAGACTTGGTTAACACAGCTCAGAAGAAGGCCCTATACTTTGCTCTAGGATTAAACGAGCCATTACATGGTTTAGCCATGTCTCATATACCCTTGGGGGCAACTTTCGAGAGTTTGGTGAATATGGCCCTACTCAATGAAGAGAATAGGAGTGACAAGAAGGAGGTCAAGATGAATGAGTCTCAAAACAAGGAAACGGAGCCCAAAAAGGAAATGAAAAAGAAGGAGGAGAAGTCTAAAGATAAGAAGGAAAAGAGGTGCTTTACTTGTGGAAGCTCGACTCATCTAAACAAGGATTGCAGAAAAAGGAAGGGCACTTGCTTTAACTGTGGAGAAATGGGACACTTCACTAGGGATTGCCCGAAGAAGCAAGGGCAAGGCCAGGGTCAGACTCAGCGTGCTGGACCTTCGGGAGGGCAAGTTCATGCTCTCAATGCCGCTCCAGTTCTCGATCGAGGTAGTATTTCTGTTGAAAGTCTTGTTTACATTTCTGTTCGTACTTTGTTTGATTCTGGCGCATCGCATAGTTTATTTCATCTGGTTTAGTTGAAAGTTTGCACCTAAGTACTAGTCTAGTTAATGATCCCGTGTGTGTTTCAAATCCAATTGGGGGTTCCGCCCATTTGTCTATTATCTACGTGGATTTGAAAATCTCTATCTTGAGTATAGAGTTCTCGCGTGATGCTTATATTCTCTGTTTCATGGGGTATGGGTTGATTTTGGGCATGGATTGGTTGTCCAGTTTTGGAGCCATTCTTGATTTTTGAGCATAGGGTTGAGAGGCTCATGACTCGCCTCGGTAATACCCTAAAAATTTCTAGTAACCCTACGAGTCCCGTCATGTTGTGTTATCTTGAATCCCTCAACTCGTCTATCGATAGTTTGTAATCGGTGAGGGTGGTCCGAGAATATCCTAGTATCTTGGGTGAAGTGAAGGGGGTTACCCCTAAACGAGAGATAGATTTCCGCATTTATCTGGTTGATAATGCCAAGATAGTTTTGTGGCCAGTTAGGCACATGGCCCCGCAAGATGAGAGTTAAGAAAGCAAGTCAAGGAGTTGCTTGAGAAGAACTTCATTAGATGAAGTATATCTGAATGGGGAGCGCCTGTAGTATTTACTACCAAGGCAGATGGTTCTCTTCGACTTTGTGTTGATTATCGTGAGTTAAACAAGGAGAATAGACAACCATTGCCAAGGATCGATGATTTGTTTGATCAGCTTGTAGGAACATCTGTTTTCTCTTGATCTTGCTACTGGATTCCATCAGCTCAGAGTAGCTGAGGATAGTATAGACAAAACTGCGTTCAGAACTCCAGATGGATTCTTAGAATGGCTGGTCATGCCATTCGGTTTGACTAATGCACCCGCCTACTTCGTGGACTTGATGAGTATGGTGCCTAGGGAGTTCCTGAACAAGTTTGTGGTAATCTTTGTAGAAGATATCCTGACTTTCTTAAAGAACGAGGAAGAACATGCTAGACATCTCAAGGAGGTGATGGATACGCTTAGAGCGCATCAGTTGAAAGCCAAGTCCTCCAAATGTCATTTTGGAGAAAAAGGAGTTAAATTTCTAGGGCACATAGTTTCTAAGCAAGGCTTAGTGGTCGCGGTTCAAAACCGAAAAGCTCCGACGAGGACAATTGAAGTAAGAAGTTCTCTCAGTTTAATTAGTTAGTTAGCGTCCCTTGAGCTTAGACCTACCCTTCTGGATCAAGTAGGGACTTCACAGAAAGAAGACCCGCAGTTAGTCGAGATCATGGACAAGTTGATTCGAGGCGAGATGGTAAGTCACCTCGCTATAGATGACAAGGGATGGCTAAGACGCGATGAGAGAAAGAAGGTTCTTAAAGATGCACATCACCCGAGGAGGTGGCCGAGTTTGTCCCAAGGTGCATGTTGTGCCAACAGGTTAAAGGCCGAGTCATAGAAGCCCGGTGGGCTATTATATCCATTGGAGGTCCCCGCAATGGAAGAGGGAAAAGCGTCACGAAGGATTTCGTGGATGGACTGCCTAGATCAAGAAAGGGAATAAGAGCATGTGGGTCATAGTTGGTAGACTTACGAAGAGTGCTCATTTCACTCCGGTAAAGAGAGAAAGGACTGCATCATAGCTAGCGACGGTTTACTTTCAAGAAATAAAGCGGTTGCACGAAGTTCCCTAAAGTATAATTAGTAACCATGACTCAATCTTCACCAGCCAGTTTTGAGATAGTCTACGGGAAGTCATGGGCAAGCAACTGAATCTAAGTACGGCCTATCATTCACAGGCGGATGGTTCATTTCGTTCAAGCATGAGTTATAGAAAATCACGTTAGTAAGAGCAATTGGCAATGTGGATTGGTATTTCCAAGAAAAGTTCTGCTGCGTGGAATACTTTATGGTAAGTAAACGAGATCCAGGATTCACTAGTGAATTTTGGAGAGCTTGCATGAAACCATGAGGTCATAGTTATGTTTAAGCCAAGAATGATAGAAGAGTAAGTAAAAGACGGTCAAAGCACAGTGGAGTTAAGCTCAAGGAAATGTGGCTTAGAAAACTGAAGGCTAGATACGCGCATCATATCTCTTTTTAAGAGCATATCCTTGATCCTTGTTTTCCTGTGGAACTTACTCGCATGTTATCTTTTTACGTATATCCTCTCGGTCCCATTCTCGGTCCTATTTCTGTCGGGAGGTATGACTTATTGGCTAGTAATACATATCAGGGTTTGAAGGGGTCCGTTAGGTTGACTAAACCTTTTGGGCTTTTATAGGATTGGGGTTAAGTTAGGAAGGGATTTCTTGTAATCCAAAAGGAGTATATCTTGCTTATCTTCCCGATCTCTTTGTAGCATATCTTTCTTTTGCTATCCATGTTTGTCTTGTTTATCTTGTTATCATGTTAATCTTGTCATGAGAACCTTAGGTAGAAACCCTTTGGATGAAACATGTGTTTGAAACATGTTATGCTTGATGTTTGCAAGTGGTTGCAAGTGTTTGCAAGTGGTTACTCGTGGATGCATTATACACGTTAGGCACTAGATCGGTTCACACACTCCTCATATTGCATATGCATGAGTGTTTATGCTTATTCATGGATGAAAATTTTTGTGTTATCACATGGATGTTGCATATGGATGTATGTTATGTGCACACATATAGATGTTATACATTATGTTAGGAATTGCATACATATGGATTCATTTCACTAACATAATTTGCATTGATGATATTTGCATTAGATAAGTACATATACACACACCTTTGCATATGTTCATACAACATTTAGAATCTTGTAAGGACAATGATTGCTCGTGGATGATGTTTTGAGTAGATGGATGTTGGATGGTAGGATATGTTCTTCCTAACTTAGAGATTTCGGGGACGAAATCCTTTAAGGAGGGGAGAATGTAACAACCCGTATTTTCAATAACCTATTATAACGTAAATCGAGGCAGAATTTAATTTATAAATCTGAATCAAGGGAAACAGGCTATGCCATTGCGTTCGTCTCAGAAAAATACGCGAAATAGAGTCCGAGTTTTCGAAAATCGGAGTCCGTATGACCCGATTAAAGCCCAATGAAGTTTTCAGAAAATTTCAAGTTCAAAACAGATTTCAAATTCAAGTTTGAATTTGGAAATTAGGGTCAGATTGGGCCAGGCGGGAAAATTCCTGCCAGAGCACCCAAGTCGACAGCCCTGTCGACTTGGGAGTCGACTTGGTTGGACCCAAGTCGACAGCCCTGTCGACTTGGCTGTCGACTTGGTTCAGCCGGGCAGTTTTGCCTGGTGCACCATTTTGGGGTTTTGGTTAGGTTTTGGGGCCAGATTTGGTTTTAAGGGCTGAGATTGGAATTAGGGTTTAATCCTAAGGTTGAAACTAATCCTAATCTCTATAAATAAGCCCCTAACCTAACCCTAAATCATCATTATTCATTCAAGTAACTAAACTATGGCAAAATCATTCCTCTCATGGCCTCCACTCTCTTCATAAAATTCCTAAGTCATTTCTATGAGAGATTTTCCATGCATACAAGTGTTTTCAAGCTTGTATGAGTGTCATTAGCTTGCATTCAAGTCAAGTTTCCATATTTACATCATAAAGCAAGGGTTTTTATTAATTTGGAGCTTTCATATTGGGTTTATTTGATTTCATAAGGGCTTGGCTCAATCTATTAATATATTTGTGTCTTCATATGAATTTGTAAGCCCTTTTCTACTTTCATATTTAAACTCTAAAGCTAAATGAATGATGCAAGTTTGGTTGACCATTATATGCAAGTTTATCATGTTATGTTATGCAAGTTTGCCATGTTATGATATGCAAGTTTATCATGTTATGTTATGCAAGTTTGCCATGTTATGATATGCAAGTTTATCATGTTATGTTATGCAAGTATGTCATGTTATGATATGCAAGTTTATCATGTTATGTTATGCAAGTATGCCATGTTATGATATGCAAGTTTACCATGTTATGCTATGCAAGTTTGCCATGTTATGATATGCAAGTTTACCATGTTATGCTATGCAAGTTTGCCATGTTGTGATATGCAAGTTTATCATGTTATGTTATGCAAGTTTGTCATATGATATGCAAGTTATGTTATGCAAGTTTGGGTTGATCATTTTGTTCATGTTACCATGTTATGCAAGCTTATCTTGGGCTTATGAGCTTAAAGCTTCAAGCTTTATGCTAAAGGTTGCATTTTGGAAACATGTAAGTTATCATATCCCTTATGATAACTTGCATGTGAGGCTAAATGCGAACTTATGGCAACTTCTACATGTCATTTATCACCATGTATCACTTATATGCTAAGTTTGGTTTTATGCATGCTTTTGAGGCCTAAAAATGTAATGTGCAAGTATATGAACATATGTACATTTCATATGCCACCATGTTAAACTTGTGGCTTCAACACCTTTATGTCATGATTATGCCAAGTTCCCTCTTTCTATCCTTTATGCGCTATTGCGATATGTAAGCGATGGGATTGCGTTTGGGGTTGGGTAAACTTAAAAGACATAAAAACATAAGATTGGGAATTTACCTATTAAGTTAGGTCTACCCATTGGGAATTTACCTATTAAGTTAGGTCTACCCAAATGCTTGAAAACTTGTAATATGTTTTGGAAACATGATGGACATGACACTTAGAAAATATAAGTGTGACCAACTCGAGGTTGTGTTGAGTTTGTAGCGTAAACCTACCCGGAACCGACCGACTTAACTAGTTGCTACAAACAATAGGACCCAATGTGAGAAGTTGGTCATGTTGTACCTTGAACCCGAGGTTAGACCAAGTTGTGGTATAAAGCTACCCGGAACCGACCGACTTAACTAGTAACCGCAACGGAGTCTAATGTGAGAGGTTAAGGCACGTTAATTAATTAATGCCTCATGATTAGGGTTAAGTCATGGTCCACTTAATACTTAACCAATTTGGGCTTGGTAGATTAATCAGGGTTAAGTCGTGAACTCATCGTTACACTTAACCAAGTTAATCCATGATTAGCAAGAGGGTTAAACCGTACTTAACCCACTAGAAAATCCTAGCAATGGGGGTCCACTCCAGCAGTAATCCCAAGTTTGTATCATTAAGACCCTAGGGACTAGACTAGGGTGGGGGCACGATTACTGGACTTGAGGTAAGTGACCAAAATCGACGGCAGAGTGGTACGCCGGTGTAGTTCCGGGCGGACTATGGTCGTGCACATAGTAAGAAGCCGGGGAAAACATGCACGGTACCAGTAGATCGACACTGTGCACTTATGTTTATGGTGTCCAGGGGTTGACACCCTAGGGCTTGATACACCCGACGGGAGACCCTGCACAGTCTGACTACAATTATGTTTGGGCCGTATTGACACCAACACGTGACGAGTTAGGCTTATAGGGAGCCGATCGACTAGACCGTTTGGTTGGACCTCGTATTAGGGTCACTTCATGTTATTGGACCTCGTATTAGGGTCACTTCATGTTATTGGACCTCGTATTAGGGTCACTTCATATTATTGGACCTCGTATTAGGGTCACTTCATATTATTGGACCTCGTATTAGGGTCATTTCATGTTATTGGGCCAAAGCTTGGGCCAAGGGATCAATACTTGTTTATTCAAGTCATGTTAGTTTGCTAGTACACCTGTGGTGCAAAAACCTTAAACCTGATTATGCGATGACACCTTTATCTACCTTGTTAGTTAATCATCATGCTAGTATGTTGTTACCCTTATGATCATCCCTGCTTCTCATGTCAGTTAACTTTATCAGTTTACATTGATTGTAGTAGGGCTTACTCAGTCTTTTTGACTGACCTATTTTCTTTCGCCTCTTTTCTTCCGTTCCCCCCCCCCCCCCAGGTTCTCAGGGTGGGAATATTGGAGCTTAGCTTGGATTTCTGATCGCTTGCTTGTGGGATTTTAGCTCATGTACGGTTGGACATGAAGCTAGCTATGGTTATCACTTATTTTGGGGATAGTACTTATGTATTTCAGTTTTTCAGTTGATGTTGTTTTTATCTAGACTTGTTTATTTGGAAAGTTGACATTATGTTGTACCAGACTTGTTTTGAAATGGTTTGAAATCTTCCGCTGTTTTATCTATGTTATTTACTCTGTTTACATATATACATATGTTCTTGTTCTGCCTTGATATATCATTATGCATGTTTACCCGATTCAAACGCCCCTCCAAAGTCAGAGTGCTTGCAAGAGACACCCTGGCAGAGGTGGGGTGTTACACTCAGGCTTGGTCTGTGTAACACCCTGGATTTTTTAATAATCGAATTAACTAAATTAAAGAATAATTAATCTCAGACGTGAGAATTATGGGGATTGGGCTGCGCCATTGTGTTCGTCTCGGAATTCTGGTTGAAATAGAGTCCGAGTTTGCGGGAAATGAGTACCGGATGAAGGAGTTATGGATGAACGAAGTTTGGTGGCAAACGAAAAAAAATATAATGCACTAGCGCACTTGGGAAGTGCACCAGTACATATTTACACTGGCGCACCTGCCAAGTGCGCCCAGGCCGAGGAAGGAGCCTGCACAGCTTTCTGTTTCAGGCTGACCCGTGTTGTTGAGTCCTTTCTGACTCCTTATTGAGTCATTAGGGCTGACTCATCACCCTATCATGATTGAATGGTTTTGATTAACCCTAAGATCATCCGACGGCTTAAATTAATTCATAACTCTATAAAAAGACCCATAGACTCAAATCCTAAATCAGAATTAAAATTGAAACTATGGCCGTCATGCTGTTGTCTTGAACCCTAGAGCAGCCGCCACCAAAATTAAGAGGAAGAACAGCAACCAAATCAGAACTACTCAACCCTAACAACGAATCTTCATCACAGAAGCGCTAATTCAACTCCAGAAATCAGAATTCAGAACTCAAGACTACTTTTGAGTTGTGAGTTCGATAGTTTTAGCAAAATAATTAATAAATGAATTGGATTGAGTTATAATGCGGATAATTTGGATATGATATGAATTGTTGATTGCATGTTGTAATTATGTTGTAGGATTGTGTTGTAATTTCTATGATACTATGTTATGATGCTATCACCCATGTTATAATCCTATGATTGGCTTATGTCTAGTTGAATCATCATGTTTCTTATGCTAGTTTGTTATATTGATTCATATGATAAATCATATGTAGGAAAGTTTAGATGTTGATTCAAACATAAATCATATACAAGTTGGGTAGAATTATATGTGAACTTACATGATTATGACACCTAGTTTATGTGAGAATTTAATTGGAAGTTAGGCTTTGACATATGCTAAATTCTACATGATACTTTACATGTTAGATACTAGTCTACGCCATTGTTGCGATGTATAAATCACATATGTGAGTTTATGAGTTGGATATGAATCATGTTATGTTATTACCTATGCAAGTTTAACCCCTTTAGATATAGGTCTATGACATATGTTGTCTATGCAAGTTTATGGCCATTATTTCATCAAGTTCACACCTTAAAATTTTGGATCTATGTTATACATGATGTTTATGCAAGTTTGTGGCCATTATCTCATCAAGTTCATACCTTTAGATTGGATCCATGACATATGTTGTTTATGTAAGTTGTAACTTTGGCCTATGCAAGTTTTAGATGTAGAACATCATTCATATATGCAAGTTCACCCCTATGTTAGATCTATGTTTTAATTATGGGTATATATTGTGATGTTTTCTTTTATTTCATGAGTTAGACTATTCGAGTCTAACGTATATTTTACGTTCAACGAACAAACGTACAACGTGGGGTAAAAGGGGATAATAATAAAAAGATTTAATTGGCATAAATGCCTTAAAAGGCATAAAATATCATTGTGGTGAAAATTGGTATGATTTTACAAACCATAAATGGATGGACATAATTGAGTCAATTATGGACATCGTTAAATTTGGAATTGATTGATAATTTGAATAGGGAAAGTAATTCAAATTAGGGAATGATTAATTAGGAATAATTAATCGTCTAAGACACGAGGTTAGACTCTTTTGTGGTGTAAGACTGCCCGGACCCGCCTGACAAATCTAGCTGCCACAAATGTCAGTCTAATGTGAGAGGTCTTAGGCATAAACTAAATACGTAACTGAAACACCCCACCTCCGTTAGGGTCACTCTCAAAGGGAATGCCCTAATTTTGGTGGAGGTTTATAAGTATAAGTCACAGATACACAAGACAGATATAAATACACATATTTTTGAACAACGGAAAACAACAGCAATTTCTATTTCAGCAAAGTACGTGTTACACAAACCATGTCATAATTGTCTTACAATACTTCCAAAAACCATTACATTTTCATAACTGTCTTGATTTCATAACTTAAAGAAGCATAAAAACAAAAGTAAACTGCATAAGTCCCCATAGTTGCAATCCAAAGCCATAGTCCAAAACGAAAGAGATCCAAGCAATACATTCTTTCTCTTCGAGCTAGATGTGAAAACTGGTCAAGCTGCGGTATTCCCTCCCTGTGGACCTGGGGGGGGGGGGGACGAAAGAAAAGAAGACAAAAGAAAAGTAGAGTCAGACATAAAGCCTGAGTAAGTCTAGGACTATTCAGTCTATGAATAAAGAATTGGGCATGATAAGTATAAACTGGAAAAGGGAAAGCACCATAAACTAAGTTAAGTTGTCTAGAGTCGAATATACTTATCGTACCCCATATTAATCTCTGCATCCATATAAACTAGTTCCCAACAGGCACCCCATAATCAGGGTGAAGTGATCCGTTTCTAATGATCGGCTCTTACTCGCATAGTTACATGTGTCTTACGGCCCCCGATGTTGTAGTTACCTATGCTGGTCCCACCATGGGGTGTATCAAGTCCCATGGTGGCGGCCCGACACAATTCTAGAATGCACATGTGTACTACTGGTGCCCAGTGCCTTATTTTTCTGCGCCGGAGTGTGTGCACGCCCGCACCCCGTTAGAACCTACACTGCTGCACCACCGCCGTCGATTTGACCTCTTACAGTCAGCCCAGTAATCGTGCCCCACCCTGCCTAGTTCAGGTTATCCTGATACACCTTGTAGGGTTACTGCTGAAAAGGGTCCCCCGCTACTAGGTTTTCTGTTTCTAGCCAACATGCTAAGTTGGTTAAGTGTTTTGTAAACCTAACCCCCAATCAGTCTGTATAGTTTAGCATGTTCCATTTTTGATTAAGTATTAATTCAATTTACTTAATCCTACCAATCCTGACTCAGCCTTAATTGTCTTATTAAAGCCTCGACCTCTCACATTAGACAGATATTGTTGTGGCTGCCTGTTGCCGGTTGGGTCCGGGCAGTCTTACGCCACAACTCAGTCTAACCTCGGGTCCTTATTGGGCTCCGTGTTTAACCACCCACATTGGATAGGTATTGTTGTGTCTACTGGACAGCCGGGCGGTTCCGGGCAGGTTTACATCACAACTCAATCCAACCTCGGGTTAAACACATCGTATTTTCTAAATTTACATATTTTGTCTCTTTTCGTTTTATATGTAAATATTTGCGGCCCATTAGTCAAATTCATCTTTATTGGGTAAAATTAATTTATACCACTTAATTGTTTTTCAAGGTCGTTGGCATGCGTCAAACATGCCAACACATATGTTCTATATTTTAACCCAAACGTCATTACCCCCATTTTATACGTTCGCTACAATATAACATATGTTGGGTTTAACATTTAAACCCAACTTAGCCACATGAAAAAGGGGAGGCTTAAAACATGGTGTTTATATATTCTAAGTAACATAAAAAGGGGAGTGTGAACGCATGAACTTGCAACATAGCGAACTAATTAACATAAATTTGGCACTTGTGAACTTGCATTGTAATAGCATATAATCATGGCATAAACATACCTAAACATGAAATCATGGTTTTTTATTTATTCATATAATCATGGCATAAACATACCTAAACATGAAATCATGGTTTTTGATCTATTCGTATAATCATGGCATAAATATACCTAAACATGAAATCATGGTTTTTAATCTATTCATGCAAACTTGCAATTGGGATGTAAATCTAACTTAGCTATGTGTCACATATATTATCATATGATTTTGATAACAATATAGGCCTAAAACATGTTTTCCAATCAGGCATAACACCAAACATAGTCTAGTCATGTTCATAGAGTCAACACAAGTTCACAAAGATGCTTACTTTTGTCTCTAATACAAAAGTATGGTTTTACACTTGAATCATGATGCCAATTCCAACATAAGTTCACATAAGTCATAATACCCAAATGGATCCAACTACACTAAAAATGATTATAATATATATTATGTTGGCATAATAGCGAATCATATACTTGCATGAATCTCAAATAAACTACCACAAACATGTAGTTGTTAACTTTCAACACGAATCACATACTTGCAAATATCCAATCGTTATACCACAACATCCCAAATCATTTAGAATCAAAGCAACATTCAAATATGAATTATTATCACCATAAATCAAATACAATTCTATTTCTCATTTTACACAAATCAAAACACAATTATTTATTCACATTGGAATAGCACTCTACTTACAACGTATGACGAATCTTCAATTCAGGAATCTGAATTCTGAATTTGGAGATGCTATCCTTTGTTGTAGGCATTGTTTTGATTTAGTTGTCGTTGCTTTAAGCTTTTGAATTGCCTCCTAATCATCTCTCAATTTTGACGGCTATTTCTAGTTTTTCCTCAGCAACATGACGGTATCATTCTAATTTTTATTTGTATGAGTTAGGTGGAGTCTTAGGTCCTTTTTATAGAGTTTGTGAATTGATTAGGACCGTCGATGGAGCTTGGATTAATATTAGCCATTCATTTGAAGGAGAGACCAATCAGGAGCTAACACCTAGCGCTAGTGACAAGGCAAGGCTCAAAAATTTGGCTAAGCACAGACCAGGCCAGCCAGGGGGGGCTGGGTTCGACCTGGCTCAGGGGCCAGGTCGACTCCCTAGTCGACCCCCAGGTCGACTCTAGAGTCGACCTACCTGGGGCAGGTCGACCCCCAGGTCGACTCTAGAGTCGACCTACCTGGGGCAGGTCGACCCCCAGGTCGACCTGGTGGGTTGGGCGGGAACTTTTCCCGCCTACTCTGATTGGGTTGAAATTCAAATCTGTTTTCGAAATTTGAATTTTCTGAAACTTCATCGGGCCATAATTTGGTCATACGGGCTCCGTTTTTCAAAAATTCGGACTCTATTTCGCGTATTTTTCCGAGACGAACGCAATGGCGTATCCCGTTTCCCTTAATACTTTGATTTGAAATTAATTATACTTTAATTTGTGAATTTCACTGTTATAGAATACTCGGGGTGTTACATTCTCCCCCACTTAAAAGGATTTCGTCCCCGAAATCTTCAAGTTTAGGAAGATTGTATATCCTAACATCCAAACATCCATCTACTCATACATCAAACATGAGCATCCATTGTCCTTAAAAGACTTCTAATGCTTCATGATCATATGCGAAGTGTGTGTACATGTACTTATCTAATGCAAAATCAGTCGGTCTACTGATTCAGTTGACCTCCTTAATGCGAATTATGTAAGTGTCATGAATCCATTATGTATGCAAAATTTCCTATTCATGATTTTACATGAGTGCACAATCATTCACATATAAATGCAACATCCATATGGCAACGCATTAAACTTCAACCATATACAAATATAAATACATATATGCACATGCAACATGAAGTGACTGAGACAATCTAAAACCTAAATTGTGTGTGTATATGCAACCACGAGCAACCACTAGAAATCACTTGCAACCACTTGCAACCATCGTCCATAACATGTTTCAATTACATGTTTTCATCCAAAGAGTTTCTACCTAAAAGATAAGGTCGAGGAGATATACCTAAAAAGATAGATAAAAGCGCAACTTAAGGAAAAAGAAAGATCAAAGATGTACCCTCGAAAAGAAAAGGGTAGGCAGCGCGTATTCTAGCTTCAGTTTCCCAAGTTGCGTCTCCCTCGACGTCGCTCCACTGAACTTTGACGAGCTTGACTTCGCGGTTGCGTAGCTTCTTCACTTCCGTTCCTAATATGCCGGTTGGAACTTTCCTCACGGTTGCTTCACGTTCCACTTCAGTTTCTACTAGGATATTTGGCTCTACCACTTCAGCAGATTCATGTAGACATTTTTGGAGGTGTGAAACATGAAAAACGTTGTGAACTCCGGCCAGCTATTCGGGTAACTCTAATCTATAGGCCATTTTCCCAATTTTCTCGATGATAGGAAATGGCCCTATGAACCTTGGTGCTAGCTTTCCTATGGTTCCAAAACGAACAAAACGAACAACGTTCCTTAGCGGAGATACCTTAAGAAAAACTCTGTCCCCAACCTCAAATTCAAGGTCGGTCCTCCTCTTGTCGGCGTAGGATTTTTGTCTGTCTTGGGTTGTCTTCATTCTTCTCCGTATCAAGTCTACTTTTTCTGAAGTCTCTCAGATCATATCTGGTCCAAGTATGAGCTTGTCAGTAGACTCCCACCAACAAGTAGGCGATCGGCACGGTCTTCCATATAAAGCTTCAAAGGGCGCCATTCCGATGGTGGCTTGGTAGCTGTTGTTGTAGGCAAATTCCACCAAAGGAAGATGGTCTTCCCACATCCCTCCGAAGTCAAGGACGCACAGTCTTAAAAGGTCCTCCAAAACTCTGTTCACTCTTTCTGTCTGGCCGTCAGTCTGGGGATGATAGGCTGTGCTCAAGCATAATTGTGTGCCTACCGCTTCTTGCAGACTCCACCAAAACTCACTTGTAAAGATAGGGTCTCGGTCACTAACAATGCTGGAGGGTATTCCATGGTGTCGAACAATTTCCTTGAGGTAAAGAGATGCTAGGGATGAGGCGGTTCTTTTACTCTTGACAGGTAAAAAGTGGGCGCTTTTAGTAAGCCTATCCACTATTACCCAAATGCTAGTGTTGCCTCTTCTAGACCTAGGCAGCCCATCAATGAAGTCCATTGAGATGCTATCCCACTTCCACTGCGGGACCTCTAGAGGATGGAGCAGACCGCCAGGCTTTTTTTGTTCCGCTTTAACCTGTTGGCACACCATACACTTAGAAACGAAATCTGCCACGTCTTTCTTCATGCCGCTCCAAAAGAAAGTTCTCTTTATGTCCTTGTACATTTTATCTCCGCCTGGATGTATCGTCATCTTGGAGTGATGTGCTTCCTCGAGAACTGTCTTTACTAAATCCCTTGTCTGTGGGACGCATAGTCTTCCGTCCCGCCTTAGCCAACCCTTATCGTCGATGGAGTATCTGTTGAGGTGACTTGAAGTCTCACCCCTAATTAGCCTATCAATCGTTTCCACAAGCTGAGGGTCTTCGCGTTGTGTTGTCCCTATTGAGTCCACTAAAATCGGGCGTACTTCGAGAGATGCCAGCAAGCCCGGTACAAAATCGGATGAGGGCCTAAAGTCAAAGCTGGCTATAAACTCTAGGCTTTGTCTTTCAACAAATATCGGGCTTAGGGTCAGTTTCTTTCGGCTCAACGCGTCTGCCACTACGTTGCCTTTTCCCGGAGTGTAGGAGATCTCGAAATCGTACGAGGCAAGAAACTCCATCCATCTCTGTTGCCTCAAGTTAAGATCTTTCTGAGAGAAAAGATATTTCAACGATTTATGGTCAGTGTAAAGTTCGAACTTCTCACCTAGGAGATAGTGTCGCCAAGACTTGAGTGCAAAGACGATGGCAGCTAACTCAAGATCGTGGGTCGGGTAGTTCTTTTCATGCGCTTTCAACTGCCTTCCACCATAAGCTAATACCCTTCCTTCTTGCATTAAGACAGCGCCTAGTCCTGTCCCACATGCATCTGTATAAACTGTGAACATCTTGCTTCCATCTGGCAACGTCAAAATTGGGGCTGTTGTAAGAGCCCTTTTTAGTCGTTGGAAAGCAAACTCGCAATCCAAGTCCGAATTGAACACTAGATTCTTCTTGGTCAGCCTTGTGAGCGGAGCTGAGATTTTCGCAAAATCCCTTATGAATTTTTGGTAGAAACCTGCTAGTCTTAGAAAACTTCAGACCTCAGTTGCATTCCTTGGTGTCTTCCAATCCTGTACCGCTACTACCTTAGCAGGGTCCACAGCTAACCCTTCTTTGGATACTATGTGCCCAAGGAACCTCACTTCTTCTCTCCAAAAGTGGCATTTGGAGAATTTGGCTTTTAGCTGATGGACTCGCAGAGTTTCCATGATTGCCCTTAGGTGTTGAGCATGCTCCTCTTCACTCTTTGAGAAGATCAAGATATCGTCTACGAAAACCACTACGAACTTGTTGAGGAATTCTCTGAACACCCTACTCATCAGGTCCACGAAGTAAGCGGGTGCGTTTGTCAAGCCAAAAGGCATGACAAGCCATTCAAAGAAGCCGTCTGGGGTTCTGAATGCCGTTTTATCGATGCTATCTTCAGCCACCCTTAGCTGATGAAAACCGGTCGCTAAATCGAGTTGGGAGAAAACAGACGCTCCTACAAGCTGATCAAACAGATCGTCAATTCTGGGGAGAGGGTGCCTATTCTTTTTCGTTAGCTTGTTGAGCTCCCTATAGTCAACACACAGATGGAGTGAACCATCCGCCTTTGTAGCGAACACCACTGGAGCGCCCCATTCTGAAATGCTTCTTCTAATGAACCCCTTCTCTAGAAGCTCTTTAATCTGTTTACTGAGCTCCTTCCTTTCCCATGGAGCCATGTGTCTAACAGGCTACGCAACGGGCTTTACATTATCTACAAGATATATGCGGAAGTCTATCTCCCGCTTCGGAGGTAAGCCCTTCACCTCTTCGAAGACATCCGGATATTCCCGGACCACTTTAACCGTTTGCAAACTTTCAACAGAGGCATCTAGCGATTCAAGGTAACTAAGCATAACCGCATACGAGGGATTACAAGTAATTTCCAGAGTGTTACCGAGTTAGGTCAGAAGCCTAACCACCCTTTTCTCACAATCCAGGATGGCACCATTACTGGATAGTCAATCCATGCCCAAAATCAAACCATATCCCGAGAAGCCCAAAACAAAGGCACTACATCTAAATTCTACACTTAGAATAGAAATTTTCAATCCCACACAGATCATAGACAAATAAGCTGGGCCCCCAATTGGGTTTGAAACAATTAAGGGGTCCTCTGCCATACTAGTTTTTAGGTGCAGAGATTCTACTAAAGCAGACGAGATAAAGGAGTGTGATGCGCCAGAATCAAATAAAGTGCGAACTGGGTGATCATAAAGATAAACTACACTTTCTACAGAAGTATTTATACCTCGCTGTTGCAAAGGTGGCGCTTCTAGCACATGAACCTGTGCCCCTGAGGCGGATCCAGCCCTTTGCCCCTGCCCTCGTTTCTTTGGGCAATCCTTAGCCATATGGCATGTCTCACCGCAAGAAAAGCACCCACCTTTCATCTTGGCCTTCTTTTTCTGGCAATCTTTCACTAAGTGCCCCCACTTTGCCACATAATTTACACTTCCTCTTCTCTTGGGGCTTGTTGTCTTTCCTGCCCTTCTTAAAGTCTGTCTTCTTAGGCTGTAAACCCTCTTTCTTCCCTTGAGAGATTTCTGCCTTTGTCTCCTTCTTCTTCGGGCAGTCCCTAGCCCAGTGGCCTGTCTCCCTACACTGAAAGCAAGTAGAACTCATCCTCCTCTTCTTCTTCCTGCAGTCTCCCTCCAGATGTCCAAGAATTCCGCAGAAACAACATTTCCTTTTTTCACATTTCTTGTCATTACTGCTACGATCCTCTCTTCTTTGACTATTATTCGTCTTCCTGTTCTGGGACTCTTCCGCTTGCCGGTTCACGTAGAGGAGGAGGAGTGAAAGCGTCAGTAGCTGGGGAGTAAGGCCCCCAGACATGCTGAAACAGAAAGGATAGATTCAAAACGAAGGATAAAAGATAGTACCTATGGCTTTGGGGGACAATGCCTTTTTAAAATAAAATAACATTTTATCTTTAAAAATGCTTCTTTAAATTTTCTTTTGAAAATAAATTTTCGAAACTTTTTATCTTATCTGGTAAACCTATGCTCTGATACCAAGTGAAACACCCCACCTCCGTTAGGGTCACTCTCAAAGGGAATGCCCTAATTTTGGTGGAGGTTTATAAGTATAAGTCACAGATACACAAGAAAGATATAAATACACATATTTTTGAACAGCGGAAAACAACAGCAATTTCTATTTCAGCAAAATACGTGTTACACAAACCATGTCATAATTGTCTTACAATACTTCCAAAAACCATTACATTTTCATAACTATCTTGATTTCATAACTTAAAGAAGCACAAAAACAAAAGTAAACTGCATAAGTCCCCATAGTTGCAATCCAAAGCCATAGTCCAAAATGAAAGAGATCCAAGCAATACATTCTTTCTCTTCGAGTTGGATGCGAAAACAGGTCAAGCTGCGGTATTCCCTCCCTGTGGACCTTGGGGGGGGGGGGGAAACGAAAGAAAAGAAGACGAAAGAAAAGTAGAGTCAGACATAAAGCCTGAGTAAGTCTAGGACTATTCAGTCTATGAATAAAGAATTGGGCATGATAAGTATAAACTGGAAATGGGAAAGCACCATAAACTAAGTTAAGTTGTCTAGAGTCGAATATACTTATCGTACCCCATATTAATCTCTGCATCCATATAAACTAGTTCCCAACAGGCACCCCATAATCAGGGTGAAGTGATCCGTTTCTAATGATCGGCTCTTACTCGCATAGTTACATGTGTCTTACGGCCCCCGATGTTGTAGTTACCTATGCTGGTCCCACCATGGGGTGTATCAAGTCCCATGGTGGCGGCCCGACACAATTCTAGAATGCACAGGTATACTACTAGTGCCCAGTGCCTTATTTTTCTGCGCCGGAGTGTGTGCACGCCCGCACCCCGTTAGAACCTACACTGCTGCACCACCACCGTCGATTTGACCTCTTACTGTCAGCCCAGTAATCGTGCCCCACCCTGCCTAGTTCAGGGTATCCCGATACACGTTGTAGGGTTACTGCTGAAAAGGGTCCCCCGCTACTAGGTTTTCTATTTCTAGCCAACATGCTAAGTTGGTTAAGTGTTTTGTAAACCTAACCCCCAATCAGTCTGTATAGTTTAGCATGTTCCATTTTTGATTAAGTCTTAATTCAATTTACTTCATCCTACCAATCCTGACTCTGCCTTAATTGTCTTATTAAAGCCTCGACCTCTCACATTAGACAGATATTGTTGTGGCTGCCTGTTGCCGGTTGGGTCCGGGCAGTCTTACGCCACAACTCAGTCTAACCTCGGGTCCTTATTGGGCTCCGTGTTTAACCACCCACATTGGATAGGTATTGTTGTGACTACTGGACATCCGGGCGGTTCCGGGCAGGTTTACATCACAACTCAATCCAACCTCGGGTTAAACACATCGTATTTTCTAAATTTACATATTTTGTCTCTTTTCTTTTTATATGTAAATATTTTCGGCCCATTATTCAAATTCATCTTTATTGGGTAAAATTAATTTACACCACTTAATTGTTTTTCAAGGTCGTTGGCATGCGTCAAACATGCCAACACATATGTTCTATATTTTAACCCAAACGTCATTACCCCCATTTTATACGTTCGCTACAATATAACATATGTTGGGTTTAACATTTAAACCCAACTTAGCCACATGAAAAAGGGGAGGCTTAGAACATGGTGTTTATATATTCTAAGTAACATAAAAAGGGGAGTGTGAACGCATGAACTTGCAACATAGCGAACTAATTAACATAAATTTGGCACTTGTGAACTTGCATTGTAATAGCACATAATCATGGCATAAACATACCTAAACATGAAATCATGGTTTTTGATCTATTCATATAATCATGGCATAAACATACCTAAACATGAAATCATGGTTTTTGATCTATTCATATAATCATGGCATAAATATACCTTAACATGAAATCATGGTTTTTAATCTATTCATGCAAACTTGCAATTAGGATGTAAATTTAACTTAGCTATGTGTCACATATATTATCATATGATTTTGATAACAATATAGGCCTAAAGCATGTTTTCCAATCAGGAATAACACCAAACATAGTCTAGTCATGTTCATAGAGTCAACACAAGTTCACAAAGATGCTTACTTTTGTCTCTAATACAAAAGTATGGTTTTACACTTGAATCATGATGCCAATTCCAACATAAGTTCACATAAGTCATAATACCCAAATGGATCCAACTACACAAAAAATGATTATAATATATATTATGTTGGCATAATAGCGAATCATATACTTGCATGAATCTCAAATAAACTACCACAAACATGTAGTTGTTAACTTTCAACATGAATCACATACTTGCAAATATCCAATCGTTATACCACAACATCCCAAATCGTTTAGAATCAAAGCAACATTCAAATATGAATTATTATCACCATAAATCAAATACAATTCTATTTCTCATTTTACACAAATCAAAACACAATTATTTATTCACATCGGAATAACACTCTACTTACAACGTATGACGAATCTTCAATTCAGGAATCTGAATTCTGAATTTGGAGTATCCTTTGTTGTAGGCATTGTTTTGATTTAGTTGTCGTTGCTTTAAGCTTTTGAATTGCCTCCTAATCGTCTCTCAATTTTGACGGCTATTTCTGGTTTTTCCTCAGCAGCATGACGGTCTCATTCTAATTTTTATTTGTATGAATTAGGTGGAGTCTTAGGTCCTTTTTATAGAGTTTGTGAATTGATAAGGACCGTCGATGGAGCTTGGATTAATATTAGCCATTCATTTGAAGGAGAGACCAATCAGGAGCTGACACCTAGCCCTAGTGACAAGGCAAGGCTCAAAAATTCGGCTAAGCACAGACCAGGCCAGCTAGGGGGGGCTGGGTTCGACCTGGCTCAGGGGCCAGGTCGACTCCCCAGTCGACCCCCAGGTCGACTCTAGAGTCGACCTGCCTGGGGCAGGTCGACCCCCAGGTCGACTCCTAGGTCGACCTGGCCTGGCAGGTCGACCCTAGGGTCGACCCCCAGGTCGACCTGGAGTGTTGGGCGGGAACTTTTCCCGCCTACTCTGATTGGGCTGAAATTCAAATCTGTTTTCGAAATTTGAATTTTCTGAAGCTTCATCGGGCCATAATTTGGTCATACGGGATCCGTTTTTCGAAAACTCAGACTCTATTTCGCGTATTTTTACGAGACGAACGCAATGGCGTATCCCGTTTCCCTTAATACTTTGATTTAGAATTAATTATACTTTAATTTGTGAATTTCACTGTTATAGAATACTCGAGGTAACAATTGTAAAGACACGAGGTTAGGCTCTTTTGTGGTGTAAGACTGCCCGGACCCGCCCGGCAAATCCAGCTGCCACAAACGCCAGTCTAATGTGAGATGTCTTTATGAGGTTACGGTCTTAATGAATTAAGAAACACTTAACCAGATAAGCATGTAGTGGGACATGAGGGGGTAAAGTGGGTGCCTTGGGTGGCATGTGGAATCTAGTGGGTGCCTTGGGTGGCATTTGGAAATACGATTAGAAACACTTAACCAAAATATGAAACATGTAATTGAAACATGTAATTGAAACATGAATAAGAAGTGGGTTAAGTGGGATGTACTAGAGGGGACCAAGCTTAGGTGGATAGCTTGTGTCAAGTAATAGGGGCCCGTTTCAACCAGTAACCCATACGTATCTTTGTGGGCTCGACCCAAGTCGAGGACGAGACACGCATACTGGGCTTGACTGTAAGAGCCAAACCGGGTTAGCGGTGGCAACGCAAGTCCAACGGGTTCATATGCGTGTGTGGACCCGGGCTGGTAGGTAAGGCGTTGTTGCATCATGTAGGTATAAGTCGTGCATTCTTGGTGGTATCGGGTTGCCACTTTGGGGAGTGATACACCCCACTGTAGGGCCAGCACGGGTATCTACGAGTTAGGGAGCCGCTCGCTTGGGGGTAGTGGGTACACCTAGTGGAGGTAGGGGCAGACGACACCTATGAAGGCAGCTAGGGGTGCATGAAACTACTAATCTCATTATTAAGTCTGTGGGCGGGATCAACCTTAGGGTGACTAGTGGTGGTGCAGTATACTAGTGGCGGTGCAGTATAGCAATTATCCCATAGTGTTGGTGTAGTTTAGTAATCATCCTATAGTGGTTTAGGTGCGCTTAACGATATCGTTGATCATCCTGTTTCCTTATTTACTCTGCCACACTCAATGGTTCATGGTCATTTCCTTATTTTCCAACTTATGCCTTGGCCTAGTTACTTTGTTAATTATATTGTTAGAATTATCGCACTCGCCAGACTTTATGTCTAACCCCCTTTTTCCATCTCTTTCCTCCCTCCCCCCCCCCCCCCCCCAGGTGCTCAAGTTGGAACTAGCACCAGTGGAGCTTGATTTTGGACTGCTTCTAGAAGATTTCTTGGACCGCTGAAGTAAAGCTCAGCTTCTCTTTGATTATGGCTATTTTATGTTGGGGATTATGTCTTTCATATTATGTACTTTGTTTTATCAAGATGGATATGATGTACTTGACTTTGGTTTTGATGATGTAACCAAACATATTTACCTTCTGCTGCAATAAATAAAGTTTTGAATTTTCAAGTACTGTTTTATATCTCTCTGGTTGTGATTTTCTGTTCTATACTTACTTAAAACGCTCCATTGAAGTTAATGCATTCCCTTTGTGAGTGACATTAATGGACGTGGGGAATTACTCGTGGTATCAGAGCTGAAGGTTACCAGAGCAGATATGAATTTTTCAAAACAATTTTTATAAAGAAGTACTTTCAAAAGTATGTTTTAAGGAAAGTATTTTCAAGAGAAAAGTATATTTTAGAAAGCATAACCCCAAGAGCCATATATCTTTCCCTCGGTTCTTTTATATTGAATCTTTCCTTTTTCGTTTCAGCATGTCTGAAGCATCTGAGATACCAGAGGGTGTTCATGTGCCTGGTTGGTTTCGTCAATATCTTGAGGCTAGGGCCGCCACTGCAGGTCCAGCTAATGCTCCTCCTCCTCCTCCTCGCGTCGATACTTTTGCTAAGATATGTAAGGACTTTAGAGCAATGGGTGGAAAACCTTTTCACGAAACGGAGACATTTGTTGAAGCTCGTAACTGGCTAAAGGAGGTGGAAGAATTGTTTGGAATCTTTGAAGTGGATGATGGAAGAAAGGTCCAGTTGGCTGCCTAGATAATGAAGGATGAGGCCTCGTTTTGGTGGGAGGTCACTAATGGGGGACGTCCAGTCGATACATGGCTAGATTTTAGGCAGATGTTTGAGGCAAAGTTTCTCTCACGGGCTAAAGAGAATCTATACATGGAAAGGTTTTTGTCACTGAAGCAAGAGAATCTATTGGTGAAAGAGTACGTTAAAAAATTCAAACAATTGGCAAGGTTTGGCTTAGACTTGGTGAATACTCCAGAAAAGAAGGCTCTAAGATTTGTTAAGGGTTTAAATGAGCCGCTTCATGGGTTAGCTATGACCCACATTCCCATGGGGGCTACCTTTGAGAGGTTAGTTGACATGGCGCTCATGCATGAAGAGGAGAAGGGCGCCAATGCTAATAAGGCACCCGAGAAGAAAGGGGATCAAAAGAAGTCGCAACAGCAACAATAGAGTAGGAAAGGTGGTAAAGGCAACAATGCTAAGGGGAAGAAGAAATGCTTTAACTGTGGGACACACGGCCATCTAAGCAAAGATTGTAGGAAGAAAAAGAAGACTGGTTGTTTCCACTGTGGCGAAGCGGGACATCTTATTAAGGACTGCCCAAAGAAAGGGCAGAGGGCAGGGTCTACCTCGGGAGGACAGGTGCAAGCTCTTATGGCACCAGGGCAGGCAAGGGGACAAGTTCAAGCTCTCGTGGTCCCACCGTTGCAAGAACGAGGTAGAGCAATTTCCGTTGAAAGTTTAGTTTTTCTGTTTGATCATCCTGTCCGTACTTTATTCGATTCTAGCGCATCGCATTCGTTTATTTCTACATCATTAGTTGAAACACTGCACCTTGATACTAGTCTAGTTATTGATCCCTTAGTAGTCTCAAATCCTATCGGTGGTTCGGCTCATCTTTCTATGATTTGTCGGGATTTGAGAGTGTTTATCTTGGGCATTGAGTTTGAGTGCAACGCTTTTGTTCTTGGCTTCATGGGCTATGGTTTAATTCTAGGTATGGATTGGCTAGCTAGATATGGGGCCATCCTAGATTGTGAAAGAAGGGTAGTTAGATTGTTGACTCGTTCTGGAAAGACCCTTGATATTTCTTGTGACCCTAGAGGTCCAATAATGCTTAGTTACCTAGAATCCCTTGGCGCATCCGATGATGATTTACATTCGGTTTCCATAGTCCGTGAATATGCTGATGTCTTTGATGAGGTGAGGAGTTTACCCCCAAAACGTGAGATAGACTTTCGAATATATCTAGTGGATAATGCAAAGCCAGTTGCATTGCCAGTACGCCACATGGCTCCAAGAGAGAGAAGAGAACTTAGTAAGCAAGTGAAATAATTGCTAGAGAAGGGGTTCATCAGACGTAGTATATCGGAGTGGGGTGCTCCAGTAGTGTTTTCCATGAAGGCAGATGGGTCCCTTAGACTTTGTGTGGACTATAGAGAACTTAATAAGCTTACTAAGAAGAATAGACACTCACTGCCGAGGATTGACGATCTCTTCGATCAGTTAGTTGGCGCCTCAGTGTTTTTCCAGTTGGACTTAGCCACGGGTTTCCATCAGTTGAGAGTGGCTGAGGATAGCATAGACAAGACTGCCTTTAGGACTCCAGACGGTTTCTTCGAGTGGCTTGTGATGCCCTTCGGTTTGACAAACGCCCCCGCATACTTTGTTGACTTGATGAGTATGGTGTTTAGGGAGTACCTTAATAAATTCGTGGTAGTCTTTGTGGACGATATCTTGATCTTTTCTAAAAGCGAAGAAGAGCATGCCCTACGTCTTAGGGAAGTGTTGGAGACTCTTCGAGCGTATAGCCTTAAAGCTAAATTTTCTAAATGTCACTTTTGGAGGAAAGAAGTGCGATTCTTAGGGCACGTGGTTTCCAAAGAAGGGATAGCCGTGGATCCCGCGAAGATAGTGACCATCCAAGATTGGAAGGTTCCTAAAAATGCTACCGAGGTGAGGAGTTTCTTAGGGTTGGCTGGCTACTATAGGAAGTTCATCAAAGACTTCGCAAAAATATCAGCACCATTAACACGCTTGACGAAGAAGAACTTAGTTTTCACGTGGGACGTAGATTGTGATGACGCGTTCCAACGTTTAAAGAGAGCTTTGACCACAGCTCCAGTCTTAGTGTTGCCAGATGGGAGTAAGCCATTTACCGTTTATACCGATGCTTGTGGGACAGGACTAGGCGCAGTCTTAATGCAAGAGGGAAGGGTAATAGCCTATGGTGGAAGGCAGTTAAGAGTGCATGAAAGAAATTACCCTACACATGACCTAGAGTTGGCCGCTATTGTCTTCGCGCTTAAGTTTTGGCGTCATTATCTTCTTGGTGAAAAATTCGAACTATTCACTGACCACAAATCGCTAAAATACTTATTCTCTCAGATGGACTTGAACTTAAGGCATCAAAGGTGGATGGAATTCTTAGCATCCTACGACTTCGAGATAGCATATACTCCTGGCAAGGGTAACGTGGTGGAAGATGCCTTAAGTAGAAAAAGGTTGTCCTTGAGTCCGTTGTTTGTTGAGCGGCGAAGATTAGAGTTCATCTCTACGTTTGACTTTAAACCTTCCATTGACTTTGTACCCGGTTTGCTAGCATCCTTAGAGGTCAGACCTACGCTTTTGGGATGGATTGGCAAGGCACTGCGAGACGACCCACGGTTGGTTGAGTTAGTAGAGAAGCTCAAAGGAGGGTAGTTATCGAGCCATCTCCGTAGATATACCCTAGATGATAAGGGTTGGTTACGTAAAGACACGAGGTTAGGCTCTTTTGTGGTGTAAGACTGCCCGGACCCGCCCGGCAAATCCAGCTGCCACAAATGCCAGTCTAATGTGAGAGTTCTTTATGAGGTTACAGTCTTAATGAATTAAGAAACACTTAACCAGATAAGCATGTAGTGGGACATGAGGGGGTTATGTGGGTGCCTTGGGTGGCATGTGGAATCTAGTGGGTGCCTTGGGTGGCATTTGGAAATACGATTAGAAACACTTAACCAAAATATGAAACATGTAATTGAAACATGAATAAGAAGTGGGTTAAGTGGGATGTACTAGAGGGGACCAAGCTTAGGTGGATAGCTTGTGTCAAGTAATGGGGGCCCGTTTCAACCAGTAACCCATACGTATCTTTGTGGGCTCGACCCAAGTCGAGGACGGGACACGCATACTGGGCTTGACTGTAAGAGGCTAAACCAGGTTAGCGGTGGCAACGCAAGTCCAACGGGTTCATATGCGTGTGTGGACCCGGGCTGGTAGGTAAGACGTTGTTGCATCATGTAGGTATAAGTCGTGCATTCTTGGTGGTATCGAGTTGCCACTTTGGGGAGTGATACACCCCACTGTGGGGCCATCACGGGTATCTACGAGTTAGGGAGCCGATCGCTTGGGGGTAGTGGTTACACCTAGTGGAGGTAGGGGCAGACGACTGTAACAACCCGTAAATTCTGGGCCAGTTTAAAATTTTTATTTTGGCAATTATAGCGAGTTTTGATTATTTAAAATGAATTATTTTAAATAATATCGACGAGAAATTTATTTTGAATAGAATTCGACGTATATATTTATATACGTCGTCGTTAGAATATAAATATTTATATATAATTATAAATAGAATTGAAAATGGCGCGGTAGTTCGAAAATTCGATTTCTAATTTCAAATGAATATACAGAATTCAATATAAGTCAGAATTGAACGAAACAAGAAATATTTGAATCTGTATAACTATATCTTTGGAACGAAGTTAACAAACTGAGATTTCACTTTATAAATGATGAGATATGTCCAGTTGAAAATTAGAAATAGTCGCTGTGGAATTTATATGTATTTTAATATAATATATAGCCCTTAAAAATAGCCATTTTGCAAACGACCTCGGATTTCGACGAAACCAGTTTTGTTGGGTCCGGGGTGTAAAGTTATTGCCAGGTTTCAAATTTCATAATTTTTCGAATCAATATGTGAGCGTGGCAAAGGAAAACGCGTTTGACCAGTTTCAGTTGATTTTAATCGACTGGAAATTGGCCGTTTTTCAAACGGCCTCAGAATTCGACGAAACTAGTTTTGTTAGGACCGTATCGTCAATACGAAGCTAGAAAATATTTTTCTGGAATTTTTAGTGTTAGTATGTGACCCCGGTAATCTGAAATGTACGTTAAAAATTCAATATAGTGATTTAAATGTGAATTTAACGGAAACTGATTCAAACAGTCGAATCAGCCCACGTGGCATATCCCATTGAGTTCGGAATGGGGGTGAAACGCTAAGGACGACAGGCGGTGGGCCTTGTTTCGAAGTCATATGTAAAAGTCAACCCCTTTTGCATAAATAAATAAAATAAAAAAAAAAAAAAAAAAAAAAAAATTTCATTCCCTCATATTCTTCTCCTTTGCCCCCCCCCCCCCCCCCGATTCCTCATTCAGATCCAAGAAAAAAAAAAAAAAATCGCCAGAGCTCGAAGCCGCCCCACCGTGGACGCCAAGCCGCCGCTCCCCCTCCGACGTTCACCGTCGATTCTTCCCCCCCCCCCAGCATCCCTCGCGCCACCTTCGGCGAAACCCCGATGCCGCCGTTCCAGCCCCGCTTCGCCTCCTGACGCCGCCACCCTGGATGGACACCCCCGTGACCTGCAGACCTTCGGCACCTCCGTCGCTCGAGGATCGAGGCCCCCCCCCCTTCCGTTCTGACGATGGCGCCCTCCCCAAATGCCGCGACCCCATTCCCTCCTCCAGCCGAAGTCGATGCCCCCCCTTTCTTCGTTACAGTAAGTTTTTTTTTATTATTTTATTTTTATTTTAATCTATGAACTAATTTCGATTTTAAAATGATTTTTTTTTTTCTGATTTTTATTATGTTAAAATACTGATTTTTATTATGTTAAAATACTGATTTTAGTTATGTTAAAATACTGATTTTAGTTATAGTAAGAAACTGATTTAGGTAAAAAAAAAAAAAAAAAATATAAAACTGATTTAGGTTAAAAAAAAATATAAAACTGAATTTTATGTTAATAGAAAACTGAATTTTATGTTAATATAAAACTGTTTTTATGTTAATAGAAAACTGTTTTTTTATGTTAATAGAAAACTGAATTTTATGTTAATAGAAAACTGTTTTTTTATGTTAATAGAAAACTGTTTTTTTTATGTTAATAGAAAACTGAATTTTATGTTAATAGAAAACTGAATTTTATTTTAGTATAAAACCGATTTTAAAAGCAAGATAAAAACTGATTTTGTTTTTAAAGATAAAAATAAGAAAAACTGATTTTAAGAGCAAAAGTAAAAATCATATTTTTATATGTTGAAAGCAGAACTAAAAATTCGATTTTTATATATTGAATAGCGAAATAAAAATTCGATTTTTATATATTGAACTTTGAAATAAAAATTCGATTTTTATATATTGAACTTTGAAATAAAAATTCGATTTTTATATATATAGTGACTACGGGCAACGAAGATGGCGATGATGCGATAGCGATGAAGATTTCTATCAATGAAGTGCCGTGGAGCTAGGATAGCTATATGTGAGAATTTCTCACCTTTCTATTTCTTTTCTAGTTATATATATATACTAGGATGCAGACGGTGCTTAGTAGCACCCGACACAATCGTCCACAGACCATGGACTTGTTTGTTTGACTGTTTGGTGATTGATTGCGATATTGGTTTGAATGTGGTTTGTGGTGTGAAAAATCGAATCGATAAATTGGTTAGGATTAGACGTGCGCCGTTATAAGGCGAAGGAGTAAGACTAGGTTAGACTCTTACTCCAAATTTTGTGGTTTGCATAACGAAAGTGATTTGATTGATGGGTGAATGGCGTGGGCCTTCACTAGACCGGGGATAAGGCTAGGCCTTGTCCCGTTTCTAGTATCGTGTCGTTATGCCGCCGAAATTTTCTAAAATATGTTAGAAAAATAAAAATATCATTTTATAGAATAAATGAATTGAATAGAAATTCATAAATTGAAATAAAATGTTTTATCGTTAAAAATATAATTTTTAACGTGAAGTGAATAAAATAAAATATTCATTTATAAACCCGACGGTTTGTTTATGTACACCTATTTGAATGACGTTGATTGGGTCGATAAATTTTACACATCGCCTAACTGCACAAATAAAATGTGTGTTTGATTGTTTGAAACCCCACACGGGTGTTAGGATGAAATTTGAAGTTCACTCATCCTGATTGATTAAATATGTCGATCGATTGATTGACAAGCTGCTATAAGCGTTAAATGTCTATATTTGATGCTTATACAGTGTAGTGCACTTTGGTTGATGGTTGATTATTCATCGTTGTTGATATATACATGTGTTGTAGAAAATCCATATAATTAACATTATATGGTAATTGATTGGGCCTCATTCCAGTTTCGAAAAAAAAAAGAGAAATATTTGAAATAGAAATATTTGAAATAGAAATATTTGAAATAGAATATTTGAAAATAGAAAATATGTGAAGCCGTGAGGATTAGATTGACGCCATTTTGACGTGAACGATATTTATATCGATTTTATTCATTTTAAAATGAATATTGAAACATGATTTCGAAATCGAATATTTTGAAATGAATTGAATTGAAAACGATTTCGAAATGAATTGAATTGAAAACGATTTCGAAATGAATTGAATTGAAAACGATTTCGAAATGAATTAAATTGAAAACGATTTTGAAATGAATTGAATTGAAAACGATTTCGAAATAAATTGAATTGAAAATGATTTCGAAATGAATTGAATTGAAAACGATTTCGAAATGAATTGAATTGAAAACGATTTCGAAATGAATTGAATTGAAAACGATTTCGAAATGAATTGAATTGAAAACGATTTCGAAATGAATTGAATTGAAAACGATTTCGAAATGAATTGGATTGAAAACGATTTCGAAATGAATTGAATTGAATATGAATTCAAATTGAACTGAAATTTGAATTGAACAGAAATGAATTTTGAAACGAATTTATAAAGAAGAATTCAATTTTGCTTTGAATTGAAATGGAAGTTGAAATAGATTTTGAAATGAATTTAAAACTGTTTATATAATTCGTTTTTAAATAGAAATCGACGAAATATATTATATATATATTATATATAATATAATGGCCTGAATAGAACGCGCCGCGCCGCGGCAGTTCGCGAATTTCGACCATTTATTTCAAACGGACATTACGGGAGATCCGACCGTCGGATTCTCCTAAAACCGGAACCGTTGGGTTCGTATCGAAAAGAGCTTTCTAATGAATATTAGAAATTTGAAATCTAACGGTTGGATTTGGAATTATGTCCAAATCAAATTCGAAAAAGGTCGCTGTAAGTGCAGTTCGATGGCCATTGATGGAAATCGACTGTACGGGCCTTGATAAAATTATTAAAAATAGTAATAATTTGTGTAAAATCATAAGAAATGATTTGTGAAGAATTGGGATGAAAAACTCCATATTTGAAAAGATAAAAATGGATTTTTATCGAAATGAACTAGTTTTGAACTAGAATTATAATTCTATTTATTTTTAAATAAATAAATTGAATTCGAAAAGGGTTTTAAAAGTAACCAAAATTCCAATGATTGCATTGGAGTGGATTTGAATCGAAATTGTCTTCGGAATATTTCGATGTTGGAATTCGTGATTATACAGGTGTTGTTATGGAAATTTGAAAGATATATATGTATATCGTTATTTCCAATACGACATTTGTTAGTCGTAGAATTCGATATTGAATATAAGCCGATATATTTTCTATTCAGAGCCTTGTATTGAATATCGAATGTGATTTGGGTTTGTCGTGAATGGTGTCTTCACTAACACTGTTCTTGAACCCAGTTGAGAAAAGATTAAATCTTTTTATTTAGATTTAATGAAGTGTACCAATTAAATGATATTTAATTGGAATTGAATTGGTATTGATTTTTGGGTTTATCGTGAACAGTGTTTTAAGTAACACTTGTTCTTTAACCCGATAATTAATGGAACGTGATTTGGGTTTGTCGTGAATGGTGTCTTCACTAACACTGTTCTTGAACCCAGTTGAGAAAAGATTAAATCTTTTTATTTAGATTTAATGAAGTGTACCAATTAAATGATATTTAATTGGAATTGAATTGGTATTGATTTTTGGGTTTATCGTGAACAGTGTTTTAAGTAACACTTGTTCTTTAACCCGATAATTAATGGAACGTGATTTGGGTTTGTCGTGAATGGTGTCTTCACTAACACTGTTCTTGAACCCAGTTGAGAAAAGATTAAATCTTTTTATTTAGATTTAATGAAGTGTACCAATTAAATGATATTTAATTGGAATTGAATTGGTATTGATTTTTGGGTTTATCGTGAACAGTGTTTTAAATAACACTTGTTCTTTAACCCAATAATTAATGGAATGTGATTTTGGGTTTATCGTGAATCGTGTTTTAAATGACACTGATTCTTTAACCCAGATAATGATTAAAACTAAGTGGAGTTTTAATGAATCTTTAATTAGATTGAAAAGATCGAGAATGGAGTATCACTAGTTTTGCTCCAGGCGATAGTTAAATCTTTAATTAGATTTGAACGTGAAATTTAGAAACTAACTGTCGGTTAGCCAAGCAGAATGGTTTTCTGGATATTGATCTGATGTTGGTTTCGGCCTTCGGGGTTAATATTTGGGGAATTATTCTCTTGATTAATTTACGGTTAGTGACTAATGAATTGGAATGAGGCGTATGTTGTGTTTGTGTAACACTTTTATAATATATACGCGAGTTATTCGGAAAGACCGGGTTTATCCCATTCTGAATAACTGATACGACGATAAGTCGAAGATGAAGACGATGGTCGAAGACCGGAGGTCTTCACGTCGTTTGGGTAATTACTGATGATCTTGATTGGGCTGTACACCCAAGAAGATGGAAACAGTTAGTGATCGTCCAGACGTACTTGGAGATCGATGGATATGCGGGGTACTAGGTGCCTCCGGTTTCGTTCAGACCCAGGACGGACTTGTAAATGGACTGTGTGTCTGACATCGGATTTCATTCTGTGTGACTGATATCGGTTGCATAGGATGGTTTGCCTGTGTGGCATGCTAAGATGCAAATGATCAAGGCTTCTGTTGAAAAGCAAAGTCTTGTGGTGATGATCAAAGCACGGCCTTTGTGGCGTAGCTTTGTGTAACGTTTACCTCGCGTGTTTCACACCCGGTATGAACCAAAAACGGGAGAGGACATCAGGGAGGACTTGCGTTTCTTTCTAGTTAGAAGTGGCGTCAGTGGTTTTACACGCCCTGACGAGTTTGACTTATGTGGTTGTTGCTGTTGCGAGGCGCCTCGGTTATATCGGTTTCGGCCGATGCTTCTGGTCGGCTGACGGACCAGACTGACACCCCATAGGGTGGGGAGACGTAGTGTTCAGGCATTTTAATCCACATCGGTGGACCGGCCCTGACGATCCAAAGGCTTGACAGAGTACTTGCCTGAGACACGGACTAGAGCGTCTCGAATCGGTTGAGGACTATCTTTTGCCTCGGTTCATAGATGGAAATCCAATTTCCAAATACGTGACATTTGCGGTTTTAATTGTAATCATATATATGGCGACATAGTGGGATGGGGCGCTTATGCCGCCTATGATTGATACTTATGATTTGAAGTTGTTTTATACACTATGCACTTATAATAGTATCAAATGATTTGTTTTAAACGTAACAAGCATTCTTTAGCTGTTATAAGGGAAAACCCTATCCTCGACTGCGTTGCATTGTGTGATGGGACCTGGGTCTTATAACAGCTTCATTTTTCTTTATTTAGCATTGCGCTGTTTGTTTTATGCACTGGTATTCTTGGGAGGAAACCCGTTCCGTGTTATACGGCGTGGTCCCTTGATTTACCTAACTTTAAAATAAAGATTAACTGTTTTAGTTCTCACACCAGTCACATGACTGACCTGGAGTTTATTGTTTTAACCTAAACTCTGGGTGCCCCTATTTTGACACGGGCAGCTAGTAGTTTTGGTTTTGCAGATTTATATTCACAGGATCCTGGTTTACAGCTGGAACGATATCCGGAAAGCTTTGTATCCGTATATCTCTTCTAGTTGTGTATTGTATTATTTTCCGCTGCGATGTATTTAAATGTAATTTAAATCTCTGATATTTCTGTGTAATATTCATTTATACTCTGTATATTCTTGTAATCTGATGCATTGTTGTAATATACAATGAAATGTTCTTCTGTATGCGTTCTGCTGTGGTTTGTTCTCGGACTATCCGACGCTTTCCTTTACGGGGAAGTTGCGGGTCTTTACAGTTGGTATCAGAGCTTTGGTTTACAAAGCTAGAGAACAAGGCACATTAGAACCATACGAAAGAATTCATCAGATATTGGATTAGTAATATCCAATTAGAATGACTCGTTAGAGATAGGATCAGTAGTATCCTAGAACGAGTGTGAAGAGTATATTTTTCAAATGAAAACATTGTTTGTTTTGAAAATCTAAATCAATTATTCGTATTTGATTATTTATTTACATTGAGTTGGACAGTCCAGTATATAAAGATTTTGCGTATACGTCTGATCCACGTGTATTTGAAATTTTAATATACTGGATAGATATAGAGTCACATTCTAGACATCCGGGGATAATTCTGATGATGTGGCCACATCATCAGTATTTATATTCGTGTTTCGAAGGTATGATATCTATATATTTCCATTAGACTGGTGTGAGAACCAAATCTTATATAGCTAGAACACTTTGTTGTGAATTGGCATCAAAAACAAGATTTTCTATATATGTATCAGAATTATGAATTTGAAACGTTAATTCACTATTGATTGATGTTTGTGTTGTTTGTTCATTGGTTTGCTAATTTTGAACCATTTAGCCTAATTGAATCAAATATTGAATTGTATTGAAAATTGGTTGCATCTGCTTGCATATACATATATATCATTGAACAGGTCATAGCAAGGAGGCTAGAGCAGAGAATAAAATTTGTTTGCCCGACAAATAGGTACATGTTTACTACATAATTTACTGTTTTGTTTGGGTGATGATGATTTTATGAGCCTATTGGCTAGCCGCTTGGCTTTTTCTTTTTCTTTTTGAGATCTGAAGGACCGGGGAAGCTATTTGAAATTCCCCGATGCTCCCGGTGCAGGGGAGGTTATGGCGAAATTTTTCGAAAATTTAGGGTGTTAGCCAAATTTTTGAAGTTTTAGAAATTCTCAGAAACTAAAGAGTTGGAGAATGGAAGCCAGATCGAACGTAGAGCTGAATAATCAAACCACTTTCGACTTTGTTCCTTTTCGGGGACGAAAAGTTTTAAGTGGGGGAGATTGTAACAACCCGTAAATTCTGGGCCAGTTTAAAATTTTTATTTTGGCAATTATAGCGAGTTTTGATTATTTAAAATGAATTATTTTAAATAATATCGACGAGAAATTTATTTTGAATAGAATTCGACGTATATATTTATATACGTCGTCGTTAGAATATAAATATTTATATATAATTATAAATAGAATTGAAAATGGCGCGGTAGTTCGAAAATTCGATTTCTAATTTCAAATGAATATACAGAATTCAATATAAGTCAGAATTGAACGAAACAAGAAATATTTGAATCTGTATAACTATATCTTTGGAACGAAGTTAACAAACTGAGATTTCACTTTATAAATGATGAGATATGTCCAGTTGAAAATTAGAAATAGTCGCTGTGGAATTTATATGTATTTTAATATAATATATAGCCCTTAAAAATAGCCATTTTGCAAACGACCTCGGATTTCGACGAAACCAGTTTTGTTGGGTCCGGGGTGTAAAGTTATTGCCAGGTTTCAAATTTCATAATTTTTCGAATCAATATGTGAGCGTGGCAAAGGAAAACGCGTTTGACCAGTTTCAGTTGATTTTAATCGACTGGAAATTGGCCGTTTTTCAAACGGCCTCAGAATTCGACGAAACTAGTTTTGTTAGGACCGTATCGTCAATACGAAGCTAGAAAATATTTTTCTGGAATTTTTAGTGTTAGTATGTGACCCCGGTAATCTGAAATGTACGTTAAAAATTCAATATAGTGATTTAAATGTGAATTTAACGGAAACTGATTCAAACAGTCGAATCAGCCCACGTGGCATATCCCATTGAGTTCGGAATGGGGGTGAAACGCTAAGGACGACAGGCGGTGGGCCTTGTTTCGAAGTCATATGTAAAAGTCAACCCCTTTTGCATAAATAAATAAAATAAAATAAAAAAAAAAAAAAAAAAAAATTTCATTCCCTCATATTCTTCTCCTTTGGCCCCCCCCCCCCCCCCGATTCCTCATTCAGATCCAAGAAAAAAAAAAAATATCGCCAGAGCTCGAAGCCGCCCCACCGTGGATGCCAAGCCGCCGCTCCCCCTCCGACGTTCACCGTCGATTCTTCCCCCCCCCCAGCATCCCTCGCGCCACCTTCGGCGAAACCCCGATGCCGCCGTTCCAGCCCCGCTTCGCCTCCTGACGCCGCCACCCTGGATGGACACCCCCGTGACCTGCAGACCTTCGGCACCTCCGTCGCTCGAGGATCGAGGCCCCCCCCCCCCCCTTCCGTTCTGACGATGGCGCCCTCCCCAAATGCCGCGACCCCATTCCCTCCTCCAGCCGAAGTCGATGCCCCCCCCTTTCTTCGTTACAGTAAGTTTTTTTTTATTATTTTATTTTTATTTTAATCTATGAACTAATTTCGATTTTAAAATGATTTTTTTTTTCTGATTTTTATTATGTTAAAATACTGATTTTTATTATGTTAAAATACTGATTTTAGTTATGTTAAAATACTGATTTTAGTTATAGTAAGAAACTGATTTAGGTAAAAAAAAAAAAAAAAATATAAAACTGATTTAGGTTAAAAAAAAATATAAAACTGAATTTTATGTTAATAGAAAACTGAATTTTATGTTAATATAAAACTGTTTTTATGTTAATAGAAAACTGTTTTTTTATGTTAATAGAAAACTGAATTTTATGTTAATAGAAAACTGTTTTTTTATGTTAATAGAAAACTGTTTTTTTTATGTTAATAGAAAACTGAATTTTATGTTAATAGAAAACTGAATTTTATTTTAGTATAAAACCGATTTTAAAAGCAAGATAAAAACTGATTTTGTTTTTAAAGATAAAAATAAGAAAAACTGATTTTAAGAGCAAAAGTAAAAATCATATTTTTATATGTTGAAAGCAGAACTAAAAATTCGATTTTTATATATTGAATAGCGAAATAAAAATTCGATTTTTATATATTGAACTTTGAAATAAAAATTCGATTTTTATATATTGAACTTTGAAATAAAAATTCGATTTTTATATATTGAACTTTGAAATAAAAATTCGATTTTTATATATATAGTGACTACGGGCAACGAAGATGGCGATGATGCGATAGCGATGAAGATTTCTATCAATGAAGTGCCGTGGAGCTAGGATAGCTATATGTGAGAATTTCTCACCTTTCTATTTCTTTTCTAGTTATATATATATACTAGGATGCAGACGGTGCTTAGTAGCACCCGACACAATCGTCCACAGACCATGGACTTGTTTGTTTGACTGTTTGGTGATTGATTGCGATATTGGTTTGAATGTGGTTTGTGGTGTGAAAAATCGAATCGATAAATTGGTTAGGATTAGACGTGCGCCGTTATAAGGCGAAGGAGTAAGACTAGGTTAGACTCTTACTCCAAATTTTGTGGTTTGCATAACGAAAGTGATTTGATTGATGGGTGAATGGCGTGGGCCTTCACTAGACCGGGGATAAGGCTAGGCCTTGTCCCGTTTCTAGTATCGTGCCGTTATGCCGCCGAAATTTTCTAAAATATGTTAGAAAAATAAAAATATCATTTTATAGAATAAATGAATTGAATAGAAATTCATAAATTGAAATAAAATGTTTTATCGTTAAAAATATAATTTTTAACGTGAAGTGAATAAAATAAAATATTCATTTATAAACCCGACGGTTTGTTTATGTACACCTATTTGAATGACGTTGATTGGGTCGATAAATTTTACACATCGCCTAACTGCACAAATAAAATGTGTGTTTGATTGTTTGAAACCCCACACGGGTGTTAGGATGAAATTTGAAGTTCACTCATCCTGATTGATTAAATATGTCGATCGATTGATTGACAAGCTGCTATAAGCGTTAAATGTCTATATTTGATGCTTATACAGTGTAGTGCACTTTGGTTGATGGTTGATTATTCATCGTTGTTGATATATACATGTGTTGTAGAAAATCCATATAATTAACATTATATGGTAATTGATTGGGCCTCATTCCAGTTTCGAAAAAAAAAAGAGAAATATTTGAAATAGAAATATTTGAAATAGAAATATTTGAAATAGAATATTTGAAAATAGAAAATATGTGAAGCCGTGAGGATTAGATTGACGCCATTTTGACGTGAACGATATTTATATCGATTTTATTCATTTTAAAATGAATATTGAAACATGATTTCGAAATCGAATATTTTGAAATGAATTGAATTGAAAACGATTTCGAAATGAATTGAATTGAAAACGATTTCGAAATGAATTGAATTGAAAACGATTTCGAAATGAATTAAATTGAAAACGATTTTGAAATGAATTGAATTGAAAACGATTTCGAAATAAATTGAATTGAAAATGATTTCGAAATGAATTGAATTGAAAACGATTTCGAAATGAATTGAATTGAAAACGATTTCGAAATGAATTGAATTGAAAACGATTTCGAAATGAATTGAATTGAAAACGATTTCGAAATGAATTGAATTGAAAACGATTTCGAAATGAATTGGATTGAAAACGATTTCGAAATGAATTGAATTGAATATGAATTCAAATTGAATTGAAATTTGAATTGAACAGAAATGAATTTTGAAACGAATTTATAAAGAAGAATTCAATTTTGCTTTGAATTGAAATGGAAGTTGAAATAGATTTTGAAATGAATTTAAAACTGTTTATATAATTCGTTTTTAAATAGAAATCGACGAAATATATTATATATATATTATATATAATATAATGGCCTGAATAGAACGCGCCGCGCCGCGGCAGTTCGCGAATTTCGACCATTTATTTCAAACGGACATTACGGGAGATCCGACCGTCGGATTCTCCTAAAACCGGAACCGTTGGGTTCGTATCGAAAAGAGCTTTCTAATGAATATTAGAAATTTGAAATCTAACGGTTGGATTTGGAATTATGTCCAAATCAAATTCGAAAAAGGTCGCTGTAAGTGCAGTTCGATGGCCATTGATGGAAATCGACTGTACGGGCCTTGATAAAATTATTAAAAATAGTAATAATTTGTGTAAAATCATAAGAAATGATTTGTGAAGAATTGGGATGAAAAACTCCATATTTGAAAAGATAAAAATGGATTTTTATCGAAATGAACTAGTTTTGAACTAGAATTATAATTCTATTTATTTTTAAATAAATAAATTGAATTCGAAAAGGGTTTTAAAAGTAACCAAAATTCCAATGATTGCATTGGAGTGGATTTGAATCGAAATTGTCTTCGGAATATTTCGATGTTGGAATTCGTGATTATACAGGTGTTGTTATGGAAATTTGAAAGATATATATGTATATCGTTATTTCCAATACGACATTTGTTAGTCGTAGAATTCGATATTGAATATAAGCCGATATATTTTCTATTCAGAGCCTTGTATTGAATATCGAATGTGATTTGGGTTTGTCGTGAATGGTGTCTTCACTAACACTGTTCTTGAACCCAGTTGAGAAAAGATTAAATCTTTTTATTTAGATTTAATGAAGTGTACCAATTAAATGATATTTAATTGGAATTGAATTGGTATTGATTTTTGGGTTTATCGTGAACAGTGTTTTAAGTAACACTTGTTCTTTAACCCGATAATTAATGGAACGTGATTTGGGTTTGTCGTGAATGGTGTCTTCACTAACACTGTTCTTGAACCCAGTTGAGAAAAGATTAAATCTTTTTATTTAGATTTAATGAAGTGTACCAATTAAATGATATTTAATTGGAATTGAATTGGTATTGATTTTTGGGTTTATCGTGAACAGTGTTTTAAGTAACACTTGTTCTTTAACCCGATAATTAATGGAACGTGATTTGGGTTTGTCGTGAATGGTGTCTTCACTAACACTGTTCTTGAACCCAGTTGAGAAAAGATTAAATCTTTTTATTTAGATTTAATGAAGTGTACCAATTAAATAATATTTAATTGGAATTGAATTGGTATTGATTTTTGGGTTTATCGTGAACAGTGTTTTAAATAACACTTGTTCTTTAACCCAATAATTAATGGAATGTGATTTTGGGTTTATCGTGAATCGTGTTTTAAATGACACTGATTCTTTAACCCAGATAATGATTAAAACTAAGTGGAGTTTTAATGAATCTTTAATTAGATTGAAAAGATCGAGAATGGAGTATCACTAGTTTTGCTCCAGGCGATAGTTAAATCTTTAATTAGATTTGAACGTGAAATTTAGAAACTAACTGTCGGTTAGCCAAGCAGAATGGTTTTCTGGATATTGATCTGATGTTGGTTTCGGCCTTCGGGGTTAATATTTGGGGAATTATTCTCTTGATTAATTTACGGTTAGTGACTAATGAATTGGAATGAGGCGTATGTTGTGTTTGTGTAACACTTTTATAATATATACGCGAGTTATTCGGAAAGACCGGGTTTATCCCATTCTGAATAACTGATACGACGATAAGTCGAAGATGAAGACGATGGTCGAAGACCGGAGGTCTTCACGTCGTTTGGGTAATTACTGATGATCTTGATTGGGCTGTACACCCAAGAAGATGGAAACAGTTAGTGATCGTCCAGACGTACTTGGAGATCGATGGATATGCGGGGTACTAGGTGCCTCCGGTTTCGTTCAGACCCAGGACGGACTTGTAAATGGACTGTGTGTCTGACATCGGATTTCATTCTGTGTGACTGATATCGGTTGCATAGGATGGTTTGCCTGTGTGGCATGCTAAGATGCAAATGATCAAGGCTTCTGTTGAAAAGCAAAGTCTTGTGGTGATGATCAAAGCACGGCCTTTGTGGCGTAGCTTTGTGTAACGTTTACCTCGCGTGTTTCACA
This sequence comes from Allium sativum, assembly GCA_030737875.1. Taxonomy (NCBI): domain Eukaryota; kingdom Viridiplantae; phylum Streptophyta; class Magnoliopsida; order Asparagales; family Amaryllidaceae; genus Allium; species Allium sativum. The sequence goes on from CM060924.1 coordinate 790,332,471, forward strand.
CCCGGTATGAACCAAAAACGGGAGAGGACATCAGGGAGGACTTGCGTTTCTTTCTAGTTAGAAGTGGCGTCAGTGGTTTTACACGCCCTGACGAGTTTGACTTATGTGGTTGTTGCTGTTGCGAGGCGCCTCGGTTATATCGGTTTCGGCCGATGCTTCTGGTCGGCTGACGGACCAGACTGACACCCCATAGGGTGGGGAGACGTAGTGTTCAGGCATTTTAATCCACATCGGTGGACCGGCCCTGACGATCCAAAGGCTTGACAGAGTACTTGCCTGAGACACGGACTAGAGCGTCTCGAATCGGTTGAGGACTATCTTTTGCCTCGGTTCATAGATGGAAATCCAATTTCCAAATACGTGACATTTGCGGTTTTAATTGTAATCATATATATGGCGACATAGTGGGATGGGGCGCTTATGCCGCCTATGATTGATACTTATGATTTGAAGTTGTTTTATACACTATGCACTTATAATAGTATCAAATGATTTGTTTTAAACGTAACAAGCATTCTTTAGCTGTTATAAGGGAAAACCCTATCCTCGACTGCGTTGCATTGTGTGATGGGACCTGGGTCTTATAACAGCTTCATTTTTCTTTATTTAGCATTGCGCTGTTTGTTTTATGCACTGGTATTCTTGGGAGGAAACCCGTTCCGTGTTATACGGCGTGGTCCCTTGATTTACCTAACTTTAAAATAAAGATTAACTGTTTTAGTTCTCACACCAGTCACATGACTGACCTGGAGTTTATTGTTTTAACCTAAACTCTGGGTGCCCCTATTTTGACACGGGCAGCTAGTAGTTTTGGTTTTGCAGATTTATATTCACAGGATCCTGGTTTACAGCTGGAACGATATCCGGAAAGCTTTGTATCCGTATATCTCTTCTAGTTGTGTATTGTATTATTTTCCGCTGCGATGTATTTAAATGTAATTTAAATCTCTGATATTTCTGTGTAATATTCATTTATACTCTGTATATTCTTGTAATCTGATGCATTGTTGTAATATACAATGAAATGTTCTTCTGTATGCGTTCTGCTGTGGTTTGTTCTCGGACTATCCGACGCTTTCCTTTACGGGGAAGTTGCGGGTCTTTACAACGACACCTATGAAGGCAGCTAGGGGTGCATGAAACTACTAATCTCATTATTAAGTCTGTGGGCGGGATCAACCTTAGGGTGACTAGTGGTGGTGCAGTATTGTAACAACCCGTATTTTTGAATAACATGTTATAACATAAATCAAGGCAGAATTAAATTGTAATATCTGAATCAAGGGAAACGGGCTATGCCATTGCGTTCGTCTCGGAAAAATACGCGAAATAGAGTCCGAGTTTTCGAAAATCGGAGTCCGTATGACCAAGATATGGCCTCGCGAAGTTTCACGAAAAATTCAAATTCAAAACAGATTCAAATTTCAGAAAATCAGAAGTGGCGGGAAAATTCCCGCCAGACCCAGGGGGTCGACCTGGGGGTCGACTGGGGAGTCGACCTCCCCCCCAGGTTGACTGGGGAGTCGACCCTAGGGTCGACCTGGAGGTCGACCTCCCTGGTAGGCCAGGTCGGCCTGGTGCACCCATTTTGGCTGTTTTGACCTATTTTGGAGGCTTGTGACGGGATTTGATGGCTTGGATTGAAACTAGGGTTAATCCTATGGCTAATACTATCCTAATCTTCTATAAAAAGAGCCCTAAGCCTAGCCTAAATCATCATTATTCAATCCTACAACTAAACTATGTCAAATTGGTTCCTCTCATGGCCTCCACTCTCATGCTAAAATTCCTAAGTCTATTTATATGAGAAGTTTTGAGTTCATACAAGTGTCTTCAAGCTTGTATTAGTGTTCTTAGTTTGCATTCAAGTCAAGTTGCAACATTTCTATTTCAAAGCAAGGATTTTTATTGATTTGGCTCAAGGGTTTTTTTGTTTGGAGCTTGCATATTTGGGTCTTTTTGGTGATTGCATAAGGGCTTCGTCTCAATCTTTTAATAAATATTTATTTGTGTCTTCATAGCATTGTAAGCCCTTTTCTACTTTCTTTTTATTGAACTCTAAAGTTAAATGAATGATGCAAGTTTGGGTTGATCATTACGATATGCAAGTTTGGTTGATCATTATGTTATGCAAGTTGGTTCAATCATTATGTATGACACATGTTGCTATGTTATGCAAGTTTGGGTTGATCATTATACACATGTTATCATGTTATGCAAGTTAAACTTGAGTTTGTGAGCATAAAGTTTCAAGCTTTATATTAAAGGTTGCATTTTGGCAACATGAAAGTTATCATATCCCTTATGATAACTTGCATGTGAGGCTAAATGCGAACTTCTAGTAACTTCTACATGTCATTTATCACCATGTATCACTCATATGCTAAGTTTGGTTTTATGCATGCTTTTGAAGCCTAATAATGCAATATGCAAGTATATGAACATATGTACATTTCATATGCCACCATGATAAACTTGTGGCTTCAACACCTTTTTGTCATGATTATGCCAAGTTCCCTATTTTATCCTTTATGCGTTGTTGCGACTATGTAAACGATGGGATTACATTGGGGTTGGGTAACATTATGACATAAACATGGTTTTTATAACATGACGTGATATGTTAACTTGTAATTATGTTTTGGAAACATAATGGACATGACACTTAGAAAATATGAGTGTGGCCAACTCGAGGTTGGGTTGAGTTTGTAGCATAAATCTACCCGGACCCGCCCGGCTTAACTAGTGGCTACAAACAATAGGACCCAATGTGAGAAGTTGGTCATGTTGTGCTCGAACCCGAGGTTAGACCAAGTTGTGGTGTAAAGCTACCCGGACCCGCCCGGCTTAACTAGTAACCACAACAAGGTCTAATGTGAGAGGTTAAAGCACATTAAGTTAATTAATGCCTCCTGATTAGGGTTAAGTCATGGTCCACTTAATACTTAACCAATTTGGGCTTGATGGGTTAATCGGGGTTAAGTCATGAACCTTGGGTACACTTAACCAATTTAATCCACGTTTGGATCGGGTTAACCACATTTAACCCGTTAAGAAACCCTAGTGGCGTGGTCCTTTGCAGCAGTAACCCTCTTGATAGTATCATAAGACCCTAGGGACTAGGCTAGGGTGGGGCACGATTACTGGGATGACATGTAAGCGACCAAAACGACGGCTAAGTAGGTACGCCGGTGTAGGTCCAGGCGGACTATGGTCGTGCACGTAGTCCGGAGTTGGAGAATCAGGCACGGGTACCAGTAGATCTAGACTGCGCATACTTGATTGGTGTCCGAGGTTGACACCCTGGGACTTGATACACCCTAGGGTGGACCTAGCGCAGTTTAACTACATTGCATGTTTGGGCCGTATGACACCGACACTTGACGAGTTAGGCTTATAGGGAGCCGATCAACTAGACCGTGTAGTTGGACCTTGATTTAGGTCATATCATGATATTGGGCCAAGCTTGGGCCAAGGGATCAATTCTTGTTTTTACTTGACATGTTAGAATGCTAGTACACCCGTGGTGCAAAACTTAACCTTGATTATGCGATGACACCTTTATCTATCTTGTTAGTCAATCACCATGCCAGTATGTTGTTATCCTTATGTTCATCTCAGCTTCTCATGCCAGTTAACTTTACTAGTTCATAGACAGATAGTAGTTAGGGCTTACCAGTCTTTTTGACTGACCTGTTTTCTTTCGCCTCTTTTCTTCCGTTCCCCCCCCCCCCCCCCCCCACTCAGGTTCTCAGGGTGGGAACATTGGAGCTTAGCTTGGATCTTTACAGCTTGCTTACTGGATTTGCTCATGTACGGTTTTGGACATTGAGCTAGTTATGGTTTATCACTTCACTTTGGGGATAGTACTTTATGTATTTCAGATTTTCAGTTTATGCTTTTCTCTAGACTTTGTTTGTTGGAAAATAATGACTAAGTACTTTTTTGTAACTTAACTATGGTTTTTGAAATGCAAGTTTTATCCGCTGCTTTATTACTCTGTTTTACTTATATGTTCTGTCTTGTGATATCTGCATGCATGTTTACCTTGTTTAACGCCCCTCCAAAGCTAGTGTGCTTGCAAGAGTTACCATGGCGGAGGTGGGGTGTTACATTTGGTATCAGAGCATAAGGTTTACAAGATTTGAGCAAAAGTGTTTTTGAAACTTACCTTTTGAAAAACTATTTTCAAAACCAATTAAGTATTTTCCAAGAAAAGTCTAGTTATTTTAAAAAGGCTATTCCCCAAAAGCCATAGCACTATCCTTCGTTTCTTCGTTCTGAATCTATCTATATTTTTCTTCGTTTCAGTATGGCTGATCTTAACCTTCCCGAGGGAGTGACCATTCCCGGATGGTTCCGGAGGTACTTGGAAGCTAGGGCCAACGATGTGGGCCCAGCAAATACCCCCAATATAACTGAGGTTCCTCCTCCTCCTCCTCCTCAGAACTCGCAAGTAGATTTCGCTAAGATTTGCAAGGACTTTAAGGCAATGGGTGGCAAGAACTTTATTGGAACGGAGACTTTTGTGGAGGCAAGAAATTGGTTGAAAGAAACTGAGGATCTCTTCGCCATCTTTGATGTGCAAGATCATAGAAGGGTTCTATTGGCAGCATGGTTATTAAAAGAAGAAGCTGCTTATTGGTGGGAGGTCACCAATGCTACAAGGCCTATAGAGACTTGGGCCGACTTTAGGACAAGATTTGGGCTTAAATTTCTATCATCAGCTGAGGCGAATTTGCAATTGGAGAAATTTATATCTTTGAAGCAAGGGGACATGACAGTGAGGGAGTACGTGAATGAGTTTAACAAGCTCGCCCGATTTGGTTTGGACATGATTAATACTACCCAGAAGAAGGCTTTACGCTTTGCACGAGGGTTGAACGAGCCATTACAAGGTTTAGCCTTATCTCATATACCCATGGGGGCCACTTTTGAAGGACTAGTAGACATGGCATTGCTTCAAGGAGACGATAAGAATGCCAAGAAGGAAGTCAAGGCTAGTGAGACTCAAGCCAAGAAGACAGACTCCAAGTGGGGAGGAAATCAGAGCAATCAGAACAACAAAAACAACAAGAACAACAAGGGCAACAAGGCCAAGGCAAAGGACCCAAGAAAATGCAACTACTGTGGGATTGTTGGGCACATAGCTAAAGACTGTAGAAAGAAGAAGAGGAAGACGGGCGAGTGCTTTCATTGTGGAGAGGCTGGACATTTTAGCAAGGATTGCACCAAGAAGCAAGGGCAGAATCAGCGTGCAGGACCTTCTGGAGGGCAAGTGAATGCTCTCAACGCCACTCCAGTTCAGGATCGAGGTAGTATTTCTGTAGAAAGTCTTGTTTATATTTCTGATTTTCCTGTTCGCACCTTATTTGATTCTGGCGCATCGCATAGTTTTATCTCTTCTGACATCGTTGAAAGTTTGCACCTAAGTACTAGCCTAGTTGAGGATCCCGTTTGTGTTTCAAATCCAATTGGGGGTTCCGCCCATCTATCTATGATTTGTGTGGATTTGAAGATTTCTATCTTGGCCGTAGAATTCATGTGTAATGCTTATGTTCTCGGATTCACGGGATATGGGTTGATCTTGGGCATGGATTGGTTGTCCAGTTATGGAGCCATCCTCGATTGTGAGCATAGGGTGGTGAGGCTCATGACTCGCCTCGGTAATACCCTAGAAATTTCTTGTAACCCTAGAGGTCCCATCATGTTATGTTATCTTGAATCTCTCGACTCGTCCATCGATGATCTGCAATCTGTAAGGGTGGTCCGAGACTATCCTGATGTCTTTGAAGAAGTTAAGGGGTTACCCCCTAAACGAGAGATAGATTTCCGCATTTATCTAGTCGATAATGCCAAGCCAGTATCATTGCCTGTTAGGCACATGGCCCCTCGTGAGAGAAGGGAGCTCAATAAGCAAATCAAGGAGCTGCTTGAGAAGGGTTTTATTAGACGAAGCATTTCTGAATTGGGTGCTCCGGTGGTATTCGCTACTAAGGCGGATGGTTCGCTTCGTCTATGTGTTGATTATCGAGAGTTGAACAAGCTGACAAAGAAGAATAGGCACCCTTTACCGAGGATTGATGATCTCTTTGATCAGCTGGTTGGTGCTTCTGTTTTCTCTCAACTCGATCTAGCCACCGGATTCCATCAGCTTAGAGTGGCTGAGGATAGTATCGATAAAACTGCGTTTAGGACTCCGGATGGATTCTTTGAATGGCTTGTCATGCCGTTCGGATTGACTAATGCACCCGCCTACTTCATAGACTTGATGAGTAGGGTGTTCAGGGAGTTCCTTAACAAGTTTGTTGTTGTCTTCGTGGATGATATTCTGATCTTCTCAAAGGATGAGGAAGAGCATGCTAGGCATCTCAAGGAAGTGATGGATACGCTTAGGGCGCATCAGTTGAAAGCCAAGTTCTCCAAATGTCAATTTTGGAGAAGGGAGGTTCGGTTTCTGGGACATATAGTTTCTAAGCAAGGCATAGCGGTGGATCCCGCGAAGGTGGTTGTGGTTCAAGACTGGAAGACTCCTAGGAATGCAACCGAAGTAAGAAGCTTTCTCGGTTTGGCGGGCTACTATAGGAAGTTCATCAAGGACTTCGCTAAGATTTCGGCCCCTTCTTACTAAGTTGACGAGGAAGAACTTAGTCTTTGCATGGGACTTGGAGTGTGAGCTTGCTTTTCAAAGGCTCAAGAGAGCCCTTACCTCAGCTCCAGTTTTGGCATTACCCGATAGTGGTAAGATGTTTACCGTGTACACAGATGCATGTGGCACGGGGTTAGGAGCTGTTCTGATGCAAGAGGGAAGAGTGATATGTAATGGGGGTAGGCAACTTAAAGTTCATGATAAGAACTATCCCACTCATGATTTGGAGTTAGCAGCGATTGTCTTTGCACTCAAATCCTGGCGCCACTATCTTCTAGGCGAAAGGTTTGAGTTGTATACTGATCACAAGTCACTCAAATACCTCTTCTCGCAAAAAGATCTGAATCTAAGGCAGCAAAGGTGGATGGAATTCTTGGCATCTTATGACTTCGAGATAGCTTATACCCCTGGCAAGGGTAATGTTGTGGCGGATGCACTAAGCAGAAGGAGATTGACTTTGAGCCCCTTGTTCATTGAGATGAAGAACTTGGAATTCTTGGCAACCTTTGATTTCACGACGGCTATTGAGTCGATGACGGGTTCATTAGCATCCCTTGAGCTTAGACCCACACTTCTTGATCAAGTTGGGGCTTCGCAGAGGGAAGATCCACAGATAGTCGAAGTTATGGACAAGTTGATTCGTGGTGAGACGTCTAGTCACCTTGCCAGATATACTATTGATGATAAGGGATGGCTAAGGCGTGATGGGAGATTATGTGTTCCTCGAGTGGGAGATTTAGTCCATAGAGTTCTTGAAGAAGCACATCACTCGAAGATGACTATACATCCGGGAGGAGATAAGATGTATAGAGATATGAAGCGCAGTTTCTTTTGGGATGGGATGAAGAAGGATGTAGCAGAGTATGTTTCAAAGTGCATGGTGTGCCAACAAGTGAAAGCCGAGTCAAAGAAACCAGGTGGGCTATTACATCCATTGGAGGTCCCGCAATGGAAGTGGGAGAGTATTTCTATGGATTTTGTGGATGGATTGCCTAGGTCAAGGAGAGGGAACACAAGCATATGGGTCATAGTTGATAGACTTACGAAGAGTGCTCACTTCATTCCAGTAAAAAGCAAGAGGACCGCATCATGGCTGGCACCTATTTATCTCCGAGAGATAGTGCGGTTGCATGGAGTTCCTTCTAGCATAGTTAGCGATCGTGACCCAATTTTCACTAGCCAGTTCTGGAATAGTTTGCAAGAAGCGATGGGTACGCGATTGAATTTGAGTACAGCCTATCACCCCCAGACGGATGGCCAAACCGAAAGGGTGAATAGAGTGCTAGAAGATCTCTTGAGGCTTTGTGTTCTCGACTTCGGTGGTACTTGGGAAGACCACCTTCCTCTTGTAGAGTTTGCATATAATAATAGCTATCAAGCTAGCATAGGGATGGCACCATTTGAAGCTTTGTATGAGGGGCCGTGTAGGTCACCATCTTGTTGGTGGGAGACAACAGATAGACTTATACTTGGGCCCGATATGATACGGGACACATCCGAGAAAGTTGAATTGGTGAGAAGACGGATGAAAGCGGCCCAAGACAGACAGAAATCCTATGCTGATAGACGAAGGGCAGATTTGGAATTCGAAGTGGGAGACATGGTTTTCGTGAAGGTTTCTCCTTTGCGTAATGTGGTACGTTTTGGAGCAGTGGGGAAGCTAGCACCAAGGTTCGTAGGACCCTTCCCTATCATAGAGAGAATTGGAAAGATGGCCTATAAGGTGGAATTGCCCGAAAAGCTAGCCGGAGTGCATAATGTCTTTCATGTCTCGCATCTCCGAAAGTGCCTTCATGAGTCCGCTGAGGTGGTTGAACCAAGCATTCTTGAAGACATTGAGGTAGAGAAAGAGGCAACCTTGAGAAGAGCTCCAATTCGTATCTTGGGAACAGAGATCAAGAAACTAAGGAATCGAGAAGTCAAATTGGTGAAAGTTCAGTGGGGTGAAGCCGATGAAGATGCAACTTGGGAAACCGAGGAGAAGATGCGTGGGCTTTATCCATTTCTTTTTTAGGGTACATTCTCGATCTCTTTTCCTATCTTTCTTTTGCTATCCATGTTTATTTTGTTTATCTTGTTATCTCGTTAATCATGTTATGAGGACCTTAGGTAGAAACCCTTTGGATGAAACATGTATTTGAAACATGTTATGCCTGATGGTTGCAAGTGTTTGCACGTGGATACTCGTGGATGCATGATACACATTAGGCACTAAGATCGGCTCACACACTTTCATGTTGCATATGCATGAGTGCTTATACTTATTCATGGATGAAACTTGTTATGCTATCACGTGGATGTTGCATATGGATGAATATTATGTGCACTCATGTAGAGATTATAAATTATGTTAGGAATTTGCATACATATGGACTCATTTCACTAACATACTTTGCATTAAGGAGGTTTACTGTATCAGTAACCGCTTGATTTTTGCATTAGATAAGTACATATACACACACTTTTGCATATAATCATACAACATTTAGAATCCTTTAAGGACAATGACTGCACGTGGATGATGTTTTGAGTAGATGGATGATGGATGGTAGGATACGTTCTTCCTAACTTGGAGATTTCGGGGACGAAATCCTTTAAGGAGGGGAGAATGTAACAACCCGTATTTTTGAATAACATGTTATAACATAAATCAAGGCAGAATTAAATTGTAAAATCTGAATCAAGGGAAACGGGCTGTGCCATTGCGTTCGTCTCGGAAAAATACGCGAAATAGAGTCCGAGTTTTCGAAAATCGGAGTCCGTATGACCAAGATATGGCCTCGCGAAGTTTCACGAAAAATTCAAATTCAAAACAGATTCAAATTTCAGAAAATCAGAAGTGGCGGGAAAATTCCCGCCAGACCCAGGGGGGTCGACCTGGGGGTCGACTGGGGAGTCGACCTCCCCCCCAGGTCGACTGGGGAGTCGACCCTAGGGTCGGCCTGGGGGTCGACCTCCCTGGTCGGCCAGGTCGGCCTGGTGCACCCATTTTGGCTGTTTTGACCTGTTTTGGAGGCTTGTGACGGGATTTGATGGCTTGGATTGAAACTAGGGTTAATCCTATGGCTAATACTATCCTAATCTTCTATAAAAAGAGCCCTAAGCCTAGCCTAAATCATCATTATTCAATCCTACAACTAAACTATGTCAAATTGGTTCCTCTCATGGCCTCCACTCTCATGCTAAAATTCCTAAGTCTATTTATATGAGAAGTTTTGAGTTCATACAAGTGTCTTCAAGCTTGTATGAGTGTTCTTAGTTTGCATTCAAGTCAAGTTGCAACATTTCTATTTCAAAGCAAGGATTTTTATTGATTTGGCTCAAGGGTTTTTTTTGTTTGGAGCTTGCATATTTGGGTCTTTTTGGTGATTGCATAAGGGCTTCGTCTCAATCTTTTAATAAATATTTATTTGTGTCTTCATAGCATTGTAAGCCCTTTTCTACTTTCTTTTTATTGAACTCTAAAGTTAAATGAATGATGCAAGTTTGGGTTGATCATTATGATATGCAAGTTTGGTTGATCATTATGTTATGCAAGTTGGTTCAATCATTATGTATGACACATGTTGCTATGTTATGCAAGTTTGGGTTGATCATTATACACATGTTATCATGTTATGCAAGTTAAACTTGAGTTTGTGAGCATAAAGTTTCAAGCTTTATATTAAAGGTTGCATTTTGGCAACATGAAAGTTATCATATCCCTTATGATAACTTGCATGTGAGGCTAAATGCGAACTTCTAGTAACTTCTACATGTCATTTATCACCATGTATCACTCATATGCTAAGTTTGGTTTTATGCATGCTTTTGAAGCCTAATAATGCAATATGCAAGTATATGAACATATGTACATTTCATATGCCACCATGATAAACTTGTGGCTTCAACACCTTTTTGTCATGATTATGCCAAGTTCCCTATTTTATCCTTTATGCGTTGTTGCGACTATGTAAACGATGGGATTACGTTGGGGTTGGGTAACATTATGACATAAACATGGTTTTTATAACATGACGTGATATGTTAACTTGTAATTATGTTTTGGAAACATAATGGACATGACACTTAGAAAATATGAGTGTGGCCAACTCGAGGTTGGGTTGAGTTTGTAGCATAAATCTACCCGGACCCGCCCGGCTTAACTAGTGGCTACAAACAATAGGACCCAATGTGAGAAGTTGGTCATGTTGTGCTCGAACCCGAGGTTAGACCAAGTTGTGGTGTAAAGCTACCCGGACCCGCCCGGCTTAACTAGTAACCACAACAAGGTCTAATGTGAGAGGTTAAAGCATATTAAGTTAATTAATGCCTCCTGATTAGGGTTAAGTCATGGTCCACTTAATACTTAACCAATTTGGGCTTGATGGGTTAATCGGGGTTAAGTCATGAACCTTGGGTACACTTAACCAATTTAATCCACGTTTGGATCGGGTTAACCACATTTAACCCGTTAAGAAACCCTAGTGGCGTGGTCCTTTGCAGCAGTAACCCTCTTGATAGTATCATAAGACCCTAGGGACTAGGCTAGGGTGGGGCACGATTACTGGGCTGATATGTAAGCGACCAAAACGACGGCTGAGTAGGTACGCCGGTGTAGGTCCAGGCGGACTATGGTCGTGCACGTAGTCCGGAGTTGGAGAATCAGGCACGGGTACCAGTAGATCTAGACTGCGCATACTTGATTGGTGTCCGAGGTTGACACCCTGGGACTTGATACACCCTAGGGTGGACCTAGCGCAGTTTAACTACATTGCATGTTTGGGCCGTATGACACCGACACTTGACGAGTTAGACTTGACGAGTTGGCGCAGTTTAGCTAGCTATGGTTTATCACTTCACTTTGGGGATAGTACTTTATGTATTTTAGATTTTCAGTTTATGCTTTTCTCTAGACTTTGTTTGTTGGAAAATAATGACTAAGTACTTTGTTGTAACTTAACTATGGTTTTGGAAATGCAAGTTTTATCCGCTGCTTTATTACTCTGTTTTACTTATATGTTCTGTCTTGTGATATCTGCATGCATGTTTACCTTGTTTAACGCCCCTCCAAAGCTAGTGTGCTTGCAAGAGTTACCCTGGCGGAGGTGGGGTGTTACAAGTATACTAGTGGCGGTGCAGTATAGCAATTATCCCATAGTGTTGGTGTAGTTTAGTAATCATCCTATAGTGGTTTAGGTGCGCTTAACGATATCGTTGATCATCCTGTTTCCTTATTTACTCTGCCACACTCAATGGTTCATGGTCATTTCCTTATTTTCCAACTTATGCCTTAGCCTAGTTACTTTGTTAATTATATTGTTAGAATTATCGCACTCGCCAGACTTTATGTCTGACCCCCTTTTTCCATCTCTATCCTTTCCTCCCCCCCCCCCCCCCCCAGATGCTCAAGTTGGAACTAGCACCAGTGGAGCTTGATTTTGGACTGCTTTTAGAAGATTTCTTGGACCGCTGAAGTAAAGCTCAGCTTCTCTTTAATTATGGCTATTTTATGTTGGGGATTATGTCTTTCAGATTATGTTCTTTGTTTTATCAAGATGGATATGATGTACTTGACTTTGGTTTTGATGATGTAACCAAACATATTTACCTTCTGCTGCAATAAATAAAGTTTTGAATTTTCAAGTACTGTTTTATATCTGTCTTGTTGTGATTTTCTGTTCTTTACTTACTTAAAACGCTCCATTGAAGTTAATGCATTCCCTTTGTGAGTGACATTAATGGACGTGGGGTGTTACAGTCTGGGTGATGAAAAATACAATAAACCCGACCGGAATTAATCCAATCTAAAAGACCGGGTCAAAAAGCACTGAAATACACGTATTTTTAGTGTTATTATCCAACCAAACCCGAACCGACCCGAACCTCGAGCCAGGTCCATATTTTTGAAAAATATAGTTCAGAACCAGCAAAACCCGAACCGCTTAAAACCGAGACCCGTCGGGTCGGGTTTGGGTCCATTGGTTTGGGTCTAATTTCCGCCCCTAATATAATATACTGCTATTTACCACTTTTTACACTGAGCGTTCTTAATTCCTATCGTCACAAGTGATACCCGATTGTAATGAAAATAGACGTATCTCTACGTCTTAGTGTTACGGTTCCAATGAAACTAATTTCATTGAAATCAGACTCCATTTGCAAAAAAGACGTTATTTAAATCTCAATTTATTCAACGGTTCATATTTAAAAGTCGCACGCTAAAAAAACCGTGATTGGCCCCAAAACTAGAAATCTAGCGCAATAACTAGCTATATGTATTCCAATAAAATTTGTTTCATCGAAAACGGAGGTCGTATGGAAAATAGCTATTTTTAGAAATTATATAATATCGATAAAATATAATTGATTTAAAAAAAGATTCAGTTTAATAATAATAAATTATTATTATTATCATATATATCCAAACGGAAATATATATCTTCAGATATAAGCCAATATAAATTTCAAACTCATTATTTACAAATTTATTAAATAAACGTTACGGTTTATAAAGGATTTCATAGCGACTATTTGAAAGTTTAATTTTGGCATATCTCACAATCTATAATATGAAATTTTGATTTTTCTTTTTCATAAGAAAACTATAATCTAATAGATTCAAACGTTTCTTATTTCACATAATTCCGATTTAAAGTGGATTCTGTTTATTCAATTGAAGTTCAAAACTCAATATTACGAACTACTTTGTCACTACGAGTTCATTTTAAATTAAATATAAATTTATACGTTCAAACTCCATTTTATTAATGGTTTCTATATAAAATCCATTAACATTTCAAATATAATATTTAAAACCAATTTAAATATTTAAATTCAACCGATAAAAAATTCGGGTAGTTACATGAAATTAAAAAAAACATATTTTCGAAAATGATTTGTTTAAATTTCGATCTACTATGGAATTGAATATATAATATTATTTCAAGGATTTTGAAATAAAACTATGCATTTAATTCAAAAGATTAAAAAAAGACTATTAATTAGAAATAATTAAGCACTAGGATTTTACCCTGCAACGATTTTAATTACTACACTGTTAATACTTTATTTTAATCGACTAACATCAGAATATATAGTCCTTACTTGCGTGTTTTGTTTTTCCATTATGCTCGGATTAGTCTGAGTGTTTTTCTTGAGTTACTGGAAGAAGAAATGGTGTTTAAAAACCGTATTTTAACCATTATTTATGCTGCATTATTGGTATGTTCAGTTAAATGTATAAATTTAATATATTGTAAGTTGAAATCAAATGTATATTATTTGACAGTTTAATGAACTATCGTGTTATTATTATTATTATCCTACCACTATGAGATTATGTGTATTATTTAGTTCCTCTTTCCTTGTTTACTTTTCTTATACTAAACCTCATTGATAACTCATCATTTTGGAATAGTTTGAGTTGAAAATGTGTGTTTTATTGCTAAACTGAACTATCCCCAAAATGTGGTTGTTAAGTACAGGTTCCACTATTGCTTGATGTGGGAAAATTTTCACTTATCCTTCTCTTTATCTCCTTATTCCTAACAATGGAAATTCAACATCCATGATTTATCAGACCGCTTAATTCTAGAAAATCCAATATGCACCAACATCCACTACAAATTTAGCTTTCGTTTAACCAGTTACTTTATGGATGATTTTAAATAGAGGAGAATTCAACATAAAATTCTCATTATGTTTTTAGTTAGTTATGTTTTCAAAATAAATTGAACTTATGCCTAATGCAAAATTTTATCAACAACATTACTATGCATAAGAAGCAGGAAGAAAAGAATGCATTACACATACACGAATGAAAAACAAATTACATAACTTACTTTAGGATTTTTTTTTGGGTAAGTAGAAAGTGAGCAAAGAAACTCATGGTAGAATAAATTTACAAACACGTATATCCAATACTGAAATTCAATTGCAATTTTTTTAATTTATAACTATCATATTTATCAAAAGGGAGGGCTATATAGATACAAAATTTCGACACAAATCAGAAGACATAAAATCTCAGTCACATGGTCAATTTGTCTTTATTTGAGAGGTGCAAATCATGAGATAATCCTATGGTTCACAAAAAGCAGATAAAAAGTTGATATAATATAGAGTATTATATCTAATCAAAGTCTTATTATTATTAAGATAAAATACTGCCTTCAAACCTAACATTTAACACTTGCTACTATAGACACTTTTAGTTATCTTAACTTCACAACCAACTTAACAATAAATTTTGAAGAATCTACTTCATTGTTCTCAACGAAGACTGATTAGTTTGAGGTAGGAAATTTATTTTTAAAAAAATTATTTAATCAACTTTATAGCTAACATATAACTTTCAACGAAGGCCAACATGGTTTCATCCAAGAACCTCAGAAATGTATTACACTGTAGCTCAATTATCAAGTTATGTGATAAGTACGACACATTGATGGTAGATCATGGAGTAATGGGAACAGTTTGTAAACAAACGAAAATAAGCTTACTCCACCCCGCTCCCAGACACAATATTTTATTCACTTAGTGATGAATAGATGGTCCTGTACAAACTCACCATTGAAAGTACATAAATCAACAATGCAACAGTCGATGGACATAGACTACTAATCGCAAAATAAACGCAATTCATAAGATTGTATAAACCAAGTTCGTAGTAAGTAATAAAATACCTTTGTTTAGGTTTCCAGTTTAGCCTTTAGTAGTGTTGATGACCTTTTGGCGGTAGCCTTAGGGGTTTTCTTATGGACTATAATTCGATTTCAATTGTATATGAAACCGACCGTTAGGGAGGTTTGCTTAGTGTCATTTGACCAAAATCAATTTTTCCGTAGCAAAAAAACAATGAATATGTCTATAACATATATTCTTAAATCTTTTCAATTCAATCCACTTAATTATTTCCACTGTTGTCTTTTGGATCTATCTAATTTTAAATATTGACTATCACATTTTTTTTTGATGTTAACTAAAATAAATAGAAAAAAAACAATCCTCTGTTGGTTTACTAGTTTATATTCTAGCCAAGACCTAAATACAGATATGCAAATAAGACTTCATCAGAAATTCAATTCAAACCCAAATAAAAATAAAAATAAAAACAAGTTGAAATCACAGTCCAAGGAATCTCGAGGCAGATTCCCACTGCACGCATGCCTATAGCAGCCGCTATACCCCATGTCGATAGCCAAGTTGTCCTGTGTAGGCAGCAGTACCAAAAGCAACATGAATAGTTATTGGACCAAACAAACAGCAAGAAAATGGTGGGAAAAAATCGATCGTTTGAAAAGGAGACGAGAAATACTCACGTGTTCAGTAGTGTAGCAACGGCCGAATGAACGGTTAAAAGCAATCAATGAAGGAATGCAGAGAGAAGACGACAAATGGCGGATGACAGTGGTGGAAAATCGGGTGAAAAGAGGATCGAAAAAGTGGCAGACGAAAAAAGACGCGGTATGATGATCCCATTGGATGGAGGGGACGGAAATAAGGGGGCAGAAAGGGAATGATAGGGAATTAACCAAATTAAGGGGAGAACGTGATGCATGGATGAGGAGAACGCAGAGTGGGCATGAATCTTTTGGGAGAGAAGGGCCTAATGCTGAAGAGAGCGAAAGAAAAAGTGTATGATTTGGGGGACTGTGTCGATTCAGTTTTTAAAAGCAATGGAAATTTCTGTAATTATGGTTTGAGTTGATTGAAATGAATAGCTAATGCTCCACTTTAGGGCCTTTCAGTTTTGAAGTATACATACCTGTTGATTTCAAACTTAAAAAGAGCGGAGCGGCCATAATTCCACGCTATCTTTTATAGTATATACTGCCGACATGTCAATTTTAGCTCATTATTAATATTGCAAATATCATGTCACAAAGAGTAAATGAAAGGATATATTAAAATGTAAATGCAAAGAAAAAATAATAATGTTCACTTGAAAGCCAATGTGCATGCTGAAAACAATCAAAATGAAAAACATATTAAACTTAGAAAGTAAAACTATAGATAATGTATATTAAAAAAAAACATTTTAAACCATGTGAATATATTTAAATGCAAACTAATACGTATAAATATCCAAATTAACACTAAAACTAATCAAAATTGTAGAAATTTCATGTGAAGTAAGTAAAACGAAATACAGAATAGGGAAACAAAGAAACATACATTACATCTTTTATCGGCTTTTGGAATAAAACCATATTATAATTTATAACAAGCAAGAGCAATTAGAAATAATTTAAGCACATATAGTAAATGAAATAATTTGAACCAATAGCAGCGATTTGAATTAGTAAGTATATATTGTTGTGAAATTATGCAAATTTCCTTATAATTAGATTTGTGGAGAAAAGAAATGAAACGTAGAATGGTAAGAGACACATAAACTTGATAACGGAGTTCGACCAATCCCCGGGCTACTGCAAATCTTTTATTTCAGAGAATATTACAAAGTGATTACACAAAACACTTTTCACTCAACACTCGATCTCACTCTTAAGATTGCTCTCCTTTTCTTCTTATTGGATTTGAGATGTGATAGAAGTTATGAAGAAGAAGGGTGTATTTATAGAGTGAGAAGAGGGTTGGTGGCTCGGTAGGTAGCATGGTTGGTGGCACCTCATGTTAAACACATGGGTGGCTTAGCTAGAACATTTCTAACAATCTCCCACTTGAAGACTGATTTCAATCCGTCTTCATACCTAGAACGATACAACAGCCATTCTGCACTTTTTACTCTAGCAGACCAACTGAAGTTGAACACAACTTCAGTTTATCGATAGTTACCGTCTTTGTCAACATATTTGTTGGATTCTTGCTTCCTTCGATCTTCTCCGATTTTAATACATTATCTTCCAATAGAGATCTAATGAAGTGTAACGAAGCCCAATATGTTTGGTTCTAAAATGAAATGCTGAATTCTCCGCCAAGTGTATTGCACTTTGACTGTCACTGTATAAGATATTATTTTCCTGCTTGAATCCCAACTCAGTTAACAAACCTTGAAGCCATATCATCTCTTTACTAGCTTCGGTGATTACTACATACTCAGCCTCTATAGTGGATAAAGTGACAATCTTCTGTACCTGTGACATCCAACTAACAGCTGTATTTCCAATCGTGAATACATAACCTGTAGTGCTTCTTCGATGATTGACTTCACCTCTAAAGTCTGCATCTATATAGCCTTGAGCTTTTAACTGCCCTAAAACCATATTTTGTACAGTTCCTCGTAGATACCTCAAAATCCACTTGATTGCTTCCCAATGAGCTTTCCCTGGATTTAACATAAATCTGCTAACAACTCCCACTGCATGGCCAATGTCTGGTCTCGTACAGACCATGTCATACATCAAATTTTCAATAGTCGAGGAATAGGGAATATCAATCATGAAATTTCTTTCTTCCTTCGTTTGAGGGAACTGATCCTTGGATAAGCGAAAGTGATTGGCCGACAGTGTACTGACTAGCCTAGCATCGTCCATGTTGAATCTATGCAAAACGTGATTGATATAATCTGCCTGAGATAGCTGCAAGTGTCCTTTCTGCTTATCTCTATTGATTTTCATTCCGATAATCTTCTTTGTTGGACCCAAGTCTTTCATGTCAAACTCCTTTGACAGTTGCTGCTTCAACCTTCTGATATCATCCATATTTGATCCTGCTACTAACATGTCATCAACATAAACCAGTAAAATGATATAACTAGACCTATTTGCTTAAAGTAGCAACAATGATCAGCATTGCACTTCTGGAACTCTTCCTTGTGCATGAATCCATCAAACGTTTTGTACCATTGTTTTGGGGCTTGTTTCAGGCCATACAAGCTTTTCTTTAGTCTGCATACCATGTTCTTCTTCTCTTTCTCTTTCTCGAAGAAACCTTCTGGTTGGTGCATATATAACTTCTCATCCAAGTCTCCATGAAGAAATGCGGTCTTCACATCTAACTGTTCGAGATGAAGGTCTTCAATAACAACAATATTTAATACTGACCTGATAGTATTGAGCTTCACAACAGGAGAAAAAATGTCATTGTAATCCACTCCTTCCTTCTGTTGGAATCCTTTGACAACTAGTCGAGCTTTGTATCTATTGGAACCATCATGCTCCTCTTTCACCTGATACACCCATTTATTAAGAAGTTCCTATTTTCCTATGGGTAACTCAACTAGTTCCCATGTCTGGTTGGAGATAAGAGACTTCGTCTCATCTTTCATGGCAAGCTCCCACTTGCTTGCATCTTCAGTCTGAGACGCTTCATCATAACATTCAGGTTCCCCTGCATCAGTAAACAACAAATGGTTCATGTATCTTTTGTTAGGTACATGAGGTCGAGCAGACCTTATCAATTCAGGAGATAGAGTAGGATGTTGTAGTGTGTCAGTCTGGTCCACACTGCTCAAGTCAACGATTTCATAAGGTTGTGGATTGCTATAGTCGGTTCTGTTATGAGACTATGCGGAATGTCATTTGAATCTGCAAATACTGGCTCACTCTGCTTTGAGTCGTTGACTTCTGTTTTATGTCTGTCTTTGTACATTACTCTTTAGTTAAAAATCATATCTTGGCTACAGATCACCTTCTTGTTTTCATCATCCCAAATGCGGTAGCCAAACTCATTTTCGCCATAGCGATGAGAGTGCATTTCTTGAATTTGGGATCAAGCTTATTCCTGCCTTGATCACTAATATGCACATATGCTATACAGCCGAAAACTTTAAATTGTGATAATTTTACCTCTTTTCCACTCCATAACTCCTATGGTATTTTGTGTTTTAATGGAACCGAAGGACCTCTATTGATCAAATAAGCCGTTGTGTTGAATGCTTCTGCCCAGAATTGCTTTGGTAGACCTAATTGTATACGAATGCATCTGGCTCTTTCTGTCGACGTTCGATTCATACGCTCAGCTACACCATTGTATTGAGGCGTACCCGACACAGTTCTCTGCATTCTGATCCCGTGCTCATAACAGAACTGCTTGAATCTAGTGTCTTCATACTCACCTCCATTGTCAGTTCTAAGCTTTTTGATTTTTAGATTTGTCTCATTTTCTACCATAGCTTTCCATATCCTGAAAGCCTCTAACACTTCAGATTTATGCCTTAAAAAATAAACTCATACCTTTCGCGAGTGATCATCGATGAAAGTAACGAAGTAATGCTTTCCACTAATGGATGAGATGGTCTTTGGCCCCCAAACAGCGGAACGAACAAGCTCTAGCCTTTCCCTTTTTGGGGTTTTACCATTTATTTGAAAGCTGACTCTTTTCTGCTTTTCAAGTATGCAATTTTCGCACATGCCTATTTCCACCGACTGTAGACCTGGAAGTTTCCCCTTTGAGTGCATAATCTTCATTCCCTGTTCACTCATATGGCCTAGCCTCTAGTGCCATATGTCAGAATTTTTGTTGCTAGCTGCAACAATGATCGAACATCGTGCTCCTGATGTCATGTAAAGTGTACCACTCTTCTTGCCTTGAGCAATCGTCATTGCACTCTTCGAAATTTTCCAGTCATCACCATGGAAAGTTGTAGTATAGTCATCAATAGCTAATTGTCCTACGGAGATCAAATTCTTCCTCAAATCAGGTATGTGCCTGACATCCTTTAGCTCCCAAATTGAGGCATTTAGCTTAATCTTCACAGCACCTTTACCAATGATATAACAAGGTTGATCGTCACCAAGATATACCTTTCCAAGATTTCCAAAGACATAGCTTTCGAAGAATTCTTTCTGGGAAGTGGCATGAAACGATGTTCTAGAGTCTAGCACCCAAGACTCTTCCTTCATCTGCCGCCATCGCCCCCACTCAAATTTGATTTCCTTTCTTACAAATTATGGCTCCGATACCAGTTGTTGAGAAATTACGTAAATTTCATATAATTAGATTTGTGGAGAAAAGAAATGAAATGTAGAATGGTAAGAGACATACAAACTTGATAACGGAGTTTGGCCAATTATGCCTATGTCTCCGGGCTGCTGCAGATCTTTTATTTCATAGAATATTACAAAATGATTACACAAAACATTTTTTACTCAACACTCGATCTCACTCTTAAGCTTGCTCTCCTTTTCTTCTTATTGGATTTGAGATGTGATAGAAGTTATGAAGAAGAAGGGTATATTTATAGAGTGAGAAGAGGGTTGGTGGGGGTTAGTGGCTCGGTAGGTGAGATGGTTGGTGCATGGTTGGTGACACCTCATATTGAACACATGGGTGGCTCAGCTGCAACATTTCTAACATATATGCATTTAGAAACAGAACTAGTGCATTGTGATTTGCAATCATAACATTTTAAAATTTCAATTGTTGAAAAGAAAAAAGAAAGCAACAAATTAAACACAAAAATAAAAATATTCAAGGAAGTTACATAATTTGGAAGTACCAATGATAAAATAATGCAAAATCCTAATTTTAGGACCCACAATTTTCATAATAATAAACATTTGCATGCACAAAATAAATAAAAAGATCATAATATTGAGATTGTAAATCTTAGAAATTGAAAGTTGTTAGAAAAAACAAAAATTAAAATTTGTATTTAGAAGATGGATTTGAAGACCCGACCCGATCAGCCAAGGGTGATGACGACCCGACCCGTATAGCCACCTCCGAACCGAACCGATGGATGACGATGGATTTGAAGACCCGACCCGATCAGCCAAGGGTGATGACGACCCGATCCGCCAGGGGTGACTACGATCGAACCGAACCGAACCGAAGGAGATGACTTGATATAGACCCGATCCGATCCACCACCAGGTGAAGACCACGATCCGAACCAGGAAGCTTGGACTGGAAGAGTGAGATCTGAACCGACCCAGTGATGACCAAAAACCCGAGATGCAAAAGTAGTCCAAGTTGGAAGTTAGAGCTCAGGATCCAGTTGGGAACCAATGAGTTCACTTCATGATTGGGCTTTGCTGCGGGACGTGTGCTAAGGAGTTATCGACGTTCATAACTTCGATTCACCACTGAAAAAGAATGATGGGCTACGTATCAGTGCAGTAGAGTCATCATGACTCGATGGGCAAAGTGATCGTAGCGGGACTACGTATCAGTGCAGTAGAGTCACCATAACTCGAGGGGCAAAGTGATCGTAGTAAGACTATGAGCCAGTGCAGTGGAGCCATTGTGACTCCATGGGGCAGAGTGGACATAGTAAAGGATTAGTAAGGCTATGAGCCAGTGCAGTGGGGTGTGTACGACTCCATGGGGCAAAGTGGACATAGCGAAGGATTAGTGGTTATGGATCAGTGCAGTGAAGCCGTTGTGACTTCATGGGGCAGAGTGATCATATCAAAGTATTGGGTGATCGAAGTGGTGATATCGTATACTTTACGCACTGAGTGAGAGATGTGAGGATGGTTGCTATGTTTGACTTGTTTCCCATCATTATGACATGCACACCCCCACCCCCGTATTCCTTATACCATTTGTTATGGCACCCTAGAGTGTTGTACAATATGTAGTGCTAACTCTTTGGTTGTAGGTCCAGGTTCAGGTATGGTTTAGTATACCTGTTATTGTTCTGTTTAGCTGTTTATCGCTCATACCAGACTTTTTGTCTGACCTAGAGTTTTATGTCTCTTCTTATTACTCTGGGTGCTCTCACGAGCAGACTAGAGACAGGTTAGCTGGTGAAGCGCGAGTAGCTGATTCGGAGGCGAGCAGGAGGCTTCCACGTATGATATATATATATATTCTCCCTGTGTCGTTGCTGGTCACTACTTTGAGCATTAGTAGTGTACCTTTCTTGTTTAACTTTTTGAGACAGTTTTTAAAAGTTGTAATAATGTTGGCTTTGGATCATAAGCTGTACTTTGGATTTTCCGCTGCTATGGTAGTTTGTTTCATCTTATACACCGTCTCACCTGTTTTATGTCAAGTATGTTGTTATTATATTTTGTTTCATGCGCTGTGAGACATTCTACAGGTTCTTTGTTGATTCTTCGTCTTCTTCCTTTCTTTCTGACGACCGTTCCGTGCTAACTGGACATGCGTACAGCGCACTTTTGGAGGAAAAGTCGGTTGATGCGGGGCGGGCCGTCACATGTACACACTCTCATGCACGCACTCATGCACGCACACACACGCGCACACACACACGCACACGCACACACGCACGCGCGCACGCACACACACATGTGTATGTATATATATACACACTTACACACACACATATATATATATATATATATATATATATATATATATATATATATATATATATATATGTATGAGAGTGCTTTGTTGCACCCCAAACAATGCAACATCCCTAGATATCTAATGATTTCAATAACATATTTTCGTTTTTCTCTCTTTCCACGAATCCTCTCTCCTCAAACCATTATTTAAATGTAAATTTGTGGCTGAAAACGTGGAGCTTTTGGGAGGCACAAGAGAGGTTGTATATGAGGAGCACTTTATGGTACCTCTTTTTTGCAACACCTCCTTTAACACTCATATCGCATCGTGAGCTGCACCATCCTAAATGTAGCAAAATTATGTGGATGTTCAATCCATAGATAGATGATCATCTATCTAAAATTTGGGCTCACTTCGACATTTTTTAAGCATTTAAAAATCTTAACCTAATCATTGACCGTTTAGACATTTATTTGAGCCGTTAAATTTAAACATGAAATATATTATGCTACAAATATCAATATGAGATCAAATTTTGCATAGATGGTCCTCTACGTGTGGATCAAACATCTGCACTTTTTTTTTTGGCATGGCCGCTGCACAGTTTTTTTAGATTTAAAATGGTGTAACTCACGATACGATATGACGCTAAATGAGATGCATGCTGCAAAACAAGGATGTCATAGAGCGCTCGTATGTGTGTGTATGTATACACACACATATATATATACACAAACACACATACACGTATGCATGTATACATGATGAGTGTTCCGTTGTACCACAAATAGTGCATCACCCATAAATGTCCCTTGATTTCCATCACAATTTCATTTTTTTTTTTCCCACTAACTCTCTTTCCCATTCGCTCTGTGCTTCGGATGCAAAAAGATTGCTCTGAAACATAATTGCTATCTAACCCTCCTCCATGCATATATAGTTTCGAATTATCACGGACATGAAACTGTTGACGGGAAAGAAAGGGATAATAGTTGGAACGTAAAACAAGAGAAAAACATGGGCCAAATTTTGTAAATGGTTGTAAATTGTCACTTGTTTGTCATCTTGGTTGCTACTGTACCAAAAAGGCATCTGGCGTCGCACATACTTTTACATATCCTGTGGAGCAGTCACTCGTTTTCAAAGTAACTTTGGCATCAAGGAGTTTCTGGTGTTCTCATTCTTCTTTACCATCATTATACTATAAAATAGTGACTTTGTTTGACTCATTCATAGCATTTCTCTACAATTTTCTTCTCTTTTCTACTAATACTGCATTGGGTATGGCCAGAAGACCTTATTGACACTCCCAAAACATGGTTCAATTTTTGTGGCAAACGTTTTAATTTGTTGGGTATGTCCCGTAAACAAATTATGGTCTTAAATTTGCAGATTTTTATGATGAATTTCTCATTTTAATTTTGAAACTAGAAATTTAACGATTCAGTTGAGGTCTACGCAAATGCAAAGGTGACAACTCGAATCCACCGAGAGAATATAAATTGACAACCAATGGAATCCGTGTCAAGACTCAAGATACAAATGATGCATTTCTAACTTTTGTGATATGCTAAACTAATTTTCAATTCCCATAGTCTGGCATCAGTTCTTCACACAAAACAAAACCTTACACATCAAGGAGTCAGCCAACTTTGACTCTTTTCATATCACACACATTTTTTATTTTTCTCCTACAATGATATAACCAAAGTATCTGAATCAAAAAATGAAAACATAACTTTAATTGCAAGCCCTCGTCAATGGAGCTTCTGTCAAGATTTGCATTTCTTCATTCAGAAGTTTCAAAATTGTTTCTGTATCAAATTCATGGATATGAAGATAGTTTTCCTTTGAAACCAAATTTTCTACATATATTTTCTTTTTCATTCCACTTATTGATTATCATCTTTGTCTTATTGTATAATTTGTGTAGCGAGTCCGGGGAAAGAGTGAAAAAGAATAGGCTTTTGCAGTACAAAACAACCCTTTTCACTTCGCTTTGTTTGGGGTTGTTTTATATATGTCAGTCCATTTATCATTATCTTTTCTCCGAGGGTGATATTGTTGTTGAATTGGATTTGGGTGTTAGAGCCATTGCATGGTTTTGCATCTCATCTTATCTTGGTTATGCGTTTAATCACACAAAAGACAACAAACTGCCTGTTTCTCTTAGATTATGGTGGGGGTTGTTCTTATTTATGTCATGTGTTTTTATGATCATAGACTTCATTTGGTACAAAAAAATTGGCATAATGAGTATCCATTTGTGGATACTTGATTCTGGATCACTTCTGGGTGGTTTGATAATAAACACCACCATGTTTCTTTGGAAGAGAAGAGAAGAGAGTGGTTCTGAGGAGCCACTTTTGGAAGATGACAATGAAAATAATTCTCTACTTGAGAATGCTGGATTTTTAAGTATGCTTTCTTTCTCATGGATGGGTCCTTTGCTCTATATTGGCAATAGGAAGACCTTAGACCTTGATGACGTTCCTAATTTAGTTCATAATGATAGTGTAAATGGAGCGTTCCCTATATTCAAGCATAAGCTAGAATCATACTCTAGCAGTGATAGCAACAAGATTACATCATTTAAATTGGCCAAGTCTCTAGTATACTCGACATGGGAACAAGTTGTGCTAACTGCTATATTTGCAGTCTTGTATATTCTATCTACTTATGTGGGACCCTATCTCATTGACTTTTTTGTTCAGTATCTTAATGGTGATCGAAAATTTTCGAACGAAGGGGTTGTATTGGTCACTGCCTTCATAGTAGCAAAACTTGTTGAATGTATTTCTCAAAGACATTGGTTTTTCCGTATACAAGAAGCGGGAATCAGAGTTAGGGCATCTCTTGTTGCAGTGATATATCAAAAGGGTCTTACCTTGTCTAGCCATGCAAGGCAAAGACACAGCAGCGGAGAGATTATTAATTTGATTAGTGTAGATGCCGATAGAATTGGCCTCTTCAGTTGGTACATGCATGACTTATGGATGATTCCGATTCAAGTAGGCCTAGCTTTAGCCATACTATATGCTACGCTAGGTCTTGCATCATTAGCTGCTCTCGCTGCCACAATCCTAGTTATGCTAGCAAATATTCCATTAGGAAATTTGCAAGAAAGGTATCAAGAGAAGATGATGGAATCCAAAGATGTAAGGATGAAGACCACGTCAGAGATTCTAAGGAACATGAGAATTCTCAAGCTTCAAGCTTGGGAAATGAAGTTTTTGTCAAAGGTATATGAACTGAGAAAGGAAGAAGCAACTTGGCTGAAGAAATATATTTACACATCTGCTTTGGTTACATTCGTGTTCTGGGGAGCTCCTACATTTGTTGCTGTAATCACATTTGGGTCGTGCGTGCTTCTGGGGATACCATTAGAATCGGGAAAAGTCTTATCAGCGCTTGCAACTTTTAGAATTCTTCAGGAACCTATTTACAGTCTGCCCGATGCAATATCTATGATCATTCAAACCAAGGTTTCACTTGACAGAATATCTTCCTTCCTTTGCTTAGAAGATCTACCTACCGATGCTGTGCAAAAATTACCAAAAGGTACCATAAATGTTGCCGTGGAAGTTAATGACGGTGCATTCTCATGGGATATTTGTTCAGAAGTCCCTACCTTAAGAGATTTGAACTTCAAAATATTGCAAGGCATGAAAGTTGCGGTTTGTGGAACAGTTGGGTCGGGTAAATCAAGCTTGCTGTCTTGCATATTAGGTGAAGTACCAAAGGTATCAGGAACTGTTAAATTGTGTGGGTCTACTGCTTATGTTGCGCAATCGCCTTGGATACAAAGTGGAATCATTCAAGATTCGATACTTTTTGGAAAGGAGATGGATTTAGATAAGTATGAGTGTGTTCTTGAAGCATGCTCCCTGAAAAAAGATTTACAAAATTTCCCATTAGGCGACAAGACAGTGATTGGAGAAAGAGGCATTAATTTGAGTGGTGGGCAGAAGCAAAGAGTTCAGATTGCACGAGCTTTATATCAAGATGCGGATATCTTTCTTTTTGATGATCCATTCAGTGCAGTTGATGCCCATACAGGATCTCATCTTTTCAAGGTACATCTAAATTAATTCACAGGCATAAATGTGATAAATGCTCATATGATTAATGTGGTTCTTTTGCCTCGTAGGAATGTTTGCTTAGGCTTTTGGCTTCAAAAACAGTTGTTTACGTCACGCATCAAGTGGAATTTCTTCCTTCAGCAGACCTTATCCTTGTGAGTTCGTCCCCTGCCAATAACCCCCCCCCCCCCCCCCCCCCCCAAAAAAAAAAAAGAAGAAGAAAGAAAATCAAAACTTGTTTGGCAAGTTGAAAAAAATTAAAATAAGTAGATATCACCTCAGGTTTTTTGTTTGTGTTACACAAGAATTTCCTAACGATATATCATCTGCACAAGTGAAACGCTGAGGTAACTATATTCTGTGTGAATTTTCATGATAGTGTATCGAATAATATTAACAATTTTCAAGGTATTGAAAGACGGAAAAATTGTGCAAGCGGGAAAATATGATGATATACTTATGTCTGGAACTGATTTTATGGAATTGGTTAGTGCACACAAAGATGCTTTGGAAACACTTGGGTCCATGGACCTTTCACGTGGAAATTCGAGTAGTAACACTCAATATAGGTCTAATTCCATCGAAAGAAGCAACAGTTCGAATGATAAAGGTGACCAAAATGGTATAACTGAAGAAAACATTGCCCATAACGGTCAACTAGTGCAAGAAGAAGAAAGGGAGAAAGGCAAAGTTGGATTATGGGTTTACTGGCAATACATAACAACAGCGTACAAAGGCTTACTTGTTCCATTTATAATACTATCACAAATATTATTCGAACTCCTCCAAATTGGTAGCAACTACTGGATGGCCCTGGCAGCGCCAGCTTCTAAAGCTTCTGAACCTCTTGTAAATACCTCTACGCTTATATATGTATATGTATCATTAGCTGTTGGTAGTTCATTTTGCATCCTTTCGCGTTCTTTACTTCTTGCAAACGTCGGATTCAAGACTGCGACGATTCTATTTTATAAGATGCACATGAGTATCTTCCGTGCACCTATGTCATTTTTTGATTCCACTCCCAGTGGTCGCATCTTGAATAGGGTAAGTCACATTTTGTTTTTCAAGACCATTACTGAAGTTAGTATATTGATATGGATTTTTTTTAGTAGGCATCAACTGATCAAAGTGAAATAGACACAAGCTTTGTTTCTCAAATTGGCTCGCTGGTTTTCTTTACCATTCAGCTACTCGGAATTATTACAGTTATGTCCCAAGTTGCATGGCAGGTCTTCATAATTTTTATCCCTGTGATTGCCATTTGCATTTGGTATCAGGTATTTATTTTGTCAAACTATATTTCATGTTTCCACTTGCATTTACAATGTTTCTAATCAGGTTAAATGAATTTTTACCTTCAGAGATATTATATAGACACTGCACGGGAATTAGCAAGATTAGTTGGGGTGTGCAAAGCTCCAATCATACAACATTTCGCTGAAACAATCGCAGGAATGGTGACAATAAGAAGTTTCAATCAAGAAACAAGATTTGTCAACACAAACTTCTGCTTATCCGATGATTACTCTCGACCAAAATTTCACAATGTTAGCGCTACAGAATGGCTTTGTTTTCGTCTGGATATGCTCTCATCCATCACATTTTCATTTTCTTTGATTTTTTTGATGTCGGTTCCAAAAGGATATATTGATCCAGGTACCTTTTAAAACGAAAAAAAGTTTCTTTAGTGACCAGAATGCTTAAATGGAATTTTCATTGTTTTAGGTGTTGCGGGTTTAACTGTGACATATGGACTTATTCTGAACTCGGTACAATCATGGGTCATACGTACTCTATGCAATGTTGAAAACAGAGTAATATCGGTTGAGAGAATACTGCAGTATACATCAATTCCTAGTGAACCACCGCTTTCTATAGCAGAGAATAGACCAAATGATGACTGGCCATCAATTGGAGAAGTTGAACTCCATGATCTTCAAGTAATCATACTTAGTAAACTTTTTAATTGCGAAGAATAGCTGTATGATATCGTTTAGATACTTATACTACTAATATCACTACAGGTTCGTTATGCCCCACACATGCCATTTGTATTGAAAGGCCTCACATGTACTTTTCATGGCGGGATGAAAACAGGAATAGTTGGGAGAACCGGAAGTGGAAAATCAACATTAATTCAAGCTATATTCTGTATTGTTGACCCTACAATTGGACGTATACTTATAGATGGTGTTGACATCATGACCATTGGATTGCATGATTTACGGCTGCGATTGAGTATTATACCACAAGATCCAACTATGTTTGAAGGAACCATACGTAGTAACCTTGATCCCCTTGAAGAATACACTGATGAACAAATTTGGGAGGTTGTTTCTTTTTGACTTTCTTTTCTTCCTTTCGATTCATCAGTAGAAAATATTATGTTGATGTTCTGTATATTTTTCCTTCATAGGCTTTGGATTGCTGTCAGCTAGGAGATGAAGTTAGGAAGAAAGAACTAAAACTGGATTCATCAGGTAAATCTTCCTTCATCTAATCCGTCCGACTTTACATTTTGAAATTCACTGTGAGTTTTCCCAAGGATGCATGAATTAGTCATACTCTCAATCCATTTCAATTCAATAATAAACATAAAAACAATTTGAATCGAACTGATTCAAATTTTAGAGACAGTCAAAGCAGATAGATTGGTAGATCCTTATACTCAAAACCGCTTGGATAGCCGATCAAATTAATTTTAAATTATAGTTATTCTGAAAACTTGTGCAGTTCAATAGCGCTCAATGAGAGTTGCTTACAATTTCTCTTCAAAAAGATATTCTGCAAACTTGATACACACCGTTGATTCTAAAATCGATAAACTTATTGATTGCGATGCAATCTCCAGTTTGGGTTCCCCCTTTTCTCTTCTCATCTAGTTTTGTGTTATACCATTTTATAACGTTTTAGTCTGAACTTTAGAGGTTTTTATAATGTTTTCAATTTCATGATTGTTACTTTGAATAAAAAGTTAACATGTGCAAAACTTAAATGCTTATGATATACTTGTTGGAGTTTTGTGCGCAGCGGAGAAGACAAAACAGCAAAAAACGGTCTTTTTCATCCAATCACTTAAAAATGAATTTGATTGAAAATAACAACACAATAGATCGGAAATAATAGCAATACACAAATATTTCACCAGACCACCCTCTTTATTGATTAACCAAAAACAAATTTTGCTTACTCCCAATGGATTAAAACCAAAAATAAATAAAATTATAAATGAATCAATAACCTTACTGAGAAAGGAAAAGAATATCTAGATGACCACAAATATTGTTGGAGAAGAAGAACAATGAAAAACAATGACAAACCTTGAAACCAACATGGAGGAACCAACTGCGTCTATCAACAACAAATAAGAATAGCTTCTCTCCTTCAAAATATTTCCAAAATATAATCTTTATTTATTTCATTTTATGATAAAATCAATCAAATTAATCAATCAATCAAATCAAATTAATCAATCAATCAAATCAATTAATTGATTACATTCTTCTAAAAAAGAAATTGAATCAGCAAATTCAACAATACTTATATTAAATTATTTGAAAATTTACTTGTTGTCAGTAGCTTAGGTTTGTACATTTTTTTGGTTTTAACCCATTTAGTAAGAAAACGTTTAGTTTTATTTAAGTAGATGGCATTTTTCACTTTGAGTAAATCAAAGGTTGACAAAATAAAAAAAATAAAAAATCATCTTTTTGCATCAATTTCAATTCAGTTAGATGCAAACAATGACCACATTATATATTTAATTTTATTTGTTTATGATTGCTGCAGAAAAAACTGGATTTATCTCTTATAACCACAAACAATATCTAATTTTAAAGAAAAATGAAACTTTGAAGACAGTTGTTTTTCTTGTTTTGTTTTTGGTAATAGTATGATAGAGCTGTCAACATATACTTTCGGATTCGGATAGTGCTATATCCGTATCCGCATCCGAAACCATTTTCGGATATCGGATATTCAGATATCCGTATCCACGGATACAGACGGATATCGGATAATTATCCTATCCACCAACGATCGATAAATCAAAAATAGAAATGAATTTTTTTTAGTTTAACCTAAATGTTTTTCAATTCCATTGATCACGAAAGTATTAAAAGTTAACAGATATGATGAAATTAAATAGATTTGAGTAGCTAACATGCATTTAGCGCATATGATATAAAATTTTGACTTAATAAAGCAATAAATAAATCTCTTTTATTGTACTAAAATATATATAGTTTTGAGCATAACATTAAAAAAATAGTACGTATAATTTTCGGATGCAGATATCTTCGTATCCGCATTCACATCCGATTTTTTGATATCGGATATTTATCCGCTTTTCGAATATGGATGCGGACGAATTTCGGATTTTTCGGGTATCCATTGACAACACTAAGTATGAATACAGAATAAGACCTTGAGTGCAGTTTGCGATTTCCATATGAATGATCTGTATGCATGTCAATTTGACAAAATTTACTACAAATAAATATCAATATCCAAGCCACCTCAATCCAACAAAATTTGAATCGAATATACTCAAATTTGAATTTCAAGCGGATGAGATGCAGACAATTGGATCAAATTTTACCCAAATCCATTCGACTTGATATATTGTGCATCCTCAATTTCTTCTTTCGCTGGAAATGAAAAAAGATGCATGATATGCATTTTCTTCATATGGGAATACCAAGTCCGGTGTCAATGTCTTCTTCAAGAAAAAATTGAGTTTGGCACTGAGTTTTATCATGTGAGACTTCCTAAAGGGTGGAGATTTTGCATTGCGTGCTGAGGAGGAAATAACCAGCCCTTACTTGAGAAACATGTTATTAATCTGCCATGGAATGCCAGTCAAGGCTGTCAAGATAAGGGTTTTAACCTGATTTTGAAATACATCAGAGCTGCCATGATGACATGAGACCACTCAAACGAGTCATCCAAATCAAATTTGAAAGGTACTGTCGTTGAGTGTTCATCTCAACCTTTAAAAGGGTATGGCTATCGTGATGGATAGGCATTTCGTCCGGACGAGACCTTCAACCTTAATTTGAGCGACAGTCATCCATTTCTTGAGAATGTGCTCAGTTGCCGGACAAGAAGAACTAGTAAAACAATGCGTTGATATGAATTCGGGAGGCATGAGGTTATTTTCTTAACAGGTGGCTAATTAGTTTTGCGACTAACAAATACATTTTGGAAAAGCTTGAATTGCAATTAGTTGGCCAATATGAAGGTACTCATTTCGAATGTAACTTGGGATTTGAAAGCACATGTTATTCTAATGAGATGAAAGAAGGATTGTTTAGACGGGCTCGTTTCAGTCGACTAAAACGAGTCGTTTTTTGTTTTTGTTTTTTTCAAAACAAAAACTAGTTCATTTTGGACTTTCAAAAAGTCAAAAAGCGACTTGTATAAATCAATCCAAATGAGACCTTAAAGTTACCACTTTTTGAATAATTGGATAATTTTAGAGGGCTTCAATCAAAATAAATTGGTTAAGCGGAGGTCCAATCTGAATACTTTACTATTTTACCATTCTAAAGCAAATTTAGTGATATCCCATCCAAAATTTGAAAGGAAAATGGCATTGATGATGCTAAAATTCTACATGAAAACATTACAATATCATGGATGCAGTACAACGATAGGATAAATGGTATAGTGCTACAGTGGATCTATTGACATTTATTAAAAAACAGGGCACGCGTCTACCCCACAATAATTTACATATCGATTAAAAAAACATAATTATGTAACTATATTTATATTTCTATTATGCATGGCTGAGTTTTTAAGCACCCCACAATATTTTAAAAATATTGGGAAAATTACCTCTTCATGTCCAAAACTGAAATCCATTTACCAGTGTCCAATGAAAATCCTATCTCTTCAATATCATGTCATCAACAAGTAAATATAATGTTTGAAAAGATATTTTATCAAATATTTTCTGAAAACTCTTCGCTTACGTTATAAGTGAACGATATTTTTATTTTTTTTTAAAAAAACAATTTTGTAACTTAGATTTTTGTCAAAATGCCTCTTACTAATAGTGCAAACTACACTTTCTTCTTCAACGTTAATCTTGTCTACCCATTACACTTTTTCCGGATCAAGTGCTTTCTTCTTTGTTATATGAAGTACATAATTGATGATGTGTTAATGTGTCATGTGACATTTTAGTTGGCCATGAAGTTGGTTTGGGGCTCGTTCCTCATCTTTCAAACACCATTCGAAAAATCCTCAAGCAAGTGAATTTGACATTTTTTATGAAGTTAGAATCCAAAATATATTCAGGTAGGAAATTTGTGACATTTGTAGTTATGGGTTTATAATGGTGAAACATTATAAAGGATTAGTTGGAATGATATCTGATGAAGTAGCACTTATCTGATAATCAGATTATTGGGTATGTTTTTTTGATACCTGCTAAGGCAGCAATAGATAACAACTCATGTCATTCACCAACAATACCATCAAAGTTGCCACACAGGTTGGGAATGCTCTCATGTGAACTTTGTCCTTCCTGTTTCCAACAATATTATGCTAAATTACTAATGCATGCATAAATAAATAAAAGCAAACAACATAAATTTAGGTCAATATTGAAAACTAATAACAAATATGGCTACTTTGAAAACTTATTACAAATATAGACTTGCCTGTTTCTATCACTTGAGTCAGTGTTCTTCTCTTGGCGCAACTTAAAAATGGGTTATAAGTTTTTTTTTTTTTTTTTTTTTTTTTTTTTTTTTTTTTTTTTAGTATTTTAAGCTCAAGTTTCATATTGGCACGATTTCAAATGGAAATAACTGTAAAAAAATTTTCACTTCATTAGAAAATGCGCTATTTTCTCCACTTCCTTTATTTATTTATTTTAATTTTCTGTTGGTGCATATTCAAAGGGAGTAAGGAAGTTTTTTTCTTTTTCTTTTTCTTGTTGGCAATTCCTATTTCCTCTATTCGAAATTGTGCCAATAGAAAACTATAAAAAAAGGATAAGGTGACGTTTGGTTCCTCAACAAGTTTTGTATTTTTTGCTTTATCACTCGTCTATTTGAAATACACAGTTGAGGTGGACTGGATGTAAAATGGTTGTTTCGGATTAAGGTTTAAACATGTAAGATTGAAAATGTTTTTTTTTTTCTTTCAATTTTTTTTTTTTCCTTGTTTCTCCTTTTTAGGAAACAGTAACTATCTTCCTCTTACTATTTCCCCTTAGTTGAAATGATTATGATTCTCCACCACTTCATTTTTTTTTTTTGCTGTCTTTTGACATGCAAACTGAAAACGGAAGACACAGAATGCATTTTCTAGCTAAATGCTCCTAAGCCATTGATGCATTTTCAAACGGTGTCAAGAGGGAATTTTTTTCTCTATGGAAATTCCAATTGGATTCGTTTGAAATCACTCAAACACAAAATTTAAAAAATGAGATCTTCATGGCACATTTTCAAAATGCATACATGGAAAAATGCTGATCATAAATGAAATCATAGAAGCAGACCTATACTTGTAATAAGTTTTCAAAATGATCTAAATTTACGTTATTATTTTTGAAAGTTGGGCTAAACTCAAACAGAAATGAAATCCAAGGACGTATTTACACATAACTGCTTCTATGTTTTTTTATCGACAAACAAATAAACATTATTCAAAAAAAATATTACAACATCAAAATTGTGAAATGCAGTGACAGAAAATGGTGAGAACTGGAGCATGGGCCAGCGTCAGCTTGTATGTTTGGGTCGAATAATTCTGAAAAAGAGCAAAATATTAGTACTCGACGAAGCAACTGCATCTGTGGATACAGCTACAGATAGCCTGATTCAGAAAACTCTTAGACAGCAATTTTCTGAAGCAACAGTCATCACAATCGCACATAGGATAACCTCTGTTCTAGACAGCGACATGGTTTTGCTTCTAGATAATGGTTAGTTTTTTTTCCACTGGCAATAGAAAAAGAAAACCCAGTTATGAACTTCTGTTAGTTAAACATGTTGACATGTGCAGGGCTGATCGTAGAACATAATACTCCAACCAAGCTACTTGAGAACAAGTCTTCGTTGTTTTCAAAACTTGTGTCTGAATACACGATGAGATCGGCCTCTCAGTTTTGAGAAGACGCTGAAAACTTCTGCTCAAGCTTTCTTATATGCAGGTATAGTGTTTCTTTCAGTAGTAGCACGGTTTTAGTTATCTAGTTTGGCTGTGTTACAACTCAGATGTTGTATTTTAACTCATTGCGAACATAGAGAAAAATTAAGATCCCTTCTTATGTAACCTTAATTTTGTCTTCTGTGCGAATGCATCAAAATGAATTTTTGTATTATGTGTAATATTTATTAGCCTTATCATCATTCATCAATATGAAATTTTGAAGCATTTTTATGCTTTCAAACCACTTTAAAAATAGTCTTCAAACTAATGGTTAACCTTATAATTTTCCACGCTTCAAACGGATTTTAATTTTTGAAGGAGTTGAAAATTTTGAAATTATTGAGTATTTTTGCATAGATGGTCTCGTTAGCAAATAGATCATATCAACCGTAAAACCAGCTTAATCCAAAACATTTTTCTACAAAAAGATGAAAATGAAAATGAAAGAATGATATTTGGATGCTTCCTAGCGAGGGATGATCTATGTATATTTGAGGTCTGTGTCGAAACTTAATTTTAGTATCTATGGTTATTGTAATTTAATAATTTTTCTCATGCATAATCAACTTTACTCTTAAATTTGTAATTATATTAATTCTACTTTTGATATGTAATGCATATTTATAATTAATTCCGTTAGACAAAAAGATCAGAATAAAGTAATTTTTTCTATGAACTGACATTGGTGAGTGGTATAGATTAAGCATGCAAAACATTACCAAATTTTGATAATTATAGGTGATGAAACATTGAAGATGTTAAATATGTAATATACGTTCTGTCCATAAAATAAAATGAAATCATCTCAAAGTTTTAACATGTTCAAAATGTTAAAGTCGGTTTTAGCCATCTAAAGTTCATGTTAACCGTAAATTGGTTCCCTCAGTATTTAGGGTTATTAAAACTAACCAGAATGATCTTGGGCATGTAAGAATATATCTATAAAATTTGGTTCCATATACCAAATTGTGTAATTCAAGTAATCGGGAAGGTGTAGTGGCATTGGGAGCATGTGCAACGACACAGAGACAGGGGAGGGATATGGGTTTCCTTTTTTACCTGAGAGGGAACGGGGGTTTGGGGTTGGGGTTTGGGGGGGGGGGGGGGGGGGGTTGTTGGGTACACTATACATCACCTCTACGGTTTTTGGTGTTATCTTACTTGCAATCAACTGAATCTAGTTTATGTTAAATCTACACTATGTACATCATGTGTTTCGTCATTTTTTAAATCGACAATTTAGAGACATATCTCAGTTCTGTTGGGGAAGTTACAAGTTCAAAACGTTAACTTGATGTTAACCATTAAATAATTTATTTTAGCTTACGGTTCGAGATATTATTTTAAATATGTTAGGTTTAATCAAATTTATCAAACATTTGCAGATAATCTTGAGGCATGTAAGAACATATTCATAAATTTATGCAACTCAAGAAACCATATGTGTGTGTATAGTGTGAAGGGAAACCTACCAAATAGACATATGTGCACGCATACGGCATACCCACATACATACACATATATAATTGTTTGAGAATAATTCAAGCAAAACACTTATTTTGCTGTCTCAATATTCAAACCTAAAACCTCTAGAATAATTTCAAAATAATTTTTCTTTTGTATACTATCAACTAGTCATATGCAGGAGCGATCGGGAGCACCCCTGTTGCACCCCCTACCATTCGTGAGCTACGGCGATCCAAATCCAACGAGAATTTGTAGATGTTCAATCCGTCCATACATATATAATGATCTATCCAAAATTTGAGCTCGTTTCGGCATTCGTAACATTTTCAAAATCATAGCTCAATTATTCACCGTTCAGACATTTATTCAAACCGTTAAATTTAAACATCAAATATATTATTATACGAATGTCGGAACAAACGCAAATTTTGGATAAATGTTAATATATATGTGGATTGAACATCTACAAATTCTCGTTGGATTTGGA
Source organism: Allium sativum (assembly GCA_030737875.1). Classification (NCBI taxonomy): domain Eukaryota; kingdom Viridiplantae; phylum Streptophyta; class Magnoliopsida; order Asparagales; family Amaryllidaceae; genus Allium; species Allium sativum. The sequence goes on from CM060924.1 coordinate 790,369,474, forward strand.
TCGTCGTAGCTCACGAACGGTAGAGGGTGCAACAAGGGTGCCCTCGACCGCTCCTCATATATATATATATATATATATATATATATATATATATATATATATATATATATATATATATATATATATAGTTTTTTCGATTTGAGCCCTGCTCGTAGATTATAGGTGTCATGAGTTGAAACAAATAGACACTACTTAATTTTCCTTAGAAGTCTACCAGTCTGTTGGGCTCTCTTAGAATATTTTCAAATGTATATGTTGTTGGCTCGAGATTTGGTTCGATCAAGTCAAACACCCAATTCTTAAAAGCATTAACAAAATCACAAAATTCCAAATCATAGAAAACGAAAAATTAAAAGGACACAACAAATTTATAGTGGTTCAACAATCAGGCCTTCGTCCACTTCTCGTAATATGATGACTATACTGTTATATTACATGTACAGTTGTGTTATATATAAGAATTTTGAAGGGAAAAGAGTTGAATCCCGAAATCAGCAAAGTCTCGGTGTTTCATAGCCAAAAGATCCCCTTCAATGATGTTCCTGGATGCTATTTATAGGTGAGGTAACATCCGGGTCGATGTACATTCGAGCGGGAACAGTTGGAGTAGTGGGGAGAGTGGTGTGCCACGTCACATGGAGTGGGCAATCCGGGGTGGTATGTCCATACCGATTCAGATCATACCAATTTGGATTCGTTCGTCACTTTGAGGTAGTGTGAATTCGAATGCTTCACTCCACTATATTCGTATTGATCCAAGCTTTATCATGTTTAAGTAATCATTGTCGATCTTGGGTTTGGAGCTTTGACCGATCCAATTGTGTTTGAGCTTTTTATACCGATCCAGAGCGTGCAAGAGTGGATACCCATTTGGGGATGTGCATATAGGCCAATCTGAAGCAGGAGATGCTTACCGATCTGAGCTATTGCATATAGCCGATCAGGGGAATCATGGTAGTCGATCCGTGTTGGGAAGCAAGTGCACCGATCTAGGACAGTACACATTTGGGCCAATCTGATGCAGTATCGAGCCGGGATTTGTCCATTGAATAATTAGAGTTTTTGTGAACTTCGTCGCCATACTTGAGTGATTTCAGAATCATATGAAGTCATGCTTATATCTCGATCGACCCGATACCAATAAACTCAAAGTGTGATGGTCTTGCAAAAAGGCGGGTCAACATTATGCCACCCACCCAAAACAGATCTTTCTCCAGAAGATGTGTTTTGAATCAAGTTAGTCATCACAATCTCTCTGGATCGCTAGAGAGCATAGCCTTTTCGAGCTCTCTCTTTATGCTGCATCATTAGACGATCAACATCTTGTGTGCGGAGCGCAATCCGAGTTCCAAATCATTCACTTCTAGTGAATGACGCTCAATAACATGTAAGTCGGTTTTGTCACTATCTGGTGAAGTGGTCTTACTTCATGCACTCCGGTCCCGACTCTTGGGTTGATGAGCCTTAGCGATCCTATCCATTTGCGTCCGGTGTCATCTACACCTGGCGGTCAGTGTGCTAGTTAATTTATTGTTATTATATATAGTTATTTTATCATTTAGTAACTCCGACCTCCGAGTCCATAGTTTATTTACTAGCTTATCTCTATAGTTCCAGCAACTTGATATTTGATAAGAGGAATCTGTAGTTCATCAATACGAATTCACCCAATCACACTTTAATGGAGAAATTCGCAGTTCATCAATACGAATTCATTCGATCACTCACTTTCTAGTGAAAGAATTCGTAGTTCGTCGATAAGAATTCATCCGATTAATCTCTGGTGAAGGAATTCGTAGTTCATTTGCATGAATCAATCCCTTCACGCCCCAGCAAAAGAAGGAATTCATATTCATGTTAAGTTCATCCAGCCACTATCTGGTGAAAGGAACTTACGATTTATCCGTACAAATTCGTCCATTCATTATTTGGTTAAAGGAATTCGTGATCATTGGCATGAATCTGTCCAACCACTTTCCAATGAAAGGGATTCATGATCTTTTCTACGAGTTCATAATTTTTTTTGCATTTCAGGTAGCAAGACGTTCTCAATGAGCGATTATTCACTTCACTTTATGGTAGCGCCTATTCCTAAGTGACACTAGCGGAACGCCCGACTCGCAAAAGTAGCGGTACTGCTCTCACAGTATGACATGATATTCGTACTACAAAAGCAACTATGCCATCAGGAATCGAGTCAGGGCGCCGAGGCAAGAAGATCGTCATTGTACTATTTGGTGATAGGAACTGGTGGTTAATTTATACGAACTCGTCCAATCACTACCCGGTGACAGAAATTCATATTTTGAGGTTTCATTCAATTCGCCGAGTGAAGCAAGACCCTAACCAACATTTATTCGATGCCGTAGGGGTGTCAAAATATGACCCAACCCAATTACCCTATCCATAAATGGGTTGGGTTAACCCATTTATGAATTTTATTAAATGGGTAATGGGTTGGGTTGACCCATTTTTAAAAGGGTCGTAAATGGGTAACCCATTTATAAAAAAACTTAAAATTTACGAAAATGGGTAATGATTTTTAAAGCTAAAGGACCAAAATTACGTAAATGCCCTTCATATTGGAAAAAGTGAAAAAATGAAAAATTTCAGAAAATCCAGAAAATTACGAAATGAGAAGTAAAAAAAGAATTATTTTAAATTAACGATTTCTAAAGCTAAAATTACGTAAATGCCCTTTATTTTGGACAAAGTGAAATAATTTCAAAAAATCCAAAAAATTATGAAATGAAAACTAAAAAAAGAAGTATTCAAAAATAATGATTTTTAAAGCCGAAAAGATCAAAATTACGAACAAGCCCTTTATATTGGAGAAAGTGAAAAATTTTATTATTTTTTCATAATTTTCTGGAGTTTTTGAAATTTATTATTTTTTTTCACTTTTTTCAACATGAATTGCATTTTCGTAATTTTGACATATTTAGCTTTAAAAATTGTAATTTTTGAATAATTCTTTTTTTACTTTTCATTTCTTAATTTTCTGGGTTTTTGGAAATTTCTTATTTTTTTCACTTTTTTCAACATGGAGGACATTTTCGTAATTTAAACATATTTAGCTTTAAAAATCGTAATTTTCAAATAATTCATTTTTTACCTTTCATTTCGTAATTTTCTTGCTTTTTTAAAATTTATTTTGTTTTTTTCACATTTTTCAACATGAAGGGCATTTTCGTAATTTTGGCCTTTTTAACTTTAATTTTTTTTGAATACTTCTTTTATTATTTTTTATTTCATAATTTTCTGAACTTTTTGAAATTTTTTTATTTTTATTTTCACTTTTCCAATATGAAGGGTATTTTTGTAATTTTTACATTTTAAGCTTTAGAAATCGTAATTTTCGAATAATTCTTTTTTTTACTTTTCATTTCGCAATTTTCTAGATTTTTTGCAATTTATTTATTTGTTTTCACTTTTTCCAAAATGAATGGTATTTTCGTAATTTTGGCCTTTCTAACGTTAAAAATTATTATTTTCGAATAATTCTTTTATTAACTTCTATTTTTGAATAATTCGACACTTGAATTTCAAATTTTGAAAATTCAAAATTTTATGGAATATTTTGAAAATAAAAAAAAATTAGCATTTGTTTTTATTAGCTAAATCAAATTTAGAAACTTAAGTGAGTTAAATGGGTAACCCATTGATTAAAGGGTTGGGTTATAAACTTGTTGGGTAATAAATGAGTCAAAAAGAATATGTCATAAATGGGTTGGGTCAAAACTTGACCCTACCCATTTAGACTCTACCCAACCCATTTAACACTTCTACGATGGTGTTTCAAAGCAAATACAAATCAAATCAAAATTGTAGAAAAAGGGAAACTAAGCAAGGCCTCTTCGGGCCTCACGACTTAACGATCGCTCAGAGTATGCCTTGGGACCGATCGTGTCCTGGTACATATGTAATCCATTAAATTATCATGTTAAAAAGCATCCGTCGGGCATCCTGGAGTCATCTTCTCGATCATGAGATCAGGATTTGGTTCCTAGACCGAGGTCCTTGATTTTGGGCTGTAGACGCCTGTGCGTGCTCGGACATCATCCTCTGGACTTAACATAATCTTGAAGGAGTTCGTGTTGAATATAACAATATGATTTTTTTGTTTGATGGTAACAAACATATATTATTCTATAAATTTGTTCGTAATTGTACGATTCTATTTTTCATCTCATATAGAAATAAATATTACTATTGAATAATAATACTATTGCACATAATTTAAAATATTCAAACAGTATTTATTATTCAATAAAATGTTTTATTTCAAATATTCAAAATGATACATCTTTTCAGGACTCGCTTCTATACATTTCAGTTGTCTCATTCATTTACATTTGTTCCTCACTGTAGTTCACTCATTTCACTCAATCATATAAATACACTCTCTCACATACATTCATTCACACTCGCTGAATCTTCATGTGCTTTAGACCATGTCTAGTCACCTGCATGCCTGTCACAGAAACACATACAGTAAAATGGAACAAAAAATATTTAAATTCTAGCAAATATAAATTTATTTTAAATTTTATTTGCCTCAAAATTTTTGTTGTTTTCCTCATCATTTTTCTAGACTTGGTTATGTATATATATATGTATATATATATGTATATATATATGTATATATATATAAGATATATATATAAGATATATATATATATATATATAATACTAGACTGCTTTTGATATTCATAGTGATTCACTGTAAATACTACAAGGTGGACTTTTTTCTAGTGCTTGCAAACCAGCATCAACTCAGTTACAGTGGTCTACTGATCAAGACCAGCCTCAACTCACATATGTAGCATGCTGATCTTAGCCAGCCTCAACACAAGCATAATTGATTTGCTGGGTTAGAAATAATAAATGTATATGCAAGGAGAATTTTTCAGGTGAACAAGGGAAATATGAGCAAATACAACTTAGCATGTCACACACGCGCGCACACACAAACATGTGTGTCTCTCTCTCTCTCTCTCTCTCTCTCTATATATATATATATATATATATATATATATATATATGTATGTATGTATGTATGTATGTATGTAAACACACATATGTACACAAGTGTACATATGCATGCACAACAAGAAGTTTTTTCAATCCCAAGCATGGAACAACAGTGTACAAATGGACAAGCACATGGAACCAGGGTCCAACACATGATGGCAGCATCAAGTTTAAGACAGGAAAGAAACTGCACAAATGGGTGCATCGGTGCATAAATATACAACGCACAAAGGCTACAGTACAAGCAGAAGAGTTCAGGTAAAGCAAGCAAATAGGGAGTGGAATACACATGTTCTCAGGTGCAACATGTATGGTGCATGCAACATGCATAAGCACTAAAGTCAAGCTCAAGTGACACAATTTCATGAATTAGTCAAAGAAAGAAAGTGAACAAAATGTACATGTGACACGACCCAAACTTCCCCGTAAAGGAAAGCCCGGATTGAGTTGAGAACACGACAAATCAGAACATAAACAGAAGAACATTTCATTACTTATTATAACAATTTACATCAGAGTACACGAATATACAGAGTATGGACAAATAATATACATTTGATAAATAACAAAGATTTACAAATTACAATACAACGGAAAATAATACAAAAACACAACTGAAAGAGATAAACAGATATAGAGCTTTCCGAATATCGCTCCAGCTATAAACCAGGATCCTGTGGGTATAAATCTGCAAAACCAAAACTACTAGCTGCTCATGTGGAAAATAGGGGCACCCAGAGTTTAGGTTAAAACAATAAACTCCAGGTCAGTCATGTGACAGGTGTGAGAACTAAAACAGTTATTAAAACTTTACTTTAGAAATAAGGTAAATCAAGGGACCACGCTGTATAATACAGACGGGTTTCCTCCCAAGAATACCAGTGCATAGAATAATTAACGCAATGCTTTTTGGAAAAATGAAGCTATTATAAGACCCAGGTCCCATCACACAATGTAATGCAAGCCGAAGGATAGGTTTTTCCCTTATAATAGCCAAACATGCTTGGTACGTTTAAAACAAATCATTTGATACTATTATAAGTGCATAATGTATAAACAACTTTAAATATAAATGTATCAATCATAAGCGGCATGAGTACCATCTATCATGTCGCCAATACTAGGCTCTACAATCAAAACCGAAATGTCACGTATTGGAAATTGGATTTCTGTCATGAGTCGAGGCAAGGGATGTACTCCTCACCGGCTTCGAGACACTCTAGCAAATGCCTCAGGATCTCCCGCAGTAGACCCTTGGATCCTCCAAGGCCGGTCCTCCCTTACGCTTGAGGATTGGCAATTCCTGAACACACGTTTCCCGGTCCTATAGGACCTATATCCATCGGCTTCCGCAGTGGCCGATATATCTGAGGCGCCTCGCATTCCAACAACCACAAAGGTAAAAATAATATAAATGTCTGGGCTTGCAAAACCCCGACACCAGCCGTAGCTAGAAAGAAACGTCATGTCCTCCTTGAGTTCCCTTATCCAGTTTTTAACTCATACCGAGGTGTGAGGTTCGCGAATTAACGCTATACACAAAGCTATGCTATATTAAAGCCGTGCTTTGATTATCAACCACAAGACTCTGCTTTTCAACAGAAGCCTTGATCATCTGCATCTCAGCATGCCACACTGGCAATTCACGCCATGCAACTGATGTCTATCGATATATAACCTCTGAGCTCGTACGTCTCAGAGAAGGGCGTTAAGCAAAGAATAAATTCTCTACCGCCAAACAGATATATATATTTAATAGAGACCAGTCAACACAAAATAAAATCCAATGTCAGACACACATCCATTTATAAGTTCGTTCTGGGTCTGAACGAAACCGGAGGCACCTTATTCCTCGTCTCATATGTCCAATACAGGAGAGAGGTCCTCGCATATCCGGTCGATCTCCAAGTACGTCTGGACGATCACCACTTATTACCTCGTCTTGGGTGTACAGCCCAATCAAGACGTCAGTAATCATCCAAACGATGTGAAGACCTCCGGTCTTCAACCACCGTCTTCATCGTCGACTTATCGTCAAAACAGTTATTCATAATGGGTATAAACCCGGCCTTTCTGAATATTCGCGAGTGTTATAAAAACATAACATACGCCTGAATAATCTTTTATTTAAATATTCATATCCTTTGGGAAAGGTTCCCATTAATTTTATCAAATATAAATTCTTTGAATTTATTCTTTAATCTTCCTTTGGATATCAATTCAAACCATATTAAGATTTATCCAAACTAAGTCGGGATTAGCGCACCTTACCGAAGTAATCATTTGTTTTATTTTCCACTCCCAACCTAATCATCCCACGGAGTAAAACTGGTAATACTCCATATCTAACACCATGGTGTTATCGGTAAATATTAATTACCATTTCACGTTCAAATTTAATTAAAGATTTAGCTATTGCCTGGAGTAAAACTGGTGGTACTCCATTTTCAATCATTTTCTTAGATTGATAATTTTAATTATCACATTCACTTTTCAATCTAATCAAAGAATCATTAAAACTCCATTTAGTTTTAATCTTCCCAAAAATCAATATCAATGATTATATAACTTGGGAAATCATATCCTGTCTTTAACTGGGTTAAAGAACCAATGTCATTTAAAACACGGTTCACGATAAACCCAAAATCACGTTCCATTTTAATCCAATTACTAAAAATAAATGGAAATTCTAATAATCATAATTAAAAGATTTATTCTTTTCACACGGGGTTTAAGAACAATGTTACTGAAGACACCATTCCATCTGTCTCTAACCATAAATTAGTAAGAGAACAATTCCCTAAGTATTAATCCCGTAGGACGAAACCAACATCAGATCAATACCCAGGAAACCATTCAACTTAGCTAATCTCCAGTTAGTTTCTAATTACATCATTCCATCAGTCTCTAACCGTAAATTAGTAAGAGAATAATTCCCTAAGTATTAATCCCGAAGGCCGAAACCAACATCAGATCAATACCCAGGAAACCATTCAACTTATCTAATCTCCAGTTAGTTTCTAATTACAACATTCCATCAGTCTCTAACCGTAAATTAGTAAGAGAACAAATCCCTAAGTATTAATCCCGAAGGTCGAAACCAACTTCAGATCAATACCTAGGAAACCATTCAACTTAGCTAATCTCCAGTTAGTTTCTAATTTTCTTAACTCCATTTGGTTTAAGAACAACATTTTTAAAGATACCATTCATGATAAACCCAAAATTCAATTCAGTTTCAATTAAATATTAATTAATTGGTAAACTTCATTAAATCTTAATAAAAAGATTTAATCTTTTCTCAACTGGGTTTAAGAACAGTGTTAGTGAAGACACTGTTCACGACAAACCCAAAATCCCATTTGATATTAAATACAAGGCTCTGAACAGAAAATATATCGGCTTATATACAATATCAAATTTTGAAATCAACAAATATCGTATTGGAATAACGATATATATATCTTCCAAATTCCTCCACAATGTCCGTATAATCACGGAATCCAAAATGGAAATATTCCGAAGATAATTTCGGTTCAGATCCATTCCAATAAAACCATTTCAAATCCAATTTATTTATTTAAAAATATTGGATTATAATTCTAGTTCGTAACTAGTTCATTTCAATAAAAATATTTTTTTTTATCTTCACAAATGTGGAATTTTTCATCTCAATTCTTTCCAAATCATTTATTATGATTTTACACAAATTGTTAATAATTTTATCAAGGTCCGTACAGTCGATTTCCAGAAACGGTCATCGAACTGCAATTACGGCGACCTTTTCCAGGTTGGATTTGGACATAATTCCAAATCCAACCGTTAGATTTCAAATCTCTTACATTCGTTGGAAAACTCTTTTCGATACAAATCCAACGGTTTCGATTTTTGGAGAATCCGATGGTCGGATCTCCCGTAACATCAATTCAAAGTCAATGGTCGAAATTCGCGAACTACCGCGATATGGCGTGTTCTATTCAGGCCATTTAATATATAATATATATATATATGTTATATATTTCGTCGATTTCCATTTAAAAACGTATTTTATAAATCGTTTTAAATTCGTTTTCAAAACGATTTCAATTTCATGTTCAATTTCAAATCAAAGTTTAATATTCCATATCATCGATATATAAATGATAATATTTTCAAAACATTAGATTTTTAAATCACTTCCTTTTTTATATTCATTATAAAAACGAATAAAATTGATATAAATATCGTTCACGTCAAAATGACGTTAATCTAATCAACACGGCTTTATATATTTAAATATCTTCGTGTCCATCCAAAATCGGACATCAAAATCATATTTTGATCCATTTGAATATTATTTTAAAATATTTGTTATTTTAAAATATTCATTACTCGTCATATTAAAATATTCTTTAATTTAAAATATTCGTTCTTTCCGAATTGGAATCAGACACAATCAATTACCATATAATTTTATTTATATGGATTTCATACACATATGTACACAACAATAATCAAACACAGTCAACCATCATCCAAAGTGCATTACGCAACTTCATAACCGTTAAATATGAATGATCAACGCTTATAACAGGCTATCAACCAATCGATTGACATAAAACTAAATATTGGGACTAGTGTATGTCCAATTTCATCCCAATACCCGTGTGGGGTTTTCAAGCAACTAACACTGATTATTATTTGTGCAGTTGGGCGATATGTAAAATATATCGTCCCAATCAATATTAGTTAAATGTGTGTACATAAACAAATCGTCCGATTTGTAAATGAATATTTATTTTATTCATATACACGTTAAAAATTATATTTTTAACTATACAATATTTATTTTATCTCATGAATATTTTATACAGTTCATTTATACAATAAAAATGATATTTTTATTGTTCTAACATTTTTAGAAAATTTCGGAAGCACAACGGTGCGATACTAAAACCGGAATAAGGTCTAGCTTTATCCCTCGCCTAATAATGGCTCGCGCCATGTACAAACCAAATCTAATCAATTCATTTCACCCAAACAACCAATTTCAAACAAATAATCCAATCAACCAAACAAACATGGTTTCAAACAAAGGTGTCGGGTGCTACTAAGCACCGTCTGCATCATAGTATATATTTTTAACTAGAAAATAAATTTAAGTGAGAACTACTCACCTTTGGGATCCACTTCGTCATTCTTTAATCGGCGGATTTTGTCGTCGCGCTACGTTTTGTCGCTTTCTCGCACTTGAATTCGCCTCTTTGGCTCTAGAATTTGCATACGGCCTCCAATCTTCACCAAACTTTGTCACTAGCCAAAACGCGCCATTCCGGATAACTTTTGCCTAGTGGACTTTCTTCCAAAACTGCACCAATTCGCCGGAAATTGCAAAAATCAACGGCATGTCCGTTGACTTCGGATGCGATTTCCGGACAGCTCCGCAATCCAAAATAGGACTTCCATATACCAAATCGAAGAGAAAATAGTGCTTTTGATTTTAGTGTTGTGGAATTTTGGTCAGAAATGCACCGTTTGAGAGTGATTGGCGAAATAGTGACAGGAGTTTTTTGCAAAACGGGATTTTTGTGAAAAAATGAGTTTTTGGTGACGAGGGGGCCCACAGCTAGAGCTGGGCGGTACGTGACGGCGCAGGGGCCTGACTGGGGAGGAGGAGCCCGCGGTCAGTGGTGGTGGGGCCGGTAGTGGTGGTGGTGTTTGGGGCTAGGTTTCTTGTAGTGAAGTAAGGAGAGAGAGAGAGAGGACGTAGGAGTAGGAGGAGATGGAGGGGGCATGCGGTGACGGGATGACTGGTGGAGGAGGGGCGGCAGCGACATGGTGGAGGAGGAGGTCATTTTTGAGTTTTTGGAAAGAAAGAGGAAGGAGGAAACAATGAAATAGAAAAGAAGGAAAAATGATTATATGCTAGTTTCTTGCGTATCGACCGAATGCCAACGATCTTCAATGTAACGACCCGCATTCTACGTATCATAGGATCGTAGAATATTTATTCCTTTCACATACGGAGTCGTATGGTCATGTAACTTTGGGAGACGACTATTGGGGTCATTTCCCATGTTCATGATTTTTGTCGATTTTTAAATGACTATTTTGCCCCTAGCTGTTCTTGTTTTGGCCATAACTTTTGATTGGAAAGGAGTTTTACCTGAACCCACTTCCATTGGATCCGGATGATGGTTTAAAATTCCGTAGAGTGGTCACATTAGCCAAACGGACTCACTGTTTGGGAGATATGGCTGAAACAAGTTTCAGAAGGTGAAAAACTGCTTAACCGGGCCAAATGAGGTGATTAGTAAATGAACCCATAACCCATTTCGGGATTAGGGTTATGGGGAGGCTGGAATGAGTTAGGTTTTCATTTCATTTCATTTCAGTTTTCTAGCTGCCATTTACCTCCTAAGAACCCCAATAATGGCCTCCAACCTCTAAAACATCTCCAAATCACTTTCTAATCAAGGATTAGGCTTAGCATCATCAAATCAAAGAGGATTAGCACAAGAATCGAGGTAAAACTGCTGTGTTGCATTGGGAACAACACCAAACAGAGATTCATTTCAGATTTGGCATTTTATTTGTGGCCAAGGTGAGTGATTTGCATAGTTCCTCACTAATTATGGTTAATTAAGGGTAATTAGCGTTGATTAGCGAATTTATACAATAATAAAATCTGGAAAAATATTTATAAATTCGAAAATAATGTTTTAGACCTCTGTTAGAAATTTGGATTAATTTGGTTAAGTTTGCTAATCCTATCATTAATTTTTCTTAAACATGCTTAAGGGAAAATATGGGATTTTGGCTATGTTTGATCCAATTTACATGCTATGGTTGTTGTTTTGATGTTTATGGTTGATTCTCTATGTTGCTATGACTGTATGGTATGTTATGTGATTGATTAGAACTGTTAGATTGATCGAAAACGCCATCGTATGGCGTAAAACAGTCGCTAGAAAGCTGCAGGAAATGTGCAGGGTTTCAAACCGGACTGGATCGGATTATTGGGCTCGGATCGGATAGGAGAACCGGGCAAGTGTACTGGATTCAGATTGGAACTTAGCATAAGGGGCTTGGCGAGAAGGAAGGCCATTTGCTTAGAGTTGGAGTTGGGAAGGGGATCGGATCGGAGGGACCAAAAGGATAGGATCGGATCGGGCGAATGAAGAAGAATGGGATCGGATCGGGCGAATGAAGAGGGATGGGATCGAATCGGGAAATCTAGGAGGGAGCAACCACCGAACCGAACCAGGAGGCAACCACCGAGCCGCACCCAGGCAGAGGGCATCCGAACCGAACCGAGCTAAAGGGGAACATCCTAACCGAACCACGCCCAGGAGCATACTAAGAAGTATTGGACCGAACCGAACCGATGAGGACTGGAGCACTGTAACACCCCACACCCGCTATGGTCACTCGCTAAGGGAATGCCATAACATCGGTGGAGTATTTTAAGTGAATATAGAATAGAAAAATTACAACAAGACAGATATAAGTAATACTTGAAAATATTAAAAGGTCATTTCATTGCAGCGGAAAGTAAAACATGTTTGGTTACAAAACCATAATAAGAGTCAAGTACAAAATATCCATCCTGATGAATGAAAGTACATAATCCCAATACATGAACTGATAGCCATAAAAGAAAGGGTAAGCTGAGCTCTACATCTATGGTCCAAGCTCCAAGAGAATAAAGCAGCCTGATCTAAGCCCACTCGTACTGGGCCCACTCTGATAACCTGAGGGTTGGAAAAAAAAAGATAAAAACAACGGGGTCAGACATAAGTCTGAGTGAGTCCTATAACCCTAACAATACAATCATTAAAGTAATTAGGGTATGATATAAACAAGGAACGGTACCTCTGGGGATAATGACTACACTAAGTAGCCAACTAAACACATGATGTACTAAGATAACCGAAAAGACGCATTTATCCACCCAAGGATAATTACTGGATTACACCACCCCAGATCTACCCACCCAAGGGTAATTCCTACACTGCACCACACCAGTCATTCCTAACTTAAAGGTTGATCCCACCCATGGACTTATAAAATTAACTTAATAGTTCTCGCGTACCCCTAGGTGACTAAGTAGACGCCACGGGGCCCTACAATCCACTAGGTGTACACACTACTCCCCATTCGATCGGCTCCGTAACGTAGATACCCGTGCTGGCCCCACCGTGGGGTGTACCATTCCCCAACGTGGCAACCTGATAAAACTAACGGTGCACGGCTTATATCTACACGATGCAACAACGTCTTATTTACCAGCCCGGGTCCACACACGCATATGAAACCCGTTGGTCATGCGTTGCCACCGCTAACCCATTTTGGCCTCTTATAGTCAAGCCCAATATGCGTGTCCCGTCACTCGACTAGAGTCGAGCCCACTAAGATACGTTTGGGATATTGGTTGAAATGGGCCCCCACAAGCTACCACCTAAGCTTGTTATTTTATCTAGTGTATCCCACTTAACCCCTGTTATAATCATGCCCACCTACATGTTAAGGTTTGGTTAAGTCATCTAATCATATATCAATTGCCACTTAAGGCACCCACTAGATTTCCACATGCCACCCAAAGCACTTACTTAACCCTTTACCCATGTTTAATTACATGTTCCTCTTTGGTTAAGTATTCTAATCGTATTTTCTATTGCCACCCAAGGCAACCCAACTAGATTCCTCATGCCACCCAAGGCACCCACTTAACCCCTCATGTCCCTCTACATGTTAATATGGTTAAGTGTTTCTTAATTAATTAATTAAGATCATGACCTCATAAAGACCTCTCACATTAGACCGTCTTTTATGACTGCTGGATATGCCGGTTGGGTCCGGGCAGCCTTACGTCATAAAAAGGGTCTAACTTCGTGTCTTTACTTTAATCACGTATTTAATTTGTGCCTAAGACCTCTCACATTGGGCTAACATTTGTAGCAACTGGTTAAGCCGGTTGGGTCCAGGCAGTTTTACGCTACAACTGAGTCCAACCTCGTGTCTTAGTCGATTAATTACACCTAATTAATCACCCTCCTAATTTATATTAATTATCCCTAATTAATTAATCATGTTTTCCAGAATATGGGTAGACCTAACTCAATAGGTAAATTCCCAACTCCGTAGTATGGGTAGACCTAACTCAATAGGTAAATTCCCAACTCCATAATATGGGTAGACCTAACTCAATAGGTAAATTCCCAATTATGTTCATTTAATTTATGTTACTCTTAAGCATACCCATTCCACATCATTTTATTAACATGCATATTAACCCCATCGTTCCCCACGTAATTCGTTCTCGTAACGTGACAAAATAAAAGGGAAGATTCATCACAAATGTCATGGATTTAGCCAACATAGCATGTAACTTTATCATGGGTTCAAAAGGTGTCAACTTGCATATATGAACATACATTAAACCCAACTAGTAATTAACCCAAACTTGCATTATGCCTATCATAAAAGAGACAACTTGCATATGTACTTGCACATAAACTTGCATATGAACTTGCATCATAACTTGCATATAAACATGTATCATAACTTGCATATGAACTTGCATCATAACTTGCATATGAACTTGCATCATAACTTACATATGAACTTGTATCATAACTTGCATATGAACTTGTATCATAACTTGCATATGAACTTGCATCGTAACTTGCATATGAACTTGCATCATAACTTGCATATGAACATGCATCATAACTTGCATATGAACATGCATCATAACTTGCATATGAACTTGTATCATAACTTGCATATGAACTTGTATCATAACTTGCATATGAACTTGTATCATAACTTGCATATGAACTTGCATCATAACTTGCATATGAACTTGCATAACATGCCATACTTAGAAACAAACTTGCATATATTATGCGTATCATAAAAAGAGACAAACTTGTATAAAACCAAACACTTAGCATGCATAAAACCCAATACTTAGCATGCACAAAACCACATACTTAGCATGCACAAAACCAAATACTTAGCATGCATAAAACCAAACACTTAGCATGCATAAAACCAAATACTTAGCATGCACAAAACCACATACTTAGCATGCACAAAACCAAATACTTAGTATGCATAGAACCAAACACTTAGCATGCATAAAACCACATGCATAACTTGCATATCATGTTACATATAACTTGCATATACTCTCACATATAACTTGCATAACATGTTACATATGCATAAATGTTCAACATAGTGTTTTGCATCATAAAACATGGCATTAAACTTGCATATAGCATAAAACTTGCAAAACACATATCATACAAACTTGCATAAACACATTTATCCACAAACATAGCCATGTCTTATCACATCCTACCATAATCAATTTAACAATTGATTATTAAAGCTATAGGAACTCACCAAAACCAAGATTAGCAAACTTATGTAGTAGAACTAGTTGCTATACAAGAAGAAGATGATGTTTAGAGGTTGATTAGCTTGCAACTTTCTTCATAAACTAGTGGAGGTTCCTCTCAAGTTTGATTTTGGCGGCATGGTGGCATCATTTCTATTTTTAGTATGAATTAGGGTAGTATTAGGGTGTATTTATAGATTAGGTGAGTGTTTTAGGCCCTTAGATTAACCCTAAATTAGATTAGGACCCTTAGATTTCGGCACCTTCCAGAAACCAGCCCTAAGACCAAGCCCAAACCCCAAACTGGTGCACCCAACCACAGAACTCTCTAGAAACTGTGCAGGTTTCCTGGCTCGGCACGGGCGCACTTCCCAAGTGCGCCAGTGTATTTTTGTACTGGCGCACTTCACAAGTGCGCCAGTGCATTTTTGTGCTGGCGCACTTCACAAGTGCGCCAGTGCATTTCTGGCCTGTTTCGGGTTTTTCTGCCTAACTTCGTTCGTCCATATCTCTTTCATACGGTACCCATTTTACGCAAACTCGGACTCTATTTCGCATATTTTTCCGAGACAAACGCAATGACGCAGCCCGTTTCCCCTAATTCTCACATCTGAGATTAATTATACTTTAATTTGTGAATTTTAGCATTAACCAAAATTCAGGGTGTTACATTCTCCCCTCCTTAAAGGATTTCGTCCCCGAAATCTCTAAGCTAAGGAGAATGCATATCCTACCATCCAAACAACCATCTACTCAATCCATCAAACACGGGCATCCATTGTCCTTAAAACAGTTTCTAATGATGTATGAGCATATGCAAAAAGTGTGTGTATATGTTCCCTATCTAATGTATGAACATATGCAAACCATGATAGTGCCATGCATCCATTATGTATGCGAGAGAACCCTATCGACACATACAATATCTACATGAGTGCACAATCATTCACCAAAATGCGTCATCCATATGATAACACAATCATTATACATCCATAAATATAGCTTCCTACACACAATTTTATGCAATATGCAATATGAAGTGATTGAGCCGATCTAGTGCCTAGAGTGTGTATACATGCATCCACGAGCAACCACTAGCAACCACTTGCATCCACATGCATCCATCAAACATAACATGTCTCAAACACATGTTTCAACCATAGGTTTACCCTATCTAAAGGTCAAAGGTACTAATGAGAGGACATACTAAAGATAAGATAAGTACTAGACAAACGATAAAGGAGAAGTTAAAAGACATACTCTCAAAAAGAAATGGGTACAAAGAACGCATCTTCGCTTCCGTCTCCCAAGTAGCATTGCCCTCGTCTTCTTCCCATTGCACTTTAACTAGCTGAACTTCTCTGTTCCTCAACTTCCTAGTTTCTGACCCAAGGATGCGAGTAGGAGCTCGTCGAATCGTCGCATCACGCTCTACCTCTACATCTCTAAGCAAGCTCGGCTCTACGACCTCTGCGGTCTCATGTAAGCACTTTCTCAAATGTGATACATGGAATACATCATGAACACCACTAAGTCTGTCGGGCAACTCCACCCTATATGCCATCCGTCCAATCCTTTCCTTAATAGGAAACGGCCCAACAAACCTCGGTGCTAACTTCCCAACGGACCCAAAGCGAACAACATTTCTCAACGGAGATACTTTGACAAAAACCATGTCCCCAACCTCAAACTCAAGATCCGTCCTTCTCCGATCCGCATAAGATTTCTGTCTATCTTGTGCTGCCTTCATCCTTCTTCGAATCAAATCAATCTTCTCTGAAGTCTCTCTAACCATATCTGGCCCAAGCAAGATCTTATCCGTAGATTCCCACCAACATGTAGGAGATCGACAAGGCCTCCCATAAAGAGCTTCGAAAGGTGCCATGCCAATACTAGACTGAAAGCTGTTATTGTATGCGAACTCCACCAAAGGAAGATGTTCTTCCCATGTACCTCCAAAATCCAAGATACAAAGCCTCAAGAGATCTTCTAAGATACGGTTCACCCTCTCGGTCTGACCGTCCGTCTGAGGATGATATGCGGTGCTCAAACACAACTGAGTCCCTACCGCCTCTTGCAAACTTCTCCAAAACTCACTAGTGAAGATAGGATCTCGATCACTCACAATGCTGGATGGTACGTCATGCAATCTAACAATCTCTCTAACATAGACTGAAGCAAGCCATGGAGCGGTCCTCTTACTCTTCACGGGTATAAAATGGGCACTCTTGGTAAGTTTGTCTACCACAACCCAAATTCCCGTATTGCCCTTCCTCGATCTCGGTAACCCATCGATGAAATCCATCGAGACTCTATCCCACTTCCATTGCGAAACTTCCAATGGGTGTAGCAACCCACCGGGTTTCCTTTGCTCCGCTTTAACTTGTTGGCACACTAAGCATCTAGCGACATACTCGGCCACATCTTTCTCCATACCGGCCCAAAAAGAAAACTCGCTTCATATCTTGGTACATCTTGTCCCTACCAGGATGAATGGTCATTCTTGAACGATGTGCATCATCCAAAATAGCCTTCTTCAAACCCTCATCTTGCGGTACACAAAGTCTACCGTCTCTACGCAACCACCCCTTACCATCTAGGGTGTACCTACTCAAATGGCTGGACGACTCCCCCCTTATGAGCTTCTCTACTAACTCAACCAACTGTGGGTCGTCTCGCTGAGCCTCGCCAATCCGCCCCAAAAGAGTAGGCCTAACCTCCAAGGAGGCTTGCAAACCGGGTACAAAGTCAACGGAAGGTCTAAAGTCAAACATAGAATTAAACTCCAAGCTTCGCCATTCCACGAACAATGGACTCAAAGACAGCCTTTTTCTGCTCAAGGCGTCTGCCACCACGTTACCCTTGCCAGGGGTATACGCTATCTCAAACTCATAGGATGCTAAGAATTCCATCCACCTTTGTTGTCTTAAGACAATGCGCTCAAAGAGTCTCCAACACTTCCCTAAGATGTAGGGCATGCTTTTCTCCACTTCTAGAGAAAATCAGGATATTCTCCCATGCAAAATCGTCACAACTATCCATCTCTCACGCAGACCACCCTAGTCGAGCTCGACATCCCCCAAATGCAAGCCCCAAAGGCCTAAACCAATATCAGACAAACACCCAAGGGATACCTCCTTCGAATTCAGACGACCTACGTGAGATGATACTAGTAAAAACGGCTAAATAATTAAGTCCTTGTCCAACTCTGGATGTCCTTGCCAGTCTCGCTCCAAAACCACCGTTTATCCCATAACGGGCTTTGCTCAACCTATTGAGCACATACGAAAACTTATTTCGCTCCTAGAAAAGACCAAGATGTCATCCACCAAGATCATCCCGAACTTATTTAGGTACTCCCTGAACACCCTTCTCATCAAATCAACAAAGTATGCGGAGGCGTTCGTCTAACCAAATGGCATCACCAGCTACTCATAAAACCATCCGGAGTCCTAAAGGCAATCTTCTCTATACTATCCTCAGCCACCTTCAACTGACGAAACCCCGTGGCTGAGTCCAACTTGCGAAAATACTGAGGCGCCAACCAACTGATCAAAGAGATCATCAATCCTCGGCAATGGGTGTCTATTCTTCTTTGTGAGTTTATTTAGTTCTCTTTAGCCTACACAAAGTCTGAGGGACCCATCCGCCTTCGTAGCAAAAACTACTGGAGCACCCCACTTCGATATACTTTGTCTTATGGACCCCTTCTCAAGCAACTCCCCTACTTGCTTATGGAGTTCCCTCCTCTCGCGAGGAGCCATGTGGCGCACTGGTAAAGATACAGGTTTAGCATTGTCTACCAGATATATTCGGAAGTCAATCTCCCGCTCCGGAGGTAAGCCCTTCACCTCCTCAAACACATCCGAGTATTCCCGGACCACTCTAACAGATCGCAAACTCTCGACCGACGTGTCAAGCGATTCTAGATAACTTAGCATAACAGATTCCATGGGATTACAAGAGATCTCGAGAGTGTTCCCCAAGCGGGTCATAAACCTAACAACTCTCCCTTCAAAATCAAGAACGGCACCCCTACTGGATAACCAGTCCATGCCCAAAACTAACCCATAGCTTGTGAAGCCCAAAAAGCATCACATCTACTCTCAACGCTAAGTATAGCAACTTTCAAACCCAAACACTTCATGGAGCCCCAATTGGGTTTGAAACAACTAAGGGATCATCTACTAACTGGTGTCTAAGTGCAGTGACTCAACTAACAATGATGAGATAAACGAACTCGATGCGTCAGAATTAAATAAAGTTCGAATCGGATAATAAAGAAACCCAAATTCCAACCTAGACGGTCTATCCCCATTCGGTACCCTAGTCGTGAGGGAATACAACTACCCTCTAGGAGATTCCATACCTTGCCCATGCCCCTTTGGACAATCCTACTACGGTGTCCCATTCCTCCAAAAGGATAACTACTCGCCTTCTTCATCCCATTCTCCACTCGTAACCTCCCACCAATGAGGTTTCATCCTTCATTAACCAAACAACTATTTGAGCCTTCCTCCCATCGTCTATCCAATAGATACCTACCAGTCCTCCTTCTTCTTGAACCAACTTCTAATCTGACTAACGTCTAAGTCCCTTAAAGTGGGTTTCCGTTCTTATCTATCTTAGAAAGGTCGTCTATACGCGGAGGGGAAACTCAAAACGAGAGAGGAAGAGATTCAAAACGGAGAATTCGAAAGATATAGATATGGCTATTGGGGATTATGCTTTTCTTTCAAAAACTTTTCTCTTAAAAGACATGTTTTTGAAAATACTCCTTTCAAAAATATTCTTAGAAAATAGTTTTTCTAAAAATTTTATCTGTTTTGGTAACCTTAAGCTCTGATATCACGTGTAACACCCCACACCCGCTATGGTCACTCGCTAAGGGAATGCCATAACATCGGTGGAGTATTTTAAGTGAATATAGAACAGAAAAATTACAACAAGACAGATATAAGTAATACTTGAAAATATTAAAAGGTCATTTCATTGCAGCGGAAAGTAAAACATGTTTGGTTACAAAACCATAATAAGAGTCAAGTACAAAATATCCATCCTGATGAATGAAAGTACATAATCCCAATACATGAACTGATAGCCATAAAAGAAAGGGTAAGCTGAGCTCTACATCTATGGTCCAAGCTCCAAGAGAATAAAGCAGCCTGATCTAAGCCCACTCGTACTGGGCCCACTCTGATAACCTGAGGGTTGGGAAAAAAAAAAGATAAAAACAACGGGGTCAGACATAAGTCTGAGTGAGTCCTATAACCCTAACAATACAATCATTAAAGTAATTAGGGTATGATATAAACAAGGAACGGTACCTCTGGGGATAATGACTACACTAAGTAGCCAACTAAACACATGATGTACTAAGATAACCGAAAAGACGCATTTATCCACCCAAGGATAATTACTGGATTACACCACCCCAGATCTACCCACCCAAGGGTAATTCCTACACTGCACCACACCAGTCATTCCTAACTTAAAGGTTGATCCCACCCATGGACTTATAAAATTAACTTAATAGTTCTCGCGTACCCCTAGGTGACTAAGTAGACGCCACGGGGCCATACAATCCACTAGGTGTACACACTACTCCCCATTCGATCGGCTCCCTAACGTAGATACCCGTGCTGGCCCCACCGTGGGGTGTACCATTCCCCAACGTGGCAACCTGATAAAACTAACGGTGCACGGCTTATATCTACACGATGCAACAACGTCTTATTTACCAGCCCGGGTCCACACACGCATATGAAACCCGTTGGTCATGCGTTGCCACCGCTAACCCATTTTGGCCTCTTATAGTCAAGCCCAATATGCATGTCCCGTCACTCGACTAGAGTCGAGCCCACTAAGATACGTTTGGGATATTGGTTGAAATGGGCCCCCACAAGCTACCACCTAAGCTTGTTATTTTATCTAGTGTATCCCACTTAACCCCTGTTATAATCATGCCCACCTACATGTTAAGGTTTGGTTAAGTCATCTAATCATATATCAATTGCCACTTAAGGCACCCACTAGATTTCCACATGCCACCCAAAGCACTTACTTAACCCTTTACCCATGTTTAATTACATGTTCCTCTTTGGTTAAGTATTCTAATCGTATTTTCTATTGCCACCCAAGGCAACCCAACTAGATTCCTCATGCCACCCAAGGCACCCACTTAACCCCTCATGTCCCTCTACATGTTAATATGGTTAAGTGTTTCTTAATTAATTAATTAAGATCATGACCTCTTAAAGACCTCTCACATTAGACCGTCTTTTATGACTGCTGGATATGCCGGTTGGGTCCGGGCAGCCTTACGTCATAAAAAGGGTCTAACCTCGTGTCTTTACTTTAATCACGTATTTAATTTGTGCCTAAGACCTCTCACATTGGGCTAACATTTGTAGCAACTGGTTAAGCCGGTTGGGTCCGGGCAGTTTTACGCTACAACTGAGTCCAACCTCGTGTCTTAGTCGATTAATTACACCTAATTAATCACCCTCCTAATTTATATTAATTATCCCTAATTAATTAATCATGTTTTCCAGAATATGGGTAGACCTAACTCAATAGGTAAATTCCCAACTCCGTAGTATGGGTAGACCTAACTCAATAGGTAAATTCCCAACTCCATAATATGGGTAGACCTAACTCAATAGGTAAATTCCCAATTATGTTCATTTAATTTATGTTACTCTTAAGCATACCCATTCCACATCATTTTATTAACATGCATATTAACCCCATCGTTCCCCACGTAATTCGTTCTCGTAACGTGACAAAATAAAAGGGAAGATTCATCACAAATGTCATGGGTTTAGCCAACATAGCATGTAACTTTATCATGGGTTCAAAAGGTGTCAACTTGCATATATGAACATACATTAAACCCAACTAGTAATTAACCCAAACTTGCATTATGCCTATCATAAAAGAGACAACTTGCATATGTACTTGCACATAAACTTGCATATGAACTTGCATCATAACTTGCATATAAACATGTATCATAACTTGCATATGAACTTGCATCATAACTTGCATATGAACTTGCATCATAACTTACATATGAACTTGTATCATAACTTGCATATGAACTTGTATCATAACTTGCATATGAACTTGCATCATAACTTGCATATGAACTTGCATCGTAACTTGCATATGAACTTGCATCGTAACTTGCATATGAACATGCATCATAACTTACATATGAACTTGCATCATAACTTGCATATGAACATGCATCATAACTTGCATATGAACTTGTATCATAACTTGCATATGAACTTGCATCATAACTTGCATATGAACTTGCATCATAACTTACATATGAACTTGCATCATAACTTGCATATGAACTTGTATCATAACTTGCATATGAACTTGCATAACATGCCATACTTAGAAACAAACTTGCATATATTATGCGTATCATAAAAAGAGACAAACTTGCATAAAACCAAACACTTAGCATGCATAAAACCCAATATTTAGCATGCACAAAACCACATACTTAGCATGCACAAAACCAAATACTTAGCATGCATAAAACCAAACACTTAGCATGCATAAAACCAAATACTTAGCATGCACAAAACCACATACTTAGCATGCACAAAACCAAATACTTAGTATGCATAAAACCAAACACTTAGCATGCATAAAACCACATGCATAACTTGCATATCATGTTACATATAACTTGCATATACTCTCACATATAACTTGCATAACATGTTACATATGCATAAATGTTCAACATAGTGTTTTGCATCATAAAACATGGCATTAAACTTGCATATAGCATAAAACTTGCAAAACACATATCATACAAACTTGCATAAACACATTTATCCACAAACATAGCCATGTCTTATCACATCCTACCATAATCAATTTAACAATTGATTATTAAAGCTATAGGAACTCACCAAAACCAAGATTAGCAAACTTATGTAGTAGAACTAGTTGCTATACAAGAAGAAGATGATGTTTAGAGGTTGATTAGCTTGCAACTTTCTTCATAAACTAGTGGAGGTTCCTCTCAAGTTTGATTTTGGCGGCATGGTGGCATCATTTCTATTTTTAGTATGAATTAGGGTAGTATTCGGGTGTATTTATAGATTAGGTGAGTGTTTTAGGCTCTTAGATTAACCCTAAATTAGATTAGGACCCTTAGATTTCGGCACCTTCCAGAAACTAGCCCTAAGACCAAGCCCAAACCCCAAACTGGTGCACCCAACCACAGAACTCTCTAGAAACTGTGCAGGTTTCCTGGCTCGGCACGGGCGCACTTCCCATGTGCGCCAGTGTATTTTTGTACTGGCGCACTTCACAAGTGCGCCAGTGCATTTTTGTGCTGGCGCACTTCACAAGTGCGCCAGTGCATTTCTGGCCTGTTTCGGGTTTTTCTGCCTAACTTCGTTCGTCCATATCTCTTTCATACGGTACCCGTTTTACGCAAACTCGGACTCTATTTCGCATATTTTTTCGAGACAAACGCAATGACGCAGCCCGTTTCCCCTAATTCTCACATCTGAGATTAATTATACTTTAATTTGTGAATTTTAGCATTAACCGAAATTCGGGGTGTTACAAGCACCATGCATATCTGAACCGAACCGGGTGAGTGCTATTACTACTACGCGACGACTTTTCTGAAGACCAACTCCAATTCGACCAAAACCTGAGATGCAAAGGATGTCCAAATAGGAAGTAGGACTCAGGATCCAGATGCTAACCAACGAGTCGGCTTCATGAGTTGGGCTTTGCTTCGGGACGTGTGCAAAGGGGTTGTCGATGTCTGTAACTTTGGATCACTATGTGTAGGGAGTACGTGAACAGATTCAGGGCCACAGTGGCCTAGGTACGACTAAAGAGCTATAGACCAATGAAGTGGGGTCATTTGTTAAGATTTGGTCATGACTCCATGGGGTGAGCTTGGTAGTAGTAGTTGTTGTACAAGTCGAATTCCGTCACTACTTCGATGGGTCTAGTGATTGACAGTGGTGGACATCGTATGCTTTACGCACTGAGTGAGAGATGTGAGGATGGTTGTTATGGTTGATTTGTTTGCCATCATTATGATATGCACACTCCCACCCCCGTTATCTTTACACCATCTGTTCAGTGGCACCTTAGAGTATTGTACGGTATGTAGTGCTAACTCTTTGGTTGCAGGTCCAGGTTTAGGTATGGTTTAGTATACCTGTTATTATTGTGTTTAGCTGCTACCACTCATACCAGACTTTTTGTCTGACCCAAAATTTTATGTCTCTTCTTATTACTCTGGGTGCTCTCACGAGCATACTAGAGACAAGTTAGGTGGTATGCACGAGTAGCCGTACCGGAGACGAGCAGGAGGCTTCCACGTATGTTACATATATATATATATATATATATATATATATATATATATATATATATATATATATATGTATATATATATTCTCCTCGTGTTGCTGCGGTCACTACTTTGGGCATTAGTGGTGTACCTTTCTTTCTTTTGTTTAGAGACAGTAATTTGGAAAGTTGTAATAAGCTGTATTTGGATTTCCGCTGCTCTGATGTTGATGTTGGTTTTAGTTATCAGCTTATGCACTGTCTCACCTGTTTTATGTCAAGTACATTATTATTATATTTTGTTCCATGCGCTGTGAGACATTCTACAGGTTTTTGATTAGCTCATTCTCTTCTTTCCTTTCTTTGGCGACCGTTCCGTGCTAGTCAGGCATGTGTACAATGCACTTTCGGAGGAAATGCCAGCTGGTGCGGGGCGGGCCGTCACATTTGGTATCAGAGCTCTAGGTTGCGTAGTTAACCTAGGGAAGTTATCAGGGAGAGATAGTATACGTATATGAGAGCGCGCATTTGTGATTATTTTGGTGTTCAAAAGCTATATATATACTATTAGTATATCTAAGGATGTAGTCGCACTGCACTAGCACCACTATGGGGATGGTTAATCGTTTTCTCTTTACAGATTGAACGATGAGCCGATCCGCAAGAGGTACTGGTAGAGGAGCCAATAATGGGAATGCTGCTGACATGAGGACAATGTTTGCTGACCTCATGAGGGAGATGCTTAGGGATGTGTAGAGGGCAGCTCCCAATGATGGTAATGGTGGTGGTCCAATAGTGCCGGCGCCTAGGGTCGATTTCGCCAAGCTGAACAAGGATTTTACTAGTCTTGGTGGAAAGCCGTTCCACGGAACGGAGTCGGGTACGGATGTTCAAGATTGGTTGGATAGATGCGAGCGTATCTTCGAAGACTTGGGTATCGAGGATGCGATGAAGAGAAGGCTAGCATCCCGTCAGCTGTAAGGACGAGCAATGAATTGGTGGAATGCTATAAAGGCAGCTACTCCCGAAGATCAGATTGCTTGGGATCAGTTTAAGGGTCGCTTTAGCGATAAGTTCATTCCAGCTGCTCAGAAGTCATTGTTGTTTAAGAAGTTCTTGGAGCTTAAGCAAAATGGCAGAGCTGTCTCGGAGTATATTGCTGAGTTCGATAACTTACCGAAATATGGGTTATCTCTTATTGATACTGCCGAGAAGAAGAATGAGAAGTTCATAACTGGCTTGGATGGATACTTAGGGGAAAGGCTTATTAACCACATCGATGAGACGTTTGAATCGATTGTGGGGAAGGCTTTAAGATCTGAAAGTCTTTACCCTAAGTCGAAGACTGAGGTTGCATCTGTAGAGGAGCCAAAGCCACAAGCAAGCGGTGGAGGCAAGAGTGGTTCTCAGAATAAGAGGAAGCAGAACCAGAATAAGGATGGCCAGAAAAAGAATAAGAAAGATGTTGAGTACTTCAACTGTTGTAAGAAGGGTCATTATGCTGGTAATTGTCGGGCCAAGCCAGCGGATAGGAAGTGCTTCAACTGTGGCCAAGTGGGACATCATAAGGACAAGTGTCCGCAACCCCCTAAAGAAAAGCAGATTGTGAAAGCATATGCCCTTAATGCTATTCCTTCATCGAATGCCCCAACTGCGGTGGAGAAGGGAAAGAATGTCGTTATTCAAGGTATGCTTTTTGTTTATGATGTTCCTGTTAGAGTTTTATTTGATACCGGAGCTTCCAGTTCTTTCATATCTAGTGACCTGGTAGAAAGGTTGGGATTGGAGCCCGCGATTGTCGATAGTCCTTTAGTAGTGACGAACCCAATTGGTGGTTCAACTAACCTTAGCATGATTTTTCGTAATGTGGTCTTATCGAGTCATGGATGCATGTTTGTTTGTGATTGCTTTGTTTTGGGCTTTACTGGGTTTGGCATTATTTTAAGAGTCGATTGGCTCCAAAGATATGGTGTGGTGGTAGATTGTGAGGGATTTTTGGTGACAGCTAGAGCGGATGATGGACGGAGGGTAGTGTTTGGTGGTCTACCCGGTGATGGGGTAATGGCTAGTTTTCTAAATTACCTCGACATCCCGCATAGTGAGTTGTCAGGTTTGCCCGTGGTTGGCCAGTATCCGGACGTTTTCGAGGAAGTGACCGGGCTTCCTCCACACCGAGAGATTGAGTTCCGTATTGATTTAGTGAAAGATGCCAGACCTATAGTGATGCCACTTTGTCGTATGGCACCAAGGGAGCAGCGAGAGCTCGGGGTGCAAGTCAGTGATCTTTTGAAGAAGAGATTTATCAAAAGGAGTGTTTCTGAATGGGGAGCACCAGTTGTGTTTGCTACCAAGGCGGATGGTTCCCTTCGTTTGTGTGTAGACTACCGCGAGTTGAATAAAGTGACGAGGAAGAACAAGTATCCTCTACCGCGGATAGATGATTTGTTTGATCAGTTGAGTGGCGTGAGAGTATTCTCTCAGTTAGATCTCGCGACGGGTTTTCATCAGCTTAGAGTGGAAGCTGAGAGTATAGTTAAAACGACATTTCGGACGCCGTCTGGATTTTATGAGTGGTTGGTCATGCCATTCGGGCTGACCAATGCCCCAGCATATTTTGTGGATCTTATGAATAAGGTATTCAGAGATCAGTTGAATAAGTTTGTCCTTGTGTTCGTGGATGATATTTTGGTCTATTCGAGGACAGAGGAAGAACACAAGGAATATTTAAGAATAGTGATGGAGGTGTTGAGAAAACACAAATTGAAAGACAAGTTTTCTAAGTGTCACTTCTGGAGGAAAGAAGTGAGATTCTTGGGCCGTGTTGTTTCAGAGAATGGTATTGCCGTGGATCCGGCGAAGGTGGTTACGGTACAAGATTGGTCTACGCCCAAGAATGCAACGGACATAAGAAGTTTCTTGGGATTAGCTGGATATTATCGTAAGTTTATCCAAGACTTCTCCAAGATAGCAGCACCGTTAACTCAGTTGACCAAGAAGAATCAAGCCTTCGTTTGGGACGAAAGGTGCGAGAATGTATTCAAGAGCCTAAAGGAAAAGTTGACATGTGCACCAGTGTTAGTCATTCCTAACGGGAATGAAGAGATGACAGTATATACGGATGCATGTGGCACAGGGCTAGGTGTTGTATTGATGCAAGGAGGTAGGGTTGTAGCTTATGCAAGTCGGCAACTGAAACCACATGAGAAAAGGTACCCTACCCATGATTTGGAATTGGCAGCGATCGTGTTTGCATTGAAGATGTGGAGACATTATCTCTTGGGAAAAAGATTCGAGTTGTTTACCGATCATAAATTGTTAAAGTATCTCTTCTCTCAGGAGGATCTAAATCTCCGATAGCAAAGATGGTTAGAATTCTTGGCTTCCTATGATATTGATATCGCATACACACTAGGAAAGGGCAATGCGGTAGCTGATGCATTGAGTAGAAGACATGCCAGTTTAGGGGCTATGTTTCTAGAATGGAAGCAACTGGAGTATATCGCTGGGTATGATTTCATACCAAAGTGCGAATTGGATCCAGAAATGTTAGCAAGTTTGACGATCAGACCCAATTTGATTGAGCGGATCGGTTCCAGTCAGAGAAACGATCCTAACCTATTGGAAATCATCTCAAAGTTAGAGATGGGAATCGACAGAGAGATGAACAAGTATGGGCTTGCTCGAGATGGATGGCTTAGAAAGAATGGAAGACTAGTTGTACCCAATGTCAATGGATTGAGAAATGAAGTGCTTAGAGAATGTCATCACTCAAAACTGACTATACACCCCGGTGGTAACAAGATGTACCGAGACATGAAGCAGACCTACTACTGGGAAGGGATGAAAATAGACGTTGGGAAATTTATATCCAAATGCATGAATTGTCAACTAGTTAAAGCTGAGCAAAAGAAGCCTAGTGGTTTGTTACAACCATTAGAAATTCCAGAATGGAAATGGGAACAAGTGTCAATGGATATCATTTATGGGTTACCAAGGACTAGATCGGGCCATGATTGCATTTGGGTGATTGTGGACTGATTGACTAAGAGTGCAAGGTTTATACCCGTCAAGCCGAATAGGACGGCAGCTAAATTAGCGGAACTGTATATAAAGTGGGTAGTGAGATTTCATGGAATACCCAAGGGCATTGTGAGTGACCGAGATCCGTTGTTCACTAGTGGATTTTGGAAGAGCTTACAAGAGGCGTTGGGATCAGAACTACATCTCAGTACCGCGTATCATCCTCAAACCGATGGACAGACAGAGAGGGTGAATCGAGTGTTAGAAGATCTCTTAAGAGCATGTGTATTGGATTTCGGTGGATCATGGGATGACCATTTGCATCTGGTAGAGTTTGCATATAATAATAGTTATCAATCCAGTATCGGTATGGCTCCGTTTGAAGCTTTGTACGGAAGACCGTGCAACTCACCGTCATGTTGGGTAGAAACTGGTGAGAAGTTTGTGCTTGGACCCGATGTGATAAGAGAAACTTCAGCTAAGATTAAGATTATCCAACAACGAATGAAGGCTGCCCAAGATAGGCAGAAGAGTTATGCTGATAAGAGGAGAAGAGAATTAAAGTTCTCTATTGGCGACTTGGTGTTTGTCAAGATTTCTCTGTTGAAGAGCGTGATACGATTTGGCAGGAGAGGAAAGTTAGCACCAAGATTTGTTGGTCCATT
The DNA here is from genome assembly GCA_030737875.1 of Allium sativum. NCBI lineage: Eukaryota > Viridiplantae > Streptophyta > Magnoliopsida > Asparagales > Amaryllidaceae > Allium > Allium sativum. Next base: position 790,398,934 of record CM060924.1, read on the forward strand.
CCCATTTCTTGAGCAAATTGGGAATTTGGCATACAAAGTTGAATTACTAGACAAGATGGTAGGAGTTCACAACGTATTTCTTGTTTCCCAGTTAAGGAAGTTCGTACACGACCCAGATGTGACTATTTCATCTGATCAGTTGGATGATATCGAGGTTGAACCCGAGGCGGTTGGGAACCGCAAGCCTATGTGTATTGTTGGGAACGATATGAAGCAACTTCGAAGGAAGGCGGTGAAATTAGTCAAAGTTCAGTGGGGCGAGAATGAGAATGACTGTATTTGGGAGACAAAGGAGAGCATTAGGAAGACGTATCCAGAAATCTTCGCCTGGTAAGATTTCAATTTCGATTTAGTCTTTCCGCATGCTAGGATAGGCTTGTTTTGTTTGTTTTACATGTTTGATTGTTGTATATGATTGGTAGGCATGCGGGATCCATTGTATGTTTTGGGTTAAGGAATTTCGGGGACGAAATTTCTTAAGGGGGGAGAGTGTAACGACCCGCATTCTACGCATCATAGGACCGTAGAATATTTATTCCTTTCACATACGGAGTCATATGGTCATGTAACTTTGGGAGACGACTATTGGGGTCATTTCCCATGTTCATGATTTTTGCCGATTTTTAAATGACTATTTTTCCCCTTGCTGATCTTGTTTTGGCAATAACTTTTGATTGAAAAGGAGTTTTGACCTAAAACCACTTCCATTGGATCCGGATGATGGTTTACAATTCCGTAGAGTGGTCACATTAGCCAAACGGACTCATCGTTTGGGAGATATGCCTGAAACAAGTTTCAGAAGGTGAAAAACTGCTTAACCGGGCCAAATGAGGTGATAAGTAAATAGGCCCATAACCCATTTCGGGATTAGGGTTATGGGGAGGCTGAAATGAGTTAGGTTTTCATTTCATTTCAGTTTTCTAGCTGCCATTTACCTCCTAAGAACCCTAATAATGGCCTCCAACCTCTAAAACATCTCCAAATCACTTTCTAATCAAGGATTAAGCTTAGCAACATCAAATCAAAGAGAATTAGCACAAGAATCGAGGAAGAACTGCGGTGTTGCATTGGGAACAACACCAAACAGGGATTCATTTCAGATTTGGTATTTTATTCGTGGCCAAGGTGAGTGATTTGCATAGTTCCTCACTAATTATGGTTAATTAAGGGTAATTAGTGTTGATTAGCGAATTTATACACTAATAAAATCTGGAAAAATATTTATAAATTCGAAAATAATGTTTTAGACCACTGTTAGAAATTTGGATTAATTTGGTTAAGTTTTGCTAATCCTATCATTAGTTTTGCTTAAACATGCTTAAGGGAAAATATGGGATTTTGGCTATGTTTGATTCAATTTACATGCTATGGTTGTTGTTTTGATGTTTATGGTTGATTCTCTATGTTGCTATGATTGTATGGTATGTTTTGTGATTGATTAGAACTGTTAGATTGGTCGAAAACGCCGTCATATGGCGTAAAACAGTCGCTGGAAAGCCGTAGGAAATGTGCAGGGTTTCAAACCGGACCGGATTATTGGGCTCAGATCGGATAGGAGAACCGGGCAAGTGGACTTGATTCAGATTGGAACTTAGCATAAGGGGCTTGGCGAGAAGGAATGCCATTTGCTTAAAGTTGGAGTTGGGCAGCGGATCAGATCAGAGGGACCAAAAGGATGGGATCAGATCGGGCGAATGAAGAAGGATGGGATCGGATCGGGCAAATGAAGAGGGATGAGATCGGATCGGAATATCTAGGAGGGAGCAACCACTGAACCGAACCAGGAGGCAACCATCGAGCCGCACCCAGGTAGAGGGCATCCGAACTGAACCGAGCTAAAGGGGAACATCCTAACCGAACCGCACCTAGGAGCATACTAAGAAGTGTTGGACCGAACTGAACTGATGAGGACTGGAGCATTATGCATATCCGAACCGAACCGGGCGAGTGCTATTACTACTACGCAACGACTTTTCTGAAGACCAACTCCAATTCGACCAAAATCCGAGATGCAAAGGAAGTCCAAATAGGAAGTAGGACTCGGGATCCAGATGGGAACCAACGAGTCGGCTTCATGAGTTGGGCTTTGTTGCGGGACGTGTGCAAAGGGTTTGTCGATGTCTGTAACTTTAGATCACTATGTGTAGGGAGTACGTGAACGGATTCAGGGCCACAGTGGCCTAGGTACGAATAAAGAGCTATAGACCAATGAAGTGGGGTTATTTGTAAAGATTTGGTCATGACTCCATGGGGTGGGCTTGGTTGTAGCAGTAGTTGTACAAGTCGAACTCCGTCACTACTTCGATGGGTCTAGTGATTGACAGTGGTGGACATCGTATGCTTTACGCACTGAGTGAGAGATGTGAGGATGGTTGTTATGGTTGATTTGTTTGCCATCATTATGACATGCACACCCCCACCCCCGTTATCTTTACACCATCTCTTCAGTGACACCTTAGAGTTTTGTACGGTATGTAGTGCTAACTCTTTGGTTGCAGGTCCAGGTTCAGATATGGTTTAGTATACCTGTTATTGTTCTGTTTAGTTGCTTATCGCTCATACCAAACTTTTTGTCTGACCCAGAGTTTTATGTCTCTTCTTATTACTCTGGGTGCTCTCTCGAGCAGACTAGAGACAGGTTAGGTGGTATGCACGAGTAGCCGTACCGGAGATGAGCAAGGAGGCTTCCACGTATGATACATACATATAGATATTCTCCCTGTGTTGCTGCGGTCACTACTTTGGGCATTTGTGGTGTACCTTTTTTTTTTTTGTTTAGAGACAGTAATTTGGAAAGTTGTAATAAGCTGTATTTGGATTTCCGCTGCTCTGATGTTGATGTTGGTTTTAATTATCAGCTTATGCACTATCTCACATGTTTTATGTCAAGCATATTATTATTATATTTTGTTCCATGCGCTGTGAGACATTCTACAGGTTTTCGATTAGTTCATTCTCTTCTTTCCTTTCTTTGGCGACTGTTCCGTGCTAGTCGGGCATGTGTACAACGCACTTTTGGAGGAAATGCCGGCTGGTGCGGGGCGGGTCGTCACATTCAATTACCGCGGATTTTGGATACGAAATAGTAGACGTCAAGACGAGTCCAACGAAACTAGTTTCGTCGAATTCCGAGTCCGTTTGACCATCCGTTAAAATTGTCAAAGATACTCAGATATTGTTCAAAAATGCGATTTTAGCGCACCTTTTCTTCTTGCATACCCAAACGGCTAGTCCAAAAATCATGGCCTTTTGGATTTAAGCATTATTTGGCGATACCAATCCAAAAAAAAAGTAGAATCGAATTCCGAGGTCGTATCAATAATGTTCCTTTGTAAAATAATTGCTTGTTTTACCCTGAACTGTTTTAGCTCGCACGGCCACATACTAACTCCGTTCGACGCTCATTTTATAACACAATAATGATTTGTCATTATGAATTCAGAAAAATTTATCTCTTCGAATTCTGATTTCATGCGCAAAATTTCACTTTTAAAGGGCTATGTATTGCTAACCGAAAACCCCATCCAATTCTCACTATTCCGGATCTCGGAATATATCGAAGCTTATACATTTCAGAGTCGCAAATGGCATTTTGAACTCAATGGAAGCGGTTTCGAGTCCAAATTCATTCGTATGCAAAATGTGACTTTTTGGGCTATTTTTCTATAGCGACTATTCTGAATTTTCAACTTGACATAACTTTTTATTCCCGCTATGAAATTTGAATTTTTCAGATTCTTGGAAAGATATTTTCAAATAGATTCTAATATTTTTGGTTTCACCAAAATCCGGTTTATTTTGAATCCTGTACAGTCATTTGAAATTTGAAATCGAATTTTCAAACTATCGCGCCATTTCCAATCCCTTTTATAATTAAAATAAAATTTTATATTCTAACTTTGAATCAAATAAATATATAAGTTCTAAATCTATCCAAAATAAATTTCTTGTCATTATTATTTAAAATAAATCATTTTATATCTTCAAAATTCATTAAAATTGCCAAATTAAAAAATTTAAATTGGTTCTGATTTTCCGAGTTGTTACAACATGAACATGGTAGCAACTTATATGTGCTGCCAATCAGGGATCATTTTTTTTAATCAAGCAAGTCACATAGCTCAAGTGAAATGGCAAATAAACAAGTACATCAAGAAAAAACTAAACTGGTAGTGGTAAGTCAACAAATGCATGCAAACCAAATATGCAACCAGAAGATTTGCAAGATAGCAGTATACACAAACAAATGAAGACATATGTGCCACACTGTACAAGCATGGGACAAGCACAAGCTTTCTGGTGCAACAAGACAGAGAAACTCAGGGTACAAGGAAACACATAACCCAAACAGTTAACATGGTACAGGTGCTGCATGTCAGTGCATCATATGCAAGGCAAAACAAGTCGAGCTAGGCTCAACCAACATAAGCAAGAGGTGCACAAGATCAAAACAAGTGCAACATGCATAAGACACAGTGGACAAGTACATGGATCATTTTAGAAAGCACTATGGCATGCTCAACACAAGGTGAACTCAACACAAGATGGCAGCAGCATCAACATGCACAAGTCATCAAGCAGGACACAAAGCGGTTCAAATGGTCATAGGAGAAAAGGCTAGTGGACTACGCACAAGTATCTATGTGCAACAGTGACATACATATACACACAATTGTGTGTGCATATATATATATATATATATGTGTGTGTGTGTGTATGTATATGTATATGTATATATATCTGTGTGTGTGTGTGTATGTATTAGTGCATATGCAATCATAAAGTATCAAGGCAGAAATCATACATAAATGCCAAGACTAACACAAGTGAAAAACAATTCGAATGAGTCTAGAAGAAAAGGGAATTTCTTTTTAAAAAATCACTGGTTCAAAAATGGAAAATGCTCACAATTTTTATTCTTGGCATAAGTATAATTGGTAAATAAATATGTGGATCAAGAAATTTCAATTGTGCGTGTATCACTTTGAATTATTCAATCACTGTCGAAAGGAATTATCAGTTTATTCCGAAAATGTAAAGTGATCTAAAACCTGGCAAGATACATCAAAGAAAATCAAGCATGAATTAATCAACGCAATCAAAGGTTTTGTTTTTTTGGCAAGATTGTATTCACCATTTCAAATGTTTCCAGAAAAACACAAGTGCGATTTTTAGGGCCGAGTAAATCAAGAAAAATATTTTTAGAAATCAATTGCATACACACGGCAAGTCACCAAGGAAATCAAAGTGATTAGGGTTTGAGAACCCTATAAAAACACTCATTCATCATCGGTAAAATCATCCCAAATAGAAGCAAACAATTCTAGAAATCAAAGAAATCAGAGTGCTTACTATTGTTTCAATCGAGAGAGAGTTTGGAATTCCAAATCATGGAAGATAACCAGCATACTACCAATTGAAGAAGAATAAAAAAAACCTAGTTCTTCCATTCGTCACCATTAAAAGAGGAAAAAGGAGGCATCCGTATATTGCTAAAGAAAATTCTAAGAGGGCCTTTTCCTTTCTTCTTATTTTAATGTTTTATATGGGGTTTTGGTTCTCTTGTTTGTTTTTTTCTACTTAAACTTGTACTAGCTGAAGTTTTGGAACTACAGGAATTTGTAGTTGAGAAATTAACAACTTAGGAGTTAAGTGGTGTCAAGATTTTGAGCTTAGCTTAGAGCAATTGCGAGATTTTCGAGTTTATAGGGTTTTTTTTTAAAAACAAAAATGTGTGATCTTCTAAAGAGAAGAGAGCACACATATATATAATGAAAAAACAAGGGTACAAAGTCCGACTATAGAACATAAGAATACAATATAATACATATCATGACTCTAAGAATGTAATGGATTGTAGATAGATGAGCTCCGGATAAACCACCGCCCATCTACTTCAATATCGAATTCCGGCAAGGCCACCACCCGATATTGAAGTATATCTACTCCAATACAATAACCCATACTCTCTATGTAAAAATAATGAAGTACAACATCCAATACTCTCTAATAATAGACCCCAAAAAACTACAACTGAAATGAAGATCTTCAATCCAAACAGCAATCTTCTAAGCTCCACAATACTATCCATCAACCTGAAAACTGCTACCAGTCCATCCAGCTATCCACAAAGCCCTTCCTTTAAAATCAACATCCTGAAACTGCGAAAAGCTCAACAAACTGTTAGTAATTTGTCACACATATATTTATAGAAACATATGTGTCTAAATATATATATATATATATATATATATAAATTAGCAAATATATATATATATTCATACATATATATTTACCATACATATATGTGTAAATGAAAATACAATGAAAAGCCAATAAAAGAAATTAACAACCAATGCGATATCTATAACGAAAAAAACTGTTGATTCTAATAAATAGTTACAAATTCAATCTAACCTTAATCAATAAAGACTCAAAGTCCAGTTTCCCAAATAACTTGTAATGTGAATTAGACATCCAATTCAAACAAAAATAAACTATTTTAATGATTAAATTATCCGTTGAGACCGAATTAGAATGAAAAGATCTCTGATTTCTCTCAGCCCAAATGAACCAACATACGGTTGTTATTAAAGAATCTAAAATGCATCTTTCACTAGTATTATAAACAAATCTATAAGAATTCCAATAATTAGCACAACAATTGAAAGAATAATGACAATCAAAAACAAATATCCGTAAAACCATACTCAATATATAGTTTGTGATATTGCATGAGAAAAATAAGTGATCTACATCCTCATTCATAATATTACAATAATAACACTTAACATCAAAAATGATATTCTTCCTCTTAAGAAACTCAACCGTATTAAGTTTCTTGTGAGTAATTAACCACATTAGAAATTTAGCTTTAGGAGGAGAATTAGATTTCCAAATAAACTTAAAAGGTCGATATGAGATTCCCGAAAAATTTATAAAGTTATACATAGAATTAACCGAATAAACTTTAGTTTTATCCAAACCCCAACTAATAGAATTCTTACGCTCATCGATGTGATATAATGATAACTTAGCATAAAGTAAAGCTAATTGTCTTAACATATCCCCTTCTAATATATTATCAAAAGAAAACTCCCATGGGGGATCCAAATCTCTTCTAAAGATATCTTTTATCAATGCATTTTTAAAACTGCAATTATTAAAGAGCTCCCTAAATACAATTTTAAGTGGTAAACGAGAAATCCACCTATCATGCCAAAAGTAAGTCGTATTACCAGAATGAACAATTACCTTATAACCTAAGTTAAAAAAGTCAAAGCACTTTAAAACTGACTTCCAAAAGTAAGATAATCTATTATACCAACTACCACTAGATCCAACAATGAACTCTCCTCCTGAATAGTAAAATTTAGATATAATAACTTTCCACGTTGTAGATACTTCAGAAGACCTAAATTTCCACAACCATTTGGCTAATAAGGAAGAGTTAAAATTAGATAAATTAATTATCCCCAATCCCCCATCTTTCTTAGCCTTACAACACACCTCCCAATTTACTAAACATTTGAAACTCCTACAAATAGGATCTCTACCCCCACCCCATAGATAATTACGTCTTTTTCTATCAATCTTATCGATAACCCATAGAGGAAATCTATGTACTGACATCCAATACGTAGGGATGGCCGATAGTACTGAATTAACCAAAACTAATCTACCTGCTCTAGACAAGAATCTATTGTTCCAACTTAATAGTCTACAATTAATCTTATCAATTATGACTAACCAATCCTCCTTCTTTAATTTTGACGGCCTAATCTTAAAACCTAAATAATCAAAAGGAAATTTCATGACAAAACAGCTTAAGGTGTTAGCAACCATAGCCTCAACATTATTAAAGTCATTAATGACCATAACAGAACTCTTGTCAAAATTAATTCTAAGACCTGATAACATCTCAAAACAATAAAGAATAAACTTAAGAGCAATAATGTGTTTTGGTTGATGAGAAGAAAATAATAAAGTATCATCCGCAAATTGGAGTGCAGATAATTCATTATTAAATTCGTCATTACCGGCATACCCCAAAACACCTAATCTCCCTGCTCTCTTGATAATTCTAGAAAAAACGTCAGCCGCTAAATTAAATAAAAGAGGTGACAGGGGATCTCCTTGTCTAAGACCCCTCTTAGATTGGATTTTCTTTCCCATAACCCCATTGACAACGATATTAGAGCTACCAGACCTAAGTAAAAGCAATATCCTGTTAATCCAACGGATACTAAAACCTCTAGCTAAACATACTTCACATATATAATCCCAGTCGATAGAATCAAACACTTTCTCAAAATCTAGTTTCAATATGGCACATGAAAAATTATTTTTAACACTTACATTAATGTACTCTTGTACAGCTGCCACTCCATCAACTATTTGCCTACCTTTAATAAAAGCAGTTTGCAATTGATCTATAAGATCATTCATCTTCCTACTAAGCCTATTCGCTAGAACTTTAGAAATGATCTTAACAGAAACATTTATCAAAGAGATAGGTCTAAAATCCTTTAAAAACTTTGCATCCTCTCTCTTCTTAATAAGTATAACATTAGCAAAATTAAAGTTACCCAGACACAAATCCCCGCTATAAAAGTCATTAAATAAATTCACTAAATCAGATTTCAAAACCTCCCAAAACTGTTTGTAAAATAGAACAGGGAAACCATCAGGCCCCGAAGCTTTGTCACTAGGCATATCGCAAATTGCCTTCCAAATCTCCTGTTCAGAGAAAGGTTTATCTAAATCTAATAACTCTCCTTTATCTTCATTAGGATAGATTTCCTTCCAATTGACATTAATTCTTCTCTTGATCCTAGTCCCAAAAATTTGTTTATAATAATTAGTGAGCTTCATTTAAATCACGCTGAACTGTCAGTTCCTCATTATTCAAGAAAATAGAATGAATTAAGTTATCACGCCTCCTCTTATTAGCCATACTGTGAAAAAATTTCGTGTTGTTATCCCCTTCCTTAATCCATTGAACACGTGATCTTTGCTTCCACATTTTTTCTTCTTTTTCCAAAATCAATTTGAAATCATTTCTAAGATTGCAAAGCCTATCTTTCTCACCTAGATTAAGAATCCTAGATTCACTTAGCTTATCTAAGTCTAACATCTCACATAAAATCCTATCTTTCTTAACTCTAACATTACCAAAAAAAAATTTATTCCACCTCTTAAGAAAAAATCTTAATTTACCTAGTTTTGACACAAAAATCTTTGCCGAATTGTCATTATACAAATTATTAAAATAGAAAAGCGAATTCCACTTAACATTAACAAGATTAATAAAACTGGAATCTAGTAGCCACATTTTTTCAAATTTGAAATTGTTACTAATTATCATATTCGAATCACACGAGAGGATTAAAGGACAATGATCCGAATATAAAAAAGGTAACCCTTTTACTTTACAAATTGGAAATCTTTCATCAACCTCCGTACTAATAAAAAATCTATCTAGTAAGGCGAAAGACGGGCTGTCACTAATATTAGATCTAGTCCAAGTAAAAGATCTATTGTTAAGCGGAATCTCGATCAAATTATTATCAAGAATAAAATTATTAAATTCTTGCATATCAGAGAAATCTCCTTCTCGAGGAGATCTCTCTCCTAAAAACCTGGTAACATTAAAATCCCCCCTACAATCCAAAGATTTGGGGCAAGATTTCTAAAGTTCGAACATTCATCCCACAAACATCTCCTCTCAATCTTTGTGTGAGGGCCATATACATTAGTAATGCCCAGCGAAGAATTATCAATAAGTGAAGCTAATATAATGTGTAATGAATGTGATTTAGGAAATTCCTGCACAAGTCTGAATTGGTTATCTTTCCAACCGATCATGAGCCCCCCAGCACTACCAATAGACGGTAGGCATGCCCAATTACGAAAAAGGGATCCCCCTAACCTCGTATAAAAACTGAAATCAGGATTCACAATCTTAGTCTCTTGCAGCAATACAATATCAATATGATAATCTACAAAAAAAGTCCTGACCTTCGCACATTTTTTGGGATCATTTAAACCTCTAATATTCCAGCTAACAATCCTCATCTACTCAAAGAGGACATTCTCTCTAATTCCCTACTCCTAATGTAATCAGTATCTAGCTCAATATAAGTAAAAATAAAAGCAGTATCATTAGCAAGCTGATATAACTGACTAGTCGAAAGGCTACTCAAAGCATACGGCGAATAATCACTACCAAGAACAGGAACCATACCTGAGCCCTGACCCGAATTGCTACTTGTAACATTCGGGTTTGGGGACCTACCAAAAGAAGAAGAGGAACTGTATCTGATCCTCGCACTACGACGAACCAAACCCGAGCTGGGAACTCCTCTCCTGCGTCTCCCTTTTCTGATCGGAGTGTCGGATATAACCGCAACACTACTAGCAGAAGGACCACCGCTCACATCCAACAAAACAACATCGGCCGAAGAATCAACTCGATCTTCAGAATCATGATCTGAACTAGGAAAACCATGAAAAATAACACTATGGCTCGGCCTCAAAACCAAAGATGAAAGATGAAAACCCGACTCTCTCGAGAAAACTGAGCAACCGCCCTTGCTCAACATCACCAAAAGCCCACAAGGATCAGGGAAAAAAAGAAACAATATCAACAGGAAATCCCCCCATTATAACATTGATACTACTGTCGACAGAAAGGATACAGAGCCCCCTATTGCCCGTCACATCACCCCTAATCATATCATACTTACCATGCTGCCGATTAACCCCATTGGCCAAAAACTGGCTAATCAAAACACTGATACCAGATTGCTTATTATCCCATCCAACCCCAAAGTCCATAGCTTGAGAACAGTCTACCATATCATCGCTTCCAGAAGCCTTAACCACTGACTTCGATTTCTCATCACCAGGATAGTATACAGTTTGCTTTTTGGCCTTCCATCCAAATTTGACACGGCCAACTTTGAATCCCGCCCTTATCTTAGAGGTAGACTTCGAAGCTGCTAACCCCTGATCAGATCCATCCTCAATACCAACCTTCCGCGAAGCCAAATCAACATCAGCCTCATCCTCAATACCTGAAATCAAGTTTATAGGGTTTTATAAGCGGAAATCTATTTTAATACTAAGTAGAAACTTGTGATGCAGCAGGATGCAGGCTTCGCTAAAGCTGGGTAATTCTTGTGTGTGATTTATCTTTTCTGTAGTTACTTTATTATTCTATGTTAGCTTTTATTTTTTAATTTCAAATAAACTTTATTCACCTCCCCTCTAGGGTTAATGTAACAACCCGCATTCTACGTATCGGAGGATCGTAGAATATTTTTTTTTCTTATATGAAGTCGTATGGTCATGTGGCTTTGGGAAACGACCATTGGGGTCATTTCCCATGTTCATGATTTTTGCCGATTTTTAAATGACCGTTTTGCCCCTAGCTGATCTTGTTTCGGCTATAACTTTTGATTGGAAAGGAATTTTGACCTGAAACCACTTCCATTGGCTTCGGATGATGGTTTACATTTCCGTAGAGTGGTCACATGTGGAAAACGGACTTACCGTTTGGGAGAAATGGCTGAAATAAGGTTTGGAAGGTGAAAAACTGCTTAATCGGGCCAAATAGGGTGATTAGTGAATGGGCCCATAACCCATTTCGGGAATAGGGTTATGGGGAGGCTGAAAAGAGTTAGGGTTTCATTCCATTTCAGTTTTCTAGCCTCCACTTACCTCTTAGAAACCCTAAAAATGGCCTCCAACCTCTAAATCACCTACAAATCACTTTCTAATCAAGGATTAAGCTTAGCAACATCAAATCAAGGGAGATCTTCACCAAATCAAGATTAGAGCTGCTGTTTAGTATTGGTATTCGCACCATATCAGAGATTCATTTCAGATCTAAGGTTTATTTGTGGCTAAGGTGAGTGATTTGCATAGTTCCTCACTAATTACGGCTAATTAAGGATGATTAGTGATAATTAGCGAATTTATGCATGTTAAAAATCTGGAAAAATATTTATAAATTCTTAAATAATGTTTTAGACCTCTGTTAGAAATTTAGGTTAATTTGATTAAGTTTTACTAATCATATCATTAGTTTTGCTAAAGCACGCTTAAGGGAAAATATGAGTTTTTGGCTATGTTTGATCCATTTTAACCTATCATATTGATGTTTTGGTGTTTGAGATCACTTCTATTAGTTGCTATGACTTTGTTGTATGCTTTGTGATTGATTAGAATAGTTAGAGTGGTCGAAAACGCCGTCGAGTGGCGTAAACAACTCGCTGGATAAAATGCAGGAAATGGACAGGGACCGGACCGGATCGGATGGGGAGGTCCGAACCGAACCGTTCGTGTGGCCCATCCACTATCCGCCCCCTTGCATCCGAACCGAGCCTGCATGTCACGAGCTGACTTGAAACTTGGAGGAGATCACGACCGGACCGAACCACCTGGAGTTTTTCCACCCGATCCGCCAGAAGCACCCCGATCCGATCCGTTTGTGGAGATGGAGACCGATCCGACGTTGAGAGAAAAGAATGAAGCCTGTGCTCCGACACGAACCCGATGGCACCCTCCGATCCGATTCGAAGAAGCTTGGCACGAGTCGATCCAGTGGGGGATACTGAAGGCCGAACCGAACCGATGGCTGTGAGGAGATCTGAACCGATCCGGTGATGACTAAGAACCCGAGATGCAAAGGTAGTCCAAGTGGAAGTTAGAGCTCAGGATCCAGTTGGGAACCAATGAGTTCACTTCATGATTGGGCTTTGCTGCTGGACGTGTGCTAAGGAGTTGTCGACGTTCATAACTTCGATTCACCACTGAAAAGGAATGATAGGCTACATATCAGTGCAGTAGAGTCATCATGACTCGAGGGGCAAAGTGATCGTAGTGAGACTATGAGCCAGTGCAGTGGAGCCATTATGACTCCATGGGGCAGAGTGGACATAGTAAAGGATTAGTAAGGCTATGAGCCAGTACAGTGGGGTGTGTACGACTCCATGGGGGCAAAGTGGACATAGCGAAGGATTAGTGGCTGTGGATCAGTGCAATGAAGCCATTGTGACTTCATGGGACAGAGTGACCATAGCAAAGTATTGGGTGATCGAAGTGGTGGATATCGTATACTTTACACACTGAGTTAGAGATGTGAGGATGGTTGCTATACTTGATTGTTTGCCATCACTATGACATGCACACCCCCCCACCCCCGTATGCTTGTACACCATATGTTAGTGGCACCTTAGAGTGTTGTACAGTATGTAGTGCTAACTCTTTGGTTGCAGGTCCAGGTTCAGGTATGGTTTAGTATACCTGTTATTGTTCTGTTTAGCTGCTTATCACTCATACCAGACTTTTGTCTGACCCAGAGTTTTATGCCTCTTCTTATTACTCTGGGTGCTCCTAAATGAGCAGACTAGAGACATGTTAGCTGGTGATGCACGAGTAGCTGATCCGGAGGCGAGCAGGAGGCTTCCACGTTTGATATATATATATATATATATATATATATATATATATATATATGTATATATAGATATTCTCCCTGTGCCGTTGGTGATCACTACTTGGGCATTAGTAGTGTACCTCCCTTATCTTGCTTGTGCTTTTAGAGACAGTTTGAAAAGTTGTATTAATGATGATGTTGAACATAAGCTGTATTTGGATTTTCCGCTGCTATGATAGTTTGTTTTCAGCTTATGCACTATCTCACCTGTTTTATGTCAAATATGTTATTATTATATTTTGTTCTATGCGCTGTGAGACATTCTACAGGTTCCTTGTTGATTCTTCGTCTTCTTCCTTTCCTTCTGACGACCGTCCCATGCTAACTGGACATGTGTACAACGCACTTTTGGAGTAAATGTCGGATGGTGCAGGGCGGGCCATCACATTTGGTATCAGAGCTCTAGGTTGCGTAGTTAACCTAGGGAAAAGACACTAGGGAGAGATAGTACGTATATGAGAGTGCGTATTTGTGATTACTTTGGTTTTCAAAAGCTATATATATATACTACTAGTAGTATAAGGATGAAGTCGTACTGCACTAGCACCACTATGGAGATGGTTTATCGTTTTCGCTTTACGGATTGAACGATGAGCCGATACGCAAGAGGTGCTGGTAGAGGAGCCAATAATGGGAATGCTGCTGACATGAGGACTATGTTTACTGACCTAATGAGAGAAATGCTTAGGGATGTGCAGGGAGCAGCTCTCAATGCCCGTAATGGTGGTGGTCCAGTAGTGCAGGCGCCTAGGGCCGATTTCGCCAAGCTGTGCAAGGATTACACTAACCTTGGTGGGAAGCCGTTCCACGGAACGGAGTCGGCCACGGATGTTCAGGATTGGTTGGATAGATGTGATCGTATCTTCGACGACTTGGGTATCGAGGATGCGATAAAGAGAAGGCTAGCGTCTCGTCAGCTGCAAGGGCGAGCGATGAATTGGTAGAATGCTATTAAGACAGCCACTCAGAAGGATCAGGTTACTTGGGATCAGTTTAAGGCTCGCTTTAGCGACAAGTTTATCCCAGCTGCTCCGAAGTCGGAATTGTTTAGGTAGTTCTTGGAGCTTAAGCAGAATGGTAGGGCAGTCTCTGACTATATTGCTGAGTTCAACACTTTGTCGAAGTATGGATTATCCCTTATCGATACTCCTGAGAAGAAGAATGAGAAGTTCATTACTGGTTTGGATGGATACTTGGAGGAAAGGCTTATCAACCACATCAATGAGACTTTTGAATCGATTGTGGGGAAAGCTTTGAGATCAGAGAGTCTTTGCCCTAAGTCAAATACTGAAGTTGCATCTGCAGAAGGGCTGAAGCCGCAGGAAGGTGGTGGAGACAAGAATAACACTCAGAACAAGAGGAAGCAAAACCAAACTAAGGATGGCCAGAAAAAGAGCAAGAAAGATGTTGAGTGCTTCAGCTGTGGTAAGAAGGGCCATTATGCCAAAGAATGTCGGGCCAAGCCAGCGGATAGGAAGTGCTACAACTGTGGCCAAGTGGGACATCATAAGGATAAATGTCCACAACCTCTTAAGGAGAAGTAGATTGTGAAAGCATATTCTATCAGTGTTATTCCTTCTTCGTCGAATGCCCCAACTGCGGCGGAGAAAGGAAATAATGTCGTCATTCAAGCTATGCTTTCTATTCTTGATGTACCTGTTCGAGTTTTGTTTGATACTGGGGCTTCCCGTTCCTTCATATCTAGTGACCTGGTAGATAGGTTGGGACTGGAACCCGAGATAGTTGATAGACCGTTGGTTGTGACGAACCCGATTGGTGGTTCGACTAACCTTAGTATGATTTGCCGAAATTTGGTCTTATCGAGCCATGGATGTTTGTTTGTTTGTGATTGCTTTGTTTTGGGCTTTACTGGGTATGGCATTATATTGGGGGTCGATTGGCTCCAAAGATACGGGGTGGTGGTAGACTGTGAGGGCTTTTTGGTGACAGTTAGGGCGGATGATGGGCGGAGGGTAGTGTTTGGTAGTCTACCTAGTGATGGGGTAATGGCTAGTTTTATAAATTCCATCGACATCCTGCATGATGAGTTGTCAGATATGCCCGTGGTTGGCTAATATCCGGACGTCTTCGAGGAAGTGACCGGACTTCTACCACACCGAGAGATTGAGTTCCGTATTGATTTAGTGAAAGATGCCAGACCTCTAGTGATGCCACTTCGTCGTATGGCACCAAGGGAGCAGCGAGAGCTCGGGGTGCAAGTAAGCGATCTTTTGAAGAAGGGGTTTATTAGAAGAAGTGTCTCCGAGTGGGGAGCACCAGTTGTGTTTGCCACTAAGGCAGATGGTTCCCTTCGTTTGTGTGTGGACTATCGCGAGTTGAATAAGGTGACGAGGAAGAATAAGTATCCTCTACCGCGGATAGATGATTTGTTTGATCAACTGGAAGGAGCAAGAGTGTTCTCCCAGTTGGACCTCGCGACAAGATTTCATCAGCTCCGAGTAGCGGCTGAGAGTGTTCCGAAAACGGCATTTAGGACGCCGTCTGGATTCTATGAGTGGTTGGTCATGCCATTTGGGTTGACCAATGCACCAGCATACTTCGTGGATCTTATGAATCGAGTATTCAGAGATCAGTTGAATAAGTTTGTTCTTGTGTTCGTAGACGACATCCTTGTTTACTCGAGGACAGAGGAAGAACACAAGGGACACTTGAGGATAGTGATGGAGGTGTTGAGAAAACACCAATTGAAAGCGAAATTTTCTAAGTGTCACTTCTGGAGGAGGGAAGTGAGATTTTTGGGCCATGTTGTTTCAGAGAATGGTATTGCCATGGGCCCTGCGAAGGTGGCTACGGTACAGGATTGGTCTACGCCCAAGAATGCAACAGACGTAAGAAGCTTCTTGGGATTAGCTGGATATTATCGTAAGTTTATCCAGGACTTCTCCAAGATAGCAGCACCGTTGACTCAGTTGACTAAGAAGAATCAAGCCTTCGTCTGGGACGGAGTGTGTGAGAATGCATTCAAGAGTCTAAAAGAAAAGTTGACGTGTGCGCCAGTGTTAGTCATTCCTAAAGGGAATGAAGAGATGACGGTATACACGGATGCTTGTGGTACCAGACTAGGTGTTGTATTGATGCAAGGAGGTAGGGTTGTAGCTTATGCTAGTTGGCAACTAAAGCCGCATGAGAAAATGTATCCTACCCATGATTTGGAACTGGCAGCGATCGTGTTCGCGTTGAAGATGTGGAGACATTATCTCTTGGGAGAGAGATTTGAGTTGTTTACCGATCATAAATCGTTAAAGTATCTCTTCTCTCAGAAGGATTTGAATCTCCGTCAGCAGAGATGGTTAGAGTTCTTGGCTTCGTATGATTTTGATATCGCATATACACCTAAGAAAGGCAATTCGGTAGCCGATGCCTTGAGTAGGAGACATGCCAGTCTAGGGGCTATGTTTCTTGAATGGAAGCAACTGGAGTATATCGCAGGGTATGATTTCAGATCAAAGTGCGAATTGGATCCAGAGATGTTAGCTAGTTTGACGATCAGACCCACTTTGATTGAGCGGATTGGTTCCAGTCAGAGGGACGATCCTTATCTATTGGAAATCATCTCCAAGTTAGAGATGAATATCGATGGTGAGGAGATGAATTTGTATGGGTTTGATCGAGAAAGATGGCTTCGAAAGAATGGAAGACTAGTTGTACCCAACGTGAATGGTTTGGGAGATGAAGTGCTTAGGGAATGTCATCACTCAAAACTGACTATACACCACGGTGGTGATAAGATGTATCGAAACATGAAGCAGACTTACTACTGGGAAGGGATGAAAAGTGACGTTGGGAAGTTTATATCCAAGTGCATGAATTGCCAGCTAGTTAAAGCCGAGCAAAAGAAGACTAGTGGTTTGTTGCAACCATTAGAAATTCCCGAATGGAAATGGGAGCAAGTCTCGATGGATTTCATTGATGGTTTACCAAGGACTAAATCGTGACATGATAGCATTTGGGTAATTGTGGATCGATTGACCAAGAGTGCAAGATTTATACCAGTCAAATCGACCAGAATGGAAGCTAAGTTAGCAGAACTGTATATGAAGTGGGTAGTGAGATTTCATGGAGTACCTAAAGGCATTGTGAGTGACCGAGACCCGTTGTTTACTAGTGGGTTTTGGAAGAGCCTACAAGAGGCTCTAGGGTCGGAATTATATCTCAGTACCGCGTATCATCCTCAAACCGACAGTCAGACAGAGAGGGTGAATAGTATATTGGAAGATCTCTTGAGAGCTTGTATATTGGATTTTGGTGGATCATGGGGATGACCGTTTGCATCTAGTAGAGTTTGTGTATAATAATAGCTACCAATCCAGTATCGTAATGGCTCCGTATGAAGCTTTGTACAAAAGACTGTGCAACTCACCATCATGTTGGATAGAGACTGGTGAGAAGTTTGTGCTTGGACCAGATGTGGTAAGGGAAACTTCAGATAAGATTAAGATCATTCAACAACGGATGAAGGCTGCCCAAGATATGCAGAAGAGTTATGCTGATAAGAGGAGAAGAGACTTAAAATTCTCCGTTGGTGACTTGGTGTTTTTCAAGATTTCTCCGTTGAAGAGCGTGATACGATTTGGCAGGAGAGGCAAGTTGGCACCAAGATTTGTTGGCCCATTCCCAGTTCTCGAACAAGTTGGGAATTTGGCATATAGAGTTGACTTACCTGAGAAGATGACGGGAGTTCACAACGTATTTCATGTTTCCTAGCTAAGGAAGTTCGTGCATGACCCAAATATGACTATTTCACCTGATCAGTTAGAGGAGTTCGAAGTGGAACCCGAGGCAGTTGGGAACCGCAAGCCGATTTGTATTGTCGAGCACGATACGAAGCAACTTCGAAGGAAGGCGGTGAAGCTAGTCAAGGTTCAATGGGGCGAGAACGAGAATGATTGTACTTGGGAGACAGAGGAGAGCATTAGGAAGACGTATCCAGAACTTTTAGCCTGGTAAGATTACTTTGCAATTTAGTTATTCCGCATGCTAGGATAGACTTGTTTTGCTTGTTTTGCATGTTTGATTGTTGTTTTATGACTGATAGGTATGCGGGACCCTTTATGTGTTTTGGTTAGGGAATTTCGGGGGCGAAATTTCTTAAGGAGGGGAGAATGTAACAACCCGCATTCTACGTATCGGAGGATCGTAGAATATTTATTTCTTTCATATATGAAGTCGTATGGTCATGTGGCTTTGGGAAATGACCATTGGGGTCATTTCTCATGTTCATGATTTTTGCCGATTTTTAAATGACCGTTTTGCCCCTAGCTGATCTTGTTTCGGCCATAACTTTTGATTGGAAAGGAGTTTTGACCTGAAACCACTTTCGTAGGCTTCGGATGATGGTTTACCTTTCCGTAGAGTGGTCACATGTGGAAAACGGACTTACCGTTTGGGAGAAATGGCTGAAATAAGGTTTGGAAGGTGAAAAACTGCTTAACCGGGCCAAATTGGGTGATTAGTGAATGGGCCCATAACCCATTTCGGGAATAGGGTTATGGGGAGGCTGAAAAGAGTTAGGGTTTCATTCCATTTCAGTTTTCTAGCCTCCACTTACCTCTTAGAAACCCTAAAAACGGCCTCCAACCTCTAAATCACCTCCAAATCACTTTCTAATCAAGGATTAAGTTTAGCAACATCAAATCAAGTGAGATCTTCACCAAATCAAGATTATAGCTGCTGTTTAGTATTGGTATTTGCGCCATATCAGAGATTCATTTCAGATCTAAGGTTTATTTGTGGCTAAGGTGAGTGATTTGCATAGTTCCTCACTAATTACGGCTAATTAAGGATGATTATTGATAATTAGCGAATTTATGCATGTTAAAAATCTGAATTTTTTTTTATAAATTCTTAAATAATGTTTTAGACCTCTGTTAGAAATTTGGGTTAATTTGATTAAGTTTTACTAATCATATCATTAGTTTTGCTAAAGCACGCTTAAGGGAAAATATGGGTTTTTGGCTATGTTTGATCCATTTTAACCTATCATATTGATGTTTTGGTGTTTGATATCACTTCTATTTGTTGCTATGACTTTGTGGTATGCTTTGTGATTGATTAGAATAGTTAGAGTGGTTGAAAACGCCGTCGAGTGGCGTAAAAAACTCGCTGGACAAAATGCAGGAAATGGACAGGGACCGGACCAGATCGGATGGGGAGGTCCGAACCGAACCGTTCGTGTGGCCCATCCACGATCCGCCCCCTTGCATCTGAACCAAGCCTGCATGCCACGAGCTGACTTTGAAACTTGGA
This sequence comes from Allium sativum, assembly GCA_030737875.1. Lineage (NCBI taxonomy): Eukaryota > Viridiplantae > Streptophyta > Magnoliopsida > Asparagales > Amaryllidaceae > Allium > Allium sativum. The sequence goes on from CM060924.1 coordinate 790,418,705, forward strand.
GGAGATCACGATCGGACCGAACCACCTGGTGTTTTCCGACCCGATCCGCCAGAAGCACCCCGATCCGATCCGTTTGTGGAGATGGAGACCGATCCGACGTTGAGAGAAAAGAATGAAGTCTGTGCTCCGACCCGAACCCGATGGCACCCTCCGATCCGATCCGAAGAAGCTTGGCACGAGTTGATCCAGTGGGGATACTGAAGGTCGAACCGAACCGATGGCTGTGAGGAGATCCAAACCGATCCGGTGATGACCAAGAACCTGAGATGCAAAGGTAGTCCAAGTGGAAGTTAGAGCTCAGGATCCAGTTGGGAACCAATGAGTTCACTTCATGATTGGGCTTTACTGCGGGACGTTTGCTAAGGAGTTGTCGACGTTCATAACTTCGATTCACCACTGAAAAGGAATGATGGGCTACATATCAGTGCAGTAGAGTCATCATGACTCGAGGGGCAAAGTGATCGTAGTGAGATTATGAGGCAGTGCAGTGGAGCCATTGTGACTCCATGGGGTAGAGTGGACATAGTAAAGGATTAGTATGGCTATGAGCCAGTGCAGTGGGGTGTGTACGACTCCATGGGGCAAAGTGGACATAGCGAAGGATTAGTGGCTATGGATCAGTGCAATGAAGTCGTTGTGACTTCATGGGGCAGAGTGATCATAGCAAAGTATTGGGTGATCGAAGTGGTGGATATCGTATACTTTACGCACTGAGTGAGAGATGTGAGGATGGTTGCTATACTTGATTGTTTTCCATCACTATGACATGCACACCCCCCACCCTCGTATGCTTGTACACCATATGTTAGTGGCACCTTAGAGTGTTGTACAATATGTAGTGCTAACTCTTTGGTTGCAGGTCCAGGTTCAGGTATGGTTTAGTATACCTGTTATTGTTTTGTTTAGCTGCTTATCGCTCATACCAGACTTTTGTCTGACCTAGAGTTTTATGCCTCTTCTTATTACTCTGGGTGCTCCTAAACGAGCAGACTAGAGACATGTTAGCTGGTGATGCACGAGTAGCTGATCCGGAGGCGAGCAGGAGGCTTCCACGTATGATGTATATATAGATATTCTCCTTGTGTCGTTGGTGATCACTACTTGGGCATTAGTAGTGTACCTCCCTTATCTTGCTTTTGCTTTTAGAGACAGTTTGAAAAGTTGTAATAATGATGATGTGGAACATAAGCTGTATTTGGATTTTCCGCTGCTATGATAGTTTGTTTTCAGCTTATGCACTGTCTGACCTGTTTTATGTCAAGTATGTTGTTATTATATTTTGTTCTATGCGCTGTGAGACATTCTACAGGTTCCTTGTTGATTCTTTGTCTTCTTCATTTCCTTCTGACGACCGTCCCGTGCTAACTGGACATGTGTACATCGCACTTTTGGAGTAAATGTCGGTTGATGCAGGGCGGGCCATCACAGTTAATCTATGTAACGCCCTGTTAAAACATACTAAATAGATTAAGAGATTTAATGAATTAAATAAAATAATAATATATTAACGGTTGAAAAAAGGAATTTTACAAAATTAGGAATTTGGCCATGAGGATATCGTAGTTGTACTCCTGGCGAGATTCTGATCAATTTTCATATATAATATGTCAAAAAAAGAATCCACATGAAGAATTACATTTACAAATGTTGTATGTAAATATATATGTATATACATGAACGTTTGAAATTTGAATTGAAAGTATGAATATATGGGATAAAAATAACTAACCGATGGTTGATTAGAATATCCATTAAATTCAAATTATGTGTATATATACATATAAAAGGGGACATGAATATTGACTAAATGGAAAGGAATTAATAAAAATAAGTAAGGTTTAATAATATAATCTTTCCAGCAATCAACGCAGGCTATTGGCCATTTTGGAGGCCAGGGGGTCGACCGCCTCCTTAGAAGGGATATCACTGGTGTGGTCAGGGTCCAATGAGGGTGGTTTGGGATGGTGTTTGTGTTGGTTTTACAGAAAATGAATAGCCTAGATTAAATCAATGTTAATCTAACAGATACTATTCATTTTCACACTTATAAATACCACTAACTCACGTCACAATTCTCTGAACCCTCTCATTCTCTATGGCTCCATTCTGCTGCTGATATTCCAGAAATTTGGTTGAAATAGGTTTCTTCTTTTATCCCTAATCTATCTCATTTCTAATCTATTTCTATATAGATTTCATTCTAAAATTTCTATAATTTATATATGAGATTCAAATCTATATGATTCTCTTATACAGATCTGCAGTAGAATTGAAGGACAACATTTACAAAATTCAAATAAGTGTTCTTTCCTTTTCCTAAATACATGTGAGTGGAAATAATACTTGTTTAGGCTAAATTCTACATTTGATAGATTTCATATTGATTTGTATGCCTAAGAGGTTTGGTTTCACGATAACATCATAATGCACACCACAAAATCTCCTATTTTATGTACATCGCAAAGTTGTCAATCAATATTTTGGGTTTGTGAATTGTTTGGGGTATGTCTGAGGAATAGTTTGGTGATTTTACTTTTGCTTAATTGGATTTACCCCTCTTTATTTAAAAAGTGTTTGTGATGTAAAAAGATTAAGATATGGTTTTGTTTTATTATTTGAATAGGTTTGGATTTCCATTCTAAAGCTGATGATTTGAATGTATTCAGATTTGAAATAATCAAATGTTAATGTTTTTATGTGCAACATAGAAAAAGGGTAAATTTGATTCAAATAAAGGTTTAGGTATATATATATATGTATATGCTGAATATGTATATATGTATGTATTTAAAACCTTATTTCTCTTTTATTATCTAAATCATTCTAACGAACCGAGGATACAAATTTGTATAGTTATGTTGTTATTTTCCCGTTTGCTGATTGTTATTGATTATGCCATGAATTAAGTAGTTTATTATGGAAATTGGACTTGTATACCCTTTATGTGAACATGATTGACAATTTACACCGTTAAAATGTTTCTTAATTCGAACCGAAATTAGAATTTATGGCACGTATTAAATTATGTATTTATATAGCATAGTCAACGTAATCAAACGTATTAATGGCGTAATACATACATTAGAATAAGGTTAGAAATTTGAAATGTCCCCATATGAATTGTTGCTTATGTGTTTAAATGGATTATATATATATATATATATATTAAATAATGACACACAGAAATGTGGTTAGTCGTCATTTGTAGTAGAAGTCTGCACAGAACCAACCGACAAATCCAGCAACCAAAAGTGAATTAGGATAACGCGAGAGGTCTTGGACCATTTAACTTAGTACACTATGACACGAGGTTAAACCCCTTTTAGTAGAAGCCTGCCCGGAACCGTTTGACATATCCAACATCTACAAGTAGATGGTTTAATGTGAGAGGCCTAGTGTATATATATACACACCTATTATGTGTATAAGTAGGTAGGCTTACTACCGCCTTGAGTAGGTCTTAAGTGACTGACTTTTTTCTTATCTAGTTTGGCTCTTAAGTGATTAGGACTAGGATCATTCCGAAGGCTTATTCCTTGGACTTGGACCAAAGTCATGGGACCCTCCCTTATTATATTTGAAGTGGTCTATGGGTCCTCCTTCTCTAAAAGTGGTTTAATCATGGCAATAACAGAGTAGGCTAGTTTACCGGAATGTCCACTTCCTCTAGGAGTTTTTTGAGGACCAACCTAGGGACATGTTTGATATACGTGGGACAAAGCATGTAGATTAATTAACCAACCGTTTAAGGCAAGTCTTAAGCGGCATAGGTCTACTATCGTAATATCAATTAAATAGTAACATAAGGTTTCCGCCGGAGGGGTCCTAAATGGTTATATGCGGGCCTACCCTAAACCGGTACTAAGCGGCGAGGTACTACTTGTCATATTACTTGTGAGAATATATATCTAATTAAGATGTCGACGTGCTAGGATGGGGTCTTAAGTGGCTAGGGTCCGCCTTAGGGTCATAAGAGATCATGAGAATCCACCCTTAATAAATATACTACAATGGGCCTTAAGTGTTCGAGAATGTCCACTTCGTTGGGTCTTAGGTGACCACCGATGTAATGACTTGACATTTTGACTGCTCCAAGTCGCTATTTAAACCAACTCAGAACGTTCAAAGCGATAGATTGTTATTTGGCTTACAGGGCTTAAATAGAATAAATACAAAATCGCATAGTACAATAATTTGCAGTGGAATAGATTTCATATAAATATCAAAGTTGTATATAATATTTTTGTACAGCAGATAAAATTTATAAAAAAAAATTAGACAAATAAATTTTTACACTTTATTGTCGAGCTTAGTGCATGCAAGCGTCTTCACATGCCTTTCCACTTCGTTGCGAGCTGAAATCTTTATACTTGGAACACTTAGGGACTGACCCGAGCGTTCCATGCAAAATACACAAAGCACCCGAGTTAGGATTAAACTTATTTCAAGTCAGTAAACTTCGATAAACACACAAATATAATTAGTTTAATCCCAACAAATTTATTTAAATAATTCGAGTATCATAATTCAGTGAACTGCTGAAATAAATGGAACAAGTACGGTTAAATCTGCACATAATGTAGACAGTAATTATGGTAGACATGGATTTCGAAAGGGCATAATTGATTCCTAATTTAATTTATACTGCCATGTATACTGACAATGAAATGTGGCAACAGTGGACATAAGGAAGTGTGAAAAAGTATCAGGTCAGGTAACCAAATTTCCATAAATAGGGAAGGCCGAGCTCATGTATGTCATCTTACAATCCACGCATGTAATATTTTGGCATTAAAAACTCAATACTGGTAGACTTAATATCACCAGATAGTGACAACAAAAGGGAAATAGACTGAAAAAAATTAAAGTCAAGGCAACCCAGTACATGCGCATAACAAGGTGGCTTTTAGATGTACACTATCATGCAACAAACAAAGTGGCCAACTCTCACTGTATGTAGTAGTAACCATTCTAGACTCATGATACAGAAAATGAAACAGCATGCGAGAGTGTAGAGCGACTGAATTCTGGACTGAATGAAGCCGAATTTTGGCCATCAACTTAAGGGTTCATGCAGTACACATATTAAACATTAAATAATATATGGTGCCAGATAGGATTACATGGTTCAGAAATGGTAGAGATTCACAAATCAGTGTAAGCTTATCCGTCGCCAGCATGTGTAAAGTAAGCGAACATACAAAGTGGACTAACATGGTATCAATCTAAGAAGACCACTGTGCAGTTTTATGAAGCCACGCATGTAGCTCAGCCACACCGATCATGGAATGACTAAGTTCAATACTAGGTAAATGTCACATGCAAAACTAAAGTAGGGAATACGACAACACAGTCGCTTACTCTTCTTCCTTGCCAAAATGGACAGTGCAAATTCAGAAACAGTAAAGTTATTTCATGCATGAAGCATGCACAGAACTGTGATCCTCGAGCCTAAACCAATAGGGATGTTTTCACCTAATAGGACTAGTTAGATTCATGGTACCATATAATTTAAATTAGAGGACTGTACTAGCAAGCTAATTAAAACCAAAGAATGATAAACAGAAGAACAACCTACAACCAATTACGCTCAGCATAAATCGAAGTCAACAACTCGAAAATAAATCTAATCGTAAGTAAACTTACCTTTGGAAAACGATGGCAACGCAGGGCCGGACTTGGCAACTCGATTTCGCTCATTGGCAACGGGTGTTGTGCAAGAAAGACAGAGAGCGAGGTGCACCAATCGACAGAGGCTGAAGCCAGTGCTGGAAAATAGTGACTGAGTGTTGATTTCGGGTTCTAGCAAGATGCCAGAGATAACCTTCGTCTGTATTAGGAAAAGACTTGCAGTCAGCGGAGTCTTTCAGGTGATGGCTCGTCTTGGCAACGGAGGCGGAGACCATTAGGCGAGGCAAGTTCAACTTCGATGGTGCTAACAAGGAGGGTCATAGCTACTGAAGCCGCAGCTATGATGCGCGATGACAAAAAGGAGGTTAGATCGGTTGCAATGGCTCTGGCGATGAGCGTTGGGTTGTTGACCAGCAAAGGAGGCGGCGGGCTTAATTGAGCTTGCGATGGTCAATTTCCTTCCTCGAACTGATTTTGGAGTTCGATTTGGGGATGGGTTAAATTTGGAGAAAGAGAAGTGGATTTGGGAATGAAAACATTCGGTTGTTTAAAATGGTTTAAGGGAAAAGAATGATTTTATTGTTGTGGTGTACGAGAGAGTGAAGGGTACGCGGTTTTTATAATAAGAAACCAGGGAACCAGTATCTAGCAAAAATCTCAATGTATAATTCACCCATAGAAAATAGTGACGGGTGTTGTACTTGCAGCTAACCAAGGAGAAGTGTTAAAAATCAAGATTTGCTCAGATATGGGTTGAATTCAAAACGTTGGGCTGGACGGTGAAAATGGTTTGAACGTTACTGAAATAAGGAGCATGGTTTAATGAACAACGCTGTTTTCTTGTTTTAAATGCATTATAATTTTAACAATTACTATTTATAAATCAATTTTAACGTTAACGCAATGATACCAAAAAATTATTTCATAATTTATTCCCTTCTTTTATTACATCAATCATATATTCAACTGTTGCCGTATTGAATTAAATTTTACACATGTTTGGAACAAAATTAGTTAACTGTTTCAATTAAAATTCCAACCTTGTATTCTAAGCCACATTTTAAATAAATTAATTTCAAGTTCTTAAATTAATTACCAAATATTTAAGGCAAAATATGTTTCTATGTAAATAATTTTTGAATGAAACCAATAAATTTTCAAGTCAGTTTATTTAAATCGAATTCTAGGACATATATTCGAATTACGTTAAATATATCCATCCCAAAGTTAAATATTGAAAAGAGTATCTCATTTATCGATATATACAAACCATATTCAGAATAGTTTAATTTCCAAAGCCAGATACAAATAATTCGGTACAAGATAAAAGAATTAAGTGAAAGTTTAAACACTATATTCGCAAAAAAATAGTTACATACAAGTCGTCAAACAAATTAAAACTAAAGGCTAAATACAAAATTAAAAGCTAAAACGTTATATAAATTTGTTAAATACAAAATAATTTAGAAAGTTAGGAAACTTCAGTACAATTAGAAAAATAGAAAGTTGTTAAATACCAACCCCGTAAACAGTTTAACTTAACAATCTAAACTTAAATTTTCAACAGCACTCATATTAAAATTAAATGGAAAGAATTCAAGGCTACATGTACAATTAGTCAATAATGTCAAACCGTCTATAATTTATAAAAGAATTAAATTATAAGTAAACTTAAATTACGTTAAAATAGATAAATTCCAAATCCAAGCATCAATATTTACTTCAACATTAAACCTTAATTTAATCTATAATTTAAATACTCTAATAAATTCGAATTATCTAACAAATGTCAATAACGTTTCCTTTAAAAACATTCATATAAAAACCTAAATCTACAAAAAGGAAATTTCCCTTATATGTTCAAAACAAAATTTAAGGTTCAAATTATACATTGAAATCCAAATAATAGATATAGTCAACTATGTTCAAAATACACAAAATTTCAAATTGAATTCAAAACCCACTATAAATATTTATTTTAACGATAAATTCTAAATTAATTTATATTTCAAACGTCGAAAATTCTAGGTCGTTACAATCTTCCCCACTTAAATCTTTTCGTCCTCGAAAAGGAGAGTGGTAAAATTTATGCTTAAGCAAAATAAATCTTACTTATAAAATTTACTGAAACCAAATATATAAATAAAATGAACTTACTAAATCAAAATACTTCCATTTTTTTACTAAGTCAGAAAATAATTACTAAAATTTTACTAGGCTTGAAAATTTATCAAAAGGTTCTTAATAGATTAAACACAAAATTTATCATACCACTAAACTGGTAAAACTTCTTACATCAAACCTATTGTAAGCAAAACTTAAATTACTATGTTTAAAACTAAATGAGGAAATTCACTATGAAATGTAAAAGAAAGCTATGTTCAAAGTACAGAGTAATTCAAGTAAAAGTAGTTTAAAAACGGTGAAGTTATTTTGAAACAAGTTGTTTTGGTTAAAAGCAGGTTTTCATAAAATTCAAAGAGCTTAATATAAGATAGCCTTAAAAGTTACAAATAAAATGGTTAAATATAAGCAATTTAGAAAACTTGGTAGAAGATAGATAATAATATAGGTAAAAGAACTTGAAATGGATAAATCATAGGTACAAACGCAAAACATAATAAATTAGATAAGCTAAATTAAAATACTATATAAATTACTATATGAGGATTTTCTTTTAAAGGACAAACTTTGGAATTTTTTTGGTGAAAAGTATGGGAAGTTTCAAAATTAGGGAGAAGGACACATTTACACTAAAGGTGGAATTTAGGGGGCCCACTAACCTTTTTCCATTTACACTATCATTTGGCCTTCTCCCTAATTTTGAAACTTCCCATACTTTTCACCAAAAAAATTCCAAAGTTTGTCCTTCTCCCTATTTTCCACTTACTATATTTTGAAATCATAAATTTCAAACATTTGAAAGCCTTAAAAATGATTTTTCTGAATTTAGAATCCCATTTTCATTTCAAAACCTCGAAGTACTATACATTTCTTCCATATATAATCACACTTTACCTCGGGATTTCAAAACTAAATTTGCTTTCAAAATCTCAAACATTTTATAATGAGTTCGAATCAACTTACGTATTATTAGTTCGAGAAATTCTTCCACATGACGGGCTACTGAGTACAACCCATCACACACATTCCAATCATCCCTCATTTTAGTCACGGGTTACGAACAATCAAATCATCTCATATCCCGGAGTTGTAAATCATTTTGCCATCCATAATTCACAAATACTTTAACCATAGTTTTGTTGTTTTTCAAACATTTTAACTACCGGGATTCGAGTCATCGAAATTTCTTTGGTTCAAAAATCACTTTTATAACTATACATCATATCCAAAATAATTGGAAAACCAATTTCGTTCAATAATTGGAAATCAAATTCGATCAATTGAAAATAAAATTTCAACTTTCAAACATACAGCTTGCATTTTATATTTCGAAATCAATGATCTTATTCAAACATTTTAGGCCTTCCAATTACAATGTAAAACCCATTTGTTGAGGTTCCGTTAACATAACATTTTGGACACAACTAAGTTATTTGGTTTGAGTTCAATAATAGTTTATTTCGACAGAAGGTGCACATACATGAATCAAGTCGAATTCCATGTGCTCAAGTCAAAATAGAAGTTCAATATCGAATGAGCCTCAAAGATACAATGGTTCGAATCAACATACTAGGTCAAAATAGAAAGTCACTTGCACACAAGGATACAAATATCAGCAGTACAATCATGATGTAACAACCCGGAAATTGTGAGCCAATTTAAAATTTTTATTTTGGCAATTTTATTGAATTTTGAATATTTAAAATGAATTATTTTAAAAATAATAACGACGAGAAATTTATTTTGAATAGATATAGAACGTATATATTTATTTGAATCGTCGTTAGAATACAAATATTTTATTTTAAATATAAAAGGAATTGAAAATGGCGTGGTAGTTCGAAAATTCGATTTCAGATTTCAAATGAATGTACAAGAGTCAAAATAAACCGGATTTTAGCGAAACAAAAAATATTAGAATCTATTTGAGAATATCTTTCCAACAAATCCGAAAAATCAAAATTTCATAGCTTGAATAAAAAGTTATGCCCAGTTGAAATTTCAGAATAGTCGCTATGGAATTCAGGCCCTTAAAAATGGAAATTTTGCAAACGACCTCGATTTTCGACGAAACCACTTTTGTTGGATCCGCAATGTCAAGTTATTGCTAGATTCCAAAATTCATAATTTTTCGAATCAATATGTGAGCGTGGCGAAGTTAAACGTGTTTTAACCGTTTTAGTCAATTTTGATCGACCAGAAAATGGCCATTTTTCAAACGGTCTCGGAATTTGACGAAATTAGTTTTGTTAGAACTATATCGTCAATATGAAGCTAGAAAATATTTTTTGGGAATTTATAGAGTTTGTATGTGGCCACGATAAATTGAAATGTGCATTCAAATTCAATATATAGATTTATATTTTGATTTTGGCGGAAACGGATCGAAACGATCGAATCAGCCTACGATACATATCCCATTGTATTCAGAATGGGGGTAATTAGCTATGGACGACAGGCGATGGGTCCCGTTTTGAGATCGAAATTTCAAGTTACCTTTTGGAAGATAATAATAATAATAATAAAATAATCCATGCCCCTTCATCTCTTCTTACCTAGTCAGACCCCCCCCCCCCCCCCCCCGTTCATTTTAATGAAAACGAGAAGAAGAAAAAACCGCTCGCCGCCCTCCCCTCTACAGCCAATTGCCCCGCCACCGCCGTCGATGGCGCCTCACCCCGGAACTACCCCCTCTGATCTGCCCTTCCTTCTACGCCTCCTCTCTCATTTTCCCCGACCCCCAAACCCGAAGAACCCTAGCCAACTCAGCTCGGATCCGCCGCTTCAGGCCTCGACGCACCACCCACCGCCACCTGAAGCCTCCCCGAGCCCGTCAGAGCCCTCCCCCATCCCAAAAACTGAATGTAAGTTTTAGTTTATTTTATGTAGCTATTTATTTTTATTTTTTAAATAAATTAGTATTTGAATGATGAAAAAATTTCAATTTTTACATATTTAAACAAGATAGAAAAAGTTTAGATTTTTATATAGAAAAAGGCGAGATTTTTATATGAAAAAAGGCGAGATTTTTATATAGAAAAAGGATAGATTTTTATCATGGAGAAAGAGCAGATTTTTAGATATACGATAGCGATGTAAAGGTATGATTTTTATTTATACCATAGCATGATAGAAAGAATAAATATATGATTTTTATATCATAGAAAAAATAAATATATGATTTTTATATCATAGAAAGAATAAATATATGATTTTTATATCATAGAAAGAATAAAAATGTGATTTTTATAGAAAAGGTTTAGAATAAAAATATAATCTTTATATAGGAAGTAACATTGTTAAAAATATAATTTTTAACACAAACGGTGTTGAACAGATCTCGTTGGAAACACGGCGAAGATTTCTACATATGAAGAGTCGCGGTGTATTGGTTTAACTAGTCGGTGAGAACTTCTCACTTTAATTCTTGTTTTCTAGTTAAAATTATATACTAGGATGCAGACGGTGCTTAGCAGCACCCGACACCCGTCGTCCACAGACCATGAACGACTTGTTTGATTTTGTGTGTTGTGAAAATTGATTGTGATGTGGAATGAATGGAAAATATATACTCATGTTTTGAAATAAATATTATATATTTAGAAATATAAATTTTAACGTGAAGGTGAATAAATAAATATTCATTTACAAATCAGACGATTTGTTTATGTACACCCATTTATAGGATATTAATTGGGATGATAAATTTTACACGTCGCCCAATTGAACAAATAATATTCGGTGTTTGTGGATTGAAACCCCACACGGGTGTTGGGATGATATTTGGTGTACACTAATCCCAATTATTTAGTTGTATGTCGATCGTTTTATTGACAGACTGTGTAAGTGTTAATTAGTCATATTTAATGCTTATGTAGTTGTGTGGTGCACTTTGGATGATGGTTGATTATTTATCATGCTACTATATACATGTGTTGTATGGAATCCATATAATTAACATTATATGGCAATTGATTGGGCCTCATTCCAATTTGAAAAATAAAAAATATTATAAAATAAAGATTCACGTGTTGAATAGAATAAATGGTCATGTGTTGACGATACTCATGTGTTGAGAATATTCATGTGTTGAATATATAAAATATTCATTTGTTGAATAGAATAACGAAATTATTGAAATATATAAAGCCGTGTTGATTGGATTTGCGCCATTTTGATGCGAACGATATTTATATCGATTATATTCGTTTTTATAATGAATATAGAAAAGGGAGTGATTTCAAAATCTAATATTTTGAAAATATTATCATTTATATATTAATGATATGGAATATTCAAGTTTGATTTAAAAATTGAATATGAAGTTGAACTCGTTTTTAAAACGAATTTAAACGAATTATAAAATACGTTTAGAATTGAAATCGATGAAATATATACAATATACAATATATATATATATATATATATATATATATTAAATGGCCTGAATAGAACGCGTCGCGGCAGTTCGCGAATTTCGACCATTGACTTCGAATTGACGTTACGGGAGATCCGACCGTCGGATTCTCCTGAAACCGGAACGTTGGGTTCGTATCGAAAAGAGATTTCCAATGAATATTAGAAATTTGAAATCTAACGGTTGGATTTGGAATTATGTCCAAATCAAATTTGGAAAAGGTTGATGTAAGTGCAGTTCGATGGCCGTTTATGGAAATCGACTGTACGGGCTTTGATAAAATTATTAAAAATATCAATAAATTGGGTAAAATCATAATAAATGATTTAGAAAGAAATGGGGGTGAAAAATTCCATATTTGAAAAGATAAAAGTATATTTTTATCGAAATGAACAAGTTATGAACTAGAATTATTATCCAATATTTTTGAATAAATAAATTGGATTTAAAGTGGTTTTAAAAATAATCAGAATTTCCAACGTACGAATTGGAATGGATTTGAATCGAAATTATCTTGGGAATATTTCGATGTTGGATTTCGTGATTATACATATATAGTTGTGGAAATTTGAAAGATATATTTATATTGTTATTTCCAATACGATATTTGTTGGTTTCAGAATTTGATATTGAATATAAGCCGATATATTTTCTATTCAGAGCCTTGTATTTAATATCAGATGGATTTTTAGTTCGTCGTGAATGGTGTCTTAAATAACACTATTCTTGAAACTAGTTTAGAAAAGAATAAATCTTTTAATTAAGATTTAGTGAAATTGTCCAGTTAATTAGTATTTAATTGGAATTGAATTTAAATTGGTTTTTGGGGTTTATCATGAGCGGTGTTTTGAATAACACCTGTTCTTTAACCCGATTAACCATGAAAAGTGATTTTGGGTTTATCGTGAACCGTGTTTTAGATGACATTGGTTCTTTAACCCGGTTAAAGATAGGATATTGATTTGTAGGAAGATTAAAACTAAGAGGAGTTTTAATGAATCTTTAATTTGAATAAAATGATCGAGAATGGTGTATCACCAGTTTTGCTCCAAAGCGATAGTTAAATCTTTAATTAGATTTGAACGTGAAATGGTAATTAATATTTACCGATAACACCGTGGTTTTAGATATGGAGTATTACCAGTTTTTCTCCATGGGATGAAAAGGTTGGGATTGGGAAATAAAATAAATAATTACTTCGGCATGGTTCGCTAATCCCGACTAGTTTGGAAAACCTTAACATGGTTTGCAATGATATCCAAAGGAAGATTAAAGAATAAATTGAGAAGAACTTATCTTTGATAAAATTAATGGTAACCTTTCCCTAAGAATGTGAAGATTTGAATAAAAGAATATTCTGAATAGGAATGAGGCGTATGTTGTGTTTGTGAAACACTTGTTTATTATATACGCGGGTTATTCGCAAAGGCCGGGTTTATACCCATTCTGAATAACCGATTCGACGATAAGTCGAAGATGAAGACGGTGGTTGAAGACTGGAGATCTTCACATCGTTTGGAAGATTATTGATGATCTTGATTGGGCTGTACACCCAAGAGGAGGGAATCAGTTGGTGATCGTCCAGACGTACTTGGAGATCGATGGATATGCGAGGAATAAGGTTCCTCTGGTTTCGTTCAGACCCAGAACGAACTTGTAAATGGACTGTGTGTCTGACATTGGATTTTATTCTGTGTGATTATTCTATTAAATATATATCTGTTTGGCGATGGAGAATTTATTCTACTGCTTAACGCCCTTCTCTGAGACGTACGAGCTCAGAGGTTGTATATTGATGGATATCAATCACATGGAGTGAATTGTCTGTGTGGCATGCCTAAGTGGCAAATGATCAAGGCTTCTGTTGAAAAGCAAAGTCTTGTGGTTGATGATCAAAGCACAGCCTATGTGGCACAGCTTTGTGTATAGCGTTAATTCGCAAGCCTCACACCTCGGTATGAGTAAAAAACGGGATAGTGACTGCAGGGAGAGCACGACGTTTCTTTCTAGCTATGGGTGATGTCAGTGACCTACCGGCCCTGACATTTATATTTTTTTTTTACCTGTGTGGTTGTTGGAATGCGAGGCGCCTCGGATATAGGTCTGATAGGACCGGGAAACGTGTGTTCAGGAATAACTAATCCTCAAAAGTAAGAGAGGACCGGCCCTGAAGATCCAGGATTGCTGTGTGTGGTCCTGAGACATTTTCTAGTGTGTCTTGAACGGAGAGGAGCTTTCCCCTTGCCTCGACTCATGACGGAAATCCAATTTCCAATACGTGACATTTCGGTTTTTTTTGTAGAGCCTAGTATGGCGACATAGTGGTATGGGGCACTTATGTCGTCTATGATTTATACATTATGATTGAAGCTGTTTTCTTCACTTATAGTGATAATAAAAGATGAAATTTAGTGTATCATGCATTCTTTGGCTATTATAAGGTAAAACCCTATCCTCCGGTTTGCGTTGCATTGTGTGATGGGACCTGGGTCTTATAATAGCTTCATTTTTCTTTATTTAACATTGCGCTGTTGTTATATGCACTGGTATTCTTGGGGTAAAAACCCGTTCCGTGTTATATGGCGTGGTCCCTTGATTTACCTAACTTTAAATTAAAGATTAATAACTGTTTTAGTTCTCACGCCAGTCACATGACTGACCTGGAGTTTATTGTTTTAACCTAAACTCTGGGTGCCCTATTTTCCACATGGGCAGCTAGTAGTTTTGGTTTTGCAGATTTATATTCACAGGATCCTGATTTACAGCTGGAATGATATTCGGAAAGCTCTGTATCCGTATATCTCCTTTCAGTTGTGTGTTCTATTATTTCTCCGCTGCTATGTATTTAAATGTAATTTAAATCTCTGATATTTGTGAAATGTGTAATATTTATTCATACTCTGTATATTCTTGTATTCTGATGGAATTGTTGTAATAAACAATGAAATGTTCTTCTGTTTGCGTTCCAATTTGTCGTGTTCTCAAAACAATCAGGGGTTTCGAACGATCTTGGTCGGTTTAGCAATCGATTCAGATCGTGCGAAATTCCTAGTTGTTACAGTTGGTATCAGAGCTTTGGTTTATATAGCTCGAGAACAAGACGTATTAGAACCAAACGAAAGAATTCATCATAGATTGGACTAGTAATATCCAATGAGAATAACTCGTTAGAGATGGGATCAGTAGTATTCTAGAACGAGTGTGAAGAGTATATTTGTAAAATAAAAATGAAAACAAACTTTGTTTTGAAAATTTATATCTAATTGTACGTATTTGTATATTTTATTTGTATTGAATTTGGACAATCAAGTATATAAAGATTTTGCATATACGCGTCATGAACGTATATTCGAAGTTTTAATATACTGGATAGATATAGAACTACACTCTAGTCGCCCGGAGATGATTCTGATGATTGTAGCTACATCATCAGAATTTGTGTTCGAGTTTCGAAAGGTGTGATATCTATATATTTCCATTAGACTGGTGTGAGAACCAAAGCTAGAGAGGGTTATTGTTGTGATTTGGCATCAAAAACGTGATTTTCTGTATATGTATCAAAATTATGAATTTGAAATGATAATCCACTAATTGATTGCTGATTGTGTTGTTTGATTAATTAATTTTTTTAACCATTTAGGCCAAATTGAACCAAATATTGAACTGTATTGAAAATGATTACAATTGCATGCATATACATGTATATCCATTGAACAGGTCATAGCAAGGAGGCTAGAGAAGAGGAATAAAATTGTTTGCCCGACAAATAGGTACATGTTTATTGTATTTCTTGGGGATTTGATGATTTTATGAGCCGATTGGCCTTTTCTTTTTCTTTTGGATTGGTGAGGGCCATGGGAGGCTATTTGAAATATCCCGAAGCTCCCTATGCAGGGGAGGTTATGGCGAAATTTTTCGAAAATTTAGGGTGTTAGCCAAATTTTTGAAAAAATTGAAAAGTTCTTAGAAACTGAAAAGTTGAAGAACTTAACCCGTAAAGAAAATAATGGAAGTTGAGTTGGTTAGTAAAACAACTTTCAGCTTCGTTCCTTTTTGAGGACGAAAAGTTTTAAGTGGGGGAGATTGTAACAACCCGGAAATTGTGAGCCAATTTTAAAATTTTATTTTGGCAATTTTATTGAATTTTGAATATTTAAAATGAATTATTTTAAAAATAATAACGACGAGAAATTTATTTTGAATAGAAATAGAACGTATATATTTATTTGAATCGTCGTTAGAATATAAATATTTTATATTAAATATAAAAGGAATTGAAAATGGCGCGGTAGTTCGAAAATTTGATTTCAGATTTCAAATGAATGTACCAGATTCAAAATAAACCGGATTTTAGCAAAACCAAAAATATTAGAATCTATTTGTGAATATCTTTCCAACGAATCCGAAAAATCAAAATTTCATAGCGGGAATAAAAAGTTATGCTCAGTTGAAATTTCAGAATAGTCGCTATGGAATTCAGGCCCTTAAAAATGGAAGCTTTGCAAACGACGTCGATTTTCGACGAAACCATTTTTGTTGGATCCGCAATGTCAAGTTATCGCTAGATTCCAAAATTCATAATTTTTCGAATCAATATGTGAGCGTGGCGAAGTTAAACGTGTTTTAACAGTTTCAGTCAATTTTGATCGACCAGAAAATGACCATTTTTCAAATGGTCTCGGAATTTGACGAAATTAGTTTTATTAGAACCGTATCATCAATACGAAGCTAGAAAATATTTTTTGGGAATTTTTAGAGTCCGTATGTGGCCCTGATAAATTGAAATGTGCGTTCAAATTCAATATATAGATTTATATTTTGATTTTGGCGGAAACGGATCGAAACGATCGAATCAGCCTACGATACATAACCCATTGTGTTCAGAATGGGGGTAATTAGCTATGGACGACAGGCGGTGGGTCCCGTTTTGAAATCGAAATGTAAAGTTGCTTTTTGGAAGATAATAATAATAATAAAATAATCCGTGCCCCTTCATCTCTTCTTACCTAGTCAGACCCCCCCCTCCGTTCATTTTAATGAAAACGAGAAAAAAAAACTGCTCGCCCCCCTCCCCTCTACAGCTAATCGCCCCGCCACCGCCTTCGAGGGCGCTTACCCTGGAACCACCCCCTCCGATCTGCCCTTCCTTCTCCGCCCCCTCTCTCCTTTTCCCCGCTGCCAAAACCCCCAAACCCGAAGAACCCTAGCCAACTCAGCTCGGATCCGCAGCCTCAGGCCTCGACGCACCACCCACCGCCACCTAAAGCCTCCCCGAGCCCGTCAGAGCCCTCCCCCATCCCAAAAACTGAATGTAAGTTTTATTTTATTTTATGTAGCTATTTAATTTTATTTTTTTAAAGAAATTAGTATTTGAATGATGAAAAATTTCAGTTTTTACATATTTAAACAAGATAGAAAAAGTTTAGATTTTTAGATAGAAAAAGTTTAGATTTTTATATAGAAAAAGGCGAGATTTTTATATAGAAAAAGGATAGATTTTTATCATGGAGAAAGAGCAGATTTTTAGATATACGATAGCGATGTAAAGGTATGATTTTTATTTATACCATAGCATGATAGAAAGAATAAATATATGATTTTTATATCATAGAAAGAATAAATATATGATTTTTATATCATAGAAAGAATAAAAATGTGATTTTTATAGAAAATGTTTAGAATAATATAATATTTATATAGGAAGTAACATTGCTAAAAATATAATTTTTAACACAAAAGGTGTTGAACAAATCTCGTTGGAAACATGGCGAAGATTTCTACATATGAAGAGTCGCGGTGTATTGGTTTAGCTAGTCGGTGAGAAATTCTCACTTTAATTCTTGTTTTCTAGTTAAAATTATATACTAGGATGCAGACGTTGCTTAGCAGCACCCGACACCCGTCGTCCACAGACCATGGACGACTTGTTTGATTTTGTGTGTTGTGAAAATTGATTGTGATGTGGAATGAATGGAAAATATATACTCATGTGTTGAAATAAATATTATATAGTTAAAAATATAATTTTTAACGTGAAGGTGAATAAATAAATATTCATTTACAAATCAGACGATTTGTTTATGTACACCCATTTGTAGGATATTAATTGGGACGATAAATTTTACACGTTGCCCAACTGCACAAATAATATTCGGTGTTTGTGGATTGAAACCCCACACGGGTGTTGGGATGATATTTGGCGTACACTAATCTCAATTATTTAGTTATATGTCGATCGTTTGATGGAAAGACTGTGTAAGCGTTAATTAGTCATATTTAATGCTTATATAGTTGTGTGGTGCACTTTGGATGGTGGTTGACTATTTATCATTGCTATTATATACATGTGTTGTATGGAATCCATATAATTAACATTATATGATAATTGATTGGGCCTCATTCCAATTTGGAAAATAAAGAATATTATAAAATAAAGATTCACATGTTGAATAGAATAAATGGTCATGTGTTGACGATACTCATGTGTTGAGAATATTCATGTGTTGAAAGAAATATAGATTCATGTGTTGAATAGAGAAAATATTCATTTGTCGAATAGAATAACGAAGATATTGAAATATATAAAGCCGTGTTGATTAGATTTGCGCCATTTTGACGTGAACGATATTTATATCGATTATATTCGTTTTTATAATGAATATAGAAAAGGGAATGATTTCAAAATCTAATATTTTGAAAATATTATCATTTATATATTAATGATATGGAATATTCAAGTTTGATTTAAAAATTGAATATGAAGTTGAAATCGTTTTTAAAACGAATTTAAACGAATTATAAAATACGTTTAGAATTGAAATCGACGAAATATATATAACATATATATTATCTATATTAAATGGCCTGAATAGAACGCGCCGCGCAGCGACAGTTCGTGAATTTCGACCATTGACTTCGAATTGACGTTTCGGGAGATCCAACCGTCGGATTCTCCTGAAACCGAAACCGTTGGGTTCGTATCGAAAAGAGCTTTCCAATGAATTTTATAAATTTGAAATCTAACGGTTGGATTTGGAATTATGTCCAAATCAAATTTGGAAAAGGTCGTTGTAGGTGTAGTTCGATGGCCATTTATGGAAATCGACTGTACGGGCCTTGATAAAATTATTAAAAATATCAATAAATTGTGTAAAATCATAATAAATGATTTAGAAAGAAATGGGGGTGAAAATTTCCATATTTGAAAAGATAAAAATATATTTTTATCGAAATGAACTAGTTATGAACTAGAATTGTAATCCAATATTTTTGAATAAATAAATTGGATTTGAAGTGGTTTTAAAAATAATCAGAATTTCCAACATACGAATTGGAATGGATTTGAATCGAAATTATCTTGAGAATATTTCGATGTTGGATTTCGTGATTATACAGATATGGTTGTGGAAATTTGAAAGATATATTTATATCGTTATTTACAATACGATATTTGTTGGTTTCAGAATTTGATATTGAATATAAGCCGATATATTTTCTATTCAGAGCCTTGTATTTAGTATCAAATGGGATTTTGGGTTCGTCGTGAATGGTGTCTTAAATAACACTGTTCTTGAACCCAGTTTAGAAAAGAATAAATCTTTTAATTAAGATTTAGTGAAATTGTCCAGTTAATTAGTATTAAATTAGAATTGAATTTAAATTGGTTTTTGGGGTTTATCGTGAGCAGTGTTTTGAATAACACCTGTTCTTTAACCCGATTAACCATGAAAAGTGATTTTGGGTTTATCTTGAACCGTGTTTTAGATGACATTGTTTCTTTAACCCGGTTAAAGAAAGGATATTGATTTGAGGGAAGATTAAAACTAAGTGGAGTTTTAATGATTCTTTAATTAGAATAAAATGATCGAGAATGGAGTATCACCAGTTTTGCTCCAAAGCGATAGTTAAATCTTTAATTAGATTTGAACGTGAAATGGTAATTAATATTTACCGATAACACCATGGTGTTAGATATGGAGTATTACCAGTTTTGCTCCATGGGATGAATAGGTTTGGATTGGGAAATAAAATAAATAATTACTTCGGTGTGGTTCGCTAATCCCGACTAGTTTGGAAAACCTTAACATGGTTTGAAATGGTATCCAAAGGAAGATTAAAGAATAAATTTAGAAGAATTTATCTTTGATAAAATTAATAGGAACCTTTCCCTAAGAATGAGAAGATTTGAATAAAAGAATATTTTGAATAGGAATGAGGCGTATGTTGTGCTTGTGAAACACTTGTTTATTATATACGCGGGTTATTCGGAAAGGCCGGGTTTATACCCATTCTGAATAACCGATTCGACGATAAGTCGAAGATGAAGACGGTGGTTGAAGACCGGAGGTCTTCACATCGTTTGGATGATTATTGATGATCTTGATTGGGCTTTACACCCAAGAGGAGGGAATCAGTTGGTGATCGTCCAGACGTACTTGGAGATCGATGGATATGTGAGGAATAAGGTTCCTCCGGTTTCGTTCAGACCCAGAACGAACTTGTAAATGGATTGTGTGTCTGACATTGGATTTTATTATGTGTTACTGATTTCTTTTAAATATATATCTGTTTGGTGGCGGAGAATTTATTCTCTTGCTTAACGCCCTTCTCTGAGACGTACGAGCTCAGAGGTTGTATATTGATGGATATCAATCACATGGAGTGAATTGCCTGTGTGCCATGCCTAAGTGGCAAATGATCAAGGCTTCTGTTGAAAAGCAAAGTCTTGTGGTTGATGATCAAAGCACGTCCTATGTGGCATAGCTTTGTGTATAGCGTTAATTCGCTGGCCTCACACCTCGGTATGAGTCAAAAACGGGATAGTGACTGCAGGGAGAGCACGACGTTTCTTTCTAGCTATGGGTGATGTCAGTGACCTACCAGCCCTGACATTTTTCTTACCTGTATGGTTGTTGGAATGCGAGGCACCTCGGATATAGGTTTGATAGGACCAGGAAACGTATGTTCAGGAATAATTAATCCTCAAAAGTAAGAGAGGACTGACCATGAAGATCCAGGATCGCTGAATGTGGTCCTGAGACATTTGCTAGAGTGCCTCGAATGGAGAGGATCTTGCCCCTTGCCTCGACTCATGACGGAAAGCCAATTTCCAATACGTGACATTTCAGTTTTATTTGTAGAGCCTAGTATAATGACATTGTGGTATGGGGCACTTATGCCGTCTGTGATTTATACATTATGATTGAAGTTGTTTTCTTCACTTATAGTAATAATAAAAGATGAAATTTAGCGTATCAAGCATTCTTTGGCTATTATATGGTAAAACCCTATCCTCTGGCTTGCATTGCATTGTGTGATGGGACCTGGGTCTTATAATAGCTTCATTTTTCTTTATTTAGCATTGCGTTGTTGTTATATGCACTGGTATTCTTGGGGTAAAAATCCGTTCCGTGTTATATGGCGTGGTCCCTTGATTTACCTAACTTTAAAATAAAGATTAATAACTGTTTTAGTTCTCACACCAGTCACATGACTGACCTGGAGTTTATTGTTTTAACTTAAACTCTGGGTGCCCCTATTTTCCACACGGGCAGCTAATAGTTTTGGTTTTGCAGATTTATATTCACAGGATCCTGGTTTACAGCTGGAATGATATTCGGAAAGCTCTATATCTGTATATCTCCTTTCAGCTGTGTGTTGTATTATTTTTCCGCTGCTATGTATTTATATGTAATTTAAATCTCGGATATTTGTGAAATGTGTAATATTTATTCATACTCTGTATATTCTTGTATTCTGATGGAATTGTTGTAATAAACAATGAAATGTTCTTCTGTTTGTGTTCCAATTTGTCGTGCTCTCAAAACAATCAGGGGTTTCGAACAATCTTGGTCGGTTTAGCGATCGATTTGGATCGAGCGAAATTCCCAGTTGTTACACATGAGATACTCGAATTTTTTTTGAGTAAATCTTACTTTAAAATTTCATTTTTCTTCACATCATAAGTGAATATTTTTAAAGGAATTTTTATTTGATACATTCGATATTCTCCCCAACGTAGACTTTTATCCTTTATTAAATCACCTTTGGATTTCTTAAGAGATTTGGTGCTAAAACATATTTTTAAGCAAGTAGTTTAATTGCCTTATATTATTTATAATTCAGGTTGAGCATAAATAAAAATCGATCACTATATTAATTCATTTAACACTCACTGATGGGTTCACGCATAATATCACTTTGATTTAATTTGTACAAAAGATTATATTCAAAACTCGAGAATTTCAAAACTCTAATTTCCAAAAGTTAAAGTAAATCAGATATTTCTTATATATATATATTATTTCAAAGCTGTGAATTTTGGAAAACATTAAAATCCTCTTTCTTAATTTGTTAGGTTGACGTTGTACAATTTTAATTTGAAATTATTGATTCGTCGTCTAAAGTTCGAAAATACTTGATAACTTGAAGGCCAACAAGTCCATCGTCATTCTTGCAGACTTTAGACATGCGTTGATTAGGGTGTGACTAAAATATACAAGTACTAAATGTACTTGTTTCAATTCCCAGTGAAAATACTTTAAAAATTCTGAAAAATAGATATTGGAAGTTCCAACCGACGCCAATTGTTAAAACAACTTCATGAATCGTAGATACACAATGGTTACGTCTAGGTCCCCCAGGAAACATCTACACCTGTAAGAAGTTGATTCCCTGCAAATTCCATCATGAGAAAATCATCAAAAGGCATTTAACAAAAGAAAACTCCGAGATCCTCACAGAACGCAGCCAGGCTGGGCAATCACTGCCTTACGCTTTACGCCCCTATATCTCAAGTTGGACTGCAGATACACAATGATACGCCTGGATCCCTCAGGGAACATCCGTACCCGTACGCACTCTCAGCCCTGCGGATTTCGCCATCACAAATCGACCATAAATCGCGGCAAACACAATGGTTTTGCCTAGATACCCCAGGAAACATCTGTCGCCGTAGGCGCTCCCAGCCCTGCGAATTTCGTTATGCAGCCGAAAGAAACACACAAGTTTTACGTTCGGATAACCCAATCATCACATGAAATACCTACCACATAGTTTCGATGTTCACAAGAAGGTACTTCCCGTATCAAAATTTGAAAACATAGGATACGATATACATAGTACTTCATTTCACGTTACGGTATATCACCCTTATATAATTTCCGACAATATTTCCAAATCACGTTTTCAAACACATTCTTCTTATACCTTCATTCGTATAATATTTCATACTCATATCATTTCCCTTCTAAAAACAATAGTTTTCGAATTAATCACTTCCTTATATTTCATATAAGTTTTGAAAACTTCATACCAAATACCTTGAAATTTTATTCAGCTCCAAAACCATTTTTGGTTCCTAAATCGATTCGATATCCAATATCATTTCAAATCCATGTTCAAATTTGTTTTTAAACATCGTATTTGATTTGGGTTTTACATGCTCGCAAATATTGTTGTTCGATCAAGTGTTCGTACTCGATTTACACAAATCGAAGTCGCTCGGATCAGATACATATTTCTTTAAAATAGTTTGTGTAAAATAGTAAAATTTTAAAACCATGGGTTGGACTAAACTAGTTGAGTAAGAAGATAATAAGCTTTAAATTAAATCAAATAGTTACATACAAGATAATTTAGAAACCATAGTAAAACAGTAAAATTAATTTGAATAAACTAAATACTTTTGGTATAAAATCGGTAAATCGAATCATGTTTAGTTGGGTTAAGATAGAAAGTTAAAATATCGTAAATTGTTAAGCACAAATAATTAGATAAAAAATAGAATGTTATAAATACAAAAGG
This sequence comes from Allium sativum, assembly GCA_030737875.1. Classification (NCBI taxonomy): domain Eukaryota; kingdom Viridiplantae; phylum Streptophyta; class Magnoliopsida; order Asparagales; family Amaryllidaceae; genus Allium; species Allium sativum. The sequence goes on from CM060924.1 coordinate 790,442,682, forward strand.
TCTAAAACAAAAATGAGAAATATAACATATAAAAGCTAAATACCAATAATTTTAAAAGAATTAAGAAGGCTTAAATACTATATTTACATTAAAGTGGTTAAGACAAAACTAAATATTATAAAAATACAAAGGGTTTAGACAAAGTAGTAAGCTAAATATACATACAAAAGGAAAAATTTCGGTAAAGTTATCAATGAATAATCAGCCGTGCATAAATAGAAATCGTTTGGAAAGACAAAGTAAAGATAAAACATATTAAAAGTAATTAATACCAATTTTTAATCCGATCCAAGTCACTTTCCATCCCGATTCAGCACTTATTTCCAAAATCGCACCTCGATCGAGTATCGTTAGGTTTCATATTTTTACCGAGTTTCAAATTACTTTACAAAAGTCCATACTCACTACTCAACTTGATTTTCAACAAAAATCCCCTTACCATTGATTGGTAGATTTTTAAACACTTGGTAGAACCAAATCACTGTTACTTATTTTTCCTCTTTGATAACTTCGAACGCTCGACGATCGATTCTTTACTGAAAAGAACTTATAAGTAAGAAATCCAAGAAGGAGCTTTTATTTTCGAAAATATTTCCTTTAAAATATTTCATTTCCAAATCTTGTTCAAAGATATTGTATTTTTCGAAATCTCTTCCAAAAAATTTATTTTTCATGAAATCCGCTGATTCTAGCATTAATTTAGCGCATTCTAAGGTATTTCTACCTTATCTCTACTGAGTTTTTAAACCGAATAAGCCAAGCTTTGTATAAACCAAAACTCTTATACCAAATGTAACGACATGACATTTTGACTGCTCCAAGTCGGTATTCAAACCAACTCAGAATGTTTAAAGCGACAGATTGTTATTTGGCTTATAGGGTTTAAATAGAATAAATATAGAATCACATAGTACAATAATTTGCAGCGGAATAAATTTCATATAAATATCAGAGTTATATACAATATTTTTGTACAGCGGATAAAATTTATACATAATTTTTTTTAGACAATTAAAATTTTACACTTTATTATCGTGCTTAGCGTGCGCAAGCGTCTTTATGTGCCTCTCCACTTCGTTGTGAGCTGCAATCTTTATACCTGGAACACTTAGGGCCTGACCCGAGCGTTCCATGCAAAATACACAAAACACCTGAGTTAGGATTAAACTTATTTCAAGTCTGTAAACTTCAATAAACACACAAATATAATTAGTTTAATCCCAGCAAGTTTATTTAAATAATTCGAGTATCATAATTCAGTGAACTGCTGAAATAAACGGAACAAGTACGGTTAAATCTGCACATAACGTGGACAGTAATTATGGCCAGACATGGATTTCGAAAGGGCATAATTGATCCCTAATTTAATTTATACTTATGTATACTGACAACGAAATGTGGCAACAATGGATGCAAGGAAGTGTGAAAATGTATCAGGTTAGGTAACCAATTTTCCATAAATAGGGAAGGCTGAGCTCGTATATGTCATCTTACAATCTAAGCATGTAATATTTTGGCATTAAAAACTCAATACTGGTAGACTTAATAGCATAAGAGAGTGACATAAAAAGGGAAATGGACTGAAAAAAAATTAAAGTCAAGGCAACCTAGTACATGCACATAACAAGGTGGCTTTTAGATGTACACTATCACACAACAAACAAAGTGGCGAACTCTCACGGTATGTAGCAGTAACCATTCTAGACTCAGGATACAGAAAATGAAACAGCGCACGAGAGTGTAGAATGACTAAATTCTGGACTGTATGAAATCGGATTTAGGCCATCAACTTAAGGGTTCATGCAATACACATATTAAACATTAAATAATATATGGTGACAGATATGACTACATGGTTCAGTAATGGTAGAGATTCACAAATCTCCGTAAGCTTATCCGTCGTCAACATATGTAAAGTAAGCGAAAATACAATGTGGACAAACATGATATCAATCTAAGAAAACCATTATGTAGTTTTATAAAGCCACGCATGTAGCTCAGCCACATCGATCATGGAATGACTAAATAAAGGGTTCAATACTAGGTAAATGTCACATGCAAAACTAAAGTAGGGAATACGGCAACACAGTCACTTACTCTTCTTCCTTGCCAAAATGGACAGTGCAATTTGAGAAACAATAAAGGTATTTCATGCATGAAGCATGCACAGAACTGTGATCCTCGAGCCTAAACCCAATAGGGATGTTTTCACATAATAAGATTAGTTAGATTCATGGTACCATATAATTTAAATTAGAGGACTGTACTGGCAAGCTACTTAAAACCAAGAATGATAAATAGAAGAACAGCCCACAATCAATTACACTCAGCATAAATCGAAGTCGATAACTCGAAAATAAATCTAATCGTAAGTAAACTTACCTTTGGACAACAATGGCAATGCAGGGATGGACTTGGTAACTCGGTTTCGCTCACTAGCAACGGGTGTTGCGCTGGAATGACGGAGAGCGAGGTGCACCAGTTGAAAGAGGCCGAAGCCAGTGCTGGAAAATAGTGACTGAGTGTTGATTTCGGGTTCTAGCAAGATGCCAGAGACAACCTTCGTTTGTATTGGGAAAAGACTTGCGGTCAGCAGTGGCTTTTAGGTGGTGGCTCGTCTTGGCAATGGAGGCGGAGACCATTAGGCGAGGCAAGTTCAACTTCGATGGTGCTAACAAGGAGGGTTGTGGCTATTGAAGTCACAACTACGATGAGCGGTGACAGAGAGGAGGTTAGAGCGGTTGCGATGATTCGGCGACGTGCGTTGGGTGGTCGACCAACGGAGGAGGCGACGGGATTGATTGAGCTTGCGAAGACCATTTTCCTTCCTCGAACTGATTTTGGAGTTCGATTTGGGGATGAATTAAATTGGGAGAAAGAGAAGTGGATTTGGGAATGAAAACATTCGGCGGTTTAAAATGGTTTAAGGGAAAAGAATGATTTTGTTATTGTGGTGTACGAGAGAGTGAAGGGTACGTGGTTATTGTAATAAGAAACCAAGGAACCAGTATCCAGCAAAAATCTCAACGTATACTTCACATATAGAAAAATAGTAACAGGTGTTGTATTTGCAGCTAACCGAGGACAAATGTTAAAAATCAAGATTTGCTCAGATATTGGTTGAATTCAAAACGTTTGGCTGGACGGTGAAAATGGTTTGAACATTACTGAAATAAAGAGCACGGTTGAATGAACAACGTTGTTTGCTTGTTTTAAATGCATTATCATTTTAATAATTACTATTTATAAATCAATTTTAACGTTAACGCAATAATACTAGAAATTTATTTCATAATTTATTCCCTTCTTTTATTACATCAACCGTATATTCAACTTTTACTGTATTGAAATAAATTTTACGCTTAATGTTTGGAACGAAATCAGTTAACTGTTTCAATTAAAATTCCAACCTTGTATTCTAAGCCAAATTTTAAATAAATTAATTTCAAGTTCTTAAATTAATTACCAAATATTTAGGGCAAATAAGTTTCTATGTAAATAATATTTGAATGAAACCAATAAATTTTCAATTCATTTTATTTAAATCAAATTCTAAGACATATATTCGAATTACGTTTAATATATCCATCCCAAAATTAAATATTAAAAAGAGAATCTCATTTATTGATTATCCAAACCATATTCAGAATAGATTAATTTCCAAAGCCAAATATAAATAATTCGGTACAAGATAAAAGAATTAAGTGAAAGTTTAAACATTATATTCATAGAAAATAGTTATGTACAAATATTCAAACAAATTAAAACTAAAGGCTAAATAAAAAATTAAGAGCTAAAACGTTATATAAATTTGTTGAAAACAAAATACTTTAGAAAGTTAGGAAACTTCAGTACAATTAGAAAAATAGAAAGTAGTTAAATACCAACCCCGTAAACAGTTTAACTTAAAAATCTATACTTAAATTTTCAACAACATTCATATTAAAATTAAATGGAAAGAATTCAAGGCTACATGTACAATTAATCAATAATGTCAAACCGTCTATAATTTATAAAAGAATAAAATTATAAGTAATCTCAAATTACGTTCAAATAGATAAATTCCAAATCCAAGCATAAAGTTTACTTCAACATTAAACCTTAATTTAATTTATAATTAAAATATTCTAATAAATTCAAATTATCTAACAAATGTCAATAACGTTTCCTTTAACAAACATTCATATAAAAATCTAATTCTACAAAAAAGAATTTTCCCTTATACGTTCAAAAGAAAATTTAAGGTTTAAATTATACATTGAAATCCAAATAGTAGATATAGTCAGCTATGTTCAAAATACATAAAATTTCAAACTGAATCCAAAACCCACTATAAATATTTATTTTAACGATAAATTCTAAATTAATTTATATTTCAAACGTCGAAAATTCTAGGTCGTTACAATCTGATCCACCCTAAATGCATTAATGAAGGTCTTAAGCGATTGACTCAGATATCCACCTCATTACTTAAAATATTCCTCTCTGTGTGTGTGTAACAACCCGCATTTTGCGTATCGGAGGATCGTAAAATATTTTTGTTTTATTCCCTGAGGGTTGGATCATTCTCATCTTTTATTATGTTGCTTATGGGGATGTGAGATATGTCCATAATTTTTACCGATTTTGTTTGTGACCTTTTTTCCCCTGTCAGTCTTATACAGGCATAACTTTTGACTCAAGTTGAACCAGAGGGCGAGACCTATGCCATTGGGAAGGAATTGATGATTGCCTTTCCATAGAGTGGTTACATTAAAGATTTGGCTAGCGGTTTGGGAGAAATCGCTGATTTAAGGTTTTTCAGTTGGCTGTCCAGGTTTGGTAAGCCAAAATGGACTAAATTGGGAAGGCCCATTAGAGGGTTGGTGGAAATTATGAATAGGGGGTAAGGGATATGAGAAAGGGTTTGAATTTCCCATTCTCTCATTGGGAGGTCTTATGCTCCTCCTTCCTCTAACACTTTTCCACCATTAAAAATCAAAATCCAACGAGGGAAATCATAGACCTACACCACTGGAGGCTAGATCTACATCAATTGACGCAAGAATTCATCGGATCAAGGTGTTTAGTGTGAAGTGCTTGTTGTCCGAATTCATATTCCTTTGAATTTTGCTTGTTTGGGATAACCGGTGAGTGATTTACATCTCTCACATGGATTCAATGAGATGTATGAATGTTAGATCATGTTTTTCATCAAATTGAAGTGTTTTCTCGTAGTTCTACACCATTATATGTCCATTTTCATATGAATTACCCTATGATCTAATTTAGCAAGTTTAAACCATTAATTCCATGCTATTTCATACATTTATGTAAGTTAGATCTCTAATTTTGATTATATGTTCATCTTAATGGTTTTCATAAAATTTACATCATTTTACTGATAATCGTCATTTCATGTTGTTAGCGATGTTATGACATGTTTATGATTGTATTTGGTGAGTTGGTCTCGTCGAATGTACCGTTTGGCGAAGTGTTGGTCGAAATCGGAGTTGGAATGGAGGTGTGCAGGTTTTTGGTCGGCCTCAAGCAGGTCGGGTCAGTCAAGTTGTGGCTTGGGAAGCAAGTCAGGGTTTGGGTCGGTCCAATCCTGGTCGGGTTGGTCTCAAATTTCTGGTCGGGTCAGTCTAGTTTGAAGCAACGGAGGAGCGGGTCGGTCTGAAATCCTGGTCGGTCAGATGGTAGTAAGGCTGGTCGGTCGGGTCGGTCAGGTGGGAGTAATCCTGGTTGGTCGGGTCGGTTGGTTGCTGGTCGGGTCGGGTCGGTCAGGTGGGAGTAAGCCTGGTCGGTCGGGTCGGTTGGTTGCTGGTCGGGTCGGTCGTAAAGCTGAAGTGGTGAAGCTTCTGGTCGGTCGGCCCTATAGCCTGGTCGGTCATATTTTTAGCAGTGCTTTAAAACACTGTAGTTGATAGTGATAATGCTATGGTTTGTTTTCAATGGGATCATTTTTTGAAAAATTACGCTTTTCAGGTGCGACCTGGATTTGAAGAAAAGATCTTGAAAAAAAATCGGGGGCAAACCCCTAAACCCTACTCGAGCCGCAACATAGTGGTGTAACTTGGCTCGGTGATGGTGATAACTTCGAGGAGAATTCAAGTGGGAATATTCGAAGTGTTGAATGTGTTCGTTGATCGGTGTGGAACAACGAATGAGGTGACAACTCAAAGGTTGTGAGTTGGTGGATAATGGTTGCTCAAGAAGGTTGTTTGGGCTATGAATAGTCGTCAAGTTGGATGACTATGGATGAGAAGGCTGAGAGATTATCATTGTCCTAAGTTCTAGCAGGCTCAAAGCAGGGGTACGATGAGGGTACCCAAAAGAACATTTATAGGTTGAGTATCCTGGGTATCGTTGAAAGGCCTAGTTGTCAAGGTTGGACATACATACGTATCGTCGAAAGGCGTATGGGGTTTATGCTAGAACTAGGGTTACCATTAGCCCTTGACATATGGCAAGGTTGGCCGTCATAGGAGTAACGATGGTTTCAAAGAAGGATTGGCGGTGATAGCCAGAGTCAGTCATGGATGATTGGTTGTTCTGTTTGTACTGTCTCATATAGATTATCCAACGTCGAAGGAGATTTTCCTTGGGTGCTTGTCTGATATTGGTTTAGGCCTCTGGGGCTTGTACTTGAGGCATGTTGAATCCAATTAGGACAGTCTACATGATATATATATATATATATAATCTGGATGTTATGAGTGCTTACCATGATTGATTGGGTGTTCTGGTTTCCGTGGATGAATGGTTGACTTGTTTATTGTAAAGGTTATCAGCGTCCGATGTGGGGAATATTAGGTTGAGTTCTTCTCTGGTATTATGGGTAGATTAGTGTATTTATCCATGCTCATATACTTTATTCCTGAAATTTGTTAGCTGCTTTATCACTCACTAAGACTATTGTCTGACTCAAGGTTTTATGTCTCCTCTTATTGCCTTGGGCTATTCATCTGGTTGTGGATGGGCAGACTAAGTAGTAGTTATAGGTGATTAGTGAGGACGATGTTATCGTGCGGAGGCATGCAGGAGGCTGACGTACCAATTTTATTACTATCTAGTATTTCTGTTTCTGATGTTTGAGTTCTCTATGAGGGTTGTAGTGAGGCTTTATGTACAAACTTTGGTATCAGTTGGATAACCTTTTTAGGATGTTGAGAAAGTTTCAAAAGTTTTCTATATGATGCTTTATTACTATTACCTGTTGTATATGTTCTATTATATTTTATCCTTGCGCTGTGAGTTCTACGACTGGTTCCGATGTTGTTTACCTACTCTGATGATCGTCTATAGCTGCCTGGCACACTTTTCAGCGCATTATTTCTCTTGTTTAGTGCAGGGATTATGGGCGGTCGTCACATTTGGTATCAGAGCTCTGATCAACGATTTTGGCCAAAGTTTGAAGACGTAATAACGTATGAGAGACATACTTGTAGAATTCAGTTGGATGCTTACTATATATATTAGCATATATAGTAGTAGCGATGGTATCTCTTTAACAGTTTTTCTTGGAAGTGGCTAATTATTCTAAATTGCAGATTTTGAATGAGTAGACGAGAATCAAGACATGCTTCTAGGGGTGCTAATACTAGAGAGGGAAAGGGAGGTGAACCAAATTACCCGGCCATGTTTGAAGCCATGATGGAGGCATTTATGCGAAGGGTCTCCGCTCCAGTGGCAGCTATAGTAGACGTAGGAGTTCAGTTGCCTGGAGTTGTGGACTTTGCAAACATATGCAAAGATTTTACATCTCTAGGAGGAAAACCATTTAAAGGGTTTGAGTCGGCTAAGGAGGTTCAGAGGTGGATAGATTCTTGTATTCGTATCTTTGGAGACTTAAGTTTGGATGGTGCAACCAAGAGAAAGCTTATATCAAGGCAACCGCAAGGCAGGGCCATGGAAATGTGGAATTCAGTCACGCTTGAGACTCCAGAGGAAGAAATTTCATGGGAGCAATTCCAAGCTAAGTTCGAAGCAAAGTGTATCTCCACTGCTCCGAAATCAGCATTGTTTAAGAAATTCGTGGATCTGAAACAGGAAGGTCGTTCTGTGCTTGACTATGTTTCTGATTTCGAGGCCTTGTCCAGATATGCTCGTTCCTACATTGGTAAACCCTATTAGAAGAACGAGAAGTTTGTTATGGGTCTGGATAACTATATTGGGAGGCCTTTGGTGGATCATCTTGATGATTCATTTGAGAAGATTGTGGAAAAAGATGTTCGCCATGAGAGCTTGTTTCCTAAGGAAGCTAATGTTGTTGCTGCAACCAAAGAAGTTTAGAAACAACAGCAAGGTGGTAATAATAAGAAAAGGAAGCAGCAACAGCAGAAAGGAAAGGATGGCCGGAAGAAGCCTAAGAGTGAGGTGGTTTGCTTTAACTACCAGTAGAAGGGTCATTACTCTAATGAGTGCAAGAATCCTAAAGCTAAGAAGAAGTGCTTCAAGTGTGGGAAGCCCGAGCATGAGAAGAAATACTGTCCAGAATTAGCTAAGGGCAAGCAGGTTGTGAAGGCAAATACTTTGGAAGCGTGCCATCTCCTTCAAGAGCTCCTACTGTAGAGGAAAAGGGAAAGGGTGTCATGGTACAAGGTACTCTTTCTGTTAATGGTGTTTCAGTTCGTGTGCTTTTTGATACTGGAGCATCACATTCATTCATTTGCAATGAGCTTATGTGTCGCTTGGGTTTGGAACCCGAGATTTGTGATAGACCATTGATCGTGACTAATCCACCTGGGGGTTCGCCCAGTTTGTGCATGTTGTGTTGTGGTCTAGTGTTGTCGAGTCATGGTTGCTCTTTTGTGTGTGATTGCTTTGTTCTTAACTTCGCTGGGTTTGGGATCATATTGGGCATGGATTGGCTCAAGAGGTATGCGGCAAGGGTGAATTACGAGAAGCTAGAGGTGAGGGTCGGGGATGTGGAAGGGCGAAATGTGTTGATTAGATGTAAGCGCGAGGACAGGGTCTTCGTGAGCTATCTGTATTCGCTTGGGATTCCACAAGAACTATCATCAGTGCTGATCGCTAATAAGCATGTAGATGTCTTTGACAAGGTTAAAGGGTTGCCACCGCATCGTAAAATCGAGTTTAGGATCAATTTGGTCGAGTGTGCTTGACCTATCGTTATACCTCTTAGACGGATGGCGCCTAAGGAACATTGAGAGTTGGAGGTGAAAGTTAGAGACCTTTTGGGAAAAGGATTCATTCGGAGGAGTGTATCCGAATGGGGTGCACTGATCGTATTTGCAACGAAGGCGGATGGTCGTTAAGATTGTGTGTGGACTATCGTGAGCTGAACAAGGTGACTAAGAAGAACAAGTATCTGTTGCCAAGGATTGATGACTTGTTCGATCAGCTTCACGAAGCCAAAGTGTTTTCTCAAATGGATTTGGCTACGGGATTTCACCAGTTGAGGGTGGCAAAGGATAGTGTGCCAAAGACTGCTTTTAGGACACCATCCGGTTTTTTCGAACGGTTGGTGATGCCATTCGGGTTGACTAACGCGCTAGCGTATTTTGTGGATCTTATGAATAGGGTTTTCAGAGATCAGTTGAACAAGTTCATGCTTGTGTTCGTGGATGATATTTTGATTTACTCCCAGAACGAGGAAGAACATAAGACGTACTTGAGAGTGGTGTTGGAAATCTTGCGAAAGCATCAACTGAGAGCTAAGTTTTCAAAGTGTCACTTCTGGAAGAGTGAAGTGAGGTTCTTAAGCCATGATGTTTCTAGAAGTGAAATAGCGATTGACCCCACTAAAGTGGCAGCAATCCAGGACCAGGATAGACCTAAGAATGCGACGGATGTGAGAAGTTTCCTTGGATTGGCTGGTTATTAGCAACGGTTTATCAAGGATTTCTCCAAGGTAGCTGCACCGTTGATAGGATTGACGAAGAAGAACCAAGTGTTCACATGGGATGCAAAGTGTGAGCAAGCATTTGGAATCCCGAAGGAGAGACTAACGAGTGCTCATGTATTGACCATTCTAAGTGGGACTGAAGAGATGATTGTGTATAGCGATGCATGTGGTACTGAGCTTGGAGCAGTGCTAATGCAAAAGGATAAGGTTGTAGCCTACACGAGTCGACAGCTGAAGCCGCATGAAAGGAATTACCCTACTCATGATTTGGAGTTGGCGGCGATTGTGTTTGCTCTGAAGATGTGGAGACATTACCTATTGGGAGTTCGACTCGAGTTATTCACGGATCACAAGCCGTTAAAGTATCTTTTCTCCTAAAAAGATTTGAATCTTCGGCACCAACGGTGGTTAGAGTTGCGGATGCATTGAGTCGAAGACACGCAAGTTTAGGAGTGATGTTTTCAAAATGGAAGAGCCTCGAGTATTTGGCAAGGTTTGATTTCAGGCCAAGATGCGAATTGGAACCTGAAATGTTGGCAAGCTTATCGATAAGACCTACACTTATCGAAAGAATTGCGAAAGCCAAAAGCAAGATGTTAAGCTTGTCAAGTTTATCCAGAGGTTAGAACCAGAGAATAAAGAGTTCGAAGTCGATCGAGAAGGTTGGCTTCAAAAGCAAGGAAGACTAGTTGTTCCTGATATCGATGGATTGAGAGATGAGGTTCTAAGGGTATGTCATCACTCGAAATTGACGGTTCATCCCGGTGGTAATAAGATGTATCAGGACATGAAGAGGTTCTACTATTCGGATGGGATGAAGCGAGATATTGGAAAGTTCATTTCCAAATGCATGAACTGTCCATTGGTGAAAGTTGAACAGATGACGCCGAGTGGTTTTCTTCAGCCATTGGAAGTTCCTACGTGGAAATGGGAGCAGATATCGATGGATTTTATCGATGAACTACCTTGGACCAGACTAGGGAATGAAGGGATTTGGGCCATTGTGGATCGCTTGACCAAAAGTGCGAGATTCAATCCTGTCAAATCGATTAGGACGGCGTCGAAATTGGCCGAGCTTTATGTGAAATGGATAGTTCAATTCCATGGTGTCCCAAATAGTATAGTGAGTGACCAAGATCCATTATTTATGAGTGGATTTTGGAGAAGTTTGCAAGAAGCTTTGGGAACTGAGTTATTCTTGTGTACGACTTATCATCCCCAAACGGAAGGTCAAACCAAGAGGGCTAACCGAGTTTTGGAAGATCTCCTGAGGGATTGTGTATTAGACTTTGGAGGATCATGGGAGGATCATATGCATCTAGTTGAGTTTGCATACAATAATAGCTACCAGTCTAGCATTGGGATGACACCATACGAGGCGTTGTATGGGAGACTGTGCAATTCTTTGACATGTTGGTTAGAAGTTGGAGATAAGTTGATACTTGGGCCGGAGATGATATAGGAGACCCTGGATTGTATCGAGATCGTTCGGCAACGAATTAAGGCAGCCCAAGACCGTCAGAAAAGTTATGCTGATAAGCGTCGAAAAGACTTGGAATTCGACGTTGGTGATATGGTTTTCGTGAAGATTTCGCCATTGAAGCATATGGCTCGATTCAGAAGTAAAGAAAAGTTAGCTCTAAGGTTCGTTGGACCATTTCCGATAGTCGAGCGAATTGGAAAGCTTGCATATAGATTGGAGTTACCCGAGAAGATGTCGAGTGTGCATAATGTGTTTCATGTGTCGTTTCTACGGAAGTTTGTGCATGATTCGAATATGGTGGTACCTCCAGAGCAGTACAAAGACCTTGAAGTAGAGACCGCAGTTACGAGACCTCGTATTCCACTTCGTGTTGTGGGGAATGACACGAAACAGCTTAGGAGGAAAACGATTAAGCTAGTCAAGGTACAATGGAGTGAAGATGGCGATGATAGTACATGGGACACGGAAGAAAGCATGAGAGCGACTCATCCAGAACTCTTCGGGCCCTTTGATTATATCATTGTTGTATCGTTGTATCTTATTGTTGTTTGATAGAATTCCACGTGCTAGGATAAGGCTATGGATGCATGGCTTGATGGTTGCTAGCTTGAATGATAGAATTGGCTTCTCATGGACGATAGGCATGCAGAATTGTTGTGGTTGCTTAGGTTTACTTGGAATTTCGGAGCAAATCTTAAGGGGGGAGAATGTAACAGCTCGCATTTTACGTATCGGAGGATCGTAAAATATTTTTATTTTATTCCCTGAAGGCTGGATCATTCTCATCTTTTAATATGTTGCTTATAGGGCTGTGAGACATACCCATAATTTTTACCGATTTTTTTGTGACCATTTTTCCCCTTTCAGTCTTGTACAGGGCATAACTTTTGACTCAGGTCGAATCAGAGGGCGAGACGTGAGCCATTGGAAAGGAATATGAGAAAGGGGTTTGAATTTCCCATTCTCTCATTGGGAGGTCTTGTGCTCCTCTTTCCTCTAACACTTTTCCACCATAAAAATCAAAATTCGAGGAGGAAAATCATAGATCTACACCATTGGAGGCTAGATCTACATCAATTAAAGAAAGAATTCATCGGATCAAGGTGTTTGGTGCGAAGTGCTTGCTATCCGGATTCATATTCCTTTGATTTTTGCTTGTTTGGGATAATCGGTGAGTGATTTACATCTCTCACCTGGATACAATGAGGTATATGAATGTTAAATCATGTTTTTCATCAAATTCAAGTGTTTTCTTATAGATCTGCACCATTATATGTCCATTTTCATATGAATTACCCTATGATCTAATTAACAAGTTTAAACCATTAATTCCATGCTATTTCATACATTTATGTAAGTTAGATCTCTCACTTTGATCATAGGTTCATCTTAATGTTTTTGTTGAAATTTACATCATTTTAGTGATAATCCTCATATTCATGTTGTTAGCGATGTTATGACATGTTTATGATTGTATTTGGTGAGTAGGGCAAGTTGGTTTCGTCGAATGTATCGTTTGACAAAGTTTTGGATGAAATTGGAGTAGAAATGGAAGTGTGCAGGTTTCCGGTCGGCCTCAAGCTAGTCGGTCAAGTTGTAGCTTGGGAAGCAAGTCAGGGTTTGGGTCGGTCCAATCTTAGTCTCAAATTTCTGGTCGGGTCGGTCTTGTTTGAAGCAACGGAGGAGCGGGTCGGTTTGAAATCTTGGTTGGTTGGGTCGGTCAGGTGGGAGTAAGCTTGGTCGATCGGGTCGGTTGGTTACTGGTCGGGTCGGTCAGGTGGGAGTAAGCCTGGTCGGTCGGGTCGGTCGGTTGCTGGTCGGCTCGGTCGTAAAATTGAAGCGGTAAAGCTTCTGGTCGGTCGGGTTTGGTCTGGTCGGTCGGCCTTATGCCCTGGTTGGTCATGTTTTTAGCAGCGCTTTAAAATGATGTGGTTGATAGTGATAATGCTATGGTTTGTTTTCAATGGGATTATTTTTTGGAAAAGTACGTTTTTCGGGTACGACCTGGATTTGAAGAAAAGAGCTTGAAAGGAATTATTTTTCGGGGGCAAACCTCTGAACCCTACTCAAGCCGCAACGCAGTGGTGTAACTTGGCTCAGTGATGGTGATAACTTCGAGGAGAATTCAAGTAGGAATATTCGAAGTATTGAATCTGTTCGTTGATCGGTGTAGAACAACGGATGAGGTGAAAACTCAAAGATTGTGAGTTGGTGGATACTGGTTGCTCAAGAAGGTTGTTTGGGTTATGAATAGTCATTAAGTTGGATGACTAGAGATGTGAAGGCTGAGAGATTATCATTTTCGTAAGTTCTAGCATACTCAAAACAGGGGTACGATTGGGGCGCCCAAAGGACCGGTTGTAATTTGAGTATCCTGGGTATCGTTGAAAGGCCTAGTTGTCAAGGTTGGACATGCATACGTATCGTCGAATGGCATATGGGGTTTATGCTAGAACTAGGGCTGCCATTAGCCCTTGACATATGGCAAGCTTGGCCGTCATACGAGTAACGATGGTTTCAAAGAAGGATTGACGGTGATAGCTAGAGTCAGTCATGGATGATTGGTTGTTCTGTTTGTATTGTCTCACATAGATTGTCCAACGTCGAAGGAGATGTTCCTTGGGTACTTGTCTGATATTGGTTTAGGCCTCTGGGGATTGTGCTTGAGGGATGTTGAATCCGATTATGACAGTCTACATGATATATATATATATATATAATCTGAATGTTTTGAGTGCTTACCATGATTTAATGGGTGTTCTGGTTTCCAGGGATGAATGGTTGACTTGTTTATTATAAAGGCCATCACTGTCTGATGTGGGGAAGATTAGGTTGAGTTCTTCTCTGGTATTGTGGGTAGATTTGTATGTTTATCTATCCATTCTCATATACTTTATTGTTGAAATTTGTTAGCTATTTTATCGCTCACTAAGACTGTTGTCTAACTCTAGGTTTTATGTCCCCTCTTATTACCTTGGGATGTTTATCTGGTTGTGGATGGACAGACTAAGTAGCAGGTTCCAGGTGATTAGTAAGGACGATGTTGCCGTGCGGAGGCGAGCAGGAGGCTGACGTACCAGTTTTATTATTATCTAGTATTTCTGTTTCCACTGTTTGAGTTTTCTATGAGTGCTGTAGTGAGGCCTTATGTACAAACTTTGGTATCATTGGATAACCTTTTTAGGATGTTGAGAAAGTTTCAAAAGTTTTCTATATGATGCTTCATTACTATTATCTATTATATATGTTCTATTATATTTTATCCTTGCGCTGTGTTCTACGACAGGTTCCGATGTTGTTTACGTACTCTGATGATCGTCCATAGCTTCCTGGCACACTTTTCAGTGCATTATTCCTCTTGTTTAGTGCAGGGGTTATGGGCGGTCATCACAGTGTGTGTGTGTGTTTGTGCTTGTGTGCTTCGTAAGCATACTTTGAAATATATAACCTATCAAATCTAGAGTATAGTCTTCAAGCACATATTATTTTCAATCACCGGAACTTTATGTTCTGACCCCTCTCCTTAACATATCCAACAGGTTAGTAAGTGAGGTGGTGGCTTGGTGAACGAAACGATGATGGAGCATGAAGAAGGCAACGAGACTATTATATCGCTATTAGCCATTATTGCTCTTTTATTGTTGGAAACCCTGGATAATGAATAATGATGATGTACCGTTATATACAAATGTATTTGGCATTTTTTATTTGGATCAATGGTTTTTGAATAAATGGTACATCTTACTTTATATTATACTTTCTCATTCCTCTATGTGAGGTTCCTTTTTACTATATTATTCTGTTATTCTGTGCAAATGTTATTTCCTTATAGGAACCGACGACCCGTTTAGAGTGGCTCTAAGTTTCAGTGGGCCTTTTTTGGGTCGAAACTTAGGACCACTCCTGGTGGGTTGTTACATTTGGTATCAGAGCCTAGGTTACCCGATTATAGGGAAAATATATGTATGATAAGCGTATTTGTATTTCGAAAAAGGTTTCAAACTATATATATACCCCCAATAAGCATACGCAACTATACTAAGCAACTTTATTGTTTTCCTTACTTTTCAACTTAAATACTATCTTAGGAGTATCCGCTGAAAGATTCTTCCTTTTTTTCAAGATAGTTGAATGGTGGATAATCCTTCGGGTCAGGGAAACCAGGCAAGACCACATTATTTTCTAGAATGGTTCCAACCGTATCTCCGTACTATGGAGCAAGTTCATGTCGCCAATCCTACCCCAGCGGAGCCTGCAGCTCCTACTGCAGAGATAACTTTCGATTTTCCTCGACTCTGTAAGAATTTTGCGAACCCTGATGGAAAACCATTCTTAAGGACAGATGGTTTTCTTGGGGCTCAA
This sequence comes from Allium sativum, assembly GCA_030737875.1. NCBI lineage: Eukaryota > Viridiplantae > Streptophyta > Magnoliopsida > Asparagales > Amaryllidaceae > Allium > Allium sativum. The sequence goes on from CM060924.1 coordinate 790,458,380, forward strand.
TCTTGGATAATGGACTGCAAAGGATTTTTGAGGCCACAGGGTGGTTAGACGAGGTTAAGAGGAGAGTTGCGGCCTGACACTTAAATGGAGAAGCCCTTGAATGGGGAAACCTAGTATCTGGAGAGAATGTTGGCCTAATATTTACGTGGGTCGGATTTTAAAATCACTTTGAAGCAAAGTTTCTACCCAAGGCTGAGATGACAATCCAATAAGAGAAGTTTATCCATCTCAAACAAGGAAATCTGAGTCTGTAGGAGTATTTGTCTAAATTCATCGAGTTATGTAAGTTTGTAAGGGGTTTGGTGGATACCCCAATGAATAAGGCTTTAATATTTGTTAAGGGGTTGAAATCCCCATCAAAAGACACTTTGATGGCCTATGTAACATCCAGAGCAACCTTCAAGACAATAGTGGAGACGATTATCTTATGCACAACTGAAGGATCTAAAGAGAATAAGAATAGTGAGAAGAGAGAAGATAGTTCTAGTTCTAATATGAATAAGAAGAAAGAATGGTGGAAGAACAAGAAGGAAGGGGGTAAGTTTAAGAAAGAAGCTAAGACCTGTATAAGATGCAATCGTAAGGGCAATGAGGCCAAGGACTGTAGGATTTCTTTAGCAAACGAGTTTAAAGGGAAGTGCTTCAATTTCCACGAGTAAGGACACTTGTTTAGGGATTTCCCAAAGCCTGGAGTTGTTTAGAACAATCATAGTTATTTGTTGGAAGCAACCCAAACATAGAGCCGACCCCCGAAAGGTCAAGGTCAATCGGCACTTGAAGGTATAACTTCTATTTTAGGAATTTCTGCATATACCTTGTTTGACTCTGATGCGAACCATTTTTTTATTTCTAAAAGACTAGTTGATTTGTTAAACCATTCCTTATCCATTACTAGTAATCCAATAGAGGTGGCTAACCCTATCCGAAGAGCTAAGTATCTTGAGTTGATATGTAAAGACCTAACATTGGATATCGACGATGTCAAGTTCCTTTGCGAAACGTATGCGTTGGATTTGATGGGGTATGACCTTATCTTAGGTATGGATTGGCTATCATTTTATGGAGCCATCTTATATTGCGACAAGAGAGTTATTAAGTTAGGAGCCGAGGAGGACGTAGTCTGAGAATCCCTTGTTATATTAGAAACAAGGATAAAGCATTATTGCATACCTTGCCTCCTAGTTTGGAAGAACCATCTTCGGTCCTTATAGTATGTGAGTTTCTTGGATGTCTTTGAGGAAGTAACGGGACTTTCACCGCATAAGGAGATCTATTTTCGTATTGACCTAGAGAAGTATGCTTGATCAGTAGCCTTACCCTTAAAGCATATGGCGCCAAAAGAAAGAAGAGAGTTGGATAAGCAAATTTCAAAGTTGCTACATAAAGGCTTCATTCAACCAAGTACATCTGTACAGGGTGCACCTATTGTGTTTGCAACCAAAGCAGACGGGCCCGTAAGACTTTATGTGGATTATAAAGAGCTAAATAAACTAACCAAGAAGAATAGGTACACCGTACCTAGAATTGATGTTCTGTTTGACCACTTGGGAGGAGCCCAAGTATTTCCCAATTAGACCTTGCAACTGAATTTCACCAATTAAGAATTTTAGAAGGTAGTAAGGATAAAACTGCATATAGGACTTAGATGGATTGTTCCTATAGGAAGTTATGCCGTTTGGACTAACGAATGCATCCGCTTTCTTTGTTGACCTCATGAGTAGAGTATTTAGGGACATTCTGAATAATATCGTGGTGGTTTTCGTAGACGATATCCATATATTTTCTAAGAACTATAAAGAGCATGAAAGTAATTTAAAATGGGTCCTAGGAATATTGAGAGAGAACCAGTTGAAAGCCAAGTTTTCAAAGTATCATTTCTAGAGAGAAGAGATTAGATTTTTGGGGCACATCGTATCAAGCAAAGGATCGGCGGTAAACCCTACGAAGATTGAGGCATTTAAGGAATGGAAAGTACCTCAAAATGCTACGAAGATAAGAAGCTTCCTTGGATTAACAGGATATTATTGGAATTTTATTAAGGACTTCTCGAAGATTTCTACCCCTTTAACTCAACTAACGAAAAAGAACGTGGTATTTTCTTGGAGTAATAAGTGCGATGCGGATTTTATGAAATTAAAGGAAGCATTGACTAGTGTGCCAGTTCTTATTATACCCGATGGATCAAGAATGTTCACGGTTTTAAACTGACGCCTGTGGAACCAGCAAGGAGTGGTTCTCATGCAATAAGAAAGGGTTGTTGCTTATGCTAGTAGACAACTAAAGGACCCCGAGAAAAGGTATCCAGTTCATGATCTAGAGCTAGCAACAATAGTGTTCACCTTGAAAATGTAGAGGCATTATTTTTGAGAGAGAAGTTTGTGTTTTTTTACTGACCATAAATCCCTAAAGTATTTATTCTCTCAACTAACCTGAAGTTTGTGTTTTTTACTAACCATAAACCCCTAAAGTATTTATTCTCCCAACTAACCTGAATTTAAGACAACAACGATGGATGGATGGAGTACATGGCCTCTTTTGATTTCATGATCCAATATACTCCAGGGAAAGGGAACGTCGTAGCTGACGCATTGAGTAGAAGGCATGCATCTTTGAATGCAATTTTCGAATGGAAACAATTGGAGTTTCTCTCTAACTTTAACTTGCAAGCCCCGCTAGTAGGTTCTAGTAGTTTCCTGGAGTTATGCTAGTTAGACCTGCTCTGAGGGGAAAAATTCTAATATGCAAGATCTTGACGAAGGGATAAGAAACTTGAAGGAGAAAGTGGAGAAGAAGGAGACCTTTCCTCATTCAGCTAGATATTCGTTAAGCGACGGAGAAAGTTTTCTTAGGGATGGATGACTTTGCATACCAAAAGATGAGGAGTTGAGAAAGGAAATTTTAGAGGAGTACCATAGGTCGAGGATGACCATACACCCCGATGGAGATAAAATGTATAACGATATGAAGATAAATCTCCATTGGGAAGGGATGAAAAGGGAGATAGCTGAGTTTGTAGCCAAGTGTCTAGCATGCCAAAAAAATAAAAGTGGAGCAAGGAAGGCTCGAAGGATTACTATTGCCTTTAGAAGTTCCCATGTCGAAGTGGGAGCATATTTCCATGGATTTTATGGATGGACTTCCAAGGATTCAGAAGGGAAATGAGGCTACTTGGGTTATAGTGGACCATTTGACCAAGAGTGCTACCTTTATACCAATAAAGAAGAATAGGACTACAACTTCGTTGGCGAAGTTGTATGTTAAGCAAATTTTCAGATTGCATGATATCCCATCTAGTATAGTGAGTGATCGAGACCCCTTATTCACAAGTGAGTTCTGGAGAAGTTTACAAATAGGATTGGGGACGACACTCAATTTAAGTACAGCTTATCACCCATAAACCAATGGCCAGACGGAAAGAATAAATCAGATTCTAGAAGACTTGCTCAGAGCTTACATTATCACCTTGGAGGAGTTTGGGAGCAGCACCTACCGCTTGTGGAGTTTACATATAACAATAGTTTTCAAGCGACGATTAGTATGGCCCCTTTTGAAGCACTTTACAAAAGGACATGCAAATTGCCAACCTGTTGGTGCGAAACTACCGACAAATTTATACTCGGATCAGACTTAATCCGTTATTCCACAAAGAAAATTTCTTTGATTCGGCAAAGGATGAGGGAAGCCCAAGACAGTCGGAAATATTATGTTAATAAGAGGAGCGAACTTGAGTTCAGTGTAGGAGACTTGGTATTCGTAAAGGTTTTCCCTCTCAAGAAGACTGTCCGGTTTGGAAAGACTGGGAAGTTGACTCCTAGATTTATTGGTCCTTTTCGAATCATCGAGAGAATATGATATTTGGCTTATCGAGTGGATCTTCCTGAATGCCTATCAGGTATACATAACGTTTTCCATGCATCCCAGTTGAGAAAGTGCCTTCATGATTCACTATTTAACTCATGCCTGACAATATTAGGGACATAAGGAAACTCGAACAGGAGTCTAGGGTTCCCCATGCCACTACAAAGGTTGTATAGCACATAATTAAAAGACTCCACAATAAGACCGTTCGCCTTGTCCGAGTACAATGGGGAGATGACCCTGCAGAAAGCACATGAGAGACTGAGGACAAGATGAGATAAACCCTTACAAAGCTTTTCTCGAGTAATTTTTCCTCTAATTATCGATTATGGATGCATTTTAGCTGCTAGATTGGATGTTAGCGAACTGGATGCAACATGGTTGCACAACGCACTTATATAGAAATATATGCGTATTAAGATGTTTTGCATACATACAACATCACTTATATCATAGACACGCTAGAATTGAGCTCACTTTAGTAAGTCTGCAGTTCATAGTCACTGCGAGTTATGGATGTTTGTGGATGAATTAAAAATAACATGGACGTTTTGAGTGAGTTAAGTTTTCGCCCCTTCAAGCAGATTTCGGGACGAAATTTATTTTAAGGGGGAGAATGTAAAAACTCGTAAAAAGTATTAAATAGACTAAGAGATTTAGTGAATTATATAAAATAATAATATGTTAAGGGTTGAAATATGGAATTTTATAAATTAGGAATTTGGCCATGAAGATATTATAGTTGTATTCATGGCGAGATTCTAATCCATATTCATATATAATATGTCAAAAATGGAGTTTGTACGAAGGATTCACATTTAAAAATGTTATACATGTATATATATATATATATATATATATGTATATGAATGTTTGAACTTTCAGTCGAAACTATAAATATATTTAATAAACATAACTAATCAATGGTTGATTAGAATATTCCATTAAATTCAAAATTGTGTTTATATATACATATAAGAGGGGACACGAATATTGATTAAATGGAAAGGAATTAATAAAAATGAGTAACGTTTAATAATATAATCTTTCCAGTAATTAACGCAGTCCACTGGCTGTATTGCAGGCTTAGGGATCGACCGCCACCTAGAAAGGGTGTTGATCGTCAGTCTACCGTCGCCCTAGGGAGGATGTCGACCACCTGGTTCGGCCAGGGCCCAACGAGGGTGGCTTGGGATGGCGTTTTATTTGGTTTTATAGAAAATGAATAGATTAGAATAAATCTATGTTATTCTAATGGATATTAATTTATTTCAAACCTATAAATACCACCTCATTCACCTTACAATCCTATAAACTTCATTATCTATTACTCCATTCTACTACTGATATTCCAGAAATTTGGTTGAAATAGGTTTCTTCTATCCCTAATCTATTTCATTTCTAATATATTTCTATTTAGACTGCATTCTGGAATTTCTATAATTTATATAAGAGATTTAAATCTATATGATTCTCCTGTATAGATCTGTAATAGAATCGTAGAACGATGTTTACAATATTCAAATCAATGTCTTTACCTTTACGTAAATCTTTATGAGTGGAAATAACACTTGTTCAAGATACATTCTACATTTTGTAGATTCCATATTGATGTATATGCCTAAGGAGGTTTGGTTTCACGATAACATCATAATGCAAAACCCAAATCTCCTATTTTATATACATCACAAAGTTGTCAATCAATATTTAGGGTTTGTGAATTGTTTGGGGTATGTTTGAGGAACAGTTTGGTGATTTTACTTTTGTTTAATTAGATTTACCTGTTTTATTTAAAAAGTGTTTGTGATGTAAAAAAATTAAGATTTGGTGTGGTTTTATTATTTGTATAGGTTTGGATTTATATTCTATAACGGATGATTTGAAAGTATTCATATTTGAAATAATTTAATGTTAATGTTTTTATGTGCAACATAGAAAAAAGGTAATTTTGATTCAAATAAAGGTCTGGTATATATGTGTTTTAATATATGTATGCCTACGTATTTAACACCTTATTTCTCTTTCATTACCTAAATCATTCTAATGAACCTAGAATACAAGTTTGAATATTTATGTTGTTATTTTTCCATTATCTACTTGTTATTGGTTATGCCATGAATTAAGTGGTTTAGTATGGGAACTGGACTTGTATACCTTTTATGTGAACAGAATTGACAATTTACACCATTAAAATGTTTCTTAATTCGAACGGAAATTAGCGTTTATAGCACCTATTAAATTATATATTTATATAGCGTAATCAACGTGATCAAACGTATTAATGGCGTAATAAATGCATTAATTTGAAATGTCCTCATTTGAATTGTTGCTTTTGTGTGTGTGTATAATGGCTTATATATATATGTATGTATGTATTAAATAATGGCACATAAACACAAGGTTAGTCGTCAATTGTGGTAGAAGTTTGCACGGAACCAACCGACAAATACAACAACCACAAGAGAATCAGGCTAATGTGAGAGGTCTAAGTGTCATGGGCCATTTAACTTAGTACACTATAATACGAGGTTAAACCTGCTTGTACTTGAAGTCTTCCTGGATCCGCCCGACATATCCAACGCCTACAAGTAGATGGTTTAATGTAAGAGGTCTAGTGTGTGTGTGTGTATATATATATACACACCTATTATACGTGTAAATAGGTAAACTTACTACTGTCTTGAAAAGGTCTTAACTGACTGACTTTCTTCTTATCTAGTTTGGGCCTTAAGTGGCTAGGACAAGAACCATTCTAAAGGTTTATTCCTTGGACTCGGAGCAGAGTCATGGGATCCTCCCTTACTAGATTTGAAGTGGTCTTTGGGTCCTGCTTCTCTAAAAAGTGGTTTAGTCATAGCAATAACCGAGTAGAGTAGTTTACCGGAATGTCCACTTCCTCTAAGAGGTTTGTGATGGCCAAAGTATACGTAGGACGTGGCATGTAATTTAACTAACCAATTCTAAGGGAAGTCTTAAGTGGCATAGGTCTACTACCGTAATATCAGTTAAGTAGTAACATAAGGTGTCCACCGGAGGGGTCTTAAATGGCTATTGGCGGACCTACCCTATTGGAGAATGGAGTTTTGATGACAACAACCTAATTTCAATTATCATTAATTATAAAATATATACTAAAATATCTATCTAGAATATATGTATATACATATATTCTGGGATTTGTATACAGGACTTAAACACTGAAGACTATACAGTTTTAGAGATTCAAATCTCATGAGTAATCAAGAGTTTAAGAGTTCAAGACAAATATAGTAATAGAGTCTAGTTTATATGTAAGACTGTGAATAACACTCCAGATTCAAATTCAAATTATGATTTTCAAATTATTATTTTCAAATTCAGATTTTCAATATTCTAATTTCAAGTTGTTTTTCTATCTTACTTATGATTTCAAATATAGGTTTTAAATTTAAGTTTATATGGTTTTGTACTTATATACTTTTATAGTTTTATAGTTATATAGTTTTAAACTTTATAAATTTATAAATATGTTTATATAAAATATTACTATGATTTCATATGGTTTTATACTTTAGAATACTCATTTTTATCACTAAGATTTAATTCAAGAATTTCCAAAATAATATATACAATTAAACACTTGGGAAATAGTTTTAAAAATATTTTGTACATGCTTATGTCGACATACATATATGTCTATGTCGACATATAACTATCAAAAATTCAATTTTCAAAGGAAGTGTCTTTTCACTATTTGTAACGTTCCAGAAGCGTTCTAGCCTTTCAAATCTTATAAATAGGAGTTGATTTCGAATTTTTCAACATATCTTCTTCTCCATCTTCACCTCCTCTTCATCCCACCATTAATATTTCATATTTTATTCATTTCTACACCTCTACTTTGCCGATTTCTACTATAATTATATAAAACTTCTTCTTTTCTCACACTCTATCCATTATTCTTTTAATTGAAGTGCTATTGAAGAGTTATAGGGCTGTTGTAATCATTTGGGAAGTGTCTGGAAAAGGGTGTGTTCCTTATTGCCTTGAAATTAAGGAAAGGGAGCGCTGGTAACCTTGTAGCCATGAAATCTAGGGTGTTTGGAGCGGTATTAACCTTGTAGCCGTGATATCAAGGGTATTGCACTTGGATATTGACAGTAATAAAACTCTGCGCAATCCAGCTTTGCGTGGGAATGGACTTAGGAGTAATCCGAACCAGTATAAAATCCGGTGTGTTCTTTCCTTTTCTGCATTTTATATTTATCTATTTATGCGTTTGTGTTTGATTCTGTGTCTGTGATCATCTCTGTTGGTTGTGATTAATATAATAGATCATTTAAGTTTAAGATTTCTGTGAATTCCTTAGAAACACTATTCACCTCTTTATATGTTAGTCTTGCTTTAAGATCTGCATTCCGCGTTCCCTAACACCCTAAACCAATACTAAGCGGCGATGTATTACTTCTCAAATTACTTGTGGGAATCGATATCTAATCAGGACATTGACGTGGTAGGACGAGGTCTTAAGTGGCTAGGGTCTGCCTTAGGGTCATAAGAGATCATGAGAATCCAACCTTAATAAATATACTAGAATGGGCCTTAAGTGACCGAGAATGTTCACCTCATTGGGGCTTAAGTGATCGTTGATCCACCCAAAATGCATTAATGAAGGTCTTAAGTGATTGACTCAGATATCCACCTCATTAACTAAAATATTCCTTTGTATGTGTGTGCTTGTGCATTTCGTAGACATACTTTGAAATATATAACTTGCTAAATCTAGAGTATTGTCTTTAAGAACATATTATTTTCAGCCACCGGAACTTTGTGTTCAAACCCCTCTTTGTACATATCCAACATGTTAGTCGGTGGGGTGGTAGCTTAATGGATGAAATGATGATGGAGCCTAAAGATGGAAACAAGACTATTATATTGCTATGAGCTATTACTGCTCTTTTATTGTTGGAAACCCTGGATAATGAATAATAATGATGTACCGTCATAAACAAATGTATTTGGCATTCCGTATTTGGATCAGTGGTTTTTGAATAAGTGATACATTTTACTTTATTATTATAATATTTTTCATTCCACTGTGTGAGATTCCATCTCATTATATTATTCTGATATTCTGTGCAATGTAATTTCCTTATAGGAATCGACGACCCGTTTAGAGTGGCTCTAAGTTTCGATGGGTCATTTCTGGGTTGAAATTTAGGTCCACTCGGCTGGGTTGTTACAATCCATAGCTAGGCCACCAAAGTTCAATGTTAATGATTATGCTTACTGGAAAGCTTGGATGAAGATTTATTACGTGTTGATTATGATGTTTGGGATATTATTGAAACAGGATACAAAACTCCCACTGTAATCATAAATGATGTTAAAGCAAGGAACATCTCAAATGAAAGAATCTCAACTTGCCTTATTCAGCAATGAATACGAAAACTTCACGATACAAAAGGAAGAGAGTATAAAAGACATGTATGATCAATTTTCAGTTTTGGTTTACAATGCTAGAGCTCTTGGAAAAGAGTACTCTGATGTGGAACTAGTAAGGAAAATTTTACGAGTTATGCTAATGAATTTTGAGGCTTAAGTCACTATGATTCAAGAATTAAAGGATTTGAACAAATTGAGCATGCAAGAGCTGAATGGAAATCTGACGACTTATAAAATGGAGTTGAAGGAAAAAGAAGAACGTAACAACTCAGAATCAAAGAAGAAGTCAATAGCCTTAACTAACACTGTTGACAACGATGACGATACAGAAGATCCTTTCGAAAAGCTTGTTATGGCTGTCATACATCTCAAGAAATGGAGCAAATTCAAACTACGTAAGAACAAACCAAAAGCCAACAAATCATGAAACTTTGACAACTCAGATGAGGAATTAATCTTTTTCAAATGTAAGAAGCCCGGGAATATCAAACTAAACTGCCCACTGCTTCAAAACGACAAAAGAAACAAAAAGAAGAAGAAAGCATTTGCAACAACATGGGATGATGTGGAAGGAGAAGAAGCTTATGAGAACAGCAAAAGAGAGGCTAATCTACGTTTTATGGCACATTAAGAAGACAACGGAGAAGACTCTAATAAGATATATAGTTATAAATATTTACTTTTGACGTACCATGATATTACTAAAACTTTTGATGCTCTAGAATTAAAAGTGAGGAAATTAAAATATGATAGATTGAAGCCGATTCACGATAATGATATTTTAGAATCAGAACTTGAAAAGTTTCAAATATTCGAAACCTAGAATCTGAAAAGTGTAAGCTTTTGAATCTAGAGCTATCAAAACTCAAGTTAAAAATAAAAGATATTAAAAAAGAAAATTTGAGTTTGGAAGAGAATGGTGACATCAAAAAGAAGAATTTTATAAACAAATGCACCTCACTTATGACTAAACAAACAACACTTAAAACCAAAGTCCAATATCTTAAGATTACTCTGAATAAATTTTCAATATGAGAAACATATTTTAAAATGTTGTTAGGAAATCAGTTGTTCGCTAATAATACAAAGGATTGGGTTTTGGAAAGACACAAAATAATGTGAACGATAATGCTAAAGATAAGGGTGTTTTTCCTAAGTGTGTGAAATGCAGAGAAATTGGACATAGTTTTGATAACTATAAGAATAGGAACAAGAAAAGAAAATTTACTCAATTTTGGATTCCTAATCATTTGGCAAGCAATTACCATAACTATTGGAACACAAATAGAAATGCAAAACAAATCTGGGTTTCAAAAGTTTCTTTCATCCGCAATGCTTCATTCACTGATACTCTTGGACCTAAGAGCTTCTCTTGATCATTTTCTTCTCTTCTTGTGTAGGTATGTTGGCAGGTTAAGGAGCAACAAAAATGGTATTTGGACTCAGGTTGCTCTAGACATATGACAGGTGATAAGACACTATTCCTTGGCCTAGGAAAATATAAAGGTGGGAGTGTGACATTGGGCGACAATAGCAAGTGTAAGATTACTAGTAAAGGTAAATTTGGTAATAATACTTTTACTTTAACTGATGTCTTATACATTGACATTTTACATCATGATCTCATCTCTATAAGCCAACTGTGTGATAAAGGTATGAATGTGGTTTTTAATAGTGAGGTTTGCAAAATCATCGAAACATCCACTAGCAACATTATTTTCACAGGAAAAAGAAAAAGAAATGCTTACACACTTTCATTTGAAGATCTGACTCTTTCTAGATGTTTGGTAGCCACAGAAGAAGAGGCAGTTTTGTGGCATAGGAGACCAGCACATGCTATTATGGGTCTCTTGGAAAAACTGGAAACAAAAGAGCTTATTAGATGTCTACTACATCATAAATTTAAAAATAATAAAGTGTGTAAAGCATGTTCCATGGGAAAATATAGTAGTTCATCATTCCATCCAAAAAATATTGTTATCACTTCTCGATTTCTCTAGTTAATTCATATGGACTTGTTCTGACCAAACAATATTGCAAGCTTAAATGGAAAACATTATTGTTTTGTATTGGTTGATGATTATTCTCGGTTCACATGAGTTTATTTTCCAGCCAAAAAGTCTAAAACTTTCGATTATTTTTCAAAGTTTTCAAAACTTGTTCAAAATGAGAAAGATGTTTCAATTAAAATTTTTAGAAGTGATCATGAAGGTGAATTTGAAAATTTAGATTTTGAGAGGTTTTGTGAAGAAAATGGTTTTAAAAACGAATTTGCTGCCCCTCGAATAACTTACCAAATGGGGTAGTCAAAAGGAAAAATTGTACATTACAAGGATTGGCTAGATCCATGTTGAGTGAGTATAAATTTCCTCTAACCTTGTGGGAAGAGGATGTTAATACTTCTTAATATGTATTGAATAGAGTTATGATTAGGCCAATACTTAATAAAATGTCATATGAATTGTTGTTTGACAAAAAGCCTAACATCTCATATTCTAGAGTATTTGGATGTCCTTATTATACTCTCAACACAGGAGATCAACTTGGAAAATTTGTATCAAAAGTTGGGATTTTCAGGGGTTACTCTTCGAGGAGAAAAGCTTATAGAGTCTTCAATAAGCGATCAAGGACAAATGTTGAAACCATTAATGTGAAGTTTGATGAATCGGACTTGGAGATGGCTTGTGGAAAGGAAAAAGGTGACGGTGTTGTGCAAGAAAGCGAAAAGAAAAGGAACGAAATTAAAGCTAGCAGTGATGATGTAAAAAACCCGTAACTTCCCCGTAAAGGAAAGCGTCGGATAGTTCGAGAACAAGCCACAACAGAACTCATACAGAAGAACATTTCATTGTATATTACAACAGTGCATGAGATTACAAGAATATACAGAGTATAAATGAATAAATATTACACAGAAATATCAGAGATTTAAATTACATTTAAATACATAGCAGCGGAAAATAATACAATACACAACTAGAAGAGATATACGGGTACAAAGCTTTCTGGATATCGTTCCAGCTGTAAACCAGGATCCTGTGAATATAAATCTGCAAAACCAAAACTACTAGCTGCCCGTGTCAAAATAGGGGCACCCAGAGTTTAGGTTAAAACAATAAACTCCAGGTCAGTCATGTGACTGGTGTGAGAACTAAAACAGTTAATCTTTATTTTAAAGCTAGGTAAATCAAGGGACCACGCCGTATAACACGGAACGGGTTTCCTCCCAAGAACACCAGTGCATATAAGTAAACAGCGCAATGCTTTTCTAAAAATGAAGCTATTATAAGACCCAGGTCCCATCACACAATGCAACGCAGCCGAGGATAGGGTTTTCCCTTATAATAGCCAAACATTCTTAGTACGTTTAAAACAAATCATTTGATACTACTATGAGTGCATAGTGTATAAAACAACTTCAAATCATAAGTATCAATCATAGGCGGCATGAATGCCCCATAACACTATGTCGCCATATATAAGTTTACAATCAAAGCCGCAATGTCGTATTGGAAGTTGGGTTATCATTTATGGTATGAACCGAGGCTAGGGGCAAGATCCTCATCGATTCGAGACGCTCTAGTCCGCCCCTCAGGACCCAGACTCAGGTGGGCCCTTGGATCGTCAGGGTCGGTCCACCGATGTGGATTAAAATGCCTGAACATGCGTTTCCCCGCCCTTTGGGGCGTAAGCCTGGCCCGTCAGCCGACCAGAAGCATCGGCCAAAACCGATATCACGAGGCGCCTCGCTTTTCAGCAAGTTATAATGAGCAACATCCACATGAGTCAAACTCGTCAGCCAGTTCAAGCACTAACGCCACTCCTAACTAGAAAGAAACGCATGTCCTCCCTGATGTCCGTCTCCCGTTTTTGATTCATACCGGGTGTGATACTCGCGAATCAACGTTACACAAAGCTACGCCACAAAGGCCGTGCTTCGATCATCAACCACAAGACTTTGTTTTTCAACAGAAGCCTTGATCATTTGCATCTTAGCATGCCACACAGGCAATTCACTCCATGCGATTGATATCCATCAATATATAACCCCTGAGCTCGTACGTCTCAGAGAAGGGCGTTAAGCAAGAGAATAAATTCTCCGCCGCCAAACAGATATATATTTAATAGAGATCAATCACACGGACTAAAATCCAATGTCAGACACACAGTCCATTTACAAGTCCGTTCTGGGTCTGAACGAAACCGGAGGCACTTTCCTCGCATATCCATCCATCTCCAAGTACGTCTGGACGACCACCAACTATTTCCATCCTCTCGGGTGTACAGCCCAATCAGGATCGTCGGTAATTATCCAAACGATGTGAAGACTTCCGGTCTTCGACCATCGTCTTCATCTTCGACTTATCGTCGTATCAGTTATTCAGAATGGGATAAACCCGGTCTTTCCGAATAACTCGCGTATATTTTAAATAAGTGTTACACAAACACAACATACGCCTCATTCCAATTCATCAGTCACTAACCGTAAATTAATCAAGAGAATAATTCCCCAAATATTAACCCCGAAGGCCGAAACCAACATCAGATCAATATCCAGAAAACCATTCTGCTTAGCTAACCGACAGTTAGTTTCTGATTTCACATTCATAGGGAAAGGTTCCCATTGATTTTATCCAAGATAATTTCTTGAACTTATTCTCAAATCTTCCTTTGAATTTCGATTCAACTAGTCGGAATTAGCGAACCTTACCGTAGTAATCATTGGTTTTAATTTCCCAATCCCAACCTATTCATCCCATGAAGTAAAACTGGTAATACTTCATATCTAACACCACGGTGTTATCGGTAAATTCAATTACCATTTCACGTTCAAATCTAATTAAAGATTTAACTATCGCCTGGAGCAAAACTGGTGGTACTCCATTTTCGATCTTTTCAATCTAATTAAAGATTCATTAAAACTCCACTTAGTTTTAATCTTTAACTGGGTTAAAGAATCCGTGTCATTTAAAACACGGTTCACGATAAACCCAAAGTCACATTCCATTGATTATCGGGTTAAAGAACGAGTGTTATTTAAAACACTGTTCACGATAAACCCAAAATCAATATCAATCCAATTTCAATTAAATATTAATTAATTGGTACACTTCATTAAATCTAAAATAAGAAGATTTAATCTTTTCTCGACTGGGTTCAAGAACAGTGTTAGTGAAGACACCATTCACGACAAACCCAAATCACATTTGATATTCAATACAAGGCTCTGAATAGAAAATATACCGGCTTATATTCAATATCAAATTCCACGACTAACAAATATCGTATTGGAAATAACGATATAAATATATCTTTCAAATTTCCGTAACAACATCCATATAATCACGAATTCCAACATCGAAATATTCCGAAGACAATTTCGATTCAAATCCACTCCAATGCAATCATTGGAAATTCTGGTTATTTTTAAAACCCTTTTTAAATTCAATTTATTTATTTAAAAATAAATAGAATTATAATTCCAGTTCAAAACTAGTTCATTTCGATAAAAATCTATTTTTATCTTTTCAAATATGGAGTTTTTCATCCCAATTCTTCCCAAATCATTTCTTATGATTTTACACAAATTATTACTATTTTTATTAATTTTATCAAGGCATGTACAGTCGATTTTCAACAATGGCCATCGAACTGCACTTATAGCGACCTTTTTCAAATTTGATTTGGACGTATCTCCAAATCCAACCGTTAGATTTTGAATTTCTAGTATTCGTTAGAAAGCTCTTTTCGATACGAACCCAACGGTTCCGGTTTTAGGAGAATCCGACGGTCGGATCTCCCGTAATGTCCGTTTGAAATAAATGGTCGAAATTCACGAACTGCCGCGGCGCGGCGCGTTCTATTCAGGCCGTTATATTATATATATAATATATATAATATATATTTCGTCGATTTCTATTTAAAACGAATTATATAAATAGTTTTAAAATTCGTTTCAAAAGCAATTTCAACTTCCATTTCAATTCAAATCAAAATTGAATTCTTCTTTATAAATTCGTTTTAAAATTCATTTCTATTCAATTCAAATTTCAATTCAATTTGAATTCATTTCAATTCGCTTTCAATTCAATTCATTTCGAAATCGTTTTCAATTCAATTCATTTCGAAATCGTTTTCAATTCAATTCATTCCGAAATCGTTTTCAATTCAATTCATTCCGAAATCGTTTTCAATTCAATTCATTTCGAAATCGTTTTCAATTCAATTCATTTCGAAATCGTTTTCAATTCAATTCATTTCGAAATCGTTTTCAATTCAATTCATTTCGAAATCGTTTTCAATTCAATTCATTTCGAAATCGTTTTCAATTAAATTCATTTCGAAATCGTTTTCAATTCAATTCATTTCGAAATCGTTTTCAATTCAATTCATTTCGAAATCGTTTTCAATTCAATTCATTTCGAAATCGTTTTCAATTCAATTCATTTCGAAATCGTTTTATATTCAATTCATTTCGAAATCGTTCACGTCAAAATGGCGTAAATCAAATCAACACGGCTTCATATATTTCTATTTTCAAATATTCTATTTCAAATATTTCTTTTTCAAAATAGTTGTTATTATCAAAATATTTCGTTCAACACATGACCAATCTCAACGGATGAGTACTGTCAACACATGAACCTTTATTTTATATTGATAAAGACGTAAATTTTATTACTAAAATATTTCGTTCAACACATGACCAATCTCAATGGATGAGTACTGTCAACACATGAACTTTTATTTTATAATATTCTTTATTTTTCAAATTGGAATGAGGCCCAATCAATTACCATATAAAGTTAATTATATGGATTTTCATACATTACACACATATAATAGCATTGAAAAATAATCAACCATCAACCAAAGTGCACTACACTGTATAAGCATCAAATATAGATATCTAACGCTTATAACAGCCTGTCAATCAATCGATCGACATATTTAATCAATCAGGATGAGTGAACTTCAAAATACATCCCAACACCCGTGTGGGGTTTCAAACAATCAAACACAGATTTTAGTTGTGCAGTTGGGCGATGTGTAAAATTTATCGTCCCAATCAATGTCCTTCAAATAGATGTACATAAACAAACCGTCCGGTGTGTAAATGAATATTTATTTTATTCACTTCACGTTAAAAATTATATTTTTAACGATAAAACATTTTATTTCAACATATGAATTTCTATTCAGTTCATTTATTAAATAAAATGCTATCTTTATTTTTCTAACTTATTTTAGAAAATTTCGACGGCATAACGACACGATACTAGAAACGGGACGAGGCCTAGCCTTATCCCCGGTCTAGTGAAGGCCCACGCCATTCACACATCAATCAAATTCACCAAACAACCAAATTCAAATCAAATCATCTTACTAATTTATGCAACCAAACAAACAAGTCCATGGTCTGTGGACGATTGTGTCGGGTGCTACTAAGCACCGTCTGTATCCTAGTATATATATATATATATAACTAGAAAATGAAATTGAAAGGTGAGAAATTCTCACTGAAAGCTATCCTAGCTCCACGGCACTTCATTGATAGAAATCTTCATCGCTATTGCATCTTCGTTGCTCGTAGCCACTACATATATAAAAATCACACATTTTTACTATGCTATTCAATATAGATAAAATTCCATTTCAAAAATATAGATTTCGCATTTTTACATCTAAAAATTTCGCCCTTTCACATTTAAAAATTTCGCCTTTTCACATTTTAAAATATCGCCTTTTCACATTTTAAAATATCGCCTTTTCACATTTTAAAATATCGCCTTTTCACATTTTAAAATATCGCCTTTTCACATTTTTAAAAATTTCGCCTTTTCACATTTTAAAATATCGCCTTTTCACATTTTTAAAAATTTCGCCTTTTCACATTTTAAAATATCGCCTTTTCACATTTTTACATCTATATCTCATAAAGATTATATTTTTATAGTTCCTACTATGCAAAGATCATATTTTTATCTTTCTACAATATAAAAGATTATATTTTTACTACTTTAAAAATATAAGAATCATATTTTTACTTTGCTATTCAATATATAAAAATCGAATTTTTCCTTTGCTATTTCTATGCTTATATATATATATTTTTTAATCGTTCAAAAACCAAATCATTTCATGTTTAAAACTCTTCTCTTTTCATGTTTATAAAATCGATCCTTTATCTATATAAAAATCTGACCTTTTATAAATTAAAGATCTAAAAGAAAACAATACTTAGATAAATTTCCTATTTTAAAAACATATATAAAAATTTTAGTTTTCTCTTTTAAAAACATATATAAAAATTTCAGTTTTCTCTTTTAAAAACATATATAAAAATTTCAGTTTTCTATTTTAAAAACATATATAAAAATTTCAGTTTTCTATTTTATACAGAAAATAGATAAACAAATAAATAAATAAATAAAATACTCACTGTAGAAATCGAGGGGGGGAATGGTTCGCAAGCGTCAGAGGTGGCGGGGAGGTGGTTCCGGCGGTTGGGCGCAGGGTGGAGGCGGGTAGCATTGGCGGTTAGGGCTTGTGGGGGATTGGCAATTTGGGGCTTCAATCTGAGGAGAGCGGAACGAGAAGGGGAAGTCGTGGAGGAGAGGAGGGTGGAGCGGGGTCGCCTGGGGGTGTTGCGGCGTCGGTGAAGGTGGGCGATGTACGGTGGAGCGGCGTCGATGATTTGAACGAGCGTGGTTTTTTTTTTATCTGAATCGAAGTGAAAATGAGGAAGGGGGGGGGGGGGACAGAAGTTATAGAAGGAGAAGGTTTTTTTTTAATTATTATTTAATTTTCCACAAAAAGCAACTTTCATTTTCGACTTCAAAACGAGGCCCACCACCTGTCGTCCCTAGCGTTTTACCCCCATTTCGAACACAATGGGATATGTATCGCAAGCTGATTCGATAGTTACAATCAGTTTCCATTGAATTTACATTTAAATCTATATATTGAATTTTAAACGTACATTTCAAATTACCGGGGTCACATACTAACTAGAAAAATTTCAGAAAAATATTTTCTAGCTTCGTATTGACGATACGGTCCTAACAAAACTAGTTTCGTCAAATTCTGAGACCGTTGGAAAAATGGCCAATTTCCAGTCGATTTAAAATCAACTGAAACTGGTCAAACGCGTTTTCCTTTGCCACGCTCACCTATTGATTCGGAAAATTATGAAAATTGGAATCTAGCAATAACTTGACATCCCGGACCCAACAAAAGTGGTTTCGTCGAAATCCGAGGTCGTTTGCAAAATTCCCATTTTTAAGGGCTTGAATTCCATAGCGACTATTCAGAATTTTCAACTGGACATATCTTTTGATTCCCGCTATGAAATTTCGATTTTTCGGATTCGTTGGAAAGATATCATCAATTAGATCCTAATGTTTTTGGTTTCACTAAAATCCGGATTGTTTTGCACCCGGTATATTCAATTGAAGTTTGAAATCGAATTATCGAACTACCGCGCCATTTTCAATTCCTTTTATAATTATATATAATTATATATAATTATTTATATTCTAACGACGACGTATATAATACATACGTTCGAATTATTTTCAAAATAAATTTTCTCGTCGCTATTATTTAAAATAATCTATTTTAAATGTTCAAAATCCGCTAAAATTGCCGAAATAAAAATTTTAAACTGGCCCAGATTTTCGGGTTGTTACAATCTCCCCCACTTAAAACTTTTCGTATCCGAAAAGGAACAAAGTCGAAAGTGGTTTGATCATTCAACTCTACGCTCGATCTGGCTTCCATTCTCCAACTCTTTAGTTTCTGAGAATTTTCAAAATTTCAAAAATTTGGCTAACACCCTAAATTTTCGAAAAATTTCGCCATAACCTCCCCTGCACCGGGAGCATCGGGGAATTTCAAATAGCTTCCCCGGTCCTTCAGATCTCAAAAAGAAAAAGAAAAAGCCAAGCGGCTAGCCAATAGGCTCATAAAATCATCATCACCCAAACAAAACAGTAAATTATGTAGTAAACATGTACCTATTTGTCGGGCAAACAAATTTTATTCTCTGCTCTAGCCTCCTTGCTATGACCTGTTCAATGTAAGTACAAGTATATGCAAGCAAATGCGACCAAATTTCCATACAATTCAATATGTGATTCAATAAGGCTTAATGGCTAAAAACTAGCAAACAAATAAACTAACAACACAAACATCAATCAATTAGTTGATTAGCTTTTGAAATTCATAACTTTGATACATATACAAAAATCAGATTTTTGATGCCAAATCACAACAATAAGCCCTATCTAATTTTGGTTCTCACACCAGTCTAATGGAAATATATAGAAAATCACACCTTCGAAACTCGAACATAAATGTTGATGATGCGATCGCTATCATCAATATCATCTTCGGGCGACTAGAGTGCGACGCTATATCTATCCAATATATTAAAACTTTGAATATACGTTTGCAAGGCGTATATGCAAATTCTTTATATACTGAATTGTCCAAAATCAATATAAACAAATAATCAAATACGAATAGTTGATTTAAATTTGCAAAATAAAAATTGTTTTCATTTGAAAAATATACTCTTCACACTCGTTCTAGGATACTACTGATCCCATCTCTAACGAGTCATTCTAATTGGATATTACTAATCCAATATCTGATGAATTCTTTCGTACGGTTCTAATGTGTCTTGTTCTCTAAGCTTTGTAAACCAAAGCTCTGATACCAACTGTAAAAAACCCGTAACTTCCCCGTAAAGGAAAGCGTCGGATAGTTCGAGAACAAGCCACAACAGAACTCATACAGAAGAACATTTCATTGTATATTACAATAGTGCATGAGATTACAAGAATATACAGAGTATAAATGAATAAATATTACACAGAAATATCAGAGATTTAAATTACATTTAAATACATAGCAGCGGAAAATAATACAATACACAACTAGAAGAGATATACGGGTACAAAGCTTTCCGGATATCGTTCCAGCTGTAAACCAGGATCCTATGAATATAAATCTGCAAAACCAAAAGTACTAGCTGCCCGTGTCAAAATAGGGGCACCCAGAGTTTAGGTTAAAACAATAAACTCCAGGTCAGTCATGTGACTGGTGTGAGAACTAAAACAGTTAATCTTTATTTTTAAAGCTAGGTAAATCAAGGGACCACGCCGTATAACACGGAACGGGTTTCCTCCCAAGAACACCAGTGCATATAAGTAAACAGCGCAATGCTTTTCTAAAAATGAAGCTATTATAAGACCCAGGTCCCATCACACAATGCAACGCAGCCGAGGATAGGGTTTTCCCTTATAATAGCCAAACATGCTTAGTACGTTTAAAACAAATCATTTGATACTACTATGAGTGCATAGTGTATAAAACAACTTCAAATCATAAGTATCAATCATAGGCGGCATGAATGCCCCATAACACTATGTCGCCATATATAAGTTTACAATCAAAGCCGCAATGTCGTATTGGAAGTTGGGTTATCATTTATGGTATGAACCGAGGCTAGGGGCAAGATCCTCATCGATTCGAGACGCTCTAGTCCGCCCCTCAGGACCCAGACTCAGGTGGGCCCTTGGATCGTCAGGGTCGGTCCACCGATGTGGATTAAAATGCCTGAACATGCGTTTCCCCGCCCTTTGGGGCGTAAGCCTGGCCCGTCAGCCGACCAGAAGCATCGGCCGAAACCGATATCACGAGGCGCCTCGCTTTTCAGCAAGTAATAATGAGCAACATCCACATGAGTCAAACTCGTCAGCCAGTTCAAGCACTGACGCCACTCCTAACTAGAAAGAAACGCATGTCCTCCCTGATGTCCGTCTCCCGTTTTTGATTCATACCGGGTGTGATACTCACGAATCAACGTTACACAAAGCTACGCCACAAAGGCCGTGCTTCGATCATCAACCACAAGACTTTGCTTTTCAACAGAAGCCTTGATCATTTGCATCTTAGCATGCCACACAGGCAATTCACTCCATGCGATTGATATCCATCAATATATAACCCCTGAGCTCGTACGTCTCAGAGAAGGGCGTTAAGCAAGAGAATAAATTCTCCGCCGCCAAACAGATATATATTTAATAGAGATCAATCACACGGACTAAAATCCAATGTCAGACACACAGTCCATTTACAAGTCCGTTCTGGGTCTGAACGAAACCGGAGGCACTTTCCTCGCATATCCATCCATCTCCAAGTACGTCTGGACGACCACCAACTATTTCCATCCTCTCGGGTGTTGTAACAACCCGAATTTTTAGCAACGTGTTAAGACAAGAATCAAGGCAGAATTAAATTATAAAATCTGAATCAGGATAAACGGCTTGCGCCATTGCGTTCGTCTCGGAAAAATACGCGAAATAGAGTCCGAAATTTCGTAAATCGGAGTCCGTATGAAGAAGATATGGACGAACGAAGTTAGGCAGAAAAACCGAAAACAAGCCAGAATGCACTGGCGCACTTGTGAAGTGCGCCAGCACAAAAATACACTGGCGCACTTGGGAAGTGCGCCCGTGTCGAGCCAGAAACCTGCACAGCCTTCTGGCTTGACCCTGGCTGGCCTGGTGCACCTGTTTTGGCCCTTGGTCTTGTTTTGGAGGCTTGTGACGATTTTTGAGGGCTGGGATCTATCCTAGGGTTAATCTAACGGCCTAAACTACCCCTAATCTCTATAAAAAGACCCCTAACCTAGCCTAAACCCTCATTAATTGATCCTACAACTAAACTATTCCAAAATTTCTAGTGATCATGGCCTCAACTCAAAACCCTAGCCTCCATCCTCTTGCCAAAATGCTATCTTCATTTCTATGAGAGGTTTCATGATCATGAGAGTATTAGAGAGTCCCTATGTTAGTATGAGAGCTCCTCAAGTTGATTTCAAGGCAAAAGTTTTGGTCTTTGTTCATAAAGATGGTGTATTTGTTGATTTGGAGCATCCATCTTTGGGTTTTTGGATGATGGCATGCATAAGCTTCATCACAAGCTTTAGTTTAATCGATTTAGGCCTTCATAGTAATGTAAGCCCTTCCCTACTCTTAGATATTAACTATGAAGTTAAATGTTCATGTTGAAAGTTTGGGTTTGATTAATTAGAATGATGCATGCTATCATGTTATGCAAGTTTATGAAGTCATTATCTTGATCTTATGAGCTAAAAGCCACAACCTTTATGTTGAAATGTTGCATTATGCAACATGAGAATCTTCATAATCATTATGTCAACTTGCATATGAAGTCATAATCCTTATATGATGATATATGCGAGTTTCTAGCCATCATTCCATGTCTTTTGTCACCATGATTCGCTTATGTACCAAGTTTGGGTTGATGCATGTTTTTGAGGCTTAAGAATGTAACATGCAAGCTAATGAACACATTTGTGCCTCATTTGCCACCATGATTAACTTGTGGCTTAATACCCATTTTTGTCATTCCTTTGCCAAGTCTCTTCTTTTAATCCATCACGTTGTTGCGAACGTATATGCTAGTTTAAAAAGCGTTGGGGTCACATTATGGGGAAACATAATGACATGAATATGACTTGGGTAAATGGGTATAAACATGACAACATGTAACGTTAAATATGACATGTGTTTATACTTGAAAACATGACTTGAAGTATAACATGGAAGTTGACATGTAAGTATGCATAAAAACATAAGCTTGGGAATTTACCTATTAAGTTAGGTCTACCCATTGGGAATTTACCTATTAAGTTAGGTCTACCCAATTGCTTGAGAACTTGACTATGAACATGACACTAGACCAAACATGAAAGTGGCCAACTCGAGGTTGGGTTGAGTTTGCAACGTAAAACTACCCGGAACCGACCGGCCTAACTAGTAGTTGCAAACAATAGGACCCAATGTGAGAAGTTGGTCATGTTGTGCTTGAACCCGAGGTTAGACCAAGTTGTGGTGTAAAGCTACCCGGAACCGACCGGCTTAACTAGTAACCACAACAAAGTCTAATGTGAGAGGTTGGGGTGCATTAAGTAATTAATGCCACATGATAGGGTTAAGTTAATTTGATTAATGACTCTTAACCAAATATGACATGGGTAAATGGGTTAAGTAAATTGGTTAGGCTAATGATACTTAACAAAACATGACAAGGTTGGGTAGGTTAAGTGATTGATTTGCCTAATGACGCTTAACCATTTTTATACGACTAGTGGACAGGGATTAAGTTAATCAACACTTAATCAATCCAACATGATAATTTTGCAAGGTTAAGTAAGTTTTCTTAATGATACTTAACCATACAAGATGATTAGGGGATGGGGTTATGTAATTTGCACCTAACTAATCCGACACGGTAATTAGATGGGGTTAAGTAATCCACACTTAACTAATCTAAACACGGTAATTCGATGGGGTTAAGTTAAACACTTAACCAATTTAAACTCGGTAATTCAATGAGGTTAAGTAACCAATACTTAACCAACTTAACGTGATAATTTAATGGGGTTAAGCAACTTATACTTAACCAATTATACATGATGATTTGATGGGGTTAAGTAACTTACACTTAACCAATCTAATACGCGGACCTGATAAGGTTAAGTCACAAGACCTTTTTAGAATATACTTAACCATTGTAGTACGATTAGAGGATGGGGTTAAGCCAACCTATACTTAACCAATCCGACTCGATAATTTGATGGGATTAAGATAATCTATGCTTAATCGATCTAGCAAGATAATCCGATAGGATTAAGGTAAGCTAGTACTTGACCAATTTGACTTGATAGGGTTAAGTCATGAGCCTCTGGGTACACTTAACCAACTTGTGGGACTAAGTCTTGAACTTAAATACTTAGCCAATCTTTGACGTGATTCGTGGGCGGGTTAAGTCATGGACTTGAATGATAACACTTAACCCAATAGACAAACCCTAGCTAGAAGAACTAGGTAGAAAACCGTGGTTAATCAAGGATAACGGGAAAGGAAGCTAAGTGGTAAACCTTAGTTAAGGGTAACTAAGTAATAATTCTTAGCTAAGGACATAGGACTAATTCTCAAAACGATGAGTAACCTGATACGGTAGGTCATCGCTTAGTATACGAGGGGGAGCAAGTTATCTGACTTGGATAAAAGCTCCAGCGCACTGGGTGCCGAAGTGGAAGCTTCGGGGGACGTGAGGATATTCTTGGGATCCCTCTGTGGGCTGCCAGGTAATTATACTAGGCCCATGAGAGGTTAAGGTCTGCGTTAGAAGGACCAAGAGTATGCCTTGGTTGCTATGCGAGCAACCTAAAGACTGGGATGGATTAGCGTGGAGTCGACGATTCTTGTTTTTGCCCTGGATAGCACATCGCCGACTACCTACCATCTTTAGTCAATCGTGTACGTACGGAAAGGCAGGGAACCCCCAACAGACCATGTGCTTGCTATCGAGTCATGGGTGAGGTTGGCCCATAGGAAAGTGGTCTATAGTGGGGCTGTGGAGTGGTTCTTATACATGATTTTTCTTGGATTGCCTTTCAGTAGTTGAGGGAGGGGTCACGTGGGACCATAGCCACGGGTACAAAAACAGACCTTGATATCTGCATCGGCAGACGATTTAAAGCTCCTGACCGAGTTCCGTATTTCTTGATTTGCCCTGGCACGGAACTCGGATGGCACATTGGGGAACATGTGCATCTAGACATGGAAAACGATTCACGATACATACGTGGGATCAAGGGCGCGGTTGACGGGTGGCGTAATCCCTAGTGGTCCTAGGTGGCCAAAACCCAAACCGAGACACGGAAACGTTCATTAGGTAGCATAATCCCTAGCGGTCCTAGGTGGCATAAATCCTAAGTGGACGCGCGATAGTTCATGGTAAGGAAACACAACTAGATCAAGGGTTGCAGTCCAAAACAACTTCAAGGATAAACCGTTTACATGGGAAAGCCCGTACAGCCTATGGCAAAGAACTGAACTTATACATGGAAAGAAACATATGAGTTGAGTAACCTATATATGCGGCATATTAGGTTGACAGGGACCATTACACGACTTCTGAGTTAGGGTCATTCACGGATAACACGTAATACAGTTGGGATACTAGTACGGTAGGTGCAGAGCAGATATACAGGATAGATACCATGGGACGTTATACGTGATAGATATCTTGGAATATTATACTTGATAGGAACCTGACGATGTGATACCTTGTTTTGTCTTGACATCGTAATTTATCATGACATCTTAGTTTATCTGAGTTCAGTAGTTCATCCTGTTATTTTGATTTAGCTTACCTATCTTGTTATCATGCTTATGTTCATCTCAGTTTCTCATGTCAGTTAACTTTACTAGTTTTTATACTAATAGTAGATAGGGCTTACTCAGTCTTTTTGACTGACCCGTTTTGTTTCGCCTCTTTTCTTCCGTTTCCCCCCCAGGTTACAGGGAGGAAAAACTGCTGTTTAGTTCGGACTTCTTCTGCTTGAAGGTCATCATGGATGGCTTGGACTTTTCCTGGCTATGGCTACTTTACTGTTTTTATTTGGGGAATAATTTATGAAAAAGTCTTTATGCTTCTTTACTATTGCAAGACAGGTTTTGATGTACTCTGATGTAAAAGGCTTTAGACCTTATGTATTCATGTTTATGAAAGTTCGATTTTACTTCCGCTATTTTATATGTTCTGTCTTGTGATATTTCTGTGCATGTTTACCAATAATGCCCCTCTAAAGCTAGTGCATTCCTTTGCGAGTGACCCTAGCGGAGGCGGGGTGTTACATTTGGTATCAGAGCATAAGGTTACCAGACTGGGCAAAAGTTTTTTTAAAGACCTTCTGAAAACTATTTGAAAATCGTTTATAAAGAAGCATTTTTCAAGAAAATTTTCTTTTAAAAGAAAAAGGCTATTCCCCAAAGGCCATTAGCACTATCCTTGATTCCTTAATTGAATCTCTTTTCCTTTCTTTCCTCCATCTGTAGTCACAGTGGTTTTAACTGCGACTAGTCTTTTCTATCTACGAAAGTGCTTTCCATACGATGGAGATGGTTCTCGAGAGACCAGTGGCCGCGTTATAAGAAAGGATAGTGAGAAAGAGGATAAAGGATACGAGCTTAAGGATGAGCAACTGGTTGGTATGGCTTAGTCCTCAAAGGAGGGAGAAAGATGAACAATGAAACCCATGACGAGAGAGTACCTTTGGCATGGTAAAACGGGGTGGATAGTTAAGTATTATGGGACAAGGACAAGATCATCGGGAGGGTAATAGTATGCTCTTATTTCTAGGGTACCTCGGAAGGAGGGTAACGATCTTGTTAAAGGTTTAGCTTTTCTTCTCTATCATCCCGTTAGGACTTTGTTTTGATCATCGTATCATTTAAGTCTGCTTCGATAGTTGAGTCTCTGCACCTTAAGTACTAACGTAATAGAGAATCCCATTTTTGTCTCAAAGTCCTATTGGAGAATCAGTCCATTTATTCATGGCTTGTTTGGATTTGAGAATGTCTATGTCAAGTGTTGAGCTTGGAAATAATGTTTATGTTTATAAGCTATGGATGGATTCTAAGGATGAAGTGGTTATCCAGTAAGGGGTGCCACTCTCGGTTTTGATAGGAGGGTAGTTAGACTCTTGACTAGCCTTGGTAATACCCTCGTAGTCTCGTGTAACCTTTTGGGTTCAGTCATGATTAGTTACTTAGAATCCCGTGATGCCTTTATTGGAAATTTGAAGCCCGATCGAGTGGTGTTCGCCGATAATATGGATGGTTTATTTCACTTATGCATGGGTTATGGAAATCACCCTAGTAAGTGCGCTTGGTAACCTGGTTGACATCTGTTTACTTTCAAGAAGAAGTTCTTCTACATGGAATACCTTATAGTATATAAACAAGATCCAAGATTCATTAGTGAATTTTGGAAAGCTTGCATAAGATCATGCGTACGCAGTCATGTTTGCGCCAATTATTCTAGAAAAAGGATAAGTGCAAGTGGAACGAGAGGCGACGAAGAAATGAGTTCTAGCTCGTGTTATGCAAATAAGAAATAAGAAGCTACGAAATCACGAAGTTAAAAGACGGTCAAGGCACAATGGGATTAAGCCCAAAGAAATACGACTTTGATGGTCAAAAACTAGATACACGCATGATATCTCTTTTTGGGAGTATATTCTTGATCCCTGTCTTCGGTAGAGCTTACTTGTAGGCTATCTTTTGTGGACATCCTCTCGGTCCTATTTTCTGTTACAAACCCCGTAAGGAGTTTGTCTTGTTTATCTTCTCGACCCTGTTTCAGGGAATCCTAGTTAGAACCCTATGGATGTAAACGTGTATTTGAAACATGTTATGATTGATATGGTTGCAAGTGGTTGCTCGTGGATGCGCGAATACACATTAGATTCTAGCTCGACTCGGTCACATTTCATATTGCATATGCACGAGTATTTATACTTGTTTATGGATGAAATCGAATGTATTATCATGCGGTTGTTGCATATGAATGAATGATTGTGCACGCATATAGTATCTATATGACTAGGACTATTTGCATACATGTTCGATTCATGGCACTATACATATTTTGCATTAGATCACTCAGGCCTGATCATTTACATTAGATAAGTGCATATACACACACGTTTTGCATATATTCATACAGCATTAGAAATCATCTAAGGACAATGGTTGCTTGTGGATGATGTTTTGAGTAGATGGATGATGGATGGTAGGATATGTTCCTCCTAACTTGGAGATTTCAGGGACGAAATCCTTTAAGTTGGGGAGGATGTAACAACCCGAATTTTTAGCAATGTGTTAAGACAAGAATCAAGGCAGAATTAAATTATAAAATCTGAATCAGGATAAACGGCTTGCGCCATTGCGTTCGTCTCGGAAAAATACGCGAAATAGAGTCCGAAATTTCGTAAATCGGAGTCCGTATGAAGAAGATATGGACGAACGAAGTTAGGCAGAAAAACCGAAAACAAGCCAGAATGCACTGGCGCACTTGTGAAGTGCGCCAGCACAAAAATACACTGGCGCACTTGGGAAGTGCGCCCGTGTCGAGCCAGAAACCTGCACAGCCTTCTGGCTTGACCCTGGCTGGCCTGGTGCACCTGTTTTGGCCCTTGGTCTTGTTTTGGAGGCTTGTGACGATTTTTGAGGGCTGGGATCTATCCTAGGGTTAATCTAACGGCCTAAACTACCCCTAATCTCTATAAAAAGACCCCTAACCTAGCCTAAACCCTCATTAATTGATCCTACAACTAAACTATGCCAAAATTTCTAGTGATCATGGCCTCCACTCAAAACCCTAGCCTCCATCCTCTTGCCAAAATGCTATCTTCATTTCTATGAGAGGTTTCATGATCATGAGAGTATTAGAGAGTCCCTATGTTAGTATGAGAGCTCCTCAAGTTGATTTCAAGGCAAAAGTTTTGGTCTTTTTTCATAAAGATGGTGTATTTGTTGATTTGGAGCATCCATCTTTGGGTTTTTGGATTATGGCATGCATAAGCTTCATCACAAGCTTTAGTTTAATCGATTTAGGCCTTCATAGTAATGTAAGCCCTTCCCTACTCTTAGATATTAACTATGAAGTTAAATGTTCATGTTGAAAGTTTGGGTTTGATTAATTAGAATGATGCATGCTATCATGTTATGCAAGTTTATGAAGTCATTATCTTGATCTTATGAGCTAAAAGCCACAACCTTTATGTTGAAATATTGCATTATGCAACATGAGAATCTTCATAATCATTATGTCAACTTGCATATGAAGTCATAATCCTTATATGATGATATATGCGAGTTTCTAGCCATCATTCCATGTCTTTTGTCACCATGATTCGCTTATGTACCAAGTTTGGGTTGATGCATGTTTTTGAGGCTTAAGAATGTAACATGCAAGCTAATGAACACATTTGTGCCTCATTTGCCACCATGATTAACTTGTGGCTTAATACCCATTTTTGTCATTCCTTTGCCAAGTCTCTTCTTTTAATCCATCACGTTGTTGCGAACGTATATGCTAGTTTAAAAAGCGTTGGGGTCACATTATGGGGAAACATAATGACATGAATATGACTTGGGTAAATGGGTATAAACATGACAACATGTAACGTTAAATATGACATGTGTTTATACTTGAAAACATGACTTGAAGTATAACATGGAAGTTGACATGTAAGTATGCATAAAAACATAAGCTTGGGAATTTACCTATTAAGTTAGGTCTACCCATTGGGAATTTACCTATTAAGTTAGGTCTACCCAATTGCTTGAAAACTTGACTATGAACATGACACTAGACCAAACATGAAAGTGGCCAACTCGAGGTTGGGTTGAGTTTGCAACGTAAAACTACCCGGAACCGACCGGCCTAACTAGTAGTTGCAAACAATAGGACCCAATGTGAGAAGTTGGTCATGTTGTGCTTGAACCCGAGGTTAGACCAAGTTGTGGTGTAAAGCTACCCGGAACCGACCGGCTTAACTAGTAACCACAACAAAGTCTAATGTGAGAGGTTGGGGTGCATTAAGTAATTAATGCCACATGATAGGGTTAAGTTAATTTGATTAATGACTCTTAACCAAATATGACATGGGTAAATGGGTTAAGTAAATTGGTTAGGCTAATGATACTTAACAAAACATGACAAGGTTGGGTAGGTTAAGTGATTGATTTGCCTAATGACGCTTAACCATTTTTATACGACTAGTGGACGGGGATTAAGTTAACCAACACTTAATCAATCCAACATGATAATTTGGCAAGGTTAAGTAAGTTTTCTTAATGACACTTAACCATACAAGATGATTAGGGGATGGGGTTAAGTAATTTGCACCTAACTAATCCGACACGGTAATTAGATGGGGTTAAGTAATCCACACTTAACTAATCTAAACACGGTAATTCGATGGGGTTAAGTTAAACACTTAACCAATTTAAACTCGGTAATTCAATGAGGTTAAGTAACCAATACTTAACCAACTTAACGTGATAATTTAATGGGGTTAAGCAACATATACTTAACCAATTATACATGATGATTTGATGGGGTTAAGTAACTTACACTTAACCAATCTAATACGCGGACCTGATAAGGTTAAGTCACAAGACCTTTTTAGAATATACTTAACCATTGTAGTACGATTAGAGGATGGGATTAAGCCAACCTATACTTAACCAATCCGACTCGATAATTTGATGGGATTAAGATAATCTATGCTTAATCGATCTAGCAAGATAATCCGATAGGATTAAGGTAAGCTAGTACTTGACCAATTTGACTTGATAGGGTTAAGTCATGAGCCTCTGGGTACACTTAACCAACTTGAGGGACTAAGTCTTGAACTTAAATACTTAGCCAATCTTTGACGTGATTCGTGGGCGGGTTAAGTCATGGACTTGAATGATAACACTTAACCCAATAGACAAAACCTAGCTAGAAGAACTAGGTAGAAAACCGTGGTTAATCAAGGATAACGGGAAAGGAAGCTAAGTGGTAAACCTTAGTTAAGGGTAACTAAGTAATAATTCTTAGCTAAGGACATAGGACTAATTCTCAAAACGATGAGTAACCTGATACGGTAGGTCATCGCTTAGTATACGAGGGGGAGCAAGTTATCTGACTTGGATAAAAGCTCCAGCGCACTGGGTGCCGAAGTGGAAGCTTCGGGGGACGTGAGGATATTCTTGGGATCCCTCTGTGGGCTGCCAGGTAATTATACTAGGCCCATGAGAGGTTAAGGTCTGCGTTAGAAGGACCAAGAGTATGCCTTGGTTGCTATGCGAGCAACCTAAAGACTGGGATGGATTAGCGTGGAGTCGACGATTCTTGTTTTTGCCCTGGATAGCACATCGCCGACTACCTACCATCTTTAGTCAATCGTGTACGTACGGAAAGGCAGGGAACCCCCAACAGATCATGTGCTTGCTATCGAGTCATGGGTGAGGTTGGCCCGTAGGAAAGTGGGCTATAGTGGGGCCGTGGAGTGGTTCTTATACATGATTTTTCTTGGATTGCCTTTCAGTAGTTGAGGGAGGGGTCACGTGGGACCATAGCCACGGGTACAAAAACAGACCTTGATATCTGCATCGGTAGACGATTTAAAGCTCCTGACCGAGTTCCGTATTTCTTGATTTGCCCTGGCACGGAACTCGGATGGCACATTGGGGAACATGTGCATCTAGACATGGAAAACGATTCACGATACATACGTGGGATCTAGGGCGCGGTTGACGGGTGGCATAATCCCTAGTGGTCCTAGGTGGCCAAAACCCAAACCGAGACACGGAAACGTTCATTAGGTAGCATAATCCCTAGCGGTCCTAGGTGGGATAAATCCTAAGTGGACGCGCGATAGTTCATGGTAAGGAAACACAACTAGATCAAGGGTTGCAGTCCAAAACAACTTCAAGGATAAACCGTTTACATGGGAAAGCCCGTACAGCCTACGACAAAGAACTGAACTTATACATGGAAAGAAACATATGAGTTGAGTAACCAATATATGCGGCATATTAGGTTGACAGCGACCATTACACGACTTCTGAGTAAGGGTCATTCACGGATAACACGTAATACAGTTGGGATACTAGTACGGTAGGTGCAGAGCAGATATACAAGATAGATACCAATGGACGTTATACGTGATAGATATCTTGGAATATTATACTTGATAGGAACCTGACGATGTGATACCTTGTTTTGTCTTGACATCGTAATTTATCATGACATCTTAGTTTATCTGAGTTGTATATCACTAGCGGTCCTAGGTTGTATATCACTTGATAGGAACCTGACGATGTGATACCTTGTTTTGTCTTGACATCGTAATTTATCATGACATCTTAGTTTATCTGAGTTGTATATCACTAGCGGCCAAAACCCAAACCGAGACACGGAAACGTTCATTAGGTAGCATAATCCCTAGCGGTCCTAGGTGGGATAAATCCTAAGTGGACGCGCGATAGTTCATGGTAAGGAAACACAACTAGATCAAGGGTTGCAGTCCAAAACAACTTCAAGGATAAACCGTTTACATGGGAAAGCCCGTACAACCTACGACAAAGAACTGAACTTATACATGGAAAGAAACATATGAGTTGAGTAACCTATATATGCGGCATATTAGGTTGACAGCGACCATTACACGACTTCTGAGTAAGGGTCATTCACGGATAACACGTAATACAGTTGGGATACTAGTACGGTAGGTGCAGAGCAGATATACAGGATAGATACCATGGGACGCGTTATACGTGATAGATATCTTGGAATATTATACTTGATAGGAACCTGACGATGTGATACCTTGTTTTGTCTTGACATCGTAATTTATCATGACATCTTAGTTTATCTGAGTTCAGTAGTTCATCCTGTTATTTTGATTTAGCTTACCTATCTTGTTATCATGCTTATGTTCATCTCAGTTTCTCATGTCAGTTAACTTTACTAGTTTTTATACTAATAGTAGATAGGGCTTACTCAGTCTTTTTGACTGACCCGTTTTGTTTTGCCTCTTTTCTTCCGTTTCCCCCCCAGGTTACAGGGAGGAAACACTGCTGTTTAGTTCGGACTTCTTCTACTTGAAGGTCATCATGGATGGCTTGGACTTTTCCTGGCTATGGCTACTTTACTGTTTTTATTTGGGGAATAATTTATGAAAAAGTCTTTATGCTTCTTTACTATTGCAAGACAGGTTTTGATGTACTCTGATGTAAAAGGCTTTAGACCTTATGTATTCATGTTTATGAAAGTTCGATTTTACTTCCGCTATTTTATATGTTCTGTCTTGTGATATTTCTGTGCATGTTTACCAATAATGCCCCTCTAAAGCTAGTGCATTCCTTTGCGAGTGACCCTAGCGGAGGCGGGGTGTTACAGGTGTACAGCCCAATCAGGATCGTCGGTAATTATCCAAACGATGTGAAGACTTCCGGTCTTCGACCATCGTCTTCATCTTTGACTTATCGTCGTATCAGTTATTCAGAATGGGATAAACCCGGTCTTTCCGAATAACTTGCGTATATTTTAAATAAGTGTTACACAAACACAACATACGCCTCATTCCAATTCATCAGTCACTAACCGTAAATTAATCAAGAGAATAATTCCCCAAATATTAACCCCGAAGGCCGAAACCAACATCAGATCAATATCCAGAAAACCATTCTGCTTAGCTAACCGACAGTTAGTTTCTGATTTCACATTCATAGGGAAAGGTTCCCATTGATTTTATCCAAGATAATTTCTTGAACTTATTCTCAAATCTTCCTTTGAATTTCGATTCAACTAGTCGGAATTAGCGAACCTTACCGTAGTAATCATTGGTTTTAATTTCCCAATCCCAACCTATTCATCCCATGAAGTAAAACTGGTAATACTTCATATCTAACACCACGGTGTTATCGGTAAATTCAATTACCATTTCACGTTCAAATCTAATTAAAGATTTAACTATCGCCTGGAGCAAAACTGGTGGTACTCCGTTTTCGATCTTTTCAATCTAATTAAAGATTCATTAAAACTCCACTTAGTTTTAATCTTTAACTGGGTTAAAGAATCCATGTCATTTAAAACACGGTTCACGATAAACCCAAAGTCACATTCCATTGATTATCGGGTTAAAGAACGAGTGTTATTTAAAACACTGTTCACGATAAACCCAAAATCAATATCAATCCAATTTCAATTAAATATTAATTAATTGGTACACTTCATTAAATCTAAAATAAGAAGATTTAATCTTTTCTCGACTGGGTTCAAGAACAGTGTTAGTGAAGACACCATTCACGACAAACCCAAATCACATTTGATATTCAATACAAGGCTCTGAATAGAAAATATACCGGCTTATATTCAATATCAAATTCCACGACTAACAAATATCGTATTGGAAATAACGATATAAATATATCTTTCAAATTTCCGTAACAACATCCGTATAATCACGAATTCCAACATCGAAATATTCCGAAGACAATTTCGATTCAAATCCACTCCAATGCAATCATTGGAAATTCTGGTTATTTTTAAAACCCTTTTTAAATTCAATTTATTTATTTAAAAATAAATAGAATTATAATTCCAGTTCAAAACTAGTTCATTTCGATAAAAATCTATTTTTATCTTTTCAAATATGGAGTTTTTCATCCCAATTCTTCCCAAATCATTTCTTATGTTTTTACACAAATTATTACTATTTTTATTAATTTTATCAAGGCCTGTACAGTCGATTTTCAACAATGGCCATCGAACTGCACTTATAGCGACCTTTTTCAAATTTGATTTGGACGTATCTCCAAATCCAACCGTTAGATTTTGAATTTCTAGTATTCGTTAGAAAGCTCTTTTCGATATGAACCCAACGGTTCCGGTTTTAGGAGAATCCGACGGTCGGATCTCCCGTAATGTCCGTTTGAAATAAATGGTCGAAATTCACGAACTGCCGCGGCGCGGCGCGTTCTATTCAGGCCGTTATATTATATATATAATATATATTTCGTCGATTTCTATTTAAAACGAATTATATAAATAGTTTTAAAATTCATTTCAAAAGCAATTTCAACTTCCATTTCAATTCAAATCAAAATTGAATTCTTCTTTATAAATTCGTTTTAAAATTCATTTCTATTCAATTCAAATTTCAATTCAATTTGAATTCATTTCAATTCGCTTTCAATTCAATTCAATTTGAATTCGTTTTCAATTCAATTCATTTCGAAATCGTTTTCAATTCAATTCATTTCGAAATCGTTTTCAATTCAATTCATTTCGAAATCGTTTTCAATTCAATTCATTTCGAAATCGTTTTCAATTCAATTCATTTCGAAATCGTTTTCAATTCAATTCATTTCGAAATCGTTTTCAATTCAATTCATTTCGAAATCGTTTTCAATTCAATTCATTTCGAAATCGTTTTCAATTCAATTCATTTCGAAATCGTTTTCAATTCAATTCATTTCGAAATCGTTTTATATTCAATTCATTTCGAAATCGTTCACGTCAAAATGGCGTAAATCAAATCAACACGGCTTCATATATTTCTATTTTCAAATATTCTATTTCAAATATTTCTTTTTCAAAATAGTTGTTATTATCAAAATATTTCGTTCAACACATGACCAATCTCAACGGATGAGTACTGTCAACACATGAACCTTTATTTTATATTGATAAAGACGTAAATTTTATTACTAAAATATTTCGTTCAACACATGACCAATCTCAATGGATGAGTACTGTCAACACATGAACTTTTATTTTATAATATTCTTTATTTTTCAAATTGGAATGAGGCCCAATCAATTACCATATAAAGTTAATTATATGGATTTTCATACATTACACACATATAATAGCATTGAAAAATAATCAACCATCAACCAAAGTGCACTACACTGTATAAGCATCAAATATAGATATCTAACGCTTATAACAGCCTGTCAATCAATCGATCGACATATTTAATCAATCAGGATGAGTGAACTTCAAATTTCATCCCAACACCCGTGTGGGGTTTCAAACAATCAAACACAGATTTTAGTTGTGCAGTTGGGCGATGTGTAAAATTTATCGTCCCAATCAATGTCCTTCAAATAGGTGTACATAAACAAACCGTCCGGTGTGTAAATGAATATTTATTTTATTCACTTCACGTTAAAAATTATATTTTTAACGATAAAACATTTTATTTCAACATATGAATTTCTATTCAGTTCATTTATTAAATAAAATGCTATCTTTATTTTTCTAACTTATTTTAGAAAATTTCGATGGCATAACGGCACGATACTAGAAACGGGACGAGGCCTAGCCTTATCCCCGGTCTAGTGAAGGCCCACGCCATTCACACATCAATCAAATTCACCAAACAACCAAATTCAAATCAAATCATCTTACTAATTTATGCAACCAAACAAACAAGTCCATGGTCTGTGGACGATTGTGTCGGGTGCTACTAAGCACCGTCTGCATCCTAGTATATATATATAACTAGAAAATGAAATTGAAAGGTGAGAAATTCTCACTGAAAGCTATCCTAGCTCCACGGCACTTCATTGATCGAAATCTTCATCGCTATTGCATCTTCGTTGCTTGTAGCCACTACATATATAAAAATCACACATTTTTACTATGCTATTCAATATAGATAAAATTCCATTTCAAAAATATAGATTTCGCATTTTTACATCTAAAAATTTCTCCCTTTCACATTTTAAAATATCGCCTTTTCACATTTTAAAATATCGCCTTTTCACATTTTAAAATATCGCCTTTTCACATTTTTAAAAATTTTGCCTTTTCACATTTTAAAATATCGCCTTTTCACATTTTTAAAAATTTCGCCTTTTCACATTTTAAAATATCGCTTTTTCACATTTTTACATCTATATCTCATAAAGATTATATTTTTATAGTTCCTACTATGCAAAGATCATATTTTTATCTTTCTACAATATAAAAGATTATATTTTTACTACTTTAAAAATATAAGAATCATATTTTTACTTTGCTATTCAATATATAAAAATCGAATTTTTCCTTTGCTATTTCTATGCTTATATATATATATATATATATTTTTAATCGTTCAAAAACCAAATCATTTCATGTTTAAAACTCTTCTCTTTTCATGTTTATAAAATCGATCCTTTATCTATATAAAAATCTGACCTTTTATAAATTAAAGATCTAAAAGAAAACAATACTTAGATAAATTTCCTATTTTAAAAACATATATAAAAATTTTAGTTTTCTCTTTTAAAAACATATATAAAAATTTCAGTTTTCTCTTTTAAAAACATATATAAAAATTTCAGTTTTCTATTTTAAAAACATATATAAAAATTTCAGTTTTCTATTTTATACAGAAAATAGATAAACAAATAAATAAATAAATAAAATACTCACTGTAGAAATCGAGGGGGGGAATGGTTCGCAAGCGTCAGAGGTGGCGGGGAGGTGGTTCCGGCGGTTGGGCGCAGGGTGGAGGCGGGTAGCATTGGCGGTTAGGGCTTGTGGGGGATTGGCAATTTGGGGCTTCAATCTGAGGAGAGCGGAACGAGATGGGGAAGTCGTGGAGGAGAGGAGGGTGGAGCGGGGTCGCCTGGGGGTGTTGCGGCGTCGGTGAAGGTGGGCGATGTACGGTGGAGCGGCGTCGATGATTTGAACGAGCGTGGGTTTTTTTTTATCTGAATCGAAGTGAAAATGTGGAAGGGGGGGGGGCCAGAAGTTATAGAAGGAGAAGGTTTTTTTTTATTAATATTTAATTTTCCACAAAAAGCAACTTTCATTTTCGACTTCAAAACGAGGCCCACCGCCTGTCGTCCCTAGCGTTTTACCCCCATTCCGAACACAATGGGATATGTATCGCAAGCTGATTCGATAGTTACAATCAGTTTCCATTGAATTTACATTTAAATCTATATATTGAATTTTAAACGTACATTTCAAATTACCGGGGTCACATACTAACTAGAAAAATTTCAGAAAAATATTTTCTAGCTTCGTATTGACGATACGGTCCTAACAAAACTAGTTTCGTCAAATTCTGAGACCGTTGGAAAAATGGCCAATTTCCAGTCGATTTAAAATCAACTGAAACTGGTCAAACGCGTTTTCCTTTGCCACGCTCACCTATTGATTCAGAAAATTATGAAAATTGGAATCTAGCAATAACTTGACATCCCGGACCCAACAAAAGTGGTTTCGTCGAAATCCGAGGTCGTTTGCAAAATTCCCATTTTTAAGGGCCTGAATTCCATAGCGACTATTCAGAATTTTCAACTGGACATATCTTTTGATTCCCGCTATGAAATTTCGATTTTTCGGATTCGTTGGAAAGATATCATCAATTAGATCCTAATGTTTTTGGTTTCACTAAAATCCGGATTGTTTTGCACCCGGTATATTCAATTGAAGTTTGAAATCGAATTATCGAACTACCGCGCCATTTTCAATTCCTTTTATAATTATATATAATTATTTATATTCTAACGACGACGTATATAATATATGCGTTCGAATTATTTTCAAAATAAATTTTCTCGTCGCTATTATTTAAAATAATCTATTTTAAATGTTCAAAATTCGCTAAAATTGCCGAAATAAAAATTTTAAACTGGCCCAGATTTTCGGGTTGTTACAGATGAGGTCACAAAAGCAATAGTTGAAGCTGAAAAGATGAAATTTATACCTAATCATCCTCTAGAATTGGTCATTGGAAATCCAACGGCAGGCGTTTGCACTCGTTCTTCTCTAAATAAAAATGTTTGTGTTTTCTGTATCCATAATGCTTTTATTTCTTAAATTGAACCAAGTTCTTATGATATTGCTCTTAATGATGAATGTTGGATTTTAGCAAAGCAAGATGAACTTAACTAGTTTGAGAGGAATAAGATTTGGAAATTGGTTCGTAGGCTAAATTACTATCCAATTGTTGAACAAAATGGGCATTCAAAAATAAACTTGATGAATATGGAAATATAATTAGAAACAAAGCTAGGTTGGTCGCAAAAGGATATAATCGAATAGAAGGCATTGATTTTGATGAAACATTAGCACCAATTGCTAGATTTGAAGCAATTGGAATTTTGTTAAGTTTTGCATGTTTCAAGGGGTGGATGTAAAGAGTGCCTTTCTGAATGGAGAGCTAAAAAAGAAGTTTTTGTTGAACAACTCCCTTTTTTGAAAGTCATAGATTTTCAAATCATGTGTATAAACTTGAAAAGCATTATATGGTCTTAAGCAAACTCCTAGAGCTTGATACAACTGTCTCTGTACATATCTTTTAGAAAATGGTTTTAAAAAGGGATGTTCTGACACAACTTTGTTTCTATTACATGATGGTGATGATTTTTTGATTATTCGGATTTATGTTGATGATATCATTTTGGTGATACTAATGAAGTTTTGTGTGAGAAATTAGAAAAAGTCATGTCGGATAAATTTGAAATGACCTTGGCAAGTGAACTGAAATACTTCCTTGGATTCCAAATCAAGCATAGTAGCAAATAGATTTTCATCTATCAAACAAAGTACATGATGGAGTTGCTGAAAAGATTTGGAGTTGAAAATGCAAAGCCAATGAAAACACCAATAATCCCAACAACCAAGCTTGACAAAGATGAAAAAAGGACTTGCTGTTGAGCAGAAAAAATATCACGAGATAATTGATTCACTTCTCTTTCTCTCTGCTTCTAGACCCGACATTATGTTTTTTGTCTATTTGTGTGCTCGTTTCAATATAACCCGAAATAATCTCCTTTAAAAGCCACAAAACAAATTTTGAGATACTTTTTGCGCACACAAAATCTTAGTTTATGGTATCCCTCTTATGGTAACTTTGATTTAGTTGGGTTTTCATGTGTTGATTTTGTTGGTTCACTCAATGATAGGAAAAGCATTAGTAGAACTTGCTTCATGTTAGGACATTCTTTAGTTTCCCAGTCAAGTCGAAAACAAAATTGTGTTGCATTATCCAATACTGAAGTTGAATATATTACCTTCGGAAGTCATGCATATATTTTACGGATGATGCAAACTTTCTCTTATTTTTTCCTAATCGGTAAACAAGTACCAAGAAACGTGACAGTAAGGGTGCAATAGATTTATCAAATAACCTTGCCCACCATTCACGCTCAAAACACATTGATGTGAGACATCATTTCATTAGAGATCGCATTTATAGAGAGGACATTTGCGTTGAATTCATTCCATCTAAATCTCAACTTACTGACTTTTTTACAAAACCCCTTCCTGAAGATAGATTTTTCAGATTACACTTAGATTTGGGGATTATAGAAATGAATTAACCCCTCCGCATTTTGTTTAAAATATTCTTTGATGTTTTGTTCTCTAATTCATTTTTTAATAGGGCAAACCATTTTTTGGAAACTAAGGAAAGTACATTTTTTTTCAAAAATTTATGACGAAAATGTGATTATTTTATTTTTTTAGAATAAAAAATAGTTGAAAATTTTCAAAAATCCTAGTATGGTTAAATATATTTCATAATATGATTAATTTATAAATTTATTTCACGACCATCTCTATTCCTACCATATTTCTATCATTCATTATGGTTTTATATAAAAAGAGGATTTTTATATAATATGTGTTACTCTAACCTCATTTAAAAAACCTAGATATGGTCATGCATGTAGGATCTAAATTAACCCTAGAGGAGGGTGAATAGGGTTTTTCGCAGATTTTTGCAGAGTAATTAAATAATATCAAACACGGATAATAATCAGATTAATGCGAAAAATAAGTAACACACAGATATACCTAGCTTCGGCAAAACCCTGCCTACTGCTGCATTCCCTAAGGTTTCTACTAGGTATTAGTCAACAATTACAACAATTAAGACACCCGTAAACTCACGACAATTCCTAGCCTATTTTTCCTCACCCTACGCTCAAAACTTATCCCCGGTTTCTACTAGTAGCTACACAAAAGGCCTCACAATCTTGCTCTAGTTGCACTAATCCTACGCTCATAACCCTTCACTGATTTCTATCCCCGAAATCAGATTTCCTCGAATTACAACCCCGTACTTCGTCTCCTTAGTTTTAGAGATAAACTAGAAAACTGTCAACTCAGATTACAAATTTAAAAACTAAAATAAAAAACCAAAACAATTTAAAAACACTTGGAAATCCCTAATTTTTATTATATTCCTTTAAGCCCCTATTAAACTAAATTGGTCGGCCTTCTTTGTTTCACCCTTCTCATTTTTGTGCGCTCTCCTTTTTGCCTCTAGGAAAAAATGGCTACTCCTAGGGTCTTGATTCTTGTCCCATATCTCGACTTCGATGGCTTCTGGAATTTTTAGTTCTCTGTATTCTCGCGTTACCCTGATTGTTTTATCGATTTGAGATGATTCGATCCAAGTTATTTCTGATCTCTGGTACGTTATTTCAATTCGAATTTTCACTTGATTTTTCTCAAACTTGGATGCCTTGATCCAATGATGAAGTGGTGTATATATATAGGATTAATATCCTAAATAAACTCTGATTTTGTATGTTAGATTAGGTCTTTGATATATGCGTGAATTTTGGGGCTTTTTAAAATCCATAACTTTGAATTGTTCTTTGCGATTTCTCTAGAATTTTCGATTGAGTCTTGGTTGTTGCGTGATTTCTGCACTTGATCTTTTTGGCTTTAAATATGTGGAATTTGAACATGCGTGATTTCTAGAACTTGAATTTTATTTTCCCTCTGATATTTTCAAAATGGTTTTAACCTCATATTTTTTCAATATTCTGTTACCTTGGTTAACTGCTGCACAAAAATGAATAGAAACTACCTTGATCTTGTTAAGAACTGATACTACTCTTGAGTTTTCCCATTGAACAGAAACAATACTTGATAATTGAGATAAATAGAACTGATTGCTGCTTTTGAACTGTTTGTAAGGTCTTGTAATTCGCTCGACCATGCTTGTTGTGTTTTTGACACTTGCACATGTCCATTCTTGTTTAACTTTGTACATGTGTATGCTGTTAGACTAATTGTTTGTTGCTCCAGACATATATGTACAAGCTATTTTGCTTGAAACTTTTGCTTGCTGCTCCATATCTTGTGTGCCTCTTGTACATACTCATATGCTGCTTCATCATGTCATTTGCTCAGTTCGTAGTAAAACCATGTATACACTAGTTAAAGCCTGCCCATGTATATACTTGTACTGCCTTGAGCTTGTTCACCGACGAATTGTGCTTCTCCATTATATATATTTGGCTAAGACTTCACTTGTACATGTCGACTGCTTTGTGGTTGGCCTTAGTCACCCTGTTTTGTGATAATGCCATCTTCACATGTTTATTTGAATTTGCATCTGCTATGCTTTATATATTCTTGTGTGCACTCTTGTGCATGATGAAATGCTTTAATTTTCCGTCATCACTTGTTCATGCTGTTGTCTTAACTTTGTTGTTGCTAGCCATTTTGAACTTGAGTTTGGCTGTTTATTTGTTGTGTCATTCACATATATGTGTCGAGTCTGGTCTTTGACATTGCTGGTTTGCATGTTTCCATTTTGATTTGCATTGCTTTGTCCATATTGGTCACTAACATGTGCTTGCCGACATATGCACGTTGATCATATATGTGCACCGAATCGAGTTGGTCCACGTGGCTTCTCCTCAGTTGTTGTTCTACATTTTGATTGGCGAGGCAGTGCATAAGTGTATATTTATACACGTGTGCACATGCATTCGTTCAGAATAATTTTCTTGCATATCAAACCAAATCAGAAAAATGATGAGAAACACACCGAAATTCTGAGGTAAATAAATTTATATTTGTATGCACTTCAGTTTTATTTCTATTGCAGTGTACAGTGTGTTTTTTCTATTCATGACAGGTATGCAGATGGTGATTGGACTGACTGTGAAGTGTTGTGAAGACAAGAAGACAGAATACAAGTATTGAGCTAGTGAGTGTATGCAACAGTGTTAGCAAATGTATATGAGTCAGTAAACTGTATATGAGTGTCAGAGTGTTGTATTGAGGAACGAATGTACAAAATGAGGAAATTGTACTTATATTTGTAATAGACAAATTTGATTGAAATAAAATATTATTTTATTGTGTTCAAACAAAGTTGTCTATCGTATTCAATTTATCCAGTAGTACAATTTCATGTAAAATATTATAACTGTGAATAAACAATAGTGGAGTTAGAATGTTTGTACTATTTCATATTTTAAAATAAAATATTTAATTGAATAAATATACTATGAATACATTCAATTGTGTATAATAGTATATTATTTAATAAATACTTATTTCTGTGAAACGGTGTAATATAAAATAGTACAATTACAAACACATTTAAATAATATCATATGTTTGTTATCATCAAACAAAAATCGTACAACACATTGTTGTACCCAACAATCTCCCCCTTTTGATGATGAAAAACATATACAAGATTTTGAATGTGTTAAATGTGTTTGAACGTGAAATATATTACTCCCCTTATTTGTATGGCCCCCCACACTTGAACTCCCCCTATATTTGTGGAAAATATAAATAATGAAATTCGATTGACCATTCTGCCCCTAGATACTTAATTTCCAATCTTAAAATATTCTTAAATAAAATACTCATTAATCAAAATCTTGACCATTCTCCCCCTTTTATTATCATCAAAATAATAATAGTAATTGAAACAGTGATGAATACAGACTAGAAATATAAATTCAAATCAAGAGGGGAGATATATATCGTAAATCTCATTTAATCAAACAAAAATCATAATATTCTTCAAATCAGAAGCAAATTTCACTTTTCAGAATGATGGATTTACGATTAATTTTATATAAATGAGGAGAGTTTTTAAATTTCAAATATTGGATTTATAAATTTATGATTTTCAAATAAATTTTAAATTTATGCACAAATTATTTAAAAAATCATTTAAGCACTTTCTAACCACGCATAACCGCTAGGACTTTTAAATTGGGTTAATAGTAACTTAAATTTGTTAAGTATTTTCTAACCATGCGTAACCGCAAGCACTTTTAAATGAGATTAGAAGAACACTTAACTTTATCCTCTCTTATGAGTTCCATCGATGCATAACCGCGAGGACTATTAAAGGAGATTGGAAGCGCATAGAGATTAAGGTAATTCACCCATGCATAACCGCGAGGACTTTTAAATGAGAGTGAATACCAAGGATTAAAAAAAATCTGTTTTTTTTTATTTTTTTAATAATTTCATCATGATTTTCCTTATTTTCAAAAATAATTTAAATTCCCCACATTATATAAAACCATGATGAGTGACAGAAATATGGTAGAAATAGAAGATGATCATGAAATAAG
Organism: Allium sativum; assembly: GCA_030737875.1. Taxonomy (NCBI): domain Eukaryota; kingdom Viridiplantae; phylum Streptophyta; class Magnoliopsida; order Asparagales; family Amaryllidaceae; genus Allium; species Allium sativum. The sequence continues at coordinate 790,502,467 of CM060924.1, forward strand.
CACTAATTTTAAAAAATATTATAAAATTTGTCCAATCATCATGAGAATTTAAATAATATTTTCTCTTATTATGAAATATACCATAGTCATAACTCACACAATTTCACAAATCTATTAATAATTTTGATTAGCTCCAAAATGGTTCAAAACAATCAATAATTTCAATTTTTTAAAAAAATAATCAAAAATAAGTTTAAAATTGAAAATATCAATTTCATAAGGGGTTTTGAAAATATCAATGCAAGTTGAAAATCAGTTTCAAAAATCAATCAGTAGAATGTGAAATTTTCTAATATTTCTAACAATGATTGCTCCTAGACAATTTTAAAAAAAAAACTTGTATATGAAATTCAAATTGCCTATAGATTTCAATGAAATCCAATCATTGATTTTCCACCACATCGTCCAATCACAAAGATATTTAAATGAATTAAATTAAATTCCTTTATCAGAGCAGCACAAAATCAGTTTAAAAGCAAGAGTCACATGAAAATTTTTCAGAGTATTTTAACAAGCGCAAGAACCAGTCAATAATTCAAATCAAAGGCAAATTATTTGAAACTACTTGAGAATTTTTATTTTTTTAGAATTACAATCCATGAAGTTCGACAACCATCCAAAAATGATTTCAAAATCAATATAATCAAGCAGAGAAAAAAAATGAAATTTTCACAACTAATCAATTATAGCTTTCAAGTAATATGCTTAATTGAGTATGGTTTTTTAGTATTTTCCAAAGTGAATTATAAAACACTCAAAACAACAAAGATGTGTGAAATTTCATTATTTTTCTAGAACATCATAAATTTTAAAAAATTCGATCAACAATGTTTAAGATATGTTAAAAATATTATGGAAGTGTCAATACAAATAAGCATAAAAGAAAATAAAAAAGAAAATAAAATAAAAATCACGATTTTAGAGATTATACTTGACTTACCGTTATCGATGTGAACCAATGAATCTCCAACTCTGAAATTTATGGCTAAGGAACTTCAAACAATTCAATAAAATGGAACAATTTAAATTTTATTTCTCTTAAGCACAGTTGGTCCTTAGCCTCTCCTTGGTACCTAAATGTTTATAGGATCAAGTGGTCTAACAAAAGTTGTTTTACCACTCATAGCTTCGTTTATACTTTTTGGTACCTAAACCCGTTTATATAACAATCCATTACTATCCACTAAAGTACCCTTTGGAACCCAAATTCATTTAATCTTATTTGAATTCATCTTATTATCTTTTGGGATCCAAATTCGTTCAATTGAATTATTTATAAATGAGTTTTCATTTCGTTTATGATTTAAAAACCCTTTGAATTTATTAGAGTTCAAAATTTCAAATCGATCTTTTTTAAACCCATTTAAAGGATTTTTAAAATCATTAGATTTTTTTCCAACTAGATCAGTTTTTCCAAAGCCAAGTCCTTACTTATTTTCAACAAAAAATTGGTTTTTTAACAACATATTCAACGATTTTTCTCCTTTAGAAAATTTTGTCAAAGTTGATTCAAGCCGTTTAATTTTGGGTTTAAGATCGCTATTTTCTTTCATTAAATTTAAACAACGATTAATAGCGATTTTCCTCTTTTTAGCATCAGTTTGTTTTAAAACCAAATTTTCATTTTCAAATGCTTTGATTTTTTGCATTGGACTTAGAAATTTCAATTTCAAATTGTTTTCGCTTTTCAAAATAAAGTTTTTTAAATTCTTTAAGCTTTTCAATCTCCTAAAAATTATGATTATCATTCTTCAAATTCACATTTTTCACTTTTAAGTAATTCAAAATCAGTTTTGAAATTCTAAAGATCATCATTCGAAAACTGACATTTATCGCATTTAGAAACCGGTGAATTCTTAACTTTTTCAAGTTTTCTTTCTAGTCTGTTATTTTCTTGAACTAGTTTTGACCTATCAGATTTTAATTTTTTAACTTTTAACCCAAGAGAATCAATGGTTTTCGTGAGATCGTGACACATTAAAATCAAATATTTGTAAGTGAAATTTGGTACCTCACTAGAATCATCTTCATTACTTTCCGAATCAGGTTGTGCCATGAGACACAAATTAGCTTCCTCTTCATCACTGTCGGAAACTTCTTCTCCTTCCTCGTCATCCCATGTAGCAGCAAAAGCCTTCTTCTTTCTTCTGAACTTCTTCTTTTCATTTTTGAGTTGTGGGAAATCTGGTTTGATATGTCCGGGTTTCTTGCAATTGTAGCAAAACACTTCATCGTCCGAATATCTGAACTTTCGGACTTGTTGGTTTTTGAATTCTTCTTTCGTGGCTTGTAATTTCTTTTCGCCCACTTTTTGAAAATCATGGCTAGCTCTCCAACATGGTCTTCGTCATCACTTTCAACAGTATTATTTAGAGCAATCGTCCTTTTCTTTGATTCAGAATTTTTTTGTTCTTCCCTTTCTTTTAGCTCTATCTCATAAGTAATTAGATTTCCAATCAACTCTTCCATGCTTATTTTATTTAAATCTTCTGATTCTTGAATCGCCGTTACTTTAGCTTCAAAATTCATTGGTAGCACTCTCAATATTTTTCTGATCAATTCCACTTCGGCATAAGTTTTGCCAAGAGCTTTTGCATTGTAAACCAGTGATGAGAAGTGCCCGAATATCTCCTTTATATCTTCGTCCTTTTCCATAGAAATTTTTTCGTATTCATTGCTGAGTAGAGCGAAACGAGATTCCTTAACTTGAGATGTTCCTTCAAGTGTGGCCTCCAACATAAGCCATATTTCCTGCACAATTTCACAATGAGAAATTCGATTAAGTTAAGTTTTATTAAGAGCACAAATTAAAGCATTCATCGCTTTGGCATTAGTTGAAAATAATTTTTTATCATTAGCATCCCACTTGTCTTTTGATTTAGGAATTTCAACACTATTAACAATAACAGTGGGAGATCTATAACCCATTTCTATAATATCTCACAAACCATAATCGACTGAACTCAAATAAATCTTCATCCTAGCTTTCCAATAGGCATAATCAGTTCCATTAAACATTGGTGGCTTAGCTATGGACTGACCCTTAGAAAAAGCATTATTAGATAGATTCATGACTCTAGAGTTAAAACAAAATAAAAAATACCTGCTCTTATACCACTTGTAGGATCTAAATTAACACTAGAGGGGGGTGAATAGGAGATATCATAGATTTTTGCTGAGTAATTAAATAATATCAACACGGAAAATAATCAGAGTAAATATGGAAAATAAATAACACACAGATATACCCAGCTTTCGCAAAACCCTGCCTACTACTGCATTCCCCAAGGTTTCTACTAGGTACTAGTCAAGAATTACAATGCTTACAACACCCGTAAACTCATGACAATTTCTAGCCTATTTGTCGTAACCATACGCTCAAAACTTATCCCCGGTTTCTACTAGGAGCTACACAAAAGGCCTCACAATCTCGCTTTAATTGCACTAATCCTACGCTCAAAACCCTGCACTGATTTCTATCCCCGAAGTCAGATTTCCCCGATTACAACCCCATAATTCATCTCCCTAATTTTAGAGATAAACTAGAAAACTGTCAACACAGATTACAAATTGAAAAACTAAAATAAAAAACTAAAACAATTTAAAAACACTTGGAAAACCCTAGTTTTTATAATATTCCTTTAAGCCCCTTTTAAACTAAATTGGCCGGCCTTCTTTGTTTAACCCTTCTCATTTTTACCTGCTCCCCTTTTAGCCTCTGGGAAAAAAAATGGCGGCTCCTAGGGTTTTGATTCTTGTCCCAAATCTCGACTTCGATGGCTTTTGGAATTTGTGGTTCTCTATATTCTTGCGTTGCCCTGATTGTTTTATCGATTGATATGATTCGATCCAAGTTATTTCTGATTTCTGGTATGTTATTTCAATTCGAATGATTTTGTAGTTCTCTGTATTCTCGCGTTGCCCTGATTGTTTTATCGATTGAGATGATTTGATCCAAGTTATTTCTGTTCTCTGGTATGTTATTTCAATTCGATTTTTCACTTGATTTTTCTCAAACTTGGATGCCTTAAGCCATTGATGAAGTGGGGTATATATATAGGAATAATATCTTAAATAAACTTTGATTTTGTATGTTAGATTAGGTCTTTGATATATGTGTGAATTTTTGGGGTTTTTAAAATCCATGACTTTGAATTGTTCTTTGCGATTTCTCTGGAACTTTCGATTGAGTCTTGGTTGTTGCATGATTTCTGGACTTGATCTTTTTGGCTTTAAATTTTTGGAAATTGAACATGCGTGATTTTTGGAACTTGAATTTTCTTTTCCCTCTGATATTTTCAAAATGATTTTAACCTCATATTTTTTTCAATATTCTGCTGCCTTGGTCAACTACTTCACAAAAATGAACAGAAACTGCCTTGATCTTGTTAAGAACTGATACTGCTCTTGAGTTTTCCCATTGAACAGAAACAATATTTGATCATTGAGATAAATAGAACTGATTGCTGCTCTTGAACTGTTTGTAGGGTCTTGTAATTCGCTCGACCATGCTTGTTGTGTTTTTGACTCTTGCACATGTCCATTCTTGTTTAACTTTGTACATGTGTATGTTGTTAGACTTATTGTTTATTGCTCCAGACATATATGTACAAGCAGTTTTACTTGAAAATTTTGCTTGCTGCTCCATATCTTGTGTGCCACTTGTACATACTTATATGCTGCTTAACCATGTCATTTGCTCAGTCTGTAGTACAGCCATGTATACAGTAGTTAAAGCCTGCCCATGTATATACTTGTACTGCCTTGAGCTTGTTCACCCATGAATTATGCTTCTCCATTGCATATATTTGGCTGAGACTTCACTTGTACATGTCGACTGCTTTGTGGTTGGCCTTGGTCACCCTGTTTTGTGATAATGCCAACTTCACATGTTTATTTGAATTTGCATCTACTATGCTTTATATATTCTTATGTGCACTCTTGTGCATGCTGAAATGCTTTAATTTGCCGTCATCACTTGTTCATGCTGCTGTCTTAACTTTGTTGTTGCTATCCATTTTGAACTTGAGTTTGGCTATTTATTTGCTGTGTCATTCACATATATGTGTCGAGTCTGGTCTTTGACATTGCTGGTTTGCATGTTTCCGTTTTGATTTGCATTGCTTTGTCCATATTGTTCACTAACATGTGCTTGCCAACATATGCATGTTGATCATATATGTGCACCGAGTCGAGTTGGTCCACGTGGCTTCTCCACAGTTGTTGTTCTGCATTTTGATTGGCGAGGCAGTGCACAAGTGTATATTTATACACGTGTGCACATGCAGTCATTCAGAATAATTTTCTTGCATATCAAACCAAATCAGAAAAATGACGAGAAACACACTGAAATTGCAAGGCAAATAAAATTTAAAATAAATTTACATTTGTATACACTTCAGTTTTATTTCTATTGCAGTGTACTGTGTGTTTTTATATTTGTGACAGGTATGCAGATGGTGACTGGACTGACTGTGAAGTGCTGTGAAGACAAGAAGACATAAGACAAATATTGAGCCAGTGAGTGTACGCAACAGTGTTAGCAAATGTATATGAGTCAGTAAACTATATATGAGTGTCAGATTGTTGCAGTGAGGAACGAATGCACAGTATGAGAAAATTGTACTTTTATTTGTAATAGACAAATTTGATTGAAATAAAATATTATTTTATTATGTTCAAACAAAGTTGTTTATCGTATTCAGTAGTACAATTTCATGTAAAATATTATAACTGTGAATATACAATAGTGGAGTTAGAATGTTTATACTATTTCAGATTTTGAAATAAAATATTTAATTAAATAAATATACCATGAATATATTCAACTGTGTATAATAGTATATTATTCATTAAATAATTATTTTCTGTGAAACGGTGTAATATAAAATAGTACAATTACAAACACATTTAAATAATATCGTATGTTCGTTATCATTAAAAAAAATCATACAACACATTATTGTACCCAACAATGCATTGTTAGAGAAAGCTTATATTTTAAGTTGCAACTGGCCTCATTTAAAGTCCTTATGGTTAGGCGTGGTTAGTGTGCTCTTAAAAAAAGGAAATATAAAAAGGAAAAGAAAAAATAATAAATAAATTTATATATATGAAATCCTCCTTTTTATGTAATAACAGACCTTTCTATCCATCCTATGAATTGTGAAATATGTTATATTTTATGAAATATTACGATTTTTTGTTTGATTGTTTTGGGATTTGCGAAATTGGACTTGGTCGAATTTACGATTATAGCCCAAATCCATTGCTATTTTCCAATTCTGTCAATTTCTTTTGATGAAAACGAAAGGGGAGAAGCGTTAATATTTTGATAAGCGTGCAAACATGTATAGAATTTTTTTCTTTAGAATTGCTTAGTGTTTAATTGATTTTTATATTTCTCAAATTTCACACAAATTGTTAAGTGTGTTTTCGGTTGTATAGGGGTTTAGTTGTAGGGGGAGCATACATATAGGGGGAGTTCTCATATTTCACAGTCATACACATTTACTGTATTCAAAATCTTAAGCGTATGTTTGTCATCATCAAAAGGGGAAGATTGTTGCAACGACCTGTATTTTTACGGTATATAAATAATTTATTTAATTATTTAAATAATGGTTTGGTCATTTAAAATCACCAGAATTAAATTATAGTGAATATTTAATTAATATAAATAATACAATAATATATTTAATTTCTGAAATATCAGAAATAGTGGAATTCACAAAATGGTGTGAATTGGATCATTTGTGATATTTGATTCAGTTTAGAATTGAATTAGAATAACGAATATATTATTTGAACGACAGTTGAACGTATAATTATAATATAATTATAATCGAGCTCGAAATGGAGCGGCAGTTCACTATTTGGCAATTCGAACTTCAACTGAATGTACATGATTCGTTTTAAATCGGATTTCTGTGAAACAAGAAACGTTAGGAGCTGGTGAAGTATATTTTTCTAGTGGAAGAGAAAAATCGGGATTTCGTCATGTAGATTTTTAGTTATGTCCAAATCAAAATTTAGAAAAGTCACTATGGAATTCCTTTATAATTTATATCGATTTATTTATATTTTAAAATGGATTTTTAAATATAAATCGAATATCGATGTAACACTGGATTTGAAATATCGAGTTATAAATCCTGATAGGTATATTTTGAAGCCGTATGATAGTGTATGTGAATATATACGATAATATTTATTTTTAAATATTTAATTTAATTATTTTTAAATATATTTATATATTTAAATGGGTTATTTAGAGCTTTAAAAATAACCAGTTTTGCAAACGACCTCAGAATTCGATGAAACTAATTTTGTTGGATCCACAATATTAAATTATTGCTAGATTTCAATTTCCGTGATTTTTGAAGTCAGTATGTGGCCGTACGGGATTTTAATGTGAAAAACAAACGATAATTTGACTTTAAAAATACGCTATGTGAGCAAACGAAGTCGGAATTCGATGAAACCAGTTTCGTTGGGTCCGCAATGGCGAACTGAAGGTGCATGTCTAGTTTCGTGATTTTTGGGTATCGTATGTGATCAAAGGAATTTTAGAGGACGAATACAAACAGCGATTGCTTAAAATAAGATAAAATATTCAATAAAAAAAATATATTTGCTTCCTATATATATACCCTTAACAATCACCAAAGCCCTAGGACTTTCATTCTCTGGTCAATTTCATTTCCGTCGCCACCAGTTTTCTTCCAACGTGAAAATCCTCTTCCAAAAATCAAAATAAAATAAAAAAACAAAGCTATGAATCCCAAAAGTTGTATATTCGAGACCCTTAAGCCTTTCTCTTCATTTCGATATAGCATTTGAAGAGCTCGAACACCTGTACGTTCACAGCCGTGACCTACCGTGGATCTAGGTTTAGGATTTTCTCGAAATATGATGAGATTGGGTTCGATTCAACCTTAGATTTGGATTTAGGAGAGCGAATCGCATCTACGTGAACTTTTTTGAGGGAATCCGCAATAATGTTGGTCGATGTTTGTAGTAGGTTATCGAACGTTGGCTTCTACTTCGGGTGGCCGAGTTGAATAATTGTGGTATAATCGGGTAGAGGTTTGGAAAAGCGGAATATTAGTATATTTTTTGGGATTTATAGTTGAGAGGAAGAGGAGATGGGAGCTCGGGAAATACGGCTATGGTGGTTCCAGGATGTAAGAGCGACGGGGGCATCTCCTATTTGGGAAGAAGGCAAACATGGGTGGAGTTTTAATGATGGGGATGGGTCGCTTGTTTTGGTAAAGCCCAAAACCAAATTTTACAAGTTAGGATTTATTTAAAACAGTAAAAAAACTTATTAACGCGATATTTTACTCATACGTTATCAAAATTTCGAATGGTCAGATCCTTTCGGATCGTATGGACAAGAGCTACACCACGGAACTGACCGGGAGCAAATTGGAGCTCGTTTGGATTTATGGTGAAATTAAACGCCTGAATCAAATCAATGGCCGATATATCGTTATTTAATGATCACCGTCCAAGGTGAGTAAAACTCACTAACTCTTCTCAGTTATATTTTTATAATGTATTTTTATAACTGATAAATAATGGTTGTTTGCTGTGTGTTGGCTGTTTGGTTGAACTGCTAGTCAGTTGATTGAAAATATAGATAACGATATAAATATAAATCGTTAATCAAATATTGATTCTGTTTAGCAGAATATTTCATAGTAAAATGAAATTGATGTTAATTTTATTGTTTAACATCTGTGGATGCAGGGAAACAGGTCGGAGGGACCCAACGGGTTCCTCAACATTTATTTTACTGTTTTTCATATATTGTGTTATATGATGTGATATGAAATCTGTTGTTGATTTTGTATGTTGGAATGATACCGGTCATTGTTATATGCTACGTTAAATACCATAAAGAATACTGGAATGTTAAAAAGGAAAATTTCAAAGTTATATTGAAAAAGAAATATTTATAAAATCAAAAGATTTTATAAAAAGAAAACTATTTATTTAGAAAATAAATAGATTAAAAAGGATATTTATTTGTTAATCAAATAGATAGAATTGAAAAAGAAATATTTGTAAACTATTTACAAATAGAGTTGAAAAAGGATATTTATTTGGAAAATAAATAGAATAGAAAGAGGAAATATGTGTTAAATAAATAGAAAAGAAATAGTTAGATTATAAAAGGAATTACTTATAAAATCAATGGATTTTATATAAAGAGAAAATATTTTAAAGATAAATAGAATTATCAAAAAAGGGATTTATTTGGTAAATAAATAGATTATGCAAGGGAATACTTGAAAAGTGACTAGAATTGTATAAAAGGAGAATTTTACATTTGAAAGGTTTAGACCCGTGCTTCGCACACGGGTACAACATGATATGGATTTAAAGCAAAGATTTTAAATAGAATCTATTCTAACCAATAGATTGAGTAGATAAATTTATAAATAATATTTTATAAATTGAATAAAATGTTTATCATTGGATAAATAGAATATATAAGTCGGGACTTATATAGAGAAGTAAGAATTGATTTCAACATCGACAATTGAAACTGAATAGGGACGTAGAGTTAATTAATTAGAGTTAATCAATTAGAGTTGATCAAATACAGTTATTTTAGATAGAGTTAGTCAAACATAGTTATTTAGGATGTGTTGCCATTTCGTTCGACAGCTAGCGTAATTCGCAGGGCTGCAGATAGCCTACGGCGGTCGGATGTTTCCTGAGGGAATCAAGCGTAACCATTGTGATCGCTGCGATCTGGAGTCAGGCGAATAGAGTTAAATTGAATAGTAGCCATTCGAAATAAAGTTAAAACAGACATAGTTATTCGAATATAAGTTAATCGAATATTAGTTATTCGATAGGAATTAAATAAGTTGAGTTAATCAAGTAAGTTAATCAAGTTGTGTTAATCGAGTTGAGTTAGTCAAGATGAGTTAATCAAAACGAGTTAATCCAAATGAGTTAGTTCAAAGGAGTTATTGGAAATAGTTTATTCGAATAAAATTAAAGGAGTTAATCGAATATAGTTTATTCGAAAGGAGATTAATCGAATGTAATTCATTCGAAGAGAGTTAATCGAATATAGTTATTCGGAGAGAGATTATCGAATAAAGTTATTCGAAGAACGAGTTATCGAATATAGTTTATTCGAAAAGGAGCTATCTAATAGAGATTATTCGAGAAAGAAAGAGAATTATACATTGAATTTGATTATATCGAATTCGGGAAAGTAATATTTACTTTCCGGTTTAATCAAGATTTACTTATTTATTAATAAATTAGTGGTTTAGTTATTTAGTTAAATTAAGGAATAAAAGTTATATTTTGAAGTTAGATATTTAGGAAGAGGGGATTATAACGCTATAGTTATAACCAATGTTTTAAAATAAAGAAGTGGATTCATAAATAGAATCCGAGAGTTTCGTAAGGAAGTTTGTTAAAGATTTGAAAGATGAGCTTTGTCTATTTCGAGGTTAGAAATGTTGTTCAGTTAAGGCCTGAGAGGTAATTATACCCCAACTTGATTGACTTCGTTTTAACTAAGGGATGGGTAAGGTTCGATAGTGAAGGTTACTTAGGTGAATTTAGTTAATGAGTGTAATGGTTTAGATTGGCTTAGTGATGTTTTATTTAAACATCTGTTTAAATTAAATGAATAAATTTTGGAAACATTTTCCAATTATAATCAGAGATATTTTCTAATCATAGAAAATGAAATGTTGATGAGAAGAATACTGGAATGATGGTGATACGTGAAACAGAGATGGAAATGTTTTCCAATGATTGATGATGTATATTTTCTAAATTTAGAAAATAAGAATTTACGAGTATATAGAAATGGGAAATGAATAAGTGATTAATTTAATTAAAAGAGATAAGTGTTGATTGATGATTGATCGATAGAATTTCCATTTGGAACTAATATCGTTGTTTGCACACCTGTTTTTCATTGATAGTTAAATCACCAACTATCGAAGTTTTTTACCATTTTTCCGTCGTCAATACGGAGAGACCGGGATCATATTCATTATCTGAAAACCACTCTGTATAGACATTAGCGCTGCGATCAATTATGATGAAAATAATTGAAGACGGAGTTATGCAAGGGCTATCATGTATACAGAATAGTGCTTTCGGTTTGTCCAGTCCCAGGACAAACGTGAATGGACGAATGTATGACAGAGTATATCTAACAGATCGCGTAAGTTGATCTCTTCAAACGTACTTACGTTTGGTGGTGGAGGAATTCGTTTCTCTTAGCTTTATACCCATGTCATTTTTGGGGAAATCAATGTGTGATTGGGCGGGTATGACTATGTGGCATTCAAAGTGAATGGTGGTCAGGTATATCGAAGATACGTTATGACCTCAAGCCTCATCAACCGGGAAATGATAAAAATCGGGCAGGCAGCATGGCTAAGTGGGTCGTTCCCATTAGGGTGTATATCACCTATCTAGAGAAAATCTATTTCATTCTTTTATCTATTCGATGCTGTCCCTTTTCGAGAAACGGTGGGTAGCTCCCAACCGTTGGTGATATACATTCGATACACTCAAGCGAAATGAGTGGTCGGTCATGTGTGGGCCGGGTTGCAAGACGTTCTTGTTGAACCCAGTGTATTCGTCTCTAGAGATACACTATCGGCAGGTGGTCCCATACCTTGTCATAGTTGGAATCCAATCTCCAATAAGTGCCAACGATTTTGTTTGTATACTATATATGTGGAACGTGAGATGCAAGCGTTCTGCTAGATTGTTATTTACTTGTGATTAGACATTATTATAATATCAAAGAAGTATTGATTTCAAAAAGTGTTTTGGTTTTCGTAAGGCAAAAACCATCCGTGTTTATGTGTGGATCGGTCTTAAGATTAACTTTTCTTTTGAAAAGAATTTTGAAAAGTTAAACAAAAAAAATGATTTGAGTTTACTCACACCAGTCCCATGACTGACCCAGAGTTTATTTTGTTTTGTTTTCCCTAAACTCTTGGGTGCCTAAATTTGTACGGGCAGTCAAGTAGTTCAGGTCTTTACAGATATACTTGGAGGAGCTTGAAGCAGGAGGCTTCATGATTATATAGCTATTGTTATTTCAGCTGTGTGTAAGTGTTGTACTCTGATAATGTTGTTATACTGTTTTATTGCAAAGTTATATTATATATTATATTTTATTCATTCCGCTGTGAGAATCGTATTTACTCTGATTGTGTTCTTCTTCTTCTATTCTAATTTTCTATCTTATCTATTCTCACCCTCTAACTTCTTTCTATTAATGATCAGGTATTTCCGATGTTCGAATAGTCAACATGACAGTTTTGTGTGGATTTTTGGAGTCGAAAATCCTAGTTCGTTACAATTATTGAATGTAATAGTATAATATTTTTGTTTATTGATAGCAAACATATATTATTCTTCAAATGCATTTGTAATTTTACTATTCTATTTTTCATCTCATATAAAAATTAATATTATTATTGAAGAATAATATTGTTGCATATAACTTAAAATATTCAAACAATATTTATTATTCAATAAATTATTTTATTTCAAATATTCAGAATAGTGCATCATTTTAGAAATCACTTCTATACATTTCAGTTGTCATTTTCATTTACATTTGTTCCTCTCTACTGATCACTCATTTTACTTAGTCATACACATACACTCTTTCACATACATTCATTCACACTCACTGAATCTTCATGTGCTTTATATCATGTCCAATCACCTACATACCTGTCAAATAAACACATAGAGTAAAATAACAAAAATAGATTTAAATTCTAAAAAATATAAATATATTTTAAATTTTACCTACCTTAGAATTTTTGGTGTGTTTCTCATCGTTTTTCTAGACTTGGTCTGATATATATATATATATATATATATATATATATATATTTGAGTCTAGACTACTTGTGATATTTACAGTGATTCACTGTAAATACCACAAGGTAGATTGTTTTTCTAATGCTCGCAAACTAGCTTCAACTCAGGTACAGTGGTCTGCTGATCATGACCAGCCTCAACTCACATATATGGTCTGTTGATCTCGTCGAGCCACAACACAACTGGTTTGCTGGATCAGAAATAACGAACATATATATATATATATATATATATATACACACAGAGATTTTTTTTAGGTAAATAGGGGCAATAAAGGCAAATATAACTCAACTTTTCACTTATATATATACAAACACACATAAGTACACAAGTGTACATATGCATGCACAGCAACAAGTTTTTTTCAAGCCTAAGCAAGGAACAACGCAGTGTACAAATGGACAAGCACATGGAACCAGGGTCCCACACATGATGGCAATATCAAGTTCAAGACGGGAAAGAAACTGTGTAAATGGGTGCACTGGTGCACAAATATACAATGCACAAAGGCTACAATACAAGGCGAAGACTTCAGGTAAAGCAAGCAAATAAGGAGTGGAATGCACATGTTCTCAGGTGCAGCATGCATAAGCACCAGAGTCAAGCTCAAGTGACACAGTTTCTGGTACCAACCAAACAAAGAAAGTGAACAAGATGTACATGCCCATGGTAGCAGCATGTGTGTGCAGCAAGTTTGGGATCATTATTTTAAATCAAGCAAGTCACATTGCTCAAGTGAAATGGCAAATGAACAAGTACGTCAAGCAAAAGCTAAACTGGCAGTGGAAAGGCAACAAATGCATGCAAACCAAATATGCAAAAAGAAGATGTGCAAGATAGCAGTATACACAAACAAACGAAGGCATATGTGCAACACTGTACAAGCATGGGGATAGCACAAGCTTTCTAGTGCAACAAGGTAGAGAAACTCAGGGTACAAGGAAATGCACAACTCAAACAATCAACATGGCACAGGTGAAGCATGTCCATGCCTCATATGCAAGGCAAAATAAGTCGAGCTAGGCTCAATTAACATAAACAAGAGGTGCACAAGATCAAACAGTGCAACATGCATAAGAAACAGTGGACAAGTACATGGATCATTTCAGAAAGCACTATGGTATGCTCAATAAAAGTGAACTCTACATAAGATGGAAGCTACATCAACATGCAAGGCACACACACTAGTTCAAATGGTCACAGGAGAAAAGGGTAGTGGAGTACGCACAAGTATTTATGTGTAACAATGAGACACACACACATACAATTGTGTATGTGTGTGTGTGTGTGTGTGTGTATATATATATATATATATATATTAGTGCATATGCAATCATAAAGCATCAAAGCAGAAAGCATTCATAAATGCCAAGACTAACAGAAGTGAAAAACAATTCAAATAAGTCTAGAAGAAAAGAAATTTTCTTTAAAAAAAATCACCGGTTAAAAGTGGAAATGCTCACAATTTTTATTCTTGGCATTTGTATAATTGGCAAGTTAATATGTGGATTAAGGAATTTCAATTGTGCATGTGTCATTTTGAATTATTCAATCACCACCGAAAGGAATTACCAATTTATTCCCAAAATGCACAGTGAATTAAAACATGGCAAGATACATCAAAGAAAATCATGCATGAATTTAACAACGTAATTGAAGGTTTTGTTTTTTTGGCAAGATTGTATTCATAGTTTCAGATGTTTCAAGAAAAACAAAAGTGCGATTTTTAGGGCCAAGAAAATCAAGAAAAATATTCCTAGAAATCGATTGCGCACACACGGCAAGTCATCAAGGAAATCAGAGTTATTAGGGTATGAGAACCCTATTAAAACACCCATTCATCATCGATAAAATCATCCCAAATCGAAGCAAAAAATTCTAGAAGTCAAAGAAATCAGAGTGCTTGTAATTGTTTCAATTGATAGAGAGTTTGGAGTTTCAAATTGTGGAAGATAACCAGCATACAACCAATTGAAGATTGCCCGGAGATCAATCGAAGCAACCCACGAATTGAAGAAGAATAAAAAACCCTAGTTATTCCATTCGTCACCTTGAAAGAGAAAAAAGGAGGCAGCCGTATATTCGTAAAGAAAACACTAAGGGTGCCTTTTTCTTTTCTTCTTATTTTAATGTTTTAAATGATTTTTTGGTTCTTTCGTTTGTTTTTTCTACTTAGACTTGTTCTATTTGAAGTATTGCAACTCTTGGAATTTGTAGTTGAGAAAATCACATCTTAGGAGTTAAGTGTTGTCAAGATTTTGAGCTTAGGATTATAGAAGTATCAAGGTTTGGGAGTTTACATGGTTTTGTAAGTAGAGATCTGTTTTGTTACCTAGTAGAAATATGGGGAATACGGCAGTAGGCAGGTTTGCCGAAGTTGGGTAATTCTTGTGTGATTTATCTTTTTTGCAGTTTCTTTATTGTTTTGTGTTAGCTTTTATTTTTTAATTCTAATAAACCCCATTCACCACGCCTCTGGGGTCCATCTAGACCCTACAGTTCATTCCTAACGTGCTCCTTATCTCATCTTGAAGGTGCCTACACTCTTATGTAGTGTGCCTATCCAGCTCGTGGAATAGGCAGAACTTTGTCATCCTTTTCCTTCCTCCTCTCCTTTTCAATTGGATCCTTGGGAGGTGGTTTTCGATATGGGATCTGCCCCCAGTTGTCCAAGTAGATTCTCTCCATGGACACATTCAATTTTGTGTAAGAGGGATACTTATGACCCTTCCTACTCCTCTTCGAGCCATTATGCTCGCTTTCCACTTCCTTTTCCCTTTATCATGCTTGAATTTAACCTCAAGTATCTCTTTGTCCTTCAAGAGGTTAAATTCAATTCTACTTTGCATCCGCACATCATCTTGACATAGGTACCAATCAACCTTAAAATAAAATTCATCAAGATCCCTCGGGAGATCCCCCTATATAAACATGTTTTAAGCTTGGACTTGTCGACCACTCCATACACAGACGCCATTACACCATAGATGAGTTTGGTTTATCAACTTAAGCCACTGCCACATTAAATCTCTCCTGGAAACTTCTCAGTGTTTCTCCTGGTTTTTGCCTTATTGTCATTAATGTCATCACATTCTTCGGGCGAGCAATGTGAACTCTGAACTGCCCCATGATTATATCCATAAGTTCATTCCAAGAGATAATTAATTCATTGCTGAGCTACCTAAACTAGTGTGTAGCTAAATTGGTAAGTTATAACTAAAAATATTTCTCCATCAACTCGGAAGATAACCCCAGCACATCCATATGTCAAGTATAGCATATCTAATGCGCTAGTGGATCCAATTTCCCATCGTATGCCGACACCACCAGCAGCTTAAAATTCGTTCGGGCCCTCGCATTGCAGATGTTAGAAGTGTAAAGGTTCCTAGTAACATCATTATATCCTTGGCTGGATAGGTCGCCTCTTGCTATGCGTTGTACCTGATCATCTAGTCTGTTAGTTTCATCAGTGGGTTAAATTGCATCCCCTTCGATTCTAGGGGATGTTCCAGGACATATTATTCATATTGTGGTTCAACATTCCTTTTTGTCTCAGTCCACCTTGTATCAACCACGGGACTAACAATTTCTAGCTCTCAAGCTTTGACCTGCATCGTCATGAAGTATCGTATTGAAGATTGCTTCATCGTTGCGTAAGGGTGCACCCCCTGACCGACCCGGATTAGGCTGGTCCATACTGATTTGGATCGATATGTGGCATATCGACCGGATCCAGATCGGTATGGCGGAAGCATGCCCGTGGGTCACACATTGCTGCCACATATGCACTGGTTCTAATTCCATCGACTTGGTCTTACACCGATCCGTCAAGCCTCGAGAGTATTTCCTACATCATCTTTTCTTGGTTCTCCAGCTGGATCTGTAGTCCGCGAACTGTTTGATCCTTCTCTTCACTTGTTAGATAGATGGAAAAGCTTCCATCAGAGGAGGCTTACTGGTCTCCTTCCTATCCTGCGCCCTCAACATGTGTCGAAGCATCTTTCCTTCTTTTTTCCATAGTTGAACATTTAAGCAATCTATTTCGTCAAGCTAGAAGATGGTTGTGGTTCCCCATTCCTGGCATGCCAAAATGTTGACTTGAGATTTGGTTTTATCAAGCCAAACACCCAATTCTTAATAGTAACCACAAATTCACAATAATTTCAAATAAAAAAATGATAAAGTAAAAGGAAACGACAAATTCATAGCGGTTCGGCAATCAGGTCTACGTCTACTTTTCATAATCTGATGTTTACACTTTTAGATTATAGGTGGAGTTGATTTTTATATAAGAAATTTAAAGTGAAAAGAGATGAATCCCGAAATTAGCAGAGTCTCGGCATTCCAGAGCCAAAAGATCCCCTTCTATGATGTTCCTGGATGTTATTTATAGGTGTGGTATCCGGTTTGGTATACATTCGAACAGAAACAGTTGGAGTAGTGGGGAGAGTGGAGACAGTGATGAGACACGTCACCTGGAGTAAGAAATCTGGGTCGGGTTTGTCCGGGTTGGTATGTCTATAGCAATCTGAATCATACCGACTGTAATTCGTTCGTCACTTCAAGGTAGTGTGGATTCGACTGCTTCACTCCACTAAATTCATGTTGATCCAAGCTTCATCGTGTTCAAGCAATCATTATCGATCTTTGGTTTGGAGCTCTGACCAATCCAATTGATCCTGATCATTTTATACTGATCCAAAGTGTGCAAGAGCGGATACCGATCTGGATATGTGCGTATAAGCTGATCTAAAGCTGGAGATGCATACCAACCCGGGTTATTGCATCTGGCCAATCCAGGGAATCATGATATGCGTCCTTTGTTAGAATGCAAGCGCACTGATCCAGGGAAGTACACATTTGGGCCGATCTGTTGCAGTACTGAGCCAGGTTACGACCATCCAATAATTGGAGATTTGTGAACTTCGTCATTATGCTTGAGTGATTTCGTGATCGTATGAAGTCATGCTTTTATCTTAAGTGATCTGGTAACAATAAACTCGAAGTGTGGTGGCCTTTCAAAAGGGTGGTCAACACACACACGCACACACGCGCGCGCGCGCACACACACACACACACACATATATATATATATATATAACTGCCAACATAGTGTGGCATATTATAATGCATGCTCCTACGTGGTAAGAGGTCTCGAGGCCAACCTTGACCACCCTGTTGGCATATTAACCAATTTTTAGTACATATAATTATTTTCTATCAAGCAAAGTATATAAACATGATAATCTATGTAAATTTATAAGGATGTATATGCTAATATTACAAGGGCATTCTTGTAACTTTCGTTTTATGTAACATGTCTATAAATATGGATTTGTTGCAATGTTTGTTTTAAAACAGATGTGAGTAGTATTTCTTCCCTTCTTCGAATGACTCTCATATCCTTTCAGTTTACAACACATTATCAACACGAGGATCTATCAAAAGCTATTTTAATTTTTCAAATCTAGATTTGAAATCTTGTAACTCTTTATTCTAATTTTGTTTTTCAATTAATATTTTAGAATTCTTATTCATAGATTTTTGGATTTTTTTTCTTTAATTACTTTTCATTTGAGAACCTTTGATTCATACTTTTAGATCTATTTTCAATTTGCTCAAGATTTGGATTTGAGTTTTAATAGATCTTTTTTTATAAATCTAATTTTTGTAACCCGAAATATGTTTTAGATGTATTATAATCCTTTTTGGATTTAATTTTGAGTTTTTCAATCCAATTTTATAGACCTTTAAATAAATATAAAGAAATTATTTTCATTGTTAGGGATATAAATGTGGATCTAAATTTATCTTTCATTCATCTACTTTTATTGTTTATATGTAATGTTTTTTTGGAAAGATTAAAGACCGACTATTTACTGAAAAGATGTTCATTTTTCATTCGATATGCATGTAATAAAATTATAGATATGAAATACCATGATGTAATTTTTAATTTAACAACGATATTTATTTATTGCTAGAAGTAAATTTGAAACATTTTTTTTTGAAAATTCATGAAGTAAACAAATTCTTTATAACATGAAAGAATACGAATTTGAAGTTCATATGTACAAAATATAAAGCTTAATATTTCATGTAACATCCCTGATTTTAGTAAGAAATTATTCAATAATTTAATAGGAATAATGTGATGAATGAGGTAATGGGATTAATGCCAAATAAATTAATTAGAAGATGGGCCTTTATAACTAAATAAACTAAATAAATCATGCATAACGAAGAGAGACATAAGGAGGGAAAATAGTACTTTCAACCCATGTATATATGTATCTTATTGTAACAACCAGGATTTCGCCCGACCCGATCGACCGCTTGATCGACCAAGACCGCTCAAAACCCGAATACGTTAACTTTGGAAATACAACACATCAGAACAAATAACAACATACTTTTATAAACATTATAATAATGTTACATTAGAGTACAGAATATATCAGAGTACATTGATAAATAATACAACGGAAGATTTAATTACAACAAAACTAATACAATGCAGCAGAATAATTAATTTAATCACAGCGGAAGACCATCAATGCTCTGGACACAGCTCTAAGCTTCGATCTAGAATCATGCTCAATATATCTGCAAAATAAGCTACTCGACTGCCCGTGTGGAAAAGAGGGCACCCGAGTTTGCAAAGTGAAACAAAATACGGGTCAGTCATGGGATTGGTGTGAGAAATCTTTATTTAAATTAACTAATAAGAAGGCTAATCACAGGACCACGCCGCTATCGCGGAACGGGTTTACTCCATTGGATTGCCAGTGCATAAATAAAGTAAATCGTTAAAACAACGCAATGCTTTTTAGAAAAATGAAACCATTATAAGACTCAGGTCCCATCACACAATGCAACGCAAGCCGGAGGATAGATTTTTACCTTATAATGGTCAAAAATGCTTGATACGATAAAAACGGATTTAATATTATTATTAGTGTATATATGTTTTAAAATACTTCAAAGTAAATGTATCAATCCTAAATGGCATAGCTACCATATACTATGTCGTCATAGATAGGTTTACAATCAAGACCGTAGTGTCGTATTGGATGTTGGTTTCCATCATGAGTCAAGGCTAGGAACGATCTCCTGACCGATTCGAGACACTCTAGCAATGTCTCAGGATTCGTACGCTGGCGAACCCTTGGATCCTGCAGGGCCGGTCCAAAAATACTTTAGTGGATTAGTTATGTCTGAACACATGCTTCCCGATCCTATTGGACCTATAAATTGGCCATTATGGCCAATAAAAATCCGAGTCGCCTCAAAATCCATCAACCACATAAGTAAAATGTCGGGCCGTGATAAACCCAAACACCACTCCTAGCTAGAAAGAAACGTGTGCACTCTCTGCGTTCCCTTGCTCCGTTTTTGACTCTACCGGGGTATGAGGCTCGCGAGGCAACAAAATACATAAAGCTATGCCTAAATAGGTCATGCTTTGATCATCATCCACAAGGCTCTGCTTTTCAACAAAAGCCTTGATAAATTGCATCTTGGCATGCCACATTGACAGTCCATACCATGCGATTGATAACTATCAACACACAACCTATAAGGGTGTTAAGAAAGAGAATAAATTCTCCGCCACCAACGGTTATATATTAATAGAAATCAATTTACATAGAAAGAAATTCAACGTCAAACACACATCCATTTACAAGTCCGTTCTGGGTCTGAACGGAACCGGAGGCACCTTATACCTTGCATATCCGAACGATCAACAATACGTCCGGACAACTACCACTGGAACCTTTTTAAGGCAGCAACTCCAATCAAAGGCATCAGTAGTCCTCATCCATTCGATGTGAAGATCGTCGGTCTTCAACCACCATCTTCATCTTCGACTTTTAATCGTTGTAGTAAGTATTCAGAATGGGTTAAACCCGGTCATTCCGAATAACTCGCGTATTTTTATAATTAAAAATCAAGTGTTATAAGGATACATCCAACGCCTCTTTCCAATTCAGAATATTCTTTAAATAAAATATTCATATTATTAGGGAAAGGTTCCCATCAAAGATAAAATCTTTTAAATTTATTCTTAAATCTTATTTTCAAAGATTTGTTAAAATTCCAATTCAATTTTAATATCAAAAACCACTACTTTACAATTATTCCAATTTAAGGAATAAATCTTTTTTTTAACTGGGTTAAAGAATCAATGTCATTTAAAAACATTGTTCACGATAAACCCAAAGTCATTTTCTAATAAGTAAATATAAATTGAAATACCAATAATCTTAGTCGAAAGATTTATTCTTTATTAAAAGAAATCCTTTGTTTAAAAATATTCTTTATATGAAGGATATTCCGAATCGGAAAGCGACTCAATCATTTACCATATAACTTTGGTTATATGGATTTCATACGTCGTATGTAAATGACAATAATAATAAATAATCATCAAACCATCCATTCAACATCCAAAGTGAAGTTCTCAACTGTGTGAGCATTAAATGAAATAATAACGCTCATCGCAGCCTGTCAATCTATCGATTGACATAAGAATAAATATTGGGACTAGTGTATATCAATAACATCCCAATACCCGTGTGGGGTTTTCAGCCAACAACAGTACATATAAATAAATAATTGGTTAATTAATTTAACCAACCTTGATACTACCAACATGTCGATAATGATAGACAAAACATGATATTTTACTCCTAATGTCGAAATAAATTATATTTGACTCGCATAATTTCTAATATATAATGGAATGTAATTTATTTATATGATGTTAAAAAGGATAATTTTCATTATACTTAATTTGTATGTAATTATTCTTAACGTAAAAGAAATAATCTCATTTGTATATATTTTAAGGTATAACTCAACACATAAAATGTTTATTTTAAATTGCATACAAATTCTAATGTATGCATTAACATATAAAGATGTCGTTTTATCGCACCTGTACATTCTAATCTATGTTTAGACCAAAAATATGTTTTTTATATTTGAATATAAATTCTATTGTGAGTTTGCAAATATAAATGATTTTTATATTTACAAATAAATTCTATTGTATGTTATGCAAATAAAAATGATTATTTTATTTGCATATAAATTCTATCTCAACAAAATGTATAAGAAGTTCCATTTTGCTGACAATTCTATTTTAATCAAAATGGATATTGCTATGGTAACACAAACCTATTTTGTGTTTAACTCTTTCAGTTGACAAAATTGTAAATTTTGTCTTAATTCAAATCTAATTAACAAAAGGTAATTTTTGTTTCAACTATTATATTTTTAACAAAAGTAAATATTTTTAACAGAAATGATTTGGTTCAACTAAGCTATTTGTCCAAAATGGGTATTTTGATTCAACTTGTCTACTTTGACAAAAGTATATATATTGACAAAAATATATGGTTTGCTTTAGCTAACCTATTTTGTCAAAAATGAACATTTTGACAAAATGTATATTTTGGCTTAACTACTCTATTTCAACAAAACAACAAAGATAACGACTTTGGTTTGTTGACAAATCTAATTCAGCAAACAAATGTAAGTGATGAGTTTGTTTTGTTGACAAAATGATGATGTTTTGTTTTAGCCATTACAGTTTGACAAAAGTGAAAAAATGTATTTCAGCTACTGTAAATTGGTAATGGTGAATGTTTCTGCTTCATTCTTTTAAGCAACACAAAAATGGATAATTTTCCTCATTCCTCTAAAATGACAAAAGTGAATACATTTGTCTTAACCTTTTAAAATGAAAAATTAAATAATTTTGTCTCATTCAATTTAAATGATAAAAATGTATCTTTTTGTATTGCAACAAAAGGACAAATAAACCTTATCTATCTATTTCTCTTTTTATTTTAGCTAAGATGACACTAAAAATATATCTTTTAATTCTAATCTTTTTGTTACAATCTATGATGAAAATAAAAACATTTTAATTAATTTAACAAAATTACAACAAAGATGAATTCATTTTATCATAATCTTTTTATTTACTCTAGAAAAAAAAATGATATTTTTAATCCCATTCTTTTATTAGCATCTAATATGTAATAAAAGTGTAACTTCTTAAACTATGCTTTTCATTTGCATCTAACATGCAAATAAAAATGTAATATTTTAATTTATGATTTATTTACATCAAAGAATGCGAATAAAGATACAACTTTTAATTTCATGTTTTATTTGCATCAAAGAAGGCAAATGAAAAATTCAACTTTCAAATACGGTGTTTGTTTGCATCAAAGAATGCAAATAAAAATACAATCTTTTAACTATGATATTTATTTGCATCTAAATATGCAATAAAATAAAATCTTTTAATTTATGCCTTATGTTTGTTTGCAACTAAATTTACAAGCAAAAATGTAACTTTTGAAATTATATTTTTATTTTTATCTAAAATACAAAATAAAAATGTCATATTCATTCTAGTGTTTTTGTTTGCATTTATATTTGCAAAAATGAAATTTTAACTCTAATGTTTGTTTGCATCTAAAATTGCAAATAAAAATATAGTTTACTTCTAATGTTTTGTGTGAAAACCCGTAACTTCCCCGGTAAGGAAAGCGCGGATAAAGTTCGAAAACAACACACAAAAGAACGCAGACGGAAGAACAATTCATTGTATATTACAACAATTCCATCAGAATACAATAATATACAGAGTATAAACAAATAATATACATTTGATAAATATCAGAGATTACAATACATTACATAGCAGCGGAAAATAATACAATACACAACAAGAAGAGATATACGGATACAAAGCTTTCCGGATATCGTTCCAGCTGTACATCAGGATCCTGTGAATATAAATCTGCAAAACCAAAACTACTAGCTGCCCGTGTCAAAATAAGGGCACCCAGAGTTTAGGTTAAAACAATAAACTCCAGGTCAGTCATGGGACTGGTGTGAGAACTAAAACAGTTATTAATCTTTATTTTAAAGTTAGGTAAATCAAGGGACCACGCCGTATAACACGGAACGGGTTTCCTCCCAAGAACACCAGTGCAAAAAACAACAGCGCAATGCTAAATAAAGAAAAATGAAGCTATTATAAGAACCAGGTCCCATCACACAATGCGAGCCTTGGATCGTCAGGGCCGGTCCATCGATGTGGATTATTATGCCTGAACACTACGTTTCCCCGCCCTTTGGGGCATAAATGAGCCAACGAATGACTCCATCGGACCCGGACCGTCCGATCTAACCGAGGCGCCTCGCAACAGCAATAACCACATAAGTCAAACTCGTCAGCGCGTGTAAAACCACTGACGCCACTTCTAGCTAGAAGGAAACGCATGCTCTCCCTGAGGTCCTTCTCCCGTTTCTGGTTCACAACCGGGGTGTGAGGCTCGCGAGTCAACGTTACACAAAGCTATGCCACACAGGCCGTGCTTTGATCATCACCACAAGACTTTGCTTTTCAACAGAAGCCTTGATCAATTGCCACTTAGGCATGCCACACAGGCATTTCACTCCATGCGTTTGATATCTATCAACCTATAACCCCTAAGCTCGTACGTCTCAGAGAGGGGCGTTAAGCAAGAGAATAAATTCTCCGCCGCCAAACAGATATATATTTAATAGAAATCAATCACACAGGCTGAAATCCCATGTCAGACACACAGTCCATTTTCACGTTCGTTCTGGGTCTGAACGAAACCGGAGGCACCTAGTACCCCGCATATCCATCGATCTCCAAGTACGTCTGGACAATCACCAAACGTTTCCATCTTCTTGGGTGTACAACCCAATCAAGATCATCAGTAATTATCCAGACGACGACATGAAGACCTCCGGTCTTCAACCACCGTCTTCACCTTCGACTTATCGTCGTATTAGTTATTCAAAATGGGATAAACCCGGTCTTTCCGAATAACTAGCGTATATAATAAACAAATGTTACACAAACACAACATACGCCTCATTCCGATTCAGAATATTCTTTTATTCAAATATTCTTAAACTTTGGGAAAGGATCCCATTAATTTTATCAAAGATAAATTCTTTAAATTTATTCTTTAATCTCTTTTTTGAATATCAATTCAAACTAGTCGGGATTAGCGAACCACACTGGAGTAATCATTTATTTTATTTCCCAATCCCCACCTATTCGTCCCATGAAGTAAAACTAGTGATACCTCGTATCTAACACCACGGTGTTATCGGTAAATTCAATTACCATTTCACGTTCAAATCTAATTAAAGATTTAACTATCGTCTGGAGTAAAACTGGTGATACTCCATTCTCGATTTTTTTCAATCTAATTAAAGATTCATTAAAACTCCACATAGTTTTAATGTTCACAGAAATCAATATCCTGTCTTTAACTGGGTTAAAGAACCAATGTTATTTAAAAACAAGGCCCACAATAAACCCAAAATCACATTCATTAATTATCGGGTTAAAGAACAAGTGTTATTTAAAACACTGTTCACGATAAACCCAAAAATCGATACCAGTTCAATTCCAATTAAATATCATTTAATTGGTATACTTCATTTAATCTAAAATAAAAGATTTAATCTTTTTCTCAACTGGGCTTAAGAACAGTGTTAATGAAGACACCATTCATGACAAACCCAAATCACATTTGATATTAAATACAAGGCTCTGAATAGAAAATATATCGGCTTATATTCAATATCAAATTCTACGACCAACAAATATCGTATTGGAAATAACGATATATATATATCTTTCAAATTTCCACAACAATATCTGTATAATCACGAAATCCCACATCAAAATATTCCGAAGACAATTTCGATTCAAATCCATTCCCATTCAATTATTGGAAATTCTGGTTATTTTCAAAACCAGTTCAAATCCAATTTATTTATTTTAAAAATAAATAAATTATTATTCTAGTTCAAAACTAGTTCATTTCGATAAAAATCTATTTTTATCTTTTCAAATATGGAGTTTTTCATCCCAATTCTTCCCAAATCATTTCTTATGATTTTACACAAATTATTACTATTTTTAATAATTTTATCAAGGCCCGTACAGTCGATTTCCATCAACGGCCATCGAACTGCACTTACAGCGACCTTTTCCAAATTTAATTTGGACATAATTCCAAATCCAACTGTTAGATTTTAAATTTCTAATATTCGTTAGAAAGCTCTTTTCGATACGAACCCAACGGTTCTGGTTTTAGGAGAATCCGACGGTCGGATCTCCCGTAATATCCATTCGAAGTCAACGGTCGAAATTCGCGAACTGCCGCGGCGCGGCGCGTTCTATTCAGGCCATTATATTATATATATATAATATATACAATATATACATCGTCGATTTCCTTTTAAAACGTATTTTAACATCATATTCAATTTCTAATCAAAATTGAATATTCCAATATAAATTCGTTTTAATTTCATTTCAAAACGATTTCAGTTCAATTTCAATTTAATTCGAATTTCAATTCATTTCAATTTAATTCGAATTCATTTCTATTCAATTTCAATTCGAATTCAATTCTATTCAAATTCAATTCTATTCAAATTCAATTCAATTTCAATTCGAATTCATTTCTATTCAAATTCAATTCTTTTCAATTAATTCGAATTTCGATTATTTTCAATATAATTCAAAATTCGAAATCAGTTTCAATATAATTCAAATTTCGAAATCACTTTCAATATAATTCAAATTTTGAAATCACTTTCAATATACATTGAAAAATGAATAAAATCGATATAAATATCGTTCATGTCAAAATGGCGTCAATCTAATCAACATGGCTTCATATATTTCTATTTTCAAATATTCTATTTCAAATATTTCTTTTTCAAATATTCTATTTCAAATATTTCTTTTTCAAATATTTCTATTTCAAATATTCTATTTCAAATATTTCTATTTCAAAACTGGAATGAGGCCCAATCAATTACCATATAATGTTAATTATATGGATTTTCTACAACACATGTATAAGATAACAACGATAAATAATCAACCATCATCCAGAGTGCGTCCTACACTGTATAAGCATCAAATATAAATATTTAACGCTTATAACAACCTGTCAATCAATCAATCGACATACAGCTAATCATTGGGACTAGTGTATGTCATATATCATCCCAATACCCGTGTGGGGTTTCAAACAATCAAACACAGATTCTATTTGTGCAGTTGGGCGATGTGTAAAATTTATCGTCCCAATCAATATCAATCAAATCAGTGTATATAAACAAATCTCCGATTTGTTTATAAATATCTATTTCATTTCATATACACGTTAAAAATTCTATTTTTAACTATAAAAATATTTTTAACTATATAAATATTTTTATTTCATTTCACATCACATCACACAATCAACTACACATCAAAATCAAACAAACAAGCATACAAGCCGTCCATGGTCTGTGGACGACGGGTGTCGGGTGCTACTAAACACCGTATGCATCCTAGTATATTTTTTTATAACTAGACAATAAAATTTAAAAGTGAGAAGTTCTCACAGAGGGTTCCACTCCGCCGCGCTTTGCTTCTGAACTGCTAAACCGTCTGGACCGGTTTGAAATTCCAATGCAGTTCTTTTCACGCTGTTCACATAAAAATTATATTTTTATTGCTTCATTCAATAAATAAAAATCATATTTTTATTTCTACTTCGTATATATATATATTTACAATGCTTCTTTCTATATAAATATTATATTTTTATATTTCTACTTCTTATATAAAGATGGAAATTTTATTACCATACCTATATAATAATCGTATTTTTATATTCTCTATCTCATAAAAATTATATTTCATAATTTCTACTATATAAAAATCACATCTTTAATATTTCTATTATATAAAAATCACATCTTTAATATTTCTATTATATAAAAATCACATCTTTAATATTTCTATTATATCGCTACTCTATATAAAAAGATTATATTTTTACTATGCTACACTATATAAAAAGATTATATTTTTTTTAACCTCTACATTATATAAAAATTATATTTTTAATCTTTACATCTTATAAAAATAATATTTTTATCGTCCCTTCCCATAGATAAAAATCGTAACTTTATTCCTTCGTTTGCCTTATAAAAATCATAACTTTCAAGCGATAAAAATCCCATCTTTCTTCTTGTAAAAACCAAATCTCTATAAGGTAAAAATCACACTTTTACTTCGTCGCTATATATATAAAGATCATATCTTTACATAACGAAAAATATAATTTTTATACACAATGTTAAATATAACAAAGATCACTTCTTTATATAATTTAAAATCAAGTCTTTATATAATATTTTTTTTATATATATAAAAAACTAAAAATTAATTTTCTCATAAACTGAAAATCATATATATATATATATTTAGCTAAAACATTAACTAAATAAAGATAGATACTAATAATAAGAAAAAAGAAGACTTACAGGTTTTAGCGAGGGGGAGGGTGGGTCCTTACTGTTTGCGTTGGCACCGACTGGAGGGGGATCGTGGTGGCTGAGGGGAGCTGGCGGAGGTGGTCTCGAGGTGGCGCTGGGATGGGTGACGACGGCGGAGTCCTGGGCTTCTGGGCGTTCGAATAGGGGAGGAGGCGATGGGGGTTGAAGCGGAGGGGATCGCCGTGGTGGAGTCGACGGCCTATGGGGGGTGCGACGTCGGCCAGCGACGGTGGAGGGTGGAATCGAGATCGGGTTTTGAGCGACAGCTAAGGTTTTTTTTTCTTCTGTAAACTGATTTGGGGAAAGATATAAGAGGAGGGGGGTTTATAAATAAATTATTTATTTTAATTTATCCCACTAAAAAGTAACTTTTTCTTTCGAACTCAGAATCGAACCCACCGACTGTCACCTCTAGCTAATTACCCCCATTCCGAACACAATGGGATAGGTATCGTAAGCTGATTCAACTATTTCGATCAGTTTTCATCAAAATCAACATATAACTCTATATATTGAATTTGAACGCGCATTTCAATTTACTAGGGTCACATATTAACTCGAAAAATTCCCGAAAATATTTTCTAGCTTCGTATTGACGATACGGTCCTAACAAAACTAGTTTCGTCGAATTCCGAGACCGTCTGAAAAATGGCCATTTTCCAGTCGATTAAAATCAACTGAAATTGGTCAAACGCGTTTTCCTTTGCCACGCTCACATATTGATTCGAAAAATTATGAAAATTGGAATCTAGCAATAACTTTACATCCCGGATCCAACAAAAGTGGTTTCGTCGAAATCCGAGGTCGTTTGCAAAATTGCTATTTTTAAGGGCCGAATTCCATAGCGACTATTCTGAATTTTCAACTAGACATAACTTTTGATTCCCGCTATGAAATTTCGATTTCTCGTATTTGTTGGAAAGATATTGTCACATAGATTCAAATATTTTTGGTTTCACTAAAATCCAATTTATTTTGCACCCGGTACGTTCATTTGAATTTTGAAATTGAATTATTGAACTACCGCGCCATTTTCAATTCCTTTTCTAATTAAAAATAAATATTTATATTCTAACGTCGAGCTATATAAATATATACGTTCTAATTCTATTCAAAATAAATTTCTTGTCGTTATTATTTAAAATAATTCATTTTAAATAATCAAAATTCGCTAAAATTGCCAAAATAAAAATTTTAAATTGGCCCAGATTTCCGGGTTATTACAGTCTCCCCCACTTAAAACTTTTCGTCCCCGAAAAGGAACGAAGCCGAAAGTTGTTTCACAAATCAACTCAACTTCCATTATTTTCACTACACTTAAGTTCTTCAACTTTTCAGTTTCTAAGAACTTTTTAAATTTTCAAAAATTTGGCTAATACCCTAAATTTTCGAAAAATTTCGCCAAAAACTCCCCTACACCGGGGACTTCGGGATATTTCATATAGCCTCCCATGGCCTTCTTCAATCCAAAAGAAAAAGAAAAAGCCAATCGACTCATAAAATCTTCATCACCCAAACAAAACAGGAAATTATGGTATACATGTACCTATTTGTCGGGCAAACAATTTTATTCTTCTGCTCTAGCCTCCTTGCTATGACCTGTTCAATAGATATACATGTATATGCATGCAAATGCGACTAATTTTCAATACAATTCACTTTTTGGTACAATTTGACTAAATGGTTAAAATTTTAATTAATCAAACAATAATCAAACAACACAACCATCAATCTATTAGTTGATTAGCATTTCAAACACATGATTTTGTTATATAGTCAAAAATCACATTTTTGATGCCAAATCACAACAATAAGTCCTATCTAATTTTGGTTCTCACAGCAGTCTAATGGAAATATATAGATATCACACCTTCGAAACTCGAATACCAATTCTGATGATGTCTAGACTATCATCAGAATCGTCTCCGGGCGACTAGAGTGTGATTCTATATCTATCCAGTATATTAAAACTTCGAATATACGTTGGCAAGGCGTATATGCAAAATCATTATATGCTGGATTGTCCAAATCAATATAAAATAAATAATCAAATACGAATAATTGATTTAAATTTTCAAAACAAAACTTGTTTTCACTTTAAAAATATACTCTACATACTCGTTCTAGGATACTACTGATCCCATCTCTAACGAGTCATTCCCATTGCATATTACTAATCCAATTTCTGATGAATTCTTTCGTATGGTTCTAATGTGTCTTGTTCTCTGAGCTTTGTAAACCAAAGCTCTGATACCAACTGTGAAAACCCGTTACTTCCCCGGTAAGGAAAGCGCGGATAAAGTTCGAAAACAACACACAAAAGAACGCAGACGGAAAAACATTTCATTGTATATTACAACAATTCCATCAGAATACAAGAATATACAGAGTATAAACAAATAATATACATTCGACAAATCAGAGATTACAATACATTACATAGCAGTGGAAAATAATACAATACACAACTAGAAGAGATATACGGATACAAAGCTTTCCGGATATCATTCCAGCTGTACATCAGGATCCTATGAATATAAATCTGCAAAACCAAAACTACTAGCTGCCCGTGTCAAAATAAGGGCACCCAGAGTTTAGGTTAAAACAATAAACTACAGGTCAGTCATGGGACTGGTGTGAGAACTAAAACAGTTATTAATCTTTATTTTAAAGTTAGGTAAATCAAGGGACCACGCCGTATAACACGGAACGGGTTTCCTCCCAAGA
The DNA here is from genome assembly GCA_030737875.1 of Allium sativum. Classification (NCBI taxonomy): domain Eukaryota; kingdom Viridiplantae; phylum Streptophyta; class Magnoliopsida; order Asparagales; family Amaryllidaceae; genus Allium; species Allium sativum. The sequence continues at coordinate 790,533,514 of CM060924.1, forward strand.
ACACCAGTGCATAAAACAACAGCGCAATGCTAAATAATGAAAAATGAAGCTATTATAAGACCCAGGTCCCATCACACAATGCAACGTAAACCGGAGGGTAGGGTTTTTACCTTATAATAGCCAAGAATGCTTGGTACGTGAAATTTCATGTTTTGTTATTACTATAAGTGTATAGTGTCAAAATAATTTCAAATCATAAGTATCAATCATAGACGGCATAAGCGCCCCATCCCACAATGTCGCCATACTAGGCTCTACAATCAAAACCGCAAATGTCACGTATTTGGAAGTTGGATTTCCATCTGTGAACCGAGGCAAAAGATAGCCCTCTACCGAATTCGAGACTGTCTAGCCCGAGTCTCAGGCAAGCGCGCAGGCAAGCCTTGGATCTTCAGGACCGATCCACCGATGTGGATTATTATGCCTGAACACTACGTTTCCCTGCCCTTTGGGGCGTAAATGAGCCAACGAATGACTCCATCGGACCCGGACCGTCCGATCTAACCGAGGCGCCTCGCAGCAGCAACAACCACATAAGTCAAACTCGTCAGGGCGTGTAAAACCACTGACGCCACTTCTAGCTAGAAGGAAATGCATGCCCTCCCTGAGGTCCTTCTCCCATTTCTGGTTCACAACCGGGGTGTGAGGCTCGCGAGTCAACGTTACACAAAGCTATGCCACACAGGCCGTGCTTTGATCATCACCACAAGACTTTGCTTTTCAACAGAGGCCTTGATCAATTACCACATAGGCATGCCACACAGGCAATTCACTCCATGCGTTTGATATCTATCAACCTATAACCCCTGAGCTCGTACGTCTCAAAGAGGGGCGTCAAGCAAGAGAATAAATTCTCCGCCGCCAAACAGATATATATTTAATAGAAATCAATCACACAGACTGAAATCCCATGTCAGACACACAGTCCATTTTCACGTTCGTTCTGGGTCTGAACAAAACCGGAGGCACCTAGTACCCCGCATATCCATCGATCTCCAAGTACGTCTGGACGATCACCAACTGTTTCCATCTTCTTGGGTGTACAACCCAATCAGAATCATCAGTAAATATCCAGACGACGTGAAGACCTCCGGTCTTCAACCACCGTCTTTACCTTCGACTTATCGTCGTATCAGTTATTCAGAATGGGATAAACCCGGTCTTTCCGAATAACTGGCGTATATAAAAAACAAATGTTACACAAACACAAAATACGCCTCATTCCAGTTCAGAATATTCTTTTATTCAAATATTCTTAAACTTTGGGAAAGGTTCCCATTAATTTTATCAAAGATAAATTCTTTAAATTTATTCTTTAATCTCCTTTTTGAATATCAATTCAAACTAGTCGGGATTAGCGAACCACACCGGAGTAATCATTTATTTTATTTCCCAATCCCCACCTATTCATCCCATGAAGTAAAACTGGTGATACTTCATATCTAACACCACGGTGTTATCGGTAAATTCAATTACCATTTCACATTCAAATCTAATTAAAGATTTAACTATCGTCTGGAGTAAAACTGCTAATACTCCATTCTCGATTTTTTTCAATCTAATTAAAGATTCATTAAAACTGCACTTAGTTTTAATGTTCACAGAAATCAATATCCTGTCTTTAACTGGGTTAAAGAACCAATGTCATTTAAAAACACGGCCCACAATAAACCCAAAATCACATTCATTGATTATCGGGTTAAAGAACAAGTGTTATTTAAAACACTATTCACGATAAACCCAAAAATCGATACCAGTTCAATTCCAATTAAATATCATTTAATTGGTATACTTCATTTAATCTAAAATAAAAGATTTAATCTTTTTCTCAACTGGGCTTAAGAACAGTGTTAATGAAGACACCATTCACGACAAACCCAAATCACATTTGATATTAAATACAAGGCTCTGAATAGAAAATATATCGGCTTATATTCAATATCAAATTCTACGACCAACAAATATCGTATTGGAAATAATGATATAAATATGTCTTTCAAATTCCCGTAACAATACCTGTATCATCACGAAATCCAACATCGAAATATTCCACAGACAATTTCGATTCAAATCCATTCCAATTCAATTATTGGAAATTCTGGTTATTTTCAAAACCATTTCAAATCCAATTTATTTATTTTAAAAATAAATAAATTATTATTCTAGTTCAAAACTAGTTCATTTCGATAAAAATCTATTTTTTATCTTTTCAAATATGGAGTTTTTCATCCTAATTCTTCCCAAATCATTTCTTATGATTTTACACAAATTATTACTATTTTTAATAATTTTATCAAGGCCCGTACAGTCGATTTCCATCAACGGCCATCGAACTGCACTTACAGCGACTTTTTCCAAATTTGATTTGGACATAATTCCAAATCCAACTGTTAGATTTTAAATTTCTAATATTCGTTAGAAAGCCCTTTTCGATACGAACCCAACGGTTCCGGTTTTAGGAGAATCCGACGGTCGGATCTCCCGTAATATCCATTTGAAATCGATGGTCGAAATTTGCGAACTGCCGCGGCGCGGCGCGTTCTATTCAGGCCATTATATTATATATGTAATATATATAATATATACTTCGTCGATTTCCTTTTAAAACATATTTTAACATCATATTCAATTTCTAATCAAAATTGAATATTCCAATATAAATTCGTTTTAATTTCATTTCAAAACGATTTCAATTGAATTTCAATTTAATTCGGATTTCAATTCATTTCAATTTGATTCGAATTCATTTCTATTCAATTTCAATTCGAATTCAATTCTATTCAAATTCAATTCAATTTCAATTCGAATTCATTTCAATTCAATTTCAATTCAAATTCAATTCTTTTCAATTAATTCGAATTTCGATTATTTTCAATATAATTCAAATTTCGAAATGACTTTCAATATAATTCAAATTTCGAAATCACTTTCAATATAATTCAAATTTCGAAATCACTTTCAATATAATTCCAATTTTGAAATCACTTTCAATATAATTAAAATTTCGAAATCACTTTCAATATACATTGAAAAATGAATAAAATCGATATAAATATCGTTGACGTCAAAATGGCGTCAATCTAATCAACACGGCTTCATATATTTCTATTTTCAAATATTCTATTTCAAATATTTCTTTTTCAAATATTTCTATTTCAAATATTCTATTTCAAATATTTCTTTTTCAAATATTTCTATTTCAAATATTCTGTCTCAAATAATTCTATTTCAAAACTGGAATGAGGCCCAATCAATTACCATATAATGTTAATTATATGGATTTTCTACAACACATGTATAAAATAACAACGATAAATAATCAACCATCATCCAGAGTGCGTCCTACACTGTATAAACATCAAATATAAATATTTAACGCTTATAACAGCCTGTCAATCAATCGATCGACATACAACTAATCATTGGGACTAGTGTATGTCATATATCATCCCAATACCTGTGTGGGGTTTCAAACAATCAAACACAGATTCTATTTGTGCAGTTAGGCGATGTGTAAAATTTATCGTCCCAATCAATATCAATCAAATCAGTGTATACAAACAAATCTCTGATTTGTTTATAAATATCTATTTCATTTCATATACACGTTAAAAATTCTATTTTTAACTATAAAAATATTTTTAACTATATAAATATTTTTATTTCATTTCACGTCACATCACACAATCAACTACACATCAAAATCAAACAAACAAGCATACAAGCCGTCCATGGTCTGTGGACGACGGGTGTCGGGTGCTACTAAACACCGTCTGCATCCTAGTATATATTTTTATAACTAGAAAATAAAATTTAAAAGTGAGAAGTTCTTACAGAGGGTTCCACTCCGCCGCGCTTTGCTTCTGAACTGCTAAACCGTCTGGACCGGTTTGAAATTCCAATGCAGTTCTTTTCACGCTGTTCAAATAAAAATTATATTTTTATTGCTTCATTCAATAAATAAAAATCATATTTTTATTTCTACTTCGTATATATATATATATTTACAACGCTTCTTTCTATATAAATATTATATTTTTATATTTCTACTTCTTATATAAAGATGGAAATTTTATTATCATACCTATATAAAAATCGTATTTTTATATTCTCTATCTCATAAAAATTATATTTTATAATTTCTACTATATAAAAATCACATCTTTAATATTTCTATTATATAAAAATCACATCTTTAATATTTCTATTATATTGCTACTCTATATAAAAAGATTATATTTTTACTACGCTACACTATATAAAAATATTATATTATTTTTAACCTCTACATTATATAAAAATTATATTTTTAATCTTTACATCTTATAAAATTATATTTTTATCGTCCCTTCCCATAGATAAAAATCGTAACTTTATCCCTTCGTTTGCCTTATAAAAATCATAACTTTCAAGCGATAAAAATCCCATCTTTCTTCTTGTAAAAACCAAATCTCTATATGGTAAAAATCACACTTTTACTTCGTCGCTATATATATAAAGATCATATCTTTACATAACGAAAAATCTAATTTTTAAACACAATGTTAAATATAACAAAGATCACTTCTTTATATAATTTAAAATCAAGTCTTTATATAATAAAAAAATTTATATATATAAAAAAACTGAAAATTAATTTTCTCATAAACTGAAAATCATATATATATATATATAGCTAAAACATTAACTAAATAAAGATAGATACTAATAATAAGAAAAAGAAGAAGACTTACAGGTTTTAGCGAGGGGGAGGGTGGGTCCTTACTATTTGCGTTGGCGCCGACTGGAGGGGGATCGTGGTGGCTGAGGGGAGCAGGCGGAGGTGGTCTCGAGGTGGCGCTGGGATGGGTGACGACGGCGGAGTCCTGGGCTTCTGGGCGTTCGAATAGGGGAGGAGGCGATGGGGGTTGAAGCGAAGGGGATCGCGGTGGTGGAGTCGACGGCCTAGGGGGGGTGCGACGTCGGCCAGCGACGGTGGAGGGTGGAATCGAGATCGGGTTTTGAGCGACAGCTAAGGTTTTTTTTCTTCTGTAAACTGATTTGGGGAAAGATATAAGAGGAGGGGGGTTTATAAATAAATTATTTATTTTAATTTATCCCACTAAAAAGTAACTTTTTCTTTCGAACTCAGAATCGAACCCAACGACTGTCACCCCTATCTAATTACCCTCATTCCGAATACAATGGGATAGGTATCGTAAGCTGATTCGACTGTTTCGATCAGTTTTCGTCAAAATCAACATATAACTCTATATATTGAATTTGAACGCGCATTTCAATTTACTGGGGTCACATACTAACTCGAAAAATTCCCGAAAAATATTTTCTAGCTTCGTATTGACGATACGATCCTAACAAAACTAGTTTCATCGAATTCCGAGACCGTCTGAAAAATGCCCATTTTCCAGTCAATTAAAATCAACTGAAACTGGTCAAATGCGTTTTCCTTTGCCACGCTCACATATTGATTCGAAAAATTAAGAAAATTGGAATCTAGCAATAACTTTACATACCGGATCCAACAAAAGTGGTTTCGTCGAAATCCGAGGTCGTTTGCAAAATTGCTATTTTTAAGGGCCGAAATTCCATAGCGACTATTCTGAATTTTCAACTGGACATAACTTTTGATTCCCGCTATGAAATTTCGATTTCTCGGATTCATTGGAAAGATATTGTCACATAGATTCAAATATTTTTGGTTTCACTAAAATCCGGTTTATTTTGCACCCGGTACGTTCATTTGAATTTTGAAATCGAATTATTGAACTACCGCGCCATTTTCAATTCCTTTTATAATTAAAAATAAATATTTATATTCTAACGTCGAGCTATATAAATATATACGTTCTAATTCTATTCAAAATAAATTTCTCGTCGTTATTATTTAAAATAATTCATTTTAAATAATCAAAATTCGCTAAAATTGCCAAAATAAAATTTTTAAATTGGCCCAGATTTCCGGGTTATTACAATTTGCTTGCATCTACAATAGCAAACAAAAATATAGTTTTCCTTATTTCAATGCATATTTGCGTTAGAGAATGCAAATAAAGCAATATTTTATATTTCAAAGTGTATTTGCATAAAGAATGCAAATAAAAGAGCATTTTTATATTTCTATGTACATTTGCATAAAAGAATGCAAATAAAAGTACATTTTATATTTCTATGTATATTTGCATAAACGAATGCAAATAAAAGAACCATCCTTATTTATCCAAATTCTTTTTTTTATTGTAAACAACATTACATAAAAATGTAATCTTTCACTTTTATTCAATTACGTGAAAAATGTAATTTTTACTTTTAAATCTAATTACATTAAAAATGTAACTTTCATTTCTTAAATCTTATTCACATTAAAAATGTTTTCTTTCTTTTATAACAAATATGACGGTGAAAATATTCATTCCTAAATTTTCACATGACAGTGCAAAATGTTCATTTCTAAATTATCACATAACGGTGTGAAAATTGTGTCAATTTCTAAATTAACACATAACGGTGTAAAAATTGTTCATTACATTTCTAACAAATGACGGTGCAAAATAATGTCAAATTCATTTTAACACGTGACAGTGCAAAATAATGTCAATTTCATTTTAACAAGTGACGGTGCAAAATAATGTCAATTTCATTTTACAAGATCCATGAATATTTTCATTCTTAACAAAATGATAGTGAAAACCATTCTTCTCTTTTTAACAAAAATGATATCTTTTTACATTTTCAAAACAAAGGAAAAAATGATATCTTTTTACATTAACAAAACAAATGACAAAAATGTTGTTGTTTTTTATCTTTTATAAACAAAAGTAAATACTTTTATTTACAAACAAAAGTGAATTATATTCATTTACCCACAAAAGTGACTTCTTTTCATTCATAAACACAAGTGATTTATTTTCACTCAAAAACACAAGTGATTTCTTTTCATTCAAAAACACAAGTGATTTCTTTTCATTCATAAACACAAGTGATTTATTTTCATTCAAAAACACAAGTGATTTCTTTTCATTCAAAAACACAAGTGATTTCTTTTCATTCATAAACACAAGTGATTTATTTTTATACAAAAACAGAAGTGATTTCCTTTTTATTTAAAACCAACAAAATGAAAGCTTTTATTTTAAAAACAAACAAAGTTACAATCTTTTAATGTTTAAAAACACAATGAATATTTTTCATACATGGATTCATAATAGAATTCAGATCTACAACTTAGATTAAATTAAAAGGGGGAATTCTGGTTTTACAAAACCAGATCTATCACACCCGAATAGTACAAACAGTCACCATCAACAACCAATACAAATTTAAGTACAACAATCGCGGATTCAATTAAACAAATACGATGAGATTTAAACAACAAGGAATAAAATATGATTTTAAAAATAGAAATCTCACATCGTTATTGAGTTCTGCGCTGTTCAGATCCAAAATTTGTCAAAAATTCAACTTGCTCAGAATCAGGTCTAGTTAGTTTCATCGCGTAGATCTCGTTCTCACGATCGTGGCGCACCAGAAATCGTTCAAATCCGAGTCCGAACGAGCAAGATATGGTTTAATTAAGATCGGTCAAAATTTGAATTAATTAATTTGTAAAGTCAAAGTTTGGAAAAAGTCAACTCACCCTTCATCTCATCCCTAACGTTCAAAGCAAAAAATGAAACCATAGTGTTCAAAATTAGGTTTCCATTTATCTCGGAATTGGTGGAGCTTGAAGACGATCGGAAGGTGGCATATCGAAGAGGGGAGTGAGGGGTACGTGCGCTGGAAGGGGTGGACGCCACGGTGGGGCCCACTGGGCGTGGTGGAGGGTGGTTGGGCGTGGGTTGGGTGGAGAATTTCGGGCCAAATACTCACTTATACTTCATCATCTCCGTATAGAATTAAAGAGGATGAAAATCTCTTCACTAAGTTCCAAAGGAGCATGGATTTTTATTTAGTGGATTGAGAGAGATTGAGGGAGGAAGATTCGAAGCTTCTTGGCCATGGAAATTTGATGATGGCGGCTGTGTATTGTAGAGGGGCGATTTGGGTTGAGGATTAGTGAATATATTTATATTATTTAATTAGTTAATTAGCCCATTAAGGCCCGTTCAACAACTTTGTCCAATTTCAGCCCAACGATTGTCGTTCTTACCTATTAACCGATATTCCGGATTCATCTGGCTATGTCTCGCAAGCCCAAATGACTATTTTAACCAAGTTTTCTTTAATTTAAAATTTAAGTCTTTTATTTTTAATTCAACCGTACAAATAAATTCACCGGGGTCACAAATTAACTTCAAAAAAAACCCAAAAAATATTTCTAGCTATGTTTTGGCGATATGGTCCTATCAAGACTAATTTTGTTGAATTCTGAGACCATTTGAAAAATGGCCATTTTCAAGTTGATTAAATTTGACTGAAATTGACAAAACACATTTTTCTTTTGCCACGCTCACATATTAATTCGAAAAAATATGAAAATTGAAACCTAACAATAATTTGACATTCCGGTTCCAACAAAAGTGGTTTCGTCGAAAACAGAGGTCGTTTGCAAAATGACTATTTTTAAGGCTAATATATTATATTAAAATCTATATAAATTATACAGCGACTTTTCTAAATTTTAAACTGGGCATAACTTTTGATTCCCATTATGAAATTTTGATTTTTCGGATTCGTTGGAAAGATATTTTTAAATAGATTCTAATATTTTTGGTTTCACTAAAATCCGTTTTATTTTGCATCCTGTACATCCGGTCAAAATTCAAGTTTAACTTTTCAAACTACCGTGCTATTTCCACCTCCTTTTATAATTAAAATTAAAATTTTCGATCTAACTTCGATTTAAATAATTTTTTAATCATTATTATTTAAAATAAATTATTTTTACTATTAAAATTTCTAAAATAAAAATTTCAAATTGGTTCAGAATTTGCGGGTTGTTACACTTATTCTCCAACATTTCATTCACAATCCTTATTTTATAACCTAAACGAAAACTAAAAAAGAACTAGAGAAGGTCGACTGTTACAAGTTAGAAGAAGAAGAAGATGAAAGTTAGGAAAACTTAGAGCTTAGAATAATTCATTAACAAATCTCATCATCTCTACCCAACCAAGATGAATAATATATTTTACCCTTATGGTTCCGGTTATCTTGATATATTTGAAAGTTGTGTTAATTGTTATCATAGATTTAGTGTTGTTCTTGATGATTTTATGTTGCTATGAATTACCCATGTTTAGTTGTGTGCTATAAGTTGGTTTTGTATGTCATTGTCATACATGAAAGTTAACAAGTTATAGGGCGAAACCTTAGATAGAGATCTCCAAATAATATGAAACTTATGGATGATGTGTGTTGAATGATTTCAGAGATGGATTTTAAATTTTAAGAATTGTTATGATAGTATGAATTTCCTAAGGGTGCATGCTTTAGGGAAAATCATACGTTATTTCTAGTATTATCGTTTGTGATGTTATGTTCAAGTATTTTTGTATTTTGTGTAGTACAAAGTACTGGAAATTTGTGTATAATTTATTTTAAATACTTTTGTAAGCCAATAGAATTTCAAAAAATAGTGTGGAGTTGGTAAAAAGGTATACTTTATAAAGAAATAACATAGTTTTAACTATTATTACTATCGGTGCCATTTCGAGATTCGGTAGCATCTCCGACAATGATTGGAACCACCATTCAATGGAGCTAGATGATTGAAATATCATAAGTGTGGTACATGAAGCACTTAGAACTTCTGCCTCTTACTTTTCGGTTTTGAGAATTGGTCCTGATAGTTATAATTATTTTGGTTTTAAAAGATGTCGCTTCAGAAAGGCTTCTGCCTCATCTCTTTCGGTTAGGCAGGAGGGATATTTTCTATAATTGAATTATTTTTATAAATAAAAATAAAAATTTAAAGTAGTGACTTCGAAAGGAACACAAATTATATACCACTGGATCTTTCATTGGAATCGGGAGGGGCTTCCCACAGATGCTCAGGCTTCCAAAACCGTGGGAATCCTTGAAGTCATTGCTTACCAGACATGCCATCGTAAAACTATTTTTTCTTTAACAACTTCCTTAGGCACTAAAGAGGCTGTTAAAGAACCTTTTCTAAACCAAATGTTTTGAGGCCTTGTCTCTATGACACTCAGTGTCAGCGATAACGACAAGGGAACATTTATTTAAATGTTTTCTAAATTAAGGAATAGAGGCTCTGCCTCTATTGCTTTTCATTGTTGCGGGACGACAAGTATTGTTAGTTACGAAGCCGGAAGGGTTTCCCTTTCGGAATAGCTTCAATATTGGCTTTAATGTCAATATAGGAGTCGAAGTAGATTGGAGACAACACATGTGTTGTATCCAATGTAGTGTATGTTGGACTTCACCTAGAATCCCTTAAAATGTTGTGTAATTAGTTGTTTCCATTGTTTAGACATTACATTTGTATGGGGACAATGGGAGATTCCTAGTGGTGGGAATTGATACTCACCAGTTAAAATATAATGTTAATAATGTTACCAGATTCGTTGCTTCGCGCAATATGGAGGATTAAGGAATGAGCCTTCGGTTTCGTGTTAGAGGGGAGGGACTCTACTAAGCACTGTGGGGACCGAAGGGGATGTTGGTTCCGTGTAGGTGGAACATGATACCATGAAGCACTGGGAAGGAATCAATAATAGAATGAGGTTTTGGCTTTATTTCCTAGCGAACAACTATTTATGTTAGCACATAAAAAGAGAAACGTTAGGGGAGCGATCCATTGCGTGTTAGATGATAAATATGATGAATGTTGTTGTTGTATGTTTATATGTGTTGTTGTGATAATTGAACTAACCTTTACGGTGTTGTTGTTGTTGTGATAATTGAACTAACCTTTATGCTACAAGGTTAATATGATTTCGTATATGATACTAACGAGAGGAAAACCCGTTCCGCTATGCAGCGTGGTCTCGTTAGATATCAGTGGTGTTGGGTTTTTAAGTTATTATCCATACTAGTTTCTTTGACTAATCTGTAGCTTTTGTCTTTCCCCTTAAAATATCAGGTACTCAATTGAGTAGGCTGAGGGTTAAGGTATAGTAGGATGAAGGTATGAGTAAGCTTTCAGAGGTGAGCAGAACATGATTGCTATTTGGGTGCTTTGTTATGTTATGTTTTGTTTAGTCGTTGTATGATTGATAGATGTATCAGCATGTTGTATGAATGCCATTATTTATATACTTTGATCCCCCGAGTGGGGTATCTTCATATGTCACTCTCAATGTTAATTTGTAGTAACTCATATTTTCTCTGAACGGGTTATATGCGAACGGTTATATGAATGAATTATTATTATCAATGAACGTTTTGTGAAAATTTTCATACTTCCATGCTATCTGATGGTGATATTCAATAACAATCAATTTTCTATCATCGAAAGTGGAAACTATAGACACTACAACATTTGTAGCGTTTAGCTTTCAATCTTAGAGAATGTGGTGTTACGATTTGGTATCAACGCATATGTTTAGGTAAATTTAAATAACCTTTTCTCAACAAATATTTTCTAACTAAAACCCAAAGAAGAGAGAAAAATGCTAAAGGTTGGGATAATAATACTATAACATATTTGTATTTTATTTTATACATACGTATATACCGTTCAGTCTTAGGGTTGTTGGAGAAATGGAGTTTTGATGACAACAATCTTATTTCAATTATCATTATTAATTGATTATAAAATATATACTAACATCTTTACCAATAATATATAAACAAATATATACATATATATATTCAAGATTTGTATACAGGATTTAAATACTGAAGACTGTATAGTTTTTGAGCTCCAAGAGATTTAGGATTAAAAGGAGATTCAAGGCTCATGAGTATCAAGATATGTTAGCCTACTTTGTGAACTAGGCAACACAAAGTCAAGATGTCAAGCATTGAAGAGCATTTCTAATTAGAAGACTTCGGTTCAGATCGGAGAGACCATCACTACTTAGATCGAAGAAGACACTACAACCTAGATCGGACAGCTGCAATCATTCGGGTCGGGTCAAAACAATGTATCGGTTCGGATCGGATAGAGTCTTCTGTTCGGATCGGTGAACTATTGCTGTTGAAAACAGAGAGCACATGTTCGGATCGAAGGGCAGTCTGCTTCAAGATGGATCGGAAAGCCACCCAATCGCTACGGAGATAGAGCGGAGCGGAGCAGAATAAAGAGAAGAGAGAATTGTTTCCAAGTCAATCCGGGTCGGATCGGATATCCCGATCCGAACCCCTTGTACATGTCCTTCTGACCCGAACCCACTTTCCATATCATTCCCCTGCATAAGCGCCTGGATATTCGGATCGGCTATGACCAATTCCTGCCTACAACGTCCATTACTCTGATGTGCTGTCAACATAGAAATGCATCCGAACCCGAGGATGATGGGATGGACGACACGTGGCTCCGATCCGGGTCGGGTTCTGAGCCAATTCACGCCTATAAATACCCCGTCTGAAGAAAAGAAAAGGATCTTTTTTCTGGCATTTGGAGAGTTCAACCACCTTCATAACCCGAATTCCAGCAATCCCGAAAAATCCAAATCTTCTTTCATTATTTGTTTTCTATAATTGAGTGATTATAAGTGAGTTATGAGAGGAATCAAGTGAATATTTCATTGTACTTGCAACTAAATCAGTAAATATAGTGAGAGACAAGTGGACATAGGCATTTCTTCGCCGAACCACTATAAATCCTGTGTGTTCATTTTTATTTTTATCTTATTTCATTTTCTTTCAATTAATTTGGGTGTTAGAACCACTTTTTGGTCTAACATTTTGGTGCTTTCACTGAGAATTGAACTCAGGATTCTTTGTTTTCCGGGATTACCATTCTACTTTTTGGACCGTTGAGTTCAAAGAAGTTAATCCTTAAGTTCCAACGCTCTTGGATATTTGTCGAAGTGATTGTCGAAGAATTATGGCCAAAGGAAAAGGCAAAGAAATTCAATCTGTTCGAGGAAATGGAGCTGGTGAAGATCAGCAAAATGCGGTTGTAACCAGGTCTCGTGGGCAGAGTTCAGCAGCAGGAAGAACCAATGCAGGAAATCCGAGCCGTCCTCAGGGGGAAAGCTCCGGTCCGATCCGGATAGGAGATTCTGAAGCAGTGCATTCCCCCAACCTGAACCGACACGACCAGGCTCCCTACCTCCGAACCGACCAGACCTCCTACCTCCGATCCGATCCGACACTTGGTGAAGTTGGAACCTCTACTTGAGTTCCTACGAATGCTCCGATTCCAGCCACCAGGGTTAGTGATCAGGTCAATCCATCTGCGCCCATCACTCAAGGAGATTTCTCGCGCTTACTTGACATGCTTGAGAGCACAAGGGAGGCTATGAAAGTCCACGAGCGCACTAATCTCATGATGCAGGAAAATATGAGGCTCATGAGTCGGGAGATTAGCGAACTCCGTCGACAGAGAACTCCATCACCGGTTCGTCACACACCAGTGGATCAGTCTTCATCTTCCGAGGAAGAGCGGCCCCGTGAAAGAAGGTCGCTCGAACGACCTCAGAATGTGGAGCAGCTGACATTTGGGTCTTTGGGATCTCGTGAGGATATTGCACGAGCGCTAGGAAACAGTGACCCCACTCGGGGGCAAAGACTCCAGTCCCCTCCTCCCGAGATCGACCGGGAGCGCAGGGAACGGAATCGAGCAGAAGCAGCTCGAAGAAGAAGGGCATCTCCTGAACAAGAGCCCAGAAGGAACTCGGATACTAGGGCCAGGGAACCTGAGCGGCCCCTAACTAATGCTGATGTACAGGCAATGGTTCGCCAGATCATGTCCGAGAGCCGGAACTATACAAATGAAGATTATGGCATTGAGCGAAGCCATACTCCTTTCACCGACGATATCCTCGACTTCCAATTTCCCCGGCGCTTTAACTTGCCATAGATGGACAAGTACAACGGAAGGACTAATCCGGGACAGCATTTGATGCGATACTCGTTGCTCATGAATGCTGCTGCTGCCCCTGATGAAGTGAAGTGCAAAGCATTCCCAATCTACTTAGAAGATGTGGCGCTGTTCTGGTTTACCCGACTTCCTCCTCGTTCGATTTCGAATTACAAGGAACTGAGCGAGCGTTTTATGAACCAGTTCCGACTTCATGCCCGAAAGTCCAAAAGTGTTATTGAATTATCGAGAATCAAGCAGGCACCAGGAGAGTCTTTGAGGGCATATCTTGACCGTTTTAACCAAGCTGTGACTGAGGTCAGTGACCCGCATGAGCCCACTATTCTGATAGCATTGAAGGAAGGAGTCGATCCTGAATCTGAGTTCGGAGATTACCTTTCTGGGAAAACACCCTCCACAAGAGAGATATTCTACGAAAAAGCCGATATTTATTTAAGGCGAGAGGAGGCCAGGGCAAACCGAAAGAGAAAGTCTGAAACGGCTTCAAAAGAAAATGTGCAGAGTAATATCGCCGTGAAGCAGTCTGGGGAAAGTTCTGGCAAGGTTGAAGTAAATGTGGGAAACAAGGGTGGAAACAACAATGCTGGAAGCGGGGGTAACAACAACAATAACCGTAATCCGAACGGTAACAGAAGAAACAGAAATAGGGGAAGTGATCCTAACAAAAGACCCCGATTCCAGACCTACGAGAATTATACACCATTGAACGACACCCTGGAAAATATTTACCTGGATACGTACAATGTGTTGCAGTACAAAAGACCGCCACCTCGTGATTCGACCGAGAAAGAAATGGCGACAGGGAAATTTTGTTTGTTTCATGGAACTCATGGGCATTCAACCAATGAATGTCGGCATTTGAGGGATTTGATTGAGAAGCTGCTGTGTGAAGGGAAGTTGGATGAATACAAGGTTGCCCCGAGGGACAGGGGGCAAGGAGAGCAAGCTCCAAAACAGATTCTACCTCCTCCCAAGCCTACAGCGCAGCAGAAAGGTAAAGGAATTGTTATCAACTCCATAGTGGGCGGACCTCACCCGGCAATCCGAAGTTTCAGATCAATGGATCAATATGTAAATGCTGCCAAGCATCTAGACGTGAATGAAGGTGATGATTTGGAAAATATCACCCCCATAACAGAAGATCATGTTTGACGACGTGGTATTCCGCAGCCGAGATAATACTGGGATCCAATCACCCATTGATGATCCGTTGGTTATTACTACCACCATTGGGCCGGCCTTGGTTCATAAGGTATTAGTAGACAACGGAAGTTCCATTAATATTTTGTTTAAAAAGTCATTTGATCAGATGAAGCTTGAGTCTGAAGATTTGAAGCCATGTGAAGGATGGATAAGAGGCTTCAATGGGGCGTCAACAGCTCCCATGGGATATATAGAATTGCCCGTGACCTTGGGGCAAGGAGAACGCAGAAGAGTGTGGATGCTTCAGTTCGTAGTATTGGACATAGATTCGCCTTATCATGCATTTTTGGGGAGGCCTTCCCTTGCTGAATTCAGAGTTTGTATCGCCCCCTGGTGTTTATTGCTTAAGTTCCCAACCGAAGCTGGAACTGGAGTAATGAGAGGGGATCAAGTTTCCGGACGGGCCTGCTATGTGGCCGAACTAAAGATGTTGATGAAAGGACTTAACATCGAAAGTGAAGATGCCTCGCCTCCCACAAAGGGGGGCTCAGCGTAGCAATTAGAGAAATCGGCCCCGAAGGAGTTGATAAAAGGAACGCCTGAAGACCTGGATCCCAGAAAAGACGAGGAACCATAGACTAAGAATGCAACTCCTAATGAAGCGACAGTGGAAATTCCCATTGATGACGCTGATGCGACAAGAGTCTTGAAGATTGGGTCTCAATTGGATCCATGTCGGGCCAAAGAACTAACGGACTTTTTAAAGGCGAACTTGGACGTGTTTGCCTGGACCCACGCTGACATGTGTGGGATATCGCCATCCATTATAAGTCACAAATTGAATGTAAACCCGAAACATCCGCCTGTGAAGCAAAAGAGACGCATGTTGGGCCCAGAGAGGTCGGCTGCTCTCAAAGAGGAAGTGGAGAAGTTGGAGCAGAATGGATTTATTCGAGATTCGACATATCCCGACTGGATATCGAATCCCGTCTTGGTAAAGAAACCGAATGGAAAGTGGCGGACTTGTATTGATTTTTCAGATTTGAACAAAGCCTGCCCTAAAGATAGTTTCCCACTTCCCAGAATTGACCAGCTTGTAGATTCGACAGCAGGTCATGAACTTCTCTCTTTCATGGATGCATACTCTGGGTACAACCAAATTCCTATGCATGTGCCAGACCAAGAACATACGAGCTTCATTACAAATTTGGGATTGTATTGTTATGTTGTAATGCCATTCAGATTAAAAAACGCTGAAGCCACTTATCAGCGCTTGGTGAACAGAATGTTTTATAATCAAATAGGAAAGACTATGGAAGTTTATGTGGATGATATGCTTGTCAAATCGAAACAGTCCTCCAACCATACGCAAGACTTGGCGGAAATGTTTGGCATCCTACGAAAATATCGAATGAAATTGAATCCTCTGAAATGCTCATTTGGAGTGGCATCGGGAAAGTTCCTAGGCTTCATTGTGAGCTCCCGAGGAATTGAAATCAATCCTAGCCAGATAGCAGCGATTAGAAATATTGAAGAGCCGAGAAGAATTAAAGACGTCCAAAGTCTTGCAGGGAAAGTAGCGGCGCTAAGTAGATTCATCTCCAAAGCCACAGACAAATGCGTTCCGTTTTTTGATTTGATTAAAAGAGGAAAGAAGAACTTCGAGTGGACTCCGGACTGTGTTGAGGCCTTTCGAAATTTATTGGAGCTGCTAGAGAAACCGCCGATTTTGTCAAAGCCAGTAGATCACGAAGAATTGTTTGTTTACTTGGCAGTCTCGGCTCACGCCGTTAGCACAGCCCTGGTTCGAGAAGAAGACAAAGTACAAAGGCCAGTGTATTATGTAAGCAAGAAATTAGCAGCGGCAGAGCGCAATTACCCAAAGATTGAGAAGCTCGCTTACAGCCTCCTAATTGCATCCCGAAAACTTCGTCACTATTTCCAAGCTCATCCAATAACCATATACACCGACCAGCCTTTGAGGCAGGTGTTGCAGAGACCCGAAGCATCGGGAAGGTTGATCAAATGGAATATAGAATTAAGTCAGTTTGATTTGAATTTTCAACCACGAAAGTCGATCAGGGGGCAAGCTCTGGCAGACTTCATTGCGGAATTCACCATCCCAGAGGAGGAAGTAATCGAAGACAAAGTGGTTAGATCCAAGGATGAGTTAAAGATAGATCCGTGGAAACTATATACAGATGGAGCCAAGAACGACCGAAGGTCCGGAGCTGGAATCGTCTTAGTCACTCCCGAAGGACGGTCGTTATATTATGCTCTACGATTAGAATTTTCGGCGACTAACAATGACTCTGAATATGAAGCCCTGATTGCCGGGCTGAAGCTTGCCAAAGACCTCGGAGTAAAAATGTTAGACATATTCTGTGACTCTAAAATCGTTGTTTGCCAAGTGCGAGAGGAATTTGTGGCTCGGGGACCCCGACTCATCGCCTACCTCAGGAAAGTGAGAGAGCTATTGAGTAGCTTGGAGCGGTACAACATAACACATATCCCAAGAGCTGAAAACCAGAAGGCGGATAGGCTGGCAAAGATGGCCAGTTCCGACAATCCAGAAGAGACTGAAATAATTCCAATTGAAATGTTGGAATCGCCAAGCTTTGAGTCAATGGAAGTTGAGTTCGCTTTTGAAGCGGAACCGGAGAAGGAGTCGTGGATGACCGCGATTAAGAAGTTCCTTAAGGATGGAACACTCCCGTCAAAGAAGAGTGAAAGAAGGGCTGTAGTTCGCAAGGCTACCAGATATGTCATACAAGATGATACTCTCTATAGGCAAGGATTTTCTATGCCCCTGTTACGATGTATAGCACACGACGACATCAAACGTGTACTAAGAGAAGTACATGAAGGTGAGTGTGGAGATCATACAGGAGGTCAAACTTTAGCAAAGAAGATATTGCGATACGGATACTTTTGGCCCACAATTAACAAAGATGCAGCTGATTATTCACGACGCTGCGATAAGTGCCAGAGATTCGCCAAAATCCCCAGAGCACCGTCGACCCAACTTAAATCAATGGTGAGTCCTTGGCCATTTGCCACATGGGGAATTGATATCATCGGAGTTCTACCGATTGCTAAAGGAGGAGCGAAATATGCAATAGTGGCCGTGGACTATTTTACGAAGTGGGTGGAAGCTGAGCCCTTGACCAAGATCACGGCAAGAAAGGTGATAAGTTTTGTGGTCAGAAATATTATATGCCGATTCGGGATCCCAAGGACGATTATAACTGACAATAGAACCCAATTTGATAGTACTGAATTCAGAAATTTCTGCCAAAAGTATAAGATTGACAAGCGATATACTGCAGTTGCTTACCCGCAGTCGAACGGGCAAGTAGAGGCAATAAACAAGGTAATAAAATCCATCCTCAAGAAACGGTTAGAGCGTGCAAAGGCAAAATGGGTTGACGAATTGCCCCTAGCTTTGTGGGCATATCGAACAACATTTAAAACGGCCACCGGTCATACCCCTTTCTCTCTCTCCTTTGGCTCAGAAGCAGTAATTCCAGTTGAACTGGAAGTTCCTTCCCACAGGGTGACATATTATGACCCGATGACGAATCGGGCACTCTTACTTGAGTCTCTTGATGAAGTCGAAGAAAAAAGGGACGAAGCAGATTTGCGTGCGGCAAGACATCGACATCAGATGGCACGCTATTATGACAAAAAAGTTCGCCTCAGGACTTTTGAACCAGGAGATTTGGTGCTAAAGAGAGTCTTTCCATCCCTTCCTCACCTCGGTCCAAAGTGGGAAGGACCCTTTGTCATCCAACGGAAACTTGAAAAAGGAACCTTCAAGTTAACGACCGTAGATGGCGAAGAAGTCCCTAGAGCGTGGAATGCTCAACACTTAATGCGATATTTGGATTAGAAATGCTGTACTTTTTGTTATTTTTCCTATGAACTCTGTAATAAGGCACGACTTGCCTTGGGAAAATCTGACGATATGAATAAAGGACTATAAAGTGGATGTAGGCTATGACTTAGCCGAACCACTATAAAAATATTGTGTGTTATTTACTTTTATGCATTACATATATACATTCATCAATTATTCTGTTGTGATTATGGAATATAGGATGATTCAAAACCTGAAAAGGTTAAAGACAGTTTAAACATAAGAAAAAGCGCAGCGACTACTTGTGCGACAAGACATAAAAAAATGAGAAAACGAAATTCCTAACTCTAACTCTCCAGAGAGAGAGAGAGAGTATAAAAGCGTCTCCGACTGAGCGCTGAAAAAGAAATTCTTCCCCTAACTCTAACTCTCCAGAGAGAGAGAGAGTATAAAAGCGTCTCCGACTGAGCGCTGAGAAAGAAATTCTTCCCCGCTAAGAGACCGGGGAATGAATAGATTGCTGAGCTCGAACTCTAATTCTCCAGAGAGAGAGTATAAAAGAAATGCCAGAAAAAACGACAGGCACTGACGACACAGAAAATTCTATCCCGTCAGAAAATCGGGAGCATTCAGATTGTTTGATTAAGCATTAAATAATTTGTGAGAATTGACTGGGGGCATATATATGTTTACGCATATTTCCTCCCTCCGTTACTTCATTTCATAACTATAGTAAGACATGCATTTTTACATAAGTGCACAACTACAGACAAACAGACATTGCAGAAAATGAATTATTTTTTATTTATTTACAAACGAGTGAATTTGTACAGGAGAGTAGCTAAAAAAGAAGGTGCAAGAGCCGCTCTTGTAGCAGCAACTGTTGGTTCACTAAATGCTAAAACGATACAAGGCAATCCACTATTTAGATTTCGAATGAGCCTTGGACTTCTTGGCGGCTTTCTCCGCATCCTTTGCTTCTTTCTCAGCCTCTGTCAAGATTCGTTTTGACTTCTTTTTTCCTGAAGATACGGTGCTGGAGCCAGTAGACTTCTTCCCGGAGGGCGGAGCGCTGGAATCAAGAGAAGATTTTTTAGCGAGTTCCTCTGTAATAGATCTAGTTGAGAGCTTAACAACTAACCTTGATCCCGCATCCACAACTGCGAGGGGCTTGAGGGCTTCGGGGTCTAGTTCTTCAGCTTTTAATTGCAAGCGTTTTTCTTGATCAGCTTTCATTGCAGCCAAGGTAACATCATCAGCATTTTTTGACTCCCCGACTATAGCAACTTCTGGTTCCTCTTCATGCCCCCCGTCACCGCCATCGTCCTTTAAAGCTGCTATCATTTCTTCATCATG
Organism: Allium sativum; assembly: GCA_030737875.1. Lineage (NCBI taxonomy): Eukaryota > Viridiplantae > Streptophyta > Magnoliopsida > Asparagales > Amaryllidaceae > Allium > Allium sativum. Next base: position 790,553,823 of record CM060924.1, read on the forward strand.
GGGAGTGGCGACCTTAGTTGGCTCACTTCCTTCTCCCAAGTCTATAGGAGCAGCCTTATCCTCCCCTCTTTTGGCCTTTTCTGCGGGCTTTGCCCCGGCGGTGGCTCCCTGAGTTACATCTGTCTTTTCGGATGACTCAACACCTACAGAATGAGAAGCAACAGTTATCAACTCAGGCGAAAACAATGGGTCTTTCATCGATTGTTCAATCATGTGGCGAAAGGTAGAAATAGCCTTAGCAAATTGAGGAGAAAAGGTAGGGATACCTTCCGAAGACTTTTCGGCAGGGGTGGCTACTACCTCCGATGTTGTTTCAGGAATAGGAGATAGCAGAGTTGTTCGGGCAATTCCCGGATTTTCAGGATCATACCCCTCTACTTCAGAAGTCGCAGGGGCAGAAGAAGAGGAACCAGCTTCGAGAACAATTTTCTGTTTAGACTTCCATCTCTCTTCTTCCATGGCCTCAGCAATGAGGCGGCGCCCTTCAGCCAGGCGCTCCGGTTCATCATCCCTCAAGTATTTTTCCATAAGCTTATCCTCATCGATAGAATCGACTTTGAGCTCCTCTTTTTCCCACTCAATAATCTGATTCCATACTTGAACTAGAGTGGATGGGTAATCTTCGATCCAAGAAATGTTTCGGCGACGGATGATATGTGCGAAGAATTCAATCATTAGTTCGCCGAAACCCTGAATATCAGCCTCCGCCTCAGATAATTGCTTGCGGGCTTCCTCCGTAGATTTGATAGCACACTCCACATTGCCCTCGGCCAGGGCAGCCCCGTTCTCTGCTTCCAACAGCCTTGAAGCCAAGTTAGCATTCTTCTTTTCCAGCTCAGCACTCCTCTTCGCTAACTCGGCATTTTTCCGCTTGAGGTCAGCATAAGCAAGGCGTGTCTTAGCAGCTTCTGACTTAGCCTCGTCAGCTTGCTTTTTTAACTCAGAACGCTCTTGAGTGTGAGATTCAAGCAAGTCGTGGTAACGTTTTTGCATGTCCTCAAATTGTTGCTTGAAGTTAGAAGCGTCCCTTTGAGCGACAGCTAGCTGAGCTTGAGTGTCTTCCAAATCTTTTCCTAGAGCTTTTAAGGCCTTGGCATCCTCCTCCGCGGTCTTTTGCATTGAATCAGTATTCGTGATTAGAGTGCGGATGATTCTAGAAAGATTGCGTGAATATTTAAACATCTCAGTATACTGTTTTTCCACCGCATCTATCTTTGCTTTGGCCTCGTCTGCCCATTTAGAAGAAACAGGTTCAAGGGCAGGTAAAAAAGTCAAAGTCTCGAAGTAGTGTTCGGGAAATTGCTCCTTCAAATATGCCCGCTTTACTGCAGTTTCCGCATCCAGTGGGGGAGGAGCGGGGATTGTCAATTCGGTGTCCCTGTGTGAGGAGGATTCAGTAGATTCTTTGTCTGTCCTAGGTCGTTTAGTAGCAGGGACCTTGTGCTTACTCCGAGACCCGGTTTCTTTCGGAGGACTTCTCTCTCTACTGCGCTTTTCATGGGAAGAAGTGGAGTCTTTAGATGGTGGTCTGTCCTCTTCCCTGTGGCTTTGATAACCCTAGTATTTCTCTTGTTCCGGCCGAACTGGTGAGCGAGAACGTGAGGGTCGAGAACGATAGGGATCATAAGGCCTTCTCTCCTCCCTACCACGATCATCCCGGCGATCATACTCGATATCCTGAGGTGGATTGGACATGCTGCGGCGAAGCTTCCTGATATCATAGTAGGATCGAGACATCGTACCTGCACGATAAAACAAACGACATTTAAAATTAATGGATTCACGAAGAAAGAGGTGCAATGAATGCTAATGCCGTTGTATAAAGTGTATCCTAAGTGGTGTGTTTCCCCCCAACCAACCCGAGTCTGAAGCTAGACTAGTACGGGCAGGCTCTTTGGCCTTAGCGGGAGTGGTCTCTTCAGAAGAGGTGAAGACTAAAGGATCCTTCCTGAAATCCTCTGAAGTGTATATAGTTTCAGGTAAGGGGAGATCCCCCAAACCCTGAAATATTTGGTCATCAGTACTAGGGATATTCCCCTCGGAAGCATTAAGTGGCGACTCTTGGGAGGATGTTGACTTTTCCAGAGAAGTAGCCTCCTCGGGGGCAGTATATCCTTCACGGTGCCTTTCGGCCAGGTTAGCCAATTCGTCATCTTGTGTAGAAAATGGAGAAGGTGAAGTTTGAAGAGGCACTGTAGGAATTCCCGAGCCTTCTCATGTCTCCGTGGCTACCTCCACTGGAGGAATGTATGCGTAGGGGGCCGTCCCATGACCGATGCTACGAAAAACGGATAACAGCCCATGGAAGTGAAGATATTCGTCCTTAAGGACTTCATCGATGGTCAAGAATTTTTGATCGCCATTAAGAAGTTGGTGCATTCGGTCAAAGAACACCTGATCTGATATTTGTTTTGGATTGTCAACTGCAAACAAAGAGGAAAACAAGTTAAGGTGATGATTCAAGTGTATAGAGCCCGGACTTAGAAAATCAGTGCTTTACTTGATTTTGTCCACCTCCTGGCGCATCCAGGCTGTCGCTTCACGTAGAACCATTCTAATCTTGAATCTCCAGCTTTACTGCAGAATGGTGCTGAGATTATCTTCCTTTTTGGGACTGATTCAAAGTAGCAGAAAGATGGAGTCTCTCGAGTCCGATGCTTGAAATTATAGAAGAAGTGAACGTCATCGAACGTGAGCTCTATGCCTAAGATTTCACGATATGCTATGTACAAAGTGTGCAAGTAGGCATACGAATTGGGATGCAGCTGCATGGGGGCAATCCGCATTTGTCTTAAAAAGTCAACGATGAAGGGAGAGAATGGAGGAATAGCGCCGACCATGCACATCAATCGAGTGACCGCCATATATCCTTCTGGAGGGTTGTGGGGACGGTCAGAGCTTGAAGGCACTAGAGTGTCTCTTTTCATTATCCCATACTTTAAGCAAATTCGGACAAGTCGATCGTTGTCGATTGTTGATTCAACGGAGTCTGGAGGTGATTCCAATATAATGGCCGATTCAAATTCATCAGGGGCTCGATCGTCACCAATCCCTCCTTCCTCCTCAAAACCCAGAGAAACTTCATTCTCTGAAGACACCTCGTTGCTTTCTCGATTTCCAACCCCGTAGTCTGGACCCTCATTGTCCCATTCTGGATCTGACGGAGAAGATATGTCCTCGAGAGTGATTTTGTTAGAGGTTTCCGGGGCTTCTTTCCTCTCAGCTAGTCTGGAAGAGCGTCTGGGTCTCATGGTCATAGAACTATTGAAGAAGCAATAGCACGAATTAGAGTAAATTAGCCCGTACCCCCCTGTGCATGTGTGTGAACTAAAATGTGTGCAGTGAATGTGAGAAATGCAAAGTAAAGATGCAACAATGTAAGACGAAACTTTGAAGAGAAAGTGATAGTCAGAGTAGTTCTTAATGTTCATTTATGTCCGCAAGGCACTATCCTAACTGTTCATGAAGTTGGAAGTAATATCTAGCATTGTTTTAAATAGTTGGACAAAAGTTTGTGCTTTGGATTGAGTGGTTTTCGGTTCGGGTCGGGCATGCATCATAGGATCGGATTGAAGAAAAGTTGTGCACTGGGTGAAGTGTTTGTTCAACCGGATCGGCTCGGAGACATAGGAACGGATCGGATGAGTTTGAATACTGACGCCCCCTATTTATCTATTTTCACCCTCCGATCCGATCCGACAGGCTATCCCTTGTTTTCCATTTCCACTCTTCCGACCCGAACCGGAAAGATAAAACTTTGCTCTCCTCCTCCATCTTCCATGTTTCCTCGCCCGAACCGATTTCCCATGCCTTTCATCTTCTTCTTCTTCATCAATCATCTCCGAACCCAATCCCATATCAACAGCTCCAATTAGGAGCAAGCGTACGCCTTCTTCAATCTATCAACGCCTCAAGGTGGTAGCAGAGATATCAACGACGGTGGTAGGGAAGGGGATGGCCGTGTTATTGAGAGTGAACCGTAAATATGCTCAGATCATTCATAACCGCAAATTACAACTGAAATCAGTTAAAGAGAAGCTTAATTGAAGTTATGACCTACCAATACAATTGATTTAAGGATGCGAAAAGGAGTATTGATTTTCTTTTTGGGAAGTTAGGGTTCTCGTTTTTTCCTTCGGAGTAATTCCTGGAAGAACAGCGAAAATGAAAGAAGAAGAAAGAAAGAAGGAGATGGGGGCAGAGAATATATACAGGAGGGAGGTGGCTACTCGTATTCCCCTCCTATTTTTCCGCTCTATCCGGAGTACGAGCCCAACAGCCCACACTTTCTGGCCCATTAATCTGTTGCAAGGCATAGGAAACCCATTCGGGTCGGAACTCAAATTATAAATTTGTTCGGGTCAGAACCCGAACCGAATAGGATGACGAACGACAACTTGACATGTGAATTCAAAACAAAGGATGAAGATATTGTGCAATAGCAATCAAAGCATGCTCCGTTTCCAACAGAAGCAACCTTTGAGGGGGCAAAATGTTAGCCTACTTTGTGAACTAGGCAACACAAAGTCAAGATGTCAAGCATTGAAGAGCATTTCTAATTAGAAGACTTCGGTTCAGATCGGAGAGACCATCACTACTCAGATCGAAGAAGACACTACAGCCTAGATCGGACAGCTGCAATCATTCGGGTCGGGTCAAAACAATGTATCGGTTCAGATCGGATAGAGTCTTCTGTTCGGATCGGTGAACTATTGCTGTTGAAAACAGAGAGCACATGTTCGGATCGAAGGGCAGTCTGCTTCAAGATGGATCGGAAAGCCACCCAATCGCTACGGAGATAAAGCGGAGCGGAGCAGAATAAAGAGAAGAGAGAATTGTTTCCAAGTCAATCCGGGTCGGATCGGATATCCCGATCCGAACCCCTTGTACATGTCCTTCCGACCTGAACCCACTTTCCATATCATTCCCTTGCATAAGCGCCTGGATATCCGGATCGGCTATGACCAATTCCTGCCTACAACGTCCATTACTCTGATGTGCTATCAACATAGAAATGCATCCGAACCCGAGGATGATGGGATGGACGACACGTGGCTCCGATCCGGATCGGGTTCTGAGCCAATTCACGCCTATAAATACCCCGTCTGAAGACAAAGAAAAGGATATTTTTTCTGGCATTTGGAGAGTTCAACCACCTTCATAACCCGAATTCCAGCAATCCCGAAAAATCCAAATCTTCTTTCATTATTTGTTTTCTATAATTGAGTGATTATAAGTGAGTTGTGAGAGGAATCAAGTGAATATTTCATTGTACTTGCTACTAAATCAGTAAATATAGTGAGAGACAAGTGGACGTAGGCATTTCTTCGCCGAACCACTATAAATCCTGTGTGTTCATTTTTATTTTTATCTTATTTCATTTGCTTTCAATTAATTTGGGTGTTAGAACCACTTTTTGGTCTAACAAGATATCAATATTTCAAAGCGCTCAAAAAAATATAGTAATTGAGTCTAGTTATATGTAACACTCTATATAGAACTCTATTTTCAAAATTCAAATTCTGATTTCAAGTTATTTCAAACTACTTTTCTAAATGATTATTATGATTTCAAATATATATATAATTTATAAAGTTTTATCGTAATATGTTTATAATATATGTATATATAGTTTTATATTCTTATATCATATAAATATGTTTATATTATATTTTTATATATTTTTACACTTTAGAGAACTCATTTTAACACACTAGTTTTGATTCAAGAATTTCCAGAAAATATATATTGGTTTTAACACTTGAAAAATGATTTTAAATTCAAAAACAACATGCATATGTTGACATACACATTTGAGCATGTCGACATATAACTGTCATATTTTTAGTTCTCAAAGAAAGTGTATTTTCACTATTTGAAACGTTTCAGAAACGTTGTAACCTTTAGGACACTATAAAAGGGGTTGATTTCGAATTTTTAATCACTTCTTCTTCTCCATTATCATCCTATCTTATACCACCATTATTATACATAAATTTTTTGATTTCTACATTTATACTCTGTCGATTTCAACAAAATTTATATCTTTTTCTTTTCAATCTATATCAACTACTCTCTGTTTGAAGTGTTATTGAAGAGTTTTAGGGTTGTTGTAATTGTTTGGGAAAGGGTGTACTCCTTGTAGTCCTGAAATCAAGGAAAGGGAGCAGTGTTAGCCTTGTAGCCGTGGAATCAAGGGTGGTGGAATCGGTGTTGACCTTGTAGCCAATAAATCAAGGGTGTTGTACTTGGATATTGATAATAATAAACTCTGCGCAATCCACCATTGCGTGGGACAGGACGTGGTAATGATTGTGTAATTTAAGTTAGTTTAAAATTTCTATAAATTCCTCATAAACACTATTCACCCTCCTCTAGTGATCATTTCTGGTGTGATAATCATTGTGTAATTTAAGTTAGTTTAAAATTTCTATAAATTCCTCATAAACACTATTCACCCTCCTCTAGTGTTGATTCTACCTTAAGATCCGCATTCTGCATCCTTAACAATTAGAATAAGAGCATAGCTTTTCAAATTTTCATAATCTATATTTTGTAAAGATTAAATGGCAACCAACACTGGTAATAATAGTTCTTTGTTAGAGAGCCAGTCCACTGTTACACCACCACTATTTAATTGCAGTAATTATTTTTCCTAGGCATGTAGAATGAAAATATATTTACAATCAATAGGATTAGACACATGGAATATTACACAGACAGAATACGTTGAACCCACTACAAATTTTGCACAATAGACAAATGATCAAAAGGCTACTACACAAAGTAATTCTACAGCCATGAATATGTTATTCTGTTCATTAGATAGAAACGAAATTAATAGAGTGTCAGTTTGTAAATCTGCTTATGAAATGTGGAGAACTTATTATTGAAGGAACCAATAAAGTTAAACAGACAAAGATACCTTGTTAATCAATCAATTTGAGTTGTTTAAAATGAATGAGAATGAATCTGTCTCCGATATGTAGGAAATCGTGCATTCATTAATGGGTTTGGGAAAAACTTATTTAGAAGAAGACCAAGTCAGAAAAATACTTAATTCATTGACTCTAGAATGGGAATCAGTAGGTAGCAGTATAGTTCCCTATCCACGAGTCTGCCATTGTACTGAAAAAATTCGATGAAAATAGGACGAAGGCCTTGAAAAGTATAAAGAATGATATCAATCAAAAAGTTTTCTCACGTGAAAAAACTTTTTGATTGATATCAGGAAATCAAATAAGTTTATCATTCATTCATTAACTAATAAATGACTACAAGCGAGGGAGATATGCGATTTAAAAAAGGGAAGATCCAATATTTCACAACTGTATCTAGAATAACTGGAAAAGTGGAAATGAGACCAGATATAATTTGCTCATTATGAGAGCGATTGAAGAAGCCAATAATGTCAGTGAAATGAAGATTGAGGAGTTAATAGGGAATTTGATGTCATTCGATGTTTAATTACAGAAAAGAAAGGAAAAAGAGCCCACAGAAAAGAAATATATAGCTTTCAAAGCAACAACACATGGTTCTGATTCAAGCAATGAAAATGATGAAGAAATTTCTAAAATAACACAGAATTTCAGAAAATTTCTAAGATATAAAAGGATAAATAATTTTCAGAGAAATAATCAAGGAAGTTCGGGAAGAAATGATGATAGATGTTACAACTGCAGCAAACCAGGTCATACGAAGAGAATGTGTCCATATCCTGATAAATCAAATAAACAAACAGACAATAGTAATTCGTCAAAAAAGAGAAAATGGGCATATGCAGAAACTTTAGATGATTTAGATTCATCATCAAGTGATGACGAGCCAGAAACTGGAAATTCAAATAAGTGTTTTACAGCGATTCAGAATTCAGAGAATGTCGAAGAAATGGATCTAAAAACCAAGTACACCTTAATTAATTTTAACTTTTTTGGTTGATTTGGATGAATGGATGTTTTGTTTGTTTGCTTTGTTTGAATTCAAAATTTAAATTCAAAATTTTAAACTTGAACTTTAAAATTTGAATTTGAATTTGAATTTTGAATTTTGAAATTCAAAATAATAATAAAACAATAAATAATAAATATAATAATAATATAATTTTAGATGTTTTGATAGGATTAATATTATTTCAGGAAATAATAAACCTGAAATATAAAACATTAATATAATAAAATAAAGTCAAATCAACATGACTTTTGAAAACCAACATGTATGTCAACATACAGAAACCAACATGTCGACATATAGGTCAGTAAATGAAATTCAAATTTTGAATTTCAAAAGTTTAAACTTTCAAACTTCCGTCCAACTTTTCATCAACTCTCAAGGTCTGAAAAGGTGTCTTTAATTTCAAAAAAGTTGTGCCTATTCAATCTCTATTTATTTATCTATTCAATTCTATTCTCTCAACCTCTCATTCAAAATTCAAAACAACTATCTTCATTCTATTCTGTTTAATGGCTTCCTCTAGCACACCAAAAACCATGAGATTGAACAAAACTCTCAAGGGTCATCTCTATAATGATAAGGAAGCTATTCAAGCCTATGTTGACTATATGGCAAATGGAAAAGTCAACACGGGAGCCTTTGCTATCTTCGAAGATTTTCCTTCTTATGATCTTCGTTCTCTTTTTCCTCAAAATGAAGTTCTAAGCTTGATTGATGCTCGGGATAACGATGAAGTATGTTACTCGAATCTCATCAAAATGTTTTATATGAATTTGAATCGTGCCTTTTATGAAGGAGATGAGAATCAAGTATGGAGTAGCATAAAAGGCACTTAAATCATTTTGGATTGTGAAATTTTGGGTACCATTTTATATTGTAAAAGCGCGGGCTCGGATTTTTCAGATTTTGAAATTGATGAAACGGATTTGGAACCCTTTCATCACATAATTGAAAGCAATGATCATTTGGAATTTAAAAATCGCTTTTTCAGCCCAAAAGCAAGAATCGTCAACCTCCTTCTTTAACATACTCTCACACCTCATTCCGTAAATTTCAACAATTCTACCCTCAAAGTCCAAAAAGCTCTTTTTGCTATTTTGGGTACTTATGATATTAATTGGGCCGATGTGATTTTGAAAGAATTTAATCCTAAAGAGATGTCCACCAAAGAAAACACTCTTTATCATGGAGTTTATCTTACCTATATCTTTAAATACTTTGGAGTAGATCTCAAAGGAGAAGAACTTGTGCCAAGAAAGGTTTTTAACTCTTGAAATATAAACCTTATGCAAATTCCAATCGTTTTTAAGCCCTATGAAATTTTTGAGGATAAACAAGCTCGAATGCAACAACAAGAAGAAAATTCAACGGAAATCGACGATGAAGAATCCTCTTTGGAAAGTGTTGAATGTCCAACAAATAGTAGGACCATAACCAAAGAAACACTTGTCCAAAGCCAAGCAAAGTTAGCCAAGAACCAAAAGAAGATCTAGAAGACTCTTACCCAAATGTCTTCTAAAATGAACAAGTTCTTTGGCAAAGTAGAAAGAAAACTTGGTTTACCATCTTCCTCATCATCATCCTCTGAATGTATTTGCTTGTTATCTAGTCTATGTTATCTTTCGTATTTGCTTGTTTTGGCTATCGAATCTTGTATTCAGTATCTTGTATCGTTTGAATGTATTTGCTTTTAAGTAGCAATGAATGGTGTTTATTTATATCAAATAAATCTTTAATTTACAGTTAAAACACATTAGAATTAAATAAATTAAAATAATATAATAACAAATAACTTGAAATTGAAAATACCCAAAAAAAGTAGCTAGGGTATGTCGACATGTGCAAAATGACATGTCGACATATAACTGCCAGAAATTCAAATTTATTCAAAATTTGAATTTTAAATAACCAACTAGTGTCTATTCATTTCCAACGAATTCTGGACTCTATAAATACCCTATTCTTACAAAAAAACTTATTTTAAACTCTCCCCATCTTTCCTTTTCAATAATATCAAATTATGGCAAATCCTATTCACAATTTGAGTGAGAATCTTGAAGAAACATTAAATTCATTCAAGAATATCTCCTATCCATAATACTTCATAATCAACGCCATCTAGAATTGAGTCAAATAAAGATGGTTGAACATCAAGAGAAGCACTTTGGTGCCATTCGTAGGGCTGTATATCGGACATGACAGTCCGCTATCCGGCTCGGTCCGAAGCTATAAGGTGTCTGGTTCGTGTCTGTCTGATTCTCTTATAGGACAGATGAAACGACCCGAACTTCCCCGTGAAGGAAAGCCCGGATTGGATTGAGAACACGACAAATCAGAACAAAAACAGAAGAACATTTCGTTGTTTATTACAACAATTTCATCAGAATACAAGAATATAACAGAGTATGAATAAATCATATACATTTGATTAATATCATAGATTTAAATACATAGCAGCGGAAAACAATACAAAACACAACTAAAAGTAATACACGGATACAGAGCTTTTCGAATATCGCTTCAGCTGTAAATCAGGATCCTATGAATATAAATCTGCAAAACCAAAACTACTAGCTGCCCATGCAGAAAATAGGGGAACCCAGAGTTTAGGTTAAAACAATAAACTCCAAGTCAGTCATGTGACTGGTATGAGAACTAAAACAGTTATTTAAAACTTTACTTTAAATCAGATATATCAAGGGACCATGCCGTATAATACGGAACGGGTTTTCTCCCAAGAATACTAGTGCATATAACAAAACAACGCAATGTTTTTTGGAAAAACGAAGCTATTATAAGACCCAGGTCCTATCACACAATGCAACGCAAGCCGAGGATAAGGTTTTCCCTTATAATAGCCAAACATGCTTGGTACGTTAAAACAAATCATTTGATGCTATTATAAGTGCATAGTGAATAAAACAACTTCAAATATAAATGTATCAATCCTAGACGACATGGATACCATATATCATGTCGCCAATACTAGGATCTACAATCAAAACTGCAAATGTCACGTATTGGAAGTTGGATCTCCATCTGTGAACCAAGGCAAGGGATTGTCCTTACCGCTTCGAGACTGTCTAGCCCAAGCCTCAGGACCCAGACTCAGGTAGGCCCTTGGATCGTCAGGGCCAGTCCACTTGATGTGGATTAAAATGCCTGAACACTACATTTCCCCGCCCTATGGGGCGTAAACTAGTCATATCCCGACCAAACTACCGGCCCCGGAACGACCGATATAACTGAGGCGCCTCGCAATCCATCATCCACATAAGTAAAATGTCAGGGCTAGTAAAACGCTGACACCACTCCTAGCTAGAAGGAAACGCATTTCCTCCCTGAAGTCCTCTCCCGTTTCTGGTTCACACCAGGGTGTGAGGCTCGCGAATTAACGCTACACAAAGCTATGCCACAAAGATCGTGCTTTGATCATCAAACAAGACTCTGCTTTTCAACAGAAGCCTTGATCATTTTTATTTAGCATGCCATACAGGCAATTCACATTATGCAACTGATGTATATCAATCACACAGAATGAAATCCAATGTCAGACACACATCCATTTACAAGTTCGTTCTGGGACTAAACGAAACCGGAGGCACCTTATTCCTCCCCCATATGTCCAATACAGGGGAGAGGCCCTCGCATATCCAGTCGATCTCCAAGTACGTCTGGACGATCACTACTTATTACCTTGTCTTGGGTGTACAACCCAATCAAGACATCAGTAATCATCCAAATGATGTGAAGACCTCCGGTATTCAACCACCGTCTTCATCCTCAACACATCGTTGAATCAGTTATTCAGAATGGGATAAACCTGGTCTTTCTGAATAACTCGCGTATATAATAAACAAGTGTTATAAAAACACAACATACACCTCATTCCAATCCAGAATATTCCTTTATTCAAATATTCTTATACTTTGGGAAAGGTTCCCATTAATTTTATCAAAGATAAATTCTTTAAATTTATTCTTTAATCTTCTTTTGGATTTCAATTCAAACCAAATTAAAGATGCATTAAAACTCCCCTTTGTTTTAATCTTACCAAAAATCAATATTAACGATTGTTTAACTTGGGAAATCATATCCTGTCTTTAACTGGGTTAAAGAACTAATGTCATTTAAAACACGGTTCACGATAAACCCAGAATCACATTCTATTCCATCAGCCTTTAACCGTAAATTAGCAAGTGAACAATTCCCTAAGTATTAACCCCGAAGGCCGAAACCAACATGTAACAACCCATAAATTCTGGGCCAGCTTAAAATTTTTATTTTGGCAATTTTAACGAATTTTGAAGATTTAAAATGAATTATTTTAAATAATATCGATGAGAAATTTATTTTGAATATAATTCGAACGAATATATTTATATACGTCGTCGTTAGAATATAAATAATTATATATAATTATAAAAGGAATTAAAATGGCGCGGTAGTTCGATAATTCGATTTCAAACTTCAATTGAATGTACCGGGTGCAAAATAAACCGGATTTTGGCGAAACCAAAAATATAGGATCTATTTGAAAATATCTTTCCAACGAATCCGAAAAATCGAAATTTCATAGCGGGAATCAAAAGTTATGCTCAGTTGAAAATTCAGAATAGTCACTATGTAAATTATACATGGCCCAAAAAGTCAGATTTTGCATACGAATGAATTTGGACTCGAAACCACTTCCATTGAGTTCAAAATGCCGTTTAGAACTCCGAAAAGTATAAGCTTCGATATATTCCGATATCGGGAATAGTGGCAATTGACAGGAGCTTTTCGGTTAATAAAACATAGCCCTTAAAAAGTGAAATTTTGCATACGAGCTCAGAATTCGACGAGATAAATTTTTATGGATTTATAATGACAAATCATTGTTGAGTTCCAAATGGCGCGTCGAACGGAGTTAGTATGTGGCCGTGCGAGCTGAAACAGTTCCGGGTAAAGCGAGCAGTCATTTTACAAAGTAACATTATTGATACGACCTCAGAATTCGATTTCGTTTTTTTTATGGATTCGTATCGTCTAATAATGGTTAAATCCAAGAGGGCTTGATTTTTTGAGTTAGCATGTGAGCGTGCGAGAAGAAAAGGTGCGCCAAAATCGCCTTTTTAGAGCATATCTGAGCATATTCGTGATTTTTTTTGAACGGTCAAATGAAATCGGAATTCGACGAAACTTGTTTCGTTGGACTCGTCTTCACGTCTACTATCTCGTGTCCGAAATCCACGGCGATTTGAGATCATTAGCGTTCAGGCGATACGCGAGAAACTAGCATATAATCACTTTTACTCCATTTTTCTCTTCATAATTTCATTTCTCTCTTCCTCTTCAAAAACCCAAAAATGGCCTCCACCCTCCCCAAACCCGATGCCCCTCCTCCCACAGCCACCGCCGCACCACCTCAGGCCGCCGCACCCCCTCCTCCTCCTCTTCCTCCTCCTCTCTCTCTCCTCCTCTTTCTCTCTTCCAATGCAAAACCCTAAGCCACCACCACCACCACGGGCCCCACCACCCTCGCCGCAACCCACCAGCGGACTCCCCACGCCACATCAGGTCCGGCGTCCCCTTCCCCCTCCTCAATTCCGGCCGTGGGCCCCCCGGTCACCAAAAACCCATTTTACACTAATCGCCCGTTTTGCAAATAAGCCCCTGACCGTATTTCGCCAATAACTCCCAAACGGTGCGTTTTTGGCCAATGTCCCTCTAGACCAAAGTTGTAGAGCACGAAATTCTCTTCGATTTGGCTATATGGAAGTCGTGTTTTGGAGTTCAGAGCTGCTCGGAAAACGCGTTCGAAGTCTGCTGTTCAAAAGCGTTAAAATTCGTGTACTTTCGCGAATTCTGGCGAATTGGAGCATTTTCGGCAAAAAGTCCCTTAGGCAAAAGTTGTTCAGAATGCCGTGATTGTGCTAAAAAAATGGATTGAAGATTTGAGCTTGTATGCGAAGTCTGGAGCTCGAACAACAATTCAGCAGTTCAGAAAAGGCGTTAGAAAAATCAGTGTGAGAACTTCTCACTCTAAATTTCTTTTTCTAGTTATATATATATATATATATATATATATATATACTAGGATGCAGACGGTGTTTAGTAGCACCCGACACCATCGTCCACAGACCATGGACTTGTTTGTTTGGTTGTGTAGTTGGTTAGATGATTTGATTGATATGTGTATGGCGTGGGCCATTGTTAGACCGGGGATAAGGCTAGGCCTTGTCCCGTTTCTAGTATCGTGCCGTTATGCCGCCGAAATTTTCTAAAATATGTTAGAAAAATAAAAATATCATTTTATTGAATAAATGAACCGAATAGAATATTCATAGGTTGAATAAAATAATTTGGTCGTTAAAAATATAATTTTTAACGTGAACGTGAATAAATAAATATTCATTTACAAACCGGACGGTTTGTTTATGTACACCTACTTGAAGGACATTGATTGGGACGATAAATTTTACACATTGCCCAACTGCACAAATAAAATCTGTGTTTGATTGTTTGAAAATCCCACACGGGTATTGGGGTGATATATGACATACACTAATCCCAATAATTGGTTGTATGTCGATCGATGGATTGACAGACTGTTATAAGCGTTAGATATCTATGTTTGATGCTTATACAGTGTAGTGCACTTTGGATGATGGTTGGTTATTTATCGTTGCTATTATATACATGTGTTGTATGGAATCCATATAATTAACTTTATATGGTAATTGATTGGGCCTCATTCCAATTTAGAAAATAAAGAATATTATAAAATAAAGGTTCATGTGTTGACAGTACTCATCCGTTGAGATTAGTCATGTGTTGAACGAAATATTTTAACAATAAAATTTACTTCTTTATAAAATAAAGGTTCATGTGTTGACAGTACTCATCCGTTGAGATTAGTCATGTGTTGAATGAAATATTTTAACAATAAAATTTACTTCTTTATAAAATAAAGGTTCATGTGTTGACAGTACTCATCCGTTGAGATTAGTCATGTGTTGAACGAAATATTTTAACAATAAAATTTACTTCTTTATAAAATAAAGGTTCATGTGTTGACAGTACTCATCCGTTGAAATTAGTCATGTGTTGAACGAAATATTTTAACAATAAAATTTACATCTTTATCATATATGAAATTAGAAATTAACTGGAAAATAGATGAGATGAGTGGTCTCCTGGATATTGATCTGATGTTGGTTTCGGCCTTCGGGGTTAATATTTAGGGAATCGTTCTCTTACTAATTTACGGTTGGAGTCTAATTTGAAATCAAACGATAGATACCATAATTTTTATAAAATATATTAAATAACAAAAATAGTCACACGTGGACAGTACTCATTCGTTGGGATTATTCATGTGTTGACAAAAATATAGATTCATGTATTGAATAGAATAAATATCCATTTGTTGAATAGAATAACGGGATTATTGAAATATATAAAGCCGTGTTGATTAGAGATGTGCTATTTTGACGCGAACGATATTTATATCGATTATATTCGTTTTTATAATTTGATTAGAATAGAAAATGAATTGAATTTGATTTGAATAGAAAATGAATTGAATTTGATTTGAATAGAAAACGAATTTGAATTGAATAGAAAACGAATTTGATTTGAATTGAATAGAAAACGAATTCGAATTGAATTGAAAAGAAAACGAATTCGAATTGAATTGAATTGAAAATAAAATGAATTCGAATCGAATTAAAATCGATTTGAATTGAAATTAAATAGAAATGAAAGTAAAAAGAATTTATAATAGAAAATTCAATTTTGATTTGAATTTGAAATAAAGGTTGAAATTGTTTTTGAAACGAATTCAAAACTATTTATAAAATTCGTTTTAAATAGTAATCAGCGAAATATATATTATATATATAATATAATGGCCTGAATAGAACGCGCCGCGCCGCGGTAGTTCGTAAATTTCGACCATTGACTTCGAACGGACATTACGGGAGATCCGACCGTCGGATTCTCCTAAAACCGGAACCTTGGGTTCGTATCGAAAAGAGCTTTCTAAGAATATTAGAAATTTGAAATCTAACGGTTGGATTTGGAGATACGTTCAAATCAAATTTGGAAAAGGTCGTTGTAAGTGCAGTTCGATGGCTGTTGATGGAAATCGACTGTACAGGCCTTGATAAAATTATTAAAAATAGTAATAATTTGTGTAAAATCATAAGAAATGATTTGGGGAAAATTGGGATGAAAAACTCCATATTTGAAAAGATAAAAATAGATTTTTATCGAAATGAACTAGTTTAGAACTAAAGTAACAACCCCTTTATTTTAAATAAATAAATTGGATTTGAAATGGGTTTTAAATAGAATTGATTCGTGGGATTATCGTGAACTGTGTTTTAAATGACACTAGTTCTTTAACCCAGTAAAAGGAGTTTTAATGAATCTGCAATTAAATTGAAATGTAAATTGATAATTTAAATTATCAAATTTGGAAAGTGAGCGAGAATGGAGTATCACCAGTTTTGCTCCTAAACGATAGTCAAATCTTTAATTAGATTTGAACGTGAAATGGTAATTAATTTTACCGATAACACCGTGGTGTTAGATATGGAGTATTACCTGTTTTGCTTCATGGGATGAATAGGTTGGGATTGGGAAATAAAATAAATAATTACTTCGGTGTGGTTCGCTAATCTCGACTAGTTTGGAAAACCATAATTTGGTTTGAAATGATATCCAAAGGAAGATTAAAGGGTAAATTTTAAAGAATTTATCTTGGATAAAATTAATGGGAACCTTTCCCTAAGAATATGAAATTTAGAAACTAGCTTTAGCTAAGAAGAATGGTTTCCTGGGTATTGATCTGATGTTGGTTTCGGTCTTTGGGGTTAATATTTGGGAAATTGTTCTCTTATTGATTTACGGTTAGTGACTGATGAATTGGAATGAGGCGTATGTTGTGTTTGTGTAACATTTATTTTTAATATACGCGGGTTGTTCGGAAAGGCCGGGTTTATACCCATTCTGAATAACCGATTCGACGATATGTCGAAGATGAAGACGGTGGTTGAAGACCGGAAGTCTTCACATCGTTTGGGTGATTACTGATGATCTTGATTGGGCTGTACACCCAAGACGAGGGAATCAGTTGGTGGTCGTCCAGACGTACTTGGAGATTGATGGATATGCGAGGAAAGTGCCTCCGGTTTCGTTCAGACCCAGAATGAACTTGTAAATGGATTATGTGTCTGACATTGGATTTTATTTTGTGTTGATTGATTTCTGTTAAATATATATCTGTTTGGCGGCGGAGAATTTATTCTTTTGCTTAACGCCCTTCTCTGAGACGTATGGGCTTAGAGGTTATATATCGATAGATATCAATCGCATGGCATGAATTGCCTGTGTGGCACGCTGAGTTGTATAGATCAAGGCTTCTGTTGAAAAGCAAAGTCTTGTGGTTGATGATCAAAGCACAGCCTACGTGGCAGCTTTGTGTAGAGCGTGGATTCGCGAGCCTCACACCTCGGTATGAGTTAAAAACGGGATAAGGACTACAGGGAGAGCACGACGTTTCTTTCTAGCTTTGGTGGTGTCAGTGACTTACCGGCCCTGACATTTATATACTTTTCACCTATGTGGTTGTTGGATGAGGCGCCTCGATTTTAGGTCTGTAAGGACCGGGAAACGTGTGTTTAGGAATTGCCAATCCTCAAACGTAAGAGAGGACCGGCCCTGAAGATCCAAGGGTTGCCCAGAGTGCGTAGCCCTGAGACATTTGCTAGAGTGTCTCGAAAGCGGAGAGGAGCTTGCCCCTTGCCTCGACTTATGACGGAAATCCAATTTCCAATACGAGATATTTCGGCTTTATTTGTAGAGCCTAGTATGGCGACATAGTAGCATGGGATGCTATGTCGTCTATGATTGATATTTATGATTGAAATTGTTTTGACACTATACACTTATTATAGTATCAAATGATTTGTTTTTAAACGTACCAAGCATGTTTGGCTGTTATAAGGTAAAACCCTATCCTCCGGCTTGCGTTGCATTGTGTGATGGGACCTGGGTCTTATAATAGCTTCATTTTTCGAAAAGGCATTGCGTTGTTTATTCTATGCACTGGTATTCTTGGGAGGAAATCCGTTCCGTGTTATACGGCGTGGTCTCTTGAATTACTCTCTTTTGAAATAAAGTTTTTAAATAACTGTTTTAGTTCTCACACCAGTCACATGACTGACCTGGAGTTTATTGTTTTAACCTAAACTCTGGGTGCCCTTATTTTCGACACGGGCAGCTAGTAGTTTTGGTTTTGCAGATTTATATTCACAGGATCCTGGTTTACAACTGGAATGATATCCGGAAAGCTCTGTATCCGTATATCACCTTCAGTTGTTGTAACACCCCACGTCCATTAATGTCACTCACAAAGGGAATGCATTAACTTCCATGGAGGTTTTAAGTGAATATAGAACAGTAAAATTACAACAAGACAGATATAAAATAGTACTTGGAAATTCAAAAACTTTATTTCATTGTAGCAGAAGTCAAAACATGTTTGATTACATCATAACACCATATTCAATGTCAAGTACAATATCTATCTTGATAAAACAAGTACATAATCCCATTACATGAATAGCCATTAAAAGAGAAAGATAACAAGCTGGACTTTACTTCAGCAGTCCAAGCTTTCCAGAAGATAAGCGATCCAACTAGACTCCACTAGAACTTGGCCCAACCTGCGGACCTGAAGGGAGAAAAAGGATGGAAAAGAGGGGGTCAGACATAAAGTCTGGTGAATATGATAATTCTACAATACTATTACCAAAATAACTGGACTAAGGCATAAGCTGGAAAACAAGAAAATGTCTATGAAGAGCAGATTAAGGACATAGACAATCGCTAAAGGCAACGTTATAGGCGCTCCTAAATACTAAAGGATAAACACTATACTGCACCACACCAATCACCCTAAAGATTCATCCCACTTAGCTTCACTTAGAAACTTTCCCAATGGCTTTACGTACCCCTAGCTGACTACATAGGTGCCGCCTGCCCCTATCTCCACTAGGTGTACCCTACTTCCCATTATTCGATCGGCTCCCTAACTCGTAGATACCCGTGCTGGCCCCACAGTGGGGTGTATCACTCCCCTAAAGTGGCAACCTGATACAACGGACATGCACGGCTTATACCTACACGATGCAACAACGTCTTACCTACCAGCCCGGGTCCACACACGCATATGAAACCCGTTGGACTTGCGTTGCCACCGCTCCCTGTTTTGGCCTCTTATAGTCAAACCCAGTATGCGTGTCCCGTCCTCGACTTGGGTCGAGCCCACAAAGATACGTTTTGGGATACTGGTTGAAATGGGCCCCCACTATTTACCACAAGCATTCCACCTAAGCTTGTCCCCATTAGTCCATCCCACTTAACCCACTTAGTCATGTTCATTTACATGTGTGTTTGGTTAAGTCTAATCGTATTTCAAATGCCTCTAAAGGCAACCACCAGATTCCTCATGCCACCCAAGGCACCTACTTAACCCCCATGTCCCACCTTACATGATTATCTGGTTAAGTATTTCTTAGTTCATTAAGGCCATAACCTCATAAAGACCTCTCACATTAGACTGGCATTTATGGCAGTTGGATTTGCCGGGCGGGTCCGGGCAGTCTTACACCATAAAAGAGTCTAACCTCGTGTCTTTACAACTGTTATGCTTTAGTTTGGGCCTAGGACCTCTCACATTGGGCCGACATTTGTGACTACTGGATTTGCCGGGCGGGTCCGGGCAGGTTTACATCACAAACGGGTCCAACCTCGTGTCCTAAGCATTGATTATTAATAATAATCCACTTTCCCCCAATTTTAATAATTCCCTACTTGAATTATTAATTACTTCCTATTTTTAACAATGTCCATAATTGACTCAATTATGGACATCCATTCATGGTATGCAAAATCTTACAAAATTGCACCCAATTTATTAATTCCTAATATTACCCCTACCCCACGTTTGAACGTTTATTCGCAAAATATATGTTAGACTCGAATAGCCTAACTCATAGCATAAAAGAGATTTTCATAATAACAACATGTATATGTGACCAAATGAATCATAATAAGGGGTGAAACTTGCATATGTCCAACTTGCATAGATTATACATGTCATGGACCTAAAGGTGTCAACTTGTTCAAAATTCACCTAATATGATCTCAATCAATTTTCATAAACTTACATATGAACATGTGTGAATCAACATCATCTATTTTTTTTTAACAACATGGTTTTATATGGGTACACCTAACTCAATAGGCAAATTCCCATAATCAAGTTTTATTTAATTATAGTTTCAAGTTTATGGGTACACCTAACCTAATAGGCAAATTCCCATAAACAAGATCCATTTAAATTAAGAAAAAAAAACATAACTTTAAGCATGATCCAACAACATGATTTTTCAACATAATATAGCATGATTTACAACATGGCATAGTATGATAGTATAACATAGCTTGACATGATTCTCAACATAGCACGACATAGCATAAGAGAATTTACAACATAGCATGACATAGCATATATAATTTACATCATACGACAACATAATAACATAATAAGAGATCCACAATATATAGAATTTACAATTACAAATCACATCACTTTCTTGTGATCCATTCATAACTGAGTCAAATTAGTTTGTAATAGTCTTGTGAGAATCATCATACTCACCAACAAAAGAAAAGAATTGGAGAAAGAGAGATCTTTTGATTTGATTTGTGTAGATTTAGTTGTAGATGATTAGGCTTCCTCTTCTTAGTTTGTGACGGCTATGCTAAACTCCATGGCAGCAGCATGACGGTAGCTTCTCTAATTTTACAAGTGATTTAGGTCTAGGGTCTACCCACTTATTTATAGATTTTAAGAATTCATTTAGGCCATTAGATTTAACCTAGAAATAACCGCAGCCGTTCAGACAAGATGGGGTTTATCTTGTTGACTCAGCAATGAGTCAGAAGTGACTCAGCAAACACTCAGCATATTAATAAACTTCTATTCATGTCATAAATATATATATTTTTTCTACAATGTACATATTAGATACATCCCCCTTTACTTATTATTGTTTTTATATACATATTAGATACATCCCCTCTCTCACACACTTATTAATATTTTTATATTCATATTAGATACATCCCCTCTCTTACACAGTTATTAATATTTTTATATTCATATTAGATACATTCCCTCTCTTACACACTTATTAATATTTTTATATTCATATTAGATACATCCCCTCTCTTACACACTTATTAATATTTTTATATTCATATTAGATACATCCCCTCTCTTACACACTTATTAATATTTTAGCAACTTTAGTGTTAATAGAAAATTCGGGGTGTTACAGTTGTGCTTTGTATTATTTTCCGCTGCTATGTAATTTATTGTAATCTCTGATATTTATCGAATGTAATTTATTCATTTATACTCTGTATATTCTTGTATCTGATGAATTGTTGTAATAACAATGAAATGTTCTTCCGTCTGCGTTCATTTGTGTGTTGTTCTCAAGGTAATCCGGGCTTTCCTTCATGGGGAAGTTACGGGCTATCACACAACATCAGATCAATACCCAGGAAACCATTCAACTTAACTAATCTCCAATTAGTTTCTGATTTTCTTAACTCCATTGGGTCTAAGAACAGTTATTAAAGATACCATCCACGACAACCCAAAATCTTATTCCTATCTTTAACTGGGTTAAAGAACCAATGTCCTTTAAAACATGGTTCACGATAAACCCAAAATCACATTCCATTTCATCAACCTTTAACCGTAAATTAGCAAGTGAACAATTCCCAAGTATTAACCCTGAAGGCCGAACCCGACATCAGATCAATACCCAGGAAACCATTCAACTTAACTAATCTCCAGTTAGTTTCTGATTTTCTTAACTCCATTGGGTCTAAGAACAGTATTATTAAAGATACCATCCATGACACCTCAAAATCTTATTCCTGTCTTTAACTGGATTAAAGAACCAATGTCCTTTAAAACACGGTTCATGATAAACCCAAAATCACATTCCATTCCATCAGCCTTTAACCGTAAATTAGCAAGTGAACAATCCCCTAAGTATTAACCCCGAAGGCCGAAACCAACATCAGATCAATACCCAGGAAACCATTAAACTTAACTAATCTCCAGTTAGCTCCTAATTTTCTTATCTCCATTGGGTTTAAAACAGTATTATTAAAGATACCATTCACGACAAACCCAAAATCCAGTTTGATATTAAATACAAGGCTCTGAATAGAAAATATATCAGCTTATATTCAATATAAATTCTGAAGCTAACAAATATCATATTGGAATAACGATATATATATATATATATATATATCTTCCAAATTCCTCCACAATATCCGTATAATCACGAAATCCAATGTCGAAATATTCCGAAGATAATTTCGATTCCAATCCATTCTAATCTTTATATTGGAAATTCTGGTTATTTTTAAAACCATTTCAAACCTAATTTATTTATTTAAAAATATTGGAATATAATTCTAGTTCATTTCAACAAAAATATAAATTTTATCCTTTCAAATGTGGAATTTTTCATCCTAATTCTTTCCAAATCATTTATTATGATTTTACACAAATTATTAATATTTTTAATAATTTTATCAAGGCCCGTACAGTCAATTTCCATAAATGGTCATTGAATTACACTTACAACGACCTTTTCCAAATTTGATTTGGACATAATTTCAAATCCAACCGTTAGATTTCAAATCTCTCATATTCATTAGAAAGAACTTTTCGATACAAACCCAATGGTTCTGGTTTTAGGAGAATCCGATGGTCGAATCTCCCGTAATGTCCGTTCGAAGTCAATGGTCGGAATGCGCGAACTGCCGCGGTGCGGCGCGTTCTATTCAGGCCATTATATTATATATATATAATATATTTCATCGATTTCCTTTTAAAACGTATTTTATAAATCATTTTAAATTTGTTTTCAAAACAATTTCAACTTCATATTCAATTTCGAATCAAAATTGAATATTCCATATCATCAATATATAAATGATAATACTTTCAAAACATTATATTTCGAAATCATTTCCTTTTTCAATATTCATTATAGAAATGAATAAAATCGATATAAATATCGTTCACGTCAAAATGGCGTTAATCTAATCAACACGGCTTTATATATTTAAATATTTTCGCGTCCTTCCCAAATTGGACATCAAAATCAGATTTTCATCTTTTACTGAATATTATTTAAAATATTCATTATTTTAAAATAATCGTTATTTTAAAATATTTATTCTTTTTGAACTGGAATCATACATAGTAGATTACCATATAATTTGATTTATATGGATTTCATACAACACACGTACACAACAACAATTAAACACAGTCAACCATCATCCAAAGCGCATGCATAAGCATCAAATATAAATATTTAACGCTTAGAACAACCTGTCAATCAATCGATCGACATACAGCTAATTTTTGGGACTAGTGTATGTCATATATCATCCCAATACCCGTATGGGGTTTCAATCAACAAATACAGATTTATTTGTGCAGCTGGGCGATGTGTAAAATTTATCGTCCCAATCAATATCAGTCAAATGTGTATACATAAACAAATCATCCGATTTTTTTATAAATATTTATTTTATTCATATACACGTTAAAAATTATATTTTTAACTATAAAATATTTATTCCATTCCACATCACACAATCAATTTTCACAACACAAATCAACAAACAAACAAGTCGTCCATGGTCTATGGACGACGGGTGTCGGGTGCTGCTAAGCACCGTCTGCATCCTAGTATATATTTTAACTAGAAAATATATTAAAGTGAGAAGTTCTCACCTTGGGGTTCCACTCCGTCATTCTCTATTTCTGAACGATTCGGATTTTCCCAAAATTCCAATGCGATCCTTTCTCGCTGTTCACATTAAAATTTACATTTTTATTTCAGCGCTATAAAAATCACGTTTTTATTTCACTATATATATATAATAAAAATCAGATTTTTTTTCGCTACATATATAAAAATCATATTTTTATATTCTTTATTATATAAAAATTCTATTTTTAATCCGCTACTCATATAAAAATCGAATCTTTATTCTCGCTACTTCATGATAAAAATAAAGTTCATATTTTTATATCGATGTTTGCATTATAAAAATCATATTTTTTTTCTTATCTCTATAATATAAAAATCATATTTTTATTATCTCTATAATATAAAAATCATATTTTTATTTTAATGTCAAATGCATAAAGATCGAATCTTTATCTTCTAAAAATTATATTTTTACATAACTAAAAGTCGTATATTTTTCCTTGACTAAAAATCATATTTTTATATGAATAAAAATCTCGTCTTTATAGAAATAACAATCTAAACTTTTCTAAATCACAATACGATCTTTATCTAAACAAAAATATGATCTTTCTCTAAACAAAAATACGATCTTTCTCTAAACAAAAATACGATCTTTTTCTTGGATAAAAATCCAATCTTTATTCTCTAATCATTTTTTTTAGATTTAAAACTAATTTATAAAACCATGATATATATGCAAAAATTCTAATCTTCAAACAATACTTATTTACAATAAATTTCAGATTTTTAATATGTTATAATATAATAAAAACCATTTTTTTATTCACACGAATAAATAGAAATAAAAATAAAAGCTCACGTTGCAATTCGGGGTCTCACTAGTCCGAGGCAAGGTTGGGGTAGCGGTGCCGGTGTGCTGAGAGGTCGGGGAGGCGGCTGAACTAGTGGCAGGGCTAGGGTTTGGGCGGCAGCTCCATTTGGATTGATTTCAGGGTTCAGGGGGTTTGGGAAAGAGAGGTGGAGGCGGGGTCGGCTTGGATGGCCAGAGGGAGGTGGTGCGGCGCCAGAGGGACGGTGGGCGGAGGCTGGAGGACGACGGTGACGGAGGATAGGCTGAGTGCGTTCATCGTTTTTTTCTTTTTGATTCGATCTGAAAAAGGAAGAGAGAGAGAGAGGAGGGAGTTTGACTTTGAATAGGAGAGGATAGGTTTTATAATATACTTAATTATTTATTTATTTTATTCCATAAAGTAACTTTTTATTTCGAACTTGAAATCGAACCCACCGACTGTCATCCCTAGCGTAATACCCCCATTCCGAACACAATGGGATATGTTTCGCAAGCAAATTCGATTGTTTCGATCAGTTTCCATCAAAATCAAAATATAAATCTATATATTGAATTTGAACGCACATTACCAGGGCTACATACGGACCCCAAAAATTGCAGAAAAATAAATCTGGCTATGTTTTGACAAAACGGTCCTAACAAAACTAATTTCTTCAAATTTGGAGACCGTTTGAATAATGGCCATTTTCTAGTCGATCCAAATTGACTGAAACTGTCAAAACACGTTTTCCTTCGCCACGCTCACATATTGATTCATAAAATTATGAAAATTGGAATCTAGCAATAACTTGACATTCCGGATCTAACAAAAGTGGTTTCGTCGAAAGCGGAGGTCGTTTGCAAAATTTCCATTTTTAAGGGCTATATTTTCCATAGTGAATATTCAGAATTTTCAACTGGGCATAACTTTTTATTCCCGCTATGAAATTCGGATTTTTCAGATTCATTGGAAAGATATTTTCAAATAGATTCTAATATTTTTGGTTTCGCTAAAATCCGGTTTATTTTGAATCGTGTACATTCATTTGAAATCTGAAATCGAAATTTCAAACTACCGCACCATTTTCTATTCCCTTTTATAATTAAAATAATTATTTTATATTCTAACGACGATTCAAATAAATATATACATTCTGATCCTATTCAAAATAAATTTCTTGTCGTTATTATTTAAAATAATTCATTTTAAATATTTAAAATTCACTAAAATTGCCTAAATAAAATTTTTAAATTGGTTCGGATTTTCCGGGTTGTTACAACAGAGCTTGGACACACTAGTGTTCGGTCCGATCTAAAATATTCGATATTTTTCTATTATCCAAGGCTATATCGGACAAGACAGTTTATTGTCCATTCTTGGTCCGAGGCTATATGATGTCCGGTCTGTGTCCATCCGAATTCTTATATGATATAGCTTGGACACACCTCCGTCCGGTCCAACCCATTTACACCCCTAGCCATTCGTTGGTTAATATCTTCTCTTTCTAGAGAAGAAGACAACAACCTCGCTAAAGAACCAC
This sequence comes from Allium sativum, assembly GCA_030737875.1. Lineage (NCBI taxonomy): Eukaryota > Viridiplantae > Streptophyta > Magnoliopsida > Asparagales > Amaryllidaceae > Allium > Allium sativum. The sequence goes on from CM060924.1 coordinate 790,580,021, forward strand.
CCACTAAAGAAGATAAAGATTGAGAAATCATCCAGAAGGATCCAATCTTTGGAGGAGACAGATGGGTCGAAGTTCCAAAAGATATTTGAACTTGTCTGAACTTGTTGGTATGATTTGATTGATCGTTTTTTATTTCAATTTGTTTGAATATATTACTTGATTTGGTTAGGTTTGAAACTTGTATACGATTGATTGAAATACTTGTAAATATTGACTGAAATACTTGAATTGTTTATATTCTTTGTTGTTAGAATTAGAATAATATAGGCATGATTTAGGGTGAATTGTAAGTTTTTATCAGAATTATAAAGTAGAATTATATATATGGTAAGTCATTAGGTTCATAGATTTAGGGGAGTATAGTTAGAGATTCTTTTTGTTGATGACAAAGGGGGGAAATTATAAAATAGGGATTAGTTAGGCTTAAATTAAGGAGGAGTATGTAGGATTGATGGTGAAAGGGGGAGTATTCGAAGAATCAGATCAATAGGTATTAATAGGTATGAATATTTTATAAATTAAGGTTGTTATCATCAAAAAGGGGGAGATTGTTGGAGAATAGAGTTTTGATGACAACAACCTTATTTCAGTTATCATTATTAATTGATTCTAAAATATATACTAACATCTCTATCTATAAAATATATAAAAATATATATACGCAGGATTTAAATACTGAAGAATGTACAGTTTTAGAGTTCCAAGAGATTCAAGATTCAAAGGAGATTCAAGACTCGTGAGGACCAAGATTTTAAGGAGCTCAAGAAAATATAGTAATTGAGTCTAGTTTATATGTAAGACTCTAAATAACAATCCATTTTCAAAATATGTTTTTCAAACACTATTTTCAGAATTCATATTCTAATTTCAAGTTATTTCAAACTACTTTTCCAAATGATTATTATGATTTCAAATATATATATATATATATATATATCGTTTATAAAGTATTGTAATAATATGTTTACAATATATATATAGTTTTATATATAGTCTTATATCATATAAAAATGACTATATTATATTTTAATATGTTTTTACACTTTAGAGAACTCATTTTAAAACACTAGTTTTGATTCAAGAATTTCCAAAAAATATATTAGTTTTAACACTTGAAAAATGATTTTAAATTCAAAAACAACATGCATATGTCGGCATATACATTTGAGCAGACATATCACTGTCATATTTTTAATTTTCAAAGGAAATGTCTTTTCACTATTTGAAACATTTCAGAAGCGTTGCAACCTTTGGGACACTATAAAAAGGTGTTGATTTCGAATTTTTAATCACTTTTTCTTCTCCATTACCACTCTACCGTATACCACCATTATTGTACATAAATTTCTTGATTTCTACACTTGTACTCTGCCTATTTCAACAAAATTTATATCATTCTCTTTCTCTTCTCAATCTCTATCAACTATTCTCTGTTTGAAGTGTTATTGAAGAGTTATAGGGTTGACGTAATTGTTTGGGAATTATTTTGGAAAGGTGTGTTCCTTATTGCCCGGAAATCAAGGAAAGGGAGTGGTGTTAAACTTGTAGCCATGAAATCAAGAGTGGTGAAATCAATGTTAACCTTCTAGCTGTGAAATCAAGGGTATTGTACTTGGATATTTATAATAATAAAACTCTACGCAATCCAACGTTGCACGGGACTGGACGTAGGAGTAATCCGAACCAGTATAAATCCGGTATGTTCTTTTCTTTTTTGCGTTTTATATTTATTTATTTCTATGTCTGTGATTGTTTCTTTGTTTTTGATCATTTCTGGTGTGATAATCATTGTGTAATTCAAGTTAGTTTATAATTTCTATAAATTCCTCATAAATGCTATTCACCCCCCTTTAGTGTGGATTGTGCCTTAAGATCCGCATTCTGCATCCTTAACAAGGGTCACCTTTCAGTATCTTACTAAATCTTGTCTATAAAAAAGGAAGTAAGATATGGAAAGAAGGAGAGAAAGGCTTAATATTGATAGTGGGAACACCACAAAAAAGGTAATACTCGACCTGATGCTAGTAAAGGTCATGGTCAAAGGGCAAATGAGAATCATGGTGCCATTACGCCACCGGTAGATTTGGGAAACTTGTTCCAAACATATATTCGAATGTTGCAAGCTGAAGTCGTTGTTGGTCCCGGAGGAATTAATCATGCATCGTAAGTTGTAAAAAACTATGCAAAATTGAGTAGGGATTATGTTAGCTTTGGAGGAAGACCATCCTTGTAACGGAAGAAGTTACCGCCGAAGATACTTGGTTACTACATTGCGTAAGAATCTTTGCAGACTTGGGCATGGTGGATGAACAAAAGAGGAGGTTGGCTTCGAGCCAACTGCAAGATAATGTTCTATATTAGTGGAATGGAGTTACGGTAAGGACGCCGGAGGAAGGAATCACTTGGGAAAATCTTTGGAGTATATTTAGAACCTAATTTGTTTCAGAAGCTGCTCTATCATTAATGATGAAAAAGTTTGATGAATTGATGTGGGGATATATGACAATTATGTAATTGCTGCTAAATTTGATGAGTTGTCTAGGTATGCTCGTGGAACGATGGATATTTGTTATCTTGAGGAATGAGAATATATTAAAGGGCTTAGGTTTGAAACTACGAAAGCGGTTATGCCTCACTTGCAAAACCCTAAAGTATTGTTGTGAAAACGACTATTCTTAATGAAAAATGCTGGAAGGGGTTGAGAGACCCAGTGGAAGCCAATGCTTTCATGGAAGGAAAAGGAAATTCTTCAAAGGGAAGAAAGATCAGGAAGGAGGGAAGCCGAAGAAGAACAAAGTGGAAGTGGTATGCTTTAAGTTCCATCAGAAAGGGTATTACTCTACGGAATATAAAGATAAGAACACTATTCCTGAGATCACTTCATTAGGTGTTTTAATAATAATTAGTTTTGGTTCTATAAAAACAGGTGTCGGGAAGAAGCATAGGGCAAAAGTCCTTGCGATGGAGCCTTCGTCTTCTAGACTTACCGTCACTAAGAAAGAGAAAACAGTATTAGACGGTATGCTTTTGTTTCATAGCATACCTGAAACACCCCACCTCCATTAAGGTCACTCACAAAGGGAATGCATTAACTTCTGTCGAGCGTTATAGGTAAAATATGCAAATAAATTACAAGACAGACAAATAAAGCAGCGGAAAATAAATAAAACTTTACTTCATTGATAAAACAACAGCTTTTTCAAAGCACCAATACCCAATACAACAAAGTATCTGTCTTGTTTAACAAAATAAAGAAGCATAAAATGACAATGATATTCCCCAATAAAGTATGAGCCAACCATAACAGTGGAAAAGAGAGTCCAAAGCAATACACCGACTATCTTCGAGCTTGGAAAGAGAAGCGGTCCAAACTAAGCTGATTTATTCCCTCCCTGAATACCTGGGGGGAGGGGGAACGGAAGAAAAGAGACGAAACAAACTAGGTCAGACATAAGTCTGGTAAGTCCAGTGACTTTCAGTATGTAAACAGGTAAAAGTAACATGACATGAATAAACTGAATATAAGACAATACCGTGATAACAGGGATAACAAGATAACATAAGATTAGCATAAGATATGATAAGGCAAGATAAACCAAATGCGTTTCTACTCTTTCTCTGCTTCGCTACTATCCTGTTATTCTGATTTTTATATCTCTGCACCACTAACTAGTATCCTAACTAGTGTATTTTATAAAATGGTTCGTATTCCCTACTAGTGTCCCATCTAGTATCCTGTGTTATATAATAAGGTAATCCCAACCCCGCAATTGTGGTAGCCTTCAAGTGTACATCTAGTATGAAGATCTTACCTCAATCAGCCTAATTGCCGTGGAGATGTTAGATGTATCCTTACTACCTTAACCGATCGACTCCTACTCGTATCAATCAAGTTCTAGTTTGTGTCGCTCCGCCCTTTGCTTGTAGATACCTGTGCTGGTCCCACCGTAGGGTGTATCAAGCCCTATGGTGGCAACCCGACACGATCAAGATGCACATCTTTATATCTACTGATGCCCGGTGGCTAATTCTTCCACTCTGGAATACGTGCATGCCCGTGATCCTGTCGGAACCTGCACTGCTGCACCACCTGCCGCTACTTTGACCGCTTATAATCAACCCAGTAATCGTGCCCCACCTTGCCTAGTTCCGGGTACTATGATACATCTATGTGGGTTACTTCTGAAATGGCTCCTCGTTACTAGGGTTTCCTACTGGTTAAGTTGGTGGGCCTATATATACAAATATTACCCACCTACACGAGATGTACTTAACCCTCCCACTGATTCAAACATGTTTATTTAACGGTTAAGTTTGTGGGCCTATATATACAAATATTACCCACCTACCCAAGGTTTACTTAACCCTCCCACTTATCAAGTTAATATGTATTATTGGTTAAGCTTGCCTTAACCAAATCCACTTTGTTCATGTAATATTGGTTAAGTGTTGTCCATTCGTGTTAACTTAACCCACCCATACATCATGTTGTATTGGTTAAGTGTTTCCTATTAACTTAACCCTGTTCACTCATCATGTTATATTGGTTAAGTGTTTCTTGTTAACTTAACCCCACTCGTTCATCATTCTATATTGGTTAAGCGTTTCTTATTAACTTAACCCTTCTCATTCATCATGTTGTACTGGTTAAGTGTTTCCTATTAACTTAACCCTGTTCATTCATCATGTTATATTGGTTAACTTAACCCTGCTCACTTGTCTAATTAACATGTTATAACTGTAACACCCCGCCTCCGCTAGGGTCACTCGCAAAAGGAATGCACTAGCTTTAGAGGGGCATTATTGGTAAACATGCACAGAAATATCACAAGACAGAACATATAAAATAGCGGAAGTAAAATCAAACTTTCATAACATGAATAAATAAGGTCTAAAGCCTTTTACATCAGAGTACATCAAAACCTGTCTTGCAATAGTAAAGAAGCATAAAGACATTTTCATAAATTATTCCCCAAGTAAAAACAGTAAAGTAGCCATTAGCCAAGAAAATTCCAAGCCATCCATGATGACCTTCAAGCAGAAGAGGTCCGAACTAAACAACAGTATTTCCTCCCTGTAACCTGGGGGGGAAACGGAAGAAAAGAGGCGAAACAAAACGGGTCAGTCAAAAAGACTGAGTAAGCCCTATCTACTATTAGCATAAAAACTAGTAAAGTTAACTGACATGAGAAACTAAGATGAACATAAGCATGATAACAAGATAGATAAGCTAAATCAAAATAACAGGATGAACTACTGAACTCAGATAAACTAAGGTGTCATGATAAATTACGATGTCAAGATAAAACAAGGTATCACATCGTCAGGTTTCTATCAAGTATAATATCCCCAAGATATCTGTCACGTATAACGCCCCGTGATATCTATCCTGTATTTTAGCTCTGCACCTACCGTACTAGTATCCCCACCGTGTCATGTGTTAACCAAGAATGACCCTCACTCAAAAGTCGTGTAATGGTCCATGTCAACCTAATATATCGCATATATAGGTTACTCAACTTGTATGTTTTATTCCATGTAAATGTTCAGTCCCTTGCCGTAGACCATACGGGCTTTCCCATGAGATTCTATATTACTTTAACATAGTTCCATGATCCTTAAGATCGGTTTGGACTGTTACCCTAAACCTAGCCAGGGTCTTCCAACATGAATTATCGTTTGTACAACTAGGACTTATGCTACCTAGGGCTACTAGGGATTATGCTTACCTATTGCACGTTTTCGTATCTCGGTTTGGGTTCAACCACCTAGGGCCACTAGGGAATACGCTAACCGCGCCCTTTTTCCCACGCATATATCGTGAATCGTTTTTCCATGACTGTATGCACATGTATCACATCGTGCCATCCGAGTCCTGTCACAGGGCAGACCAGGAAATACAGGACTCAGTCGGGAGCTTTCAATTTATCTGCCGATTCAGATGCTAAGGTCTGTTTTTTTCCTATACGTGGCTATGGTCCCACGAGACCACTCCCTCAACTAGTGAAAGACAAGACAGGATAAATCCTGTATGAGAACACAACACTGGCCAAACCACATCCAAGCCTTACCGCAACCATAATTAGATAGCAATTATGGTCTATTGGGTGTTCTCTGCCTTTCCGTACGTACCCGCTTGACCAAAGATGGTAGGTAGCCTGACGAAATGCTATCTAGGGCACGACCGTGTATCGTCGACTATCCCCTATCCATCCCCGTCTTTAGGTCGCTCGTATAGCAACCAAGGCATACTCTTGGTTCTTCTAACGCAGACCTTAACCTCTCATGAGCCTAGTATGATGACCTGGCAGCTCACAGAGGGATACCAAGAATATCCTCACGTTCCCCGAAGTCGCTGCTTCGTTACCCAGTTCGCTGGAGCCTTTATCTAAATCAGATAACTTGCTCCTACTCGTGTGCTTAAACGATGACCTACCGTATCAGGTTACTCATCTATCTATGAACTGGTCTAAATTTTCTTGACTAAGAATCATTACTTAGTTATTCTTCAACTAAGGTTTACCACTTAGCCTTATTCCCGTTATCCTTGTTAACTACGGTTATCCACCTAATCCTCAGAACTAGGGTTTACATAATGGATTAAGTGTCACTTAAGTTCATGACTTAACCCGTCTACAAATCCTGTCAAAATTGGCTAAGTATCCAAGTTCAAGGCTTAACCCTACAAACCATGCTCAAGTTGGTTAAGTATATTAAGCAATTCACGACTTAACCTCGTCCAATTATCATTCTAGATTGGTTAAGTATATATTAACTTGACCCTATCAATTTACTTAGTCAAATCGGTCAAGTGTATTCAAGCGATTCGTGACTTAGCCTTATCATGTTTTCACGTTATATTGGTTAAGTATTGGTTAACTTAACCACAATAAATTAACGAGTTAGATTGGATAAGTATAGGTCACTTAACCACATCAATTCATCACGTTTAGATTAGTTAAGTGTTTAACTTAACCCCATTAAACTACCAAGTGGGATTAATTAAGTCTAGGCTTACTTAACCCCATCCGATTTCCATGTTTAGACTAGTTGAGTCTAATCTTAACCCCATTCGTTAACCGTATTTTTCGGTTAAGCGTCATTAAGAAAACTTACTTAACCTTACCAAGTTATCGCGTTGGATTGATTAAGTGTTGGTTAACTTAACCCCATCCACTAGTCATATAAAAATGGTTAAGTGTCATTAGGCAAATCAAGTTACTTAACCTACCCAACCTTGTCATGTTTTGTTAAGTATCATTAGCCTAATCAAATTACTTAACCCATTTGTCCATGTCATATTTGGTTAAGAGTCATTAATCAAATTAACTTAACCCTATCATGTGGCATTAATTACTTAATGCACCTTCACCTCTCACATTAGACTTTGTTGTGGTTACTAGTTAAGCCGGTCGGTTCCGGGTAGCTTTACACCACAACTTGGTCTAACCTCGGGTTCAAGCACAACATGACCAACTTCTCACATTGGGTCCTATTGTTTGCAACTACTAGTTAGGCCGGTCGGTTCCGGGTAGTTTTACGTTGCAAACTCAACCCAACCTCGAGTTGGCCACACTTATATTATCTAAGTGTCATGTCCATCATGTTTCCCAAAACATGTTACAAGTTTTCAAGCATTTGGGTAGACCTAACTTAATAGGTAAATTCCCAAAGGGTAGACCTAACTTAATAGGTAAATTCCCAAGCTTATGTTTTTATGCATACTTACATGTCAACTTTCATGTTATATTTCAAGTCATGTTTTCAAGTTGTATTTTCATGTCATTAGAAATTACCCATAACATAACCCAACGCTTTTAAACTCGCCTATACGTTCGCGACAACGTAATGGATTAAAAGAAGAGACTTGGCAAAGGCATGACAAAAATGGATATTAAGCCACAAGTTAATCATGGTGGCAAATGAGGCATAAATGTGTTCATTAACTTGCATGTTACATTCTTAAGCCTCAAAACATGCATAAACCCAAACTTGGCACATAAGCGAATCATGGTGACAAAAGATATGGAATGATGACTAGTAACTCGCATATATCATCATATAAGGGTTATGTAACGGCCCAGATTTTTGACCATTTAGTTATTATTTAAAAATGTTTTTTTTATTATTTTGGAATTCTAAATGTGTTCAGTTAAGGTCTGAGAGGTAATTATACCCCAACTTGATTGACTTCGTTTTTAACTAAGAAGTGGATAAGGTTCGAGAGTGAAAGGGGTTAGGTGAATTTATTTAATGAGCGAAATGGTTGGTGTTGGCATAGCGATGTTTATTCAAACATCAGTTTAAACCCAATGAAGGAGATTTGGAAATGTCTTCCAAATGAAAATCAGAAATGTTTTCTGAATATAGAAAATGAGAAATGGAATTGTTTTCCATTGTTAATAACGTATATTTTCTAAATATAGTAAATAAGAAATATAGGAAAACAAGAATAAGGAAAAGGGTAAATTTATGATAATTTGATGATGAATGATGATTGATCGATAGAATTTCCATCTGGAAATAATATCGTTGTTTGCACACCGACATGTTTTTATTTGATAGTTAAATCACCGACTATCAAAGTTTTGACCATTTTAACGTTGTTAATATGGAGAGACCGGTCGGATTATTATCCAGAGAACCACTCCGTATTGGCATAAGCGTTGCGAATCAAGTATGCTGAATATATTGAAGACGGAGTTATGCAAGGGCTATCCTATTTACAGAATAGTGCCTTCGGTTTGTCCAGTCCCAGGACAAACGTGAATGGACGAATGTCTGACAGAGTATATTCAAAGGATCACGTAAGTTGATCTCTTCAAACGTACTTACGTTTGGTGGCGGAGGAATTCGTTTCTCTTAGCTGTATACCCGTGGTATTTTTGGTGAAATCAATTTGTGATTTGGCGGGTATGATGATGTGGCATTCAAAGTAATGGAGGTGGGATCTGTCAAAAGATACGTTATGACCTCAAGCCTCATCCACCGGGAAATGACAAAAATCGGGCAGGCAGCATGGCTATGTGGGTCGCACCCATTAGGATGTATGATCACTTATCTAGAGAAATTCCTTTTGTTCTTAAATCTATCGATGCTGTCCCTTATCGGGAGACGGTTGCTGATCCCAACCGTTGGTGATATACATTCGATACACTCAAGCGAAATGAGTGGTCGGTCATGTGTGGGCCGGGTTGCAAGATGTTCTTGTTGAACCCAGTGTATTTGCCTCTAGAGATACACGTTCGGAAGGTGGTCCCATACCTTGTCAAGTTGGAATCCAATCTCCAATAAGTGCCTGCGAGTTTGATTGTATATTATATATGTAGAGCGTGAGATGCAAGCGTTCTACTAGATTTTAATTACTTGTGATTAGACATTATTATAATATCAGATAATATATGATTTCCAAAGTGTTTTGGGTTATCGTAAGGTAAAAGCCATCCGTATTTATGAGTGGATTGGTCTTACGATTATCTTTTCTTTTGAAAAGGATTTTGAAAAGTTAAACCAAATGATTGGAGTTTACTCACACCAGTCCCATGACTGACCCAGAGTTTTATTTTGTTTTGTTTTCCCTAACTCTTGGGTGCCAATATTTGTATGGGCAGTCAAGTAGTCAGGATTTTACAGATAGACTTGGAGAGCTTGGAGCAGGAGGCTTCAGGACTTATATAGCTATTGTTTATTTCCGCTGTGATGCAAGGGTTGTACTCTGATAATGGTATTGTATGCATATACTGCTTTTGATTTCAAGTTATGTGATATATTATATTTTATTCGTTCCGCTGTGAGATTCGTGTTACTCTGATGTTGTGTTCTTCTTTTTCTTCTTCTATTCTAATTTTCTATCTTATCTATCCTCACCCTCTAAATTCTTTCATTAACTATTCGGTAATTGTCGACCCTTGATGTTCGATATGTGTTGTATATCGGATAATCAAGGTCGTCTTTTTCCCGGGTCGTTACAGTGGTATCAGAGCTGAAGGTTAAGTATTACCTTGGCTCTGTGGCGTGATTCAGTAGAGATGGGGTTAGTAATACCCTAGACTGAGTTTGAGTGTATATATACGAGTGAACGTATTTGTTATTTGATATAAAATGATTTTATATTGTGGAGATTTATTGGTTGAGTTGTTTATGAATTCTGGTCGATCAGTTTGATCCACTGTATCGATAGGGGTTTCTAAATGCTTGAATACGATGAACCGACACAGTATGTTTTGAAAAAGGGTGAATGAAATAATTTTACCCAAATTATATTTTGATATAAGCAAAGTATAGATATTTGAAATTATTATAGTATATTGAATGTGTTGGTTGTGATTATAATCGAATATGATTATAAAATATGAAATGGTTATGTAAATAACAAATCAAAATTCATATAAGTGAAATATATGAAATCAGATGAATTAAATCTGAATTTAAGTTCAGAATTGGAATTAAAATTGCTAAAATTTGAATAAGCGTTGTAAATGGAATTAAATTGAATATATGTGAATTTTAAAATCCTGGGAGATTTTAAATTTGTTACAAGCATTGAAAAGGGATATTTTGAAATGAATTTCAAAATGAAAATGTTTAAAAATGGGTTTTGAAAGTGCTATAGTATTGAACTCACTTCGATAGCTGGAAAATAAATTCCGATGTTGATCCGGACATCATCGGTGCTCATTTTCGAGTTTGTAAGTGACGGATTACTACCAAAGATTTTGTTTTTGAATTGTTTTGAGAAACCGAGTTGTTTTGATATTCCAAAGGGATATTTGATTTTTGGAAAAGGCAAAGCTATTTGAAATTCCCAGGTACAGATTATTGAAATAAACACAAATTAAATAGAAATTTGTGAAAGCAAATTTGAAATTGAATTGAAGGCAGTTCAGTGGAAATTGAGTTGAATTGAAATAGAATGGTACCAAGTAGAATTGGACTGGATTAGAGATAATCTGGGATAGAAATGGATGGTCGAGCAAGAAATTTGAATTGAGATTGGAATTGCAGTTTGATTGAAATTTGGCTTGGTTATAAGAGGATGGTCGTGTTGAAGATAAAAGTGATTGGGAGTTTGATTGGGATGATAGTGGTATATGCTAAATTGATAGCAGAATTGAATGTCGACAAAAAGGTACACGTATATATTCATATGAGTTTGATGAGATTTATGAGCCTGTTTGGCAAGTCACTTGGCTGTTTGATTTTCTTTTGGGTTGAAGAAGGTCTAGAGAGGCGAGTTGGAGTTTGAGCTATTGACCAGTACAAAGGAGGTGCTGGCGAAATTTTTCAGAAATTTCGAGTGTTAGAAAATTTTCAGAATTTTTGAAAATTTTTGTTTATAGAAATAAATTAATTAGAATAGATTGGTTTAGTGAAATCAGAGTAACCAAATAATTTTAACCTAGTTATAAAATTCATTTTTCTACCTTAGCAATTTCGAGGACGAAATTATTTTAAGGAGGGAAGAATGTAACGGCCCAGATTTTTGACCATTTTGTTATTATTTAAAAATGTTTTTTTTATTATTTTGGAATTCTAAATGGTTTAATTTCAATAATTTTGAATATTTTATTTTATTCCGAAATGGTAGAAATTTAGTGGATCTGCAATATAATGTGAACTGGCAATATAAAAGGATAAATTTTTAATTTAAAATAGTACGTTTACAAAGGATGTAGTAGCTAACGAACTCGGATTTCGATGAAATCAGTTTAATTAAATCTGAAATGATGAAATTAGGTAACCAACCAAGTTACGTCAAAAATGGCATCCGTATGTGGAAAAGAAAAAATAAAAGGCCAAAATTTGAACTAAATTTTGACGGTAATTGGAATTTACTAATGCTAACGGCAAAACTGGAACCTGAGACCTATCCAGGAAAATTCTAAACATAGGATATTAGCTATATATGAAATCTGGAAAAATCCTATAACGGATATAGAAAGTTATTAAGAAAACAAAATTTAAATAAATTATTTGAAAATCTAAACGAACTCCGATTTTTGATTTGAATACATAGGATTGAAGTACGTTAAAAACCGGACCAGATGGTGGAAGAATTTCTGAAAACCGTTATCGTTTGATACTCCAACATGAGACCGGAAGGTGTTGAAACTAACACAAAACACTATTTTGAATTTGAATTTAAATTATTTGAAAGTTCAAACAAATTCAAAATTGATATATTTTTATATAGTATTGAAGTGCACGAAAAATTGAACAACATGGTTGAAAAAGATTTTGGATAAGGTATCAATAAGTAAGTCAAATTAACGTCCGAATAGGGTTGAGAAAACACACTTTACTATTCATAAATTATTAAATTTATTTATAATTTAATAAATTTAAGGATTAATCCTAGCCATCCATTTTCGACCGTTGGATTCGCGCCACCTCAGCAATCCATGTGACTCCTTCGGCTATAAATAGCCCCCCCCCCCCTTCATTTTAAACTCACTCCTCCTCCTCCTCTTTCAAGCTTTGGCAATGGCAAAAATAATAATAAAATATTAGGAAATAGGGAAAAAGGAAGGAAGGGAGAAAGGAGGGCAAGACGGGGAGTTAGGGACTCTTAGGCAGAGGCTTGGGCTTCGTGGGGTAAGTTTTTAAATAATATTTATTTATTTATTTATTTGTGTAATATATATATATATATATATATATATATTATAATTAAAATAGAATTTGTAAAAATAAATATCAGAACATTCTAAGGGTGACAGAGAGGATAGTGTCTAAGGCTTGAGTTTGGAAAATATAGTTTCCTGCTCTCCCTGGCTATCCCTAACTGATCCGACGGATGAGATGATTAATTTAAATTTAAATTTAAAATTTAATTTGAATTTAATTTGAATTTAAAACAGACCAGGGGCATTTTCGTAATTTTTAACCATAAACTTTAAAAGCTTATAACTTTTTCAAAACAAGTCGGATTTCCACGAAACAAGGACCGTTGGATTCTTATCGGAAAATACTTTAAAATGAGTGGAAGCAGATTTTTGATCCGGGTTAAAAATTTTAAGTTATAATTAAATGAATATTTTTAAATATTTTATTTGAAAATTAAATTTAATTAATATTAAAATGGTTTTTCAATTTTAAAAAAAATTGGATATAGCTAGAGATGGGAAAGTATGATTTTTTAGAAAGGCAGGGTTGTAATTTGGCTAATAACGCAATTAGACATTAATTATGATAAAAATAATTTAATTAATTTAATTAAATATATATTTATTTAAATTAGGTAAATATTGTAAATAGCATAACTTTTGCATACATTAACGAAATTTAACGAAATAGGATCCGTTGGGATCGTATGGACGAGCACTACGCAATGGAACTGACCGCAAGTGGATTGGAGCTCGTTTGGATTTATGGTGAAATTTAACGTCTGAACCAAATCAATGACCGATTATCGTTATTCAACGATAAACCGTCCAAGGTGAGTAAATCTCACTAACTCTGAACACTTTATATTTTTATAAAGTATTTTTAGAACTGATAATTATTGGTTGAATTGCTGAGTGTTGATTGTTTGGTTGAACTGCTAGTCAATTGATTGAAAATACCGATATAGTTATATATATCGTTAACCGATGTTGATTTTGTTTATCAGAATACCTCATATTGAAATGAAATTGATGTGAATTATATTGTGTAACATCTGTGGATGCAGGGAAACAGGTCGGAGGAATCCAACTGGATTCCTCAACATTTATTTACCGTTTTTCATATACTCTGATATATGATGTGTTATATCATCTGTTGTTGAACCTGTGTGTTTGGATGATGATTGAACCTTTTGATTTGGTATTTTTATACCATAAGTGATACTAGAAAGTGAAAAGGGATTTTCAAAGTTTATTTTGAAAATAAATTATTTATATAAAATCAATAGATTTTATATATAAAAGGAAGAGAATTTCATGAGAGAAAATGATTATAGAATCAAAGCATTTGTAAAAAAAAACAAATATTGGTGAAATCAAATATAAGGGAAAATATTGGTGAAATCAAATAGAAGGGAAAATATTGGTGAAATCAAATAGAAGGGAAATATTTGTGAAACGATTACAAATAGAAATAAAAAGGGAAACATTCGTAAAAGTATTTACAAATGGAATTGAAAAGGGAATATTCATGTAGGGAATAAAGAAAAGTTGACAGAAGTACTTATTTGTTGAATAAATAGAAAAGTTAAAAGAAATATTTATTTGTTGAATAAATAGAAAAGTTAAAGGGAATATTTATTTGTTAAATAAATAGAAGCGGAAAGAGAATAGTTATTTGTTGAGTAAACGAATAGAAAAAGAATCTATTCAAGGGAAGTAATTCAAAGGAATTATTCCAAAGGAATCATTCAAAAGAGAAAAGTCAAAGGGATTAATTCAAAAGAGTTAATCAACTAGAGTAAAACAGTTGGAGTTAAACTGTTAGAGTTAAACCGTTGAAGTTAAACTGTCAGAGTTAAACCTTAAAGTTAAACAGTTAGAGTTAGTTAGTTAGAGTTAACTAGTTAGAGTTATTCAGTTAGAGTTATCCAGTTAGAGTTATTCAGTTAGAATTAACCAGTTAGAGTTAATCAGTTAGAGTTAATCGTTTTGAGTCAAATCGAACTAGAGTTATTCAAATATAGTAATCGAATAAGGGTTAATTGAATATTAGTTATTCAATTAGAATTGATCGAATCTAATTATTCGAGATAGAGTTAAAAATAGACAAAGTTATTTAAGGATGAATTTCCATTTAGCACGACTGCTAGCGTAATTCGCAGGGCTGCAAATAGCCTACGGCGGTCGGATGTTTCCTGGGGGAATCAGGCGTAACCATTGTGATCGCTGCGATCTAGAGTCAAGCAAATGGTGTTAAATCAAATAGTAATTAATCAATAGAAGTTAATTAAGTCGAGTTAGTCGAGTATTAGTAAATTAAGTAGGGTTAGTCAAAAAGGGAATTAATCGAATATCACCTATTCGAAGTAGAGTTATCGAATATAGTTTATTCGAGAAGAGTAATCGAATATAGTTCGTTCGAAGTGTGTTAAATCGAATATAGTTATTCGAAGGAGAGAATTATCGAATATGGTTTATTCGAAGTGAGATTTTTCGAATATTAGTTATTCGAAGAAAAGGATTATCGAATATTAGTTATTCGAACAGGGGAATCGAATATAGTTTATTCGAAAGAGAATTATCGGATAGTGATTATTTGAGAGTGAATCATACATGGAAATTCGATTATATCGAATCAAGGGAAGTAATGTTTACTTTCCATTTCAAATCAAGTTTTAATTATCTGTTAATAAAGTAGTTGGTTGTTTATTTATCCAAATTAAGATATGGAAATATATTTAAGTTAACATATTTTGAAAGCATGGAATTATAACATTTATAGTTATAATCAAATGATTCAGTAAAGGAAGTGGATTCATAAATAGAATCCGAGAGTTCGCAAGGAAGTTTCTTAAAGAGTAAAGTTTGAACTTGGTCTATTTCGAAGTTAGAAATGTTGTTCAGTTAAGGTCTGAGAGGTAATTATACCCCAACTTGATTGACTTCGTTTTTAACTAAGAAGTGGATAAGGTTCGAGAGTGAAAGGGGTTAGGTGAATTTAGTTAATGAGCGAAATGGTTGGTGTTGGCATAGCGATGTTTATTCAAACATCAGTTTAAACCCAATGAAGGAGATTTGGAAATGTCTTCCAAATGAAAATCAGAAATGTTTTCTGAATATAGAAAATGAGAAATGGAATTGTTTTCCATTGTTAATAACGTATATTTTCTAAATATAGTAAATAAGAAATATAGGAAAACAAGAATAAGGAAAAGGGTAAATTTATGATAATTTGATGATGAATGATGATTGATCGATAGAATTTCCATCTGGAAATAATATCGTTGTTTGCACACCGACATGTTTTTATTTGATAGTTAAATCACCGACTATCAAAGTTTTGACCATTTTAACGTTGTTAATATGGAGAGACCGGTCGGATTATTATCCAGAGAACCACTCCGTATTGGCATAAGCGTTGCGAATCAAGTATGCTGAATATATTGAAGACGGAGTTATGCAAGGGCTATCCTATTTACAGAATAGTGCCTTCGGTTTGTCCAGTCCCAGGACAAACGTGAATGGACGAATGTCTGACAGAGTATATTCAAAGGATCACGTAAGTTGATCTCTTCAAACGTACTTACGTTTGGTGGCGGAGGAATTCGTTTCTCTTAGCTGTATACCCATGGTATTTTTGGTGAAATCAATTTGTGATTTGGCGGGTATGATGATGTGGCATTCAAAGTAATGGAGGTGGGATCTGTCAAAAGATACGTTATGACCTCAAGCCTCATCCACCGGGAAATGACAAAAATCGGGCAGGCAGCATGGCTATGTGGGTCGCACCCATTAGGATGTATGATCACTTATCTAGAGAAATTCCTTTTGTTCTTAAATCTATCGATGCTGTCCCTTATCGGGAGACGGTTGCTGATCCCAACCGTTGGTGATATACATTCGATACACTCAAGCGAAATGAGTGGTCGGTCATGTGTGGGCCGGGTTGCAAGATGTTCTTGTTGAACCCAGTGTATTTGCCTCTAGAGATACACGTTCGGAAGGTGGTCCCATACCTTGTCAAGTTGGAATCCAATCTCCAATAAGTGCCTGCGAGTTTGATTGTATATTATATATGTAGAGCGTGAGATGCAAGCGTTCTACTAGATTTTAATTACTTGTGATTAGACATTATTATAATATCAGATAATATATGATTTCCAAAGTGTTTTGGGTTATCGTAAGGTAAAAGCCATCCGTATTTATGAGTGGATTGGTCTTACGATTATCTTTTCTTTTGAAAAGGATTTTGAAAAGTTAAACCAAATGATTGGAGTTTACTCACACCAGTCCCATGACTGACCCAGAGTTTTATTTTGTTTTGTTTTCCCTAACTCTTGGGTGCCAATATTTGTATGGGCAGTCAAGTAGTCAGGATTTTACAGATAGACTTGGAGAGCTTGGAGCAGGAGGCTTCAGGACTTATATAGCTATTGTTTATTTCCGCTGTGATGCAAGGGTTGTACTCTGATAATGGTATTGTATGCATATACTGCTTTTGATTTCAAGTTATGTGATATATTATATTTTATTCGTTCCGCTGTGAGATTCGTGTTACTCTGATGTTGTGTTCTTCTTTTTCTTCTTCTATTCTAATTTTCTATCTTATCTATCCTCACCCTCTAAATTCTTTCATTAACTATTCGGTAATTGTCGACCCTTGATGTTCGATATGTGTTGTATATCGGATAATCAAGGTCGTCTTTTTCCCGGGTCGTTACAGTGGTATCAGAGCTGAAGGTTAAGTATTACCTTGGCTCTGTGGCGTGATTCAGTAGAGATGGGGTTAGTAATACCCTAGACTGAGTTTGAGTGTATATATACGAGTGAACGTATTTGTTATTTGATATAAAATGATTTTATATTGTGGAGATTTATTGGTTGAGTTGTTTATGAATTCTGGTCGATCAGTTTGATCCACTGTATCGATAGGGGTTTCTAAACGCTTGAATACGATGAACCGACACAGTATGTTTTGAAAAAGGGTGAATGAAATAATTTTACCCAAATTATATTTTGATATAAGCAAAGTATAGATATTTGAAATTATTATAGTATATTGAATGTGTTGGTTGTGATTATAATCGAATATGATTATAAAATATGAAATGGTTATGTAAATAACAAATCAAAATTCATATAAGTGAAATATATGAAATCAGATGAATTAAATCTGAATTTAAGTTCAGAATTGGAATTAAAATTGCTAAAATTTGAATAAGCGTTGTAAATGGAATTAAATTGAATATATGTGAATTTTAAAATCCTGAGAGATTTTAAATTTGTTACAAGCATTGAAAAGGGATATTTTGAAATGAATTTCAAAATGAAAATGTTTAAAAATGGGTTTTGAAAGTGCTATAGTATTGAACTCACTTCGATAGCTGGAAAATAAATTCCGATGTTGATCCGGACATCATCGGTGCTCATTTTCGAGTTTGTAAGTGACGGATTACTACCAAAGATTTTGTTTTTGAATTGTTTTGAGAAACCGAGTTGTTTTGATATTCCAAAGGGATATTTGATTTTTGGAAAAGGCAAAGCTATTTGAAATTCCCAGGTACAGATTATAGAAATAAACACAAATTAAATAGAAATTTGTGAAAGCAAATTTGAAATTGAATTGAAGGCAGTTCAGTGGAAATTGAGTTGAATTGAAATAGAATGGTACCAAGTAGAATTGGACTGGATTAGAGATAATCTGGGATAGAAATGGATGGTCGAGCAAGAAATTTGAATTGAGATTGGAATTGCAGTTTGATTGAAATTTGGCTTGGTTATAAGAGGATGGTCGTGTTGAAGATAAAAGTGATTGGGAGTTTGATTGGGATGATAGTGGTATATGCTAAATTGATAGCAGAATTGAATGTCGACAAAAAGGTACACGTATATATTCATATGAGTTTGATGAGATTTATGAGCCTGTTTGGCAAGTCACTTGGCTGTTTGATTTTCTTTTGGGTTGAAGAAGGTCTAGAGAGGCGAGTTGGAGTTTGAGCTATTGACCAGTACAAAGGAGGTGCTGGCGAAATTTTTCAGAAATTTCGAGTGTTAGAAAATTTTCAGAATTTTTGAAAATTTTTGTTTATAGAAATAAATTAATTAGAATAGATTGGTTTAGTGAAATCAGAGTAACCAAATAATTTTAACCTAGTTATAAAATTCATTTTTCTACCTTAGCAATTTCGAGGACGAAATTATTTTAAGGAGGGAAGAATGTAACGGCCCAGATTTTTGACCATTTTGTTATTATTTAAAAATGTTTTTTTTATTATTTTGGAATTCTAAATGGTTTAATTTCAATAATTTTGAATATTTTATTTTATTCCGAAATGGTAGAAATTTAGTGGATCTGCAATATAATGTGAACTGGCAATATAAAAGGATAAATTTTTAATTTAAAATAGTACGTTTACAAAGGATGTAGTAGCTAACGAACTCGGATTTCGATGAAATCAGTTTCATTAAATCTGAAATGATGAAATTAGGTAACCAACCAAGTTACGTCAAAAATGGCATCCGTATGTGGAAAAGAAAAAATAAAAGGCCAAAATTTGAACTAAATTTTGACGGTAATTGGAATTTACTAATGCTAACGGCAAAACTGGAACCTGAGACCTATCCAGGAAAATTCTAAACATAGGATATTAGCTATATATGAAATCTGGAAAAATCCTATAACGGATATAGAAAGTTATTAAGAAAACAAAATTTAAATAAATTATTTGAAAATCTAAACGAACTCCGATTTTTGATTTGAATACATAGGATTGAAGTACGTTAAAAACCGGACCAGATGGTGGAAGAATTTCTGAAAACCGTTATCGTTTGATACTCCAACATGAGACCGGAAGGTGTTGAAACTAACACAAAACACTATTTTGAATTTGAATTTAAATTATTTGAAAGTTCAAACAAATTCAAAATTGATATATTTTTATATAGTATTGAAGAGCACGAAAAATTGAACAACATGGTTGAAAAAGATTTTGGATAAGGTATCAATAAGTAAGTCAAATTAACGTCCGAATAGGGTTGAGAAAACACACTTTACTATTCATAAATTATTAAATTTATTTATAATTTAATAAATTTAAGGATTAATCCTAGCCATCCATTTTCGACCGTTGGATTCGCGCCACCTCAGCAATCCATGTGACTCCTTCGGCTATAAATAGCCCCCCCCCTTCATTTTAAACTCACTCCTCCTCCTCCTCTTTCAAGCTTTGGCAATGGCAGAAATAATAATAAAATATTAGGAAATAGGGAAAAAGGAAGGAAGGGAGAAAGGAGGGCAAGACGGGGAGTTAGGGACTCTTAGGCAGAGGCTTGGGCTTCGTGGGGTAAGTTTTTAAATAATATTTATTTATTTATTTATTTGTGTAATATATATATATATATATATTATAATTAAAATAGAATTTGTAAAAATAAATATCAGAACATTCTAAGGGTGACAGAGAGGATAGTGTCTAAGGCTTGAGTTTGGAAAATATAGTTTCCTGCTCTCCCTGGCTATCCCTAACTGATCCGACGGATGAGATGATTAATTTAAATTTAAATTTAAAATTTAATTTGAATTTAAAACAGACCAGGGGCATTTTCGTAATTTTTAACCATAAACTTTAAAAGGTTATAACTTTTTCAAAACAAGTCGGATTTCCACGAAACAAGGACCGTTGGATTCTTATCGGAAAATACTTTAAAATGAGTGGAAGCAGATTTTTGATCCGGGTTAAAAATTTTAAGTTATAATTAAATGAATATTTTTAAATATTTTATTTGAAAATTAAATTTAATTAATATTAAAATGGTTTTTCAATTTTAAAAAAAATTGGATATAGCTAGAGATGGGAAAGTATGGTTTTTTAGAAGGGCAGGATTGTAATTTGGCTAATAACGCAATTAGAAATTAATTAAGATAAAAATAATTTAATTAATTTAATTAAATATATATTCATTTAAATTAGGTAAATATTGTAAATAGCATAACTTTTGCAAACATTAACGAAATTTAACGAAACAGGATCCGTTGGGATCGTATGGACGAGCACTACGCAATGGAACTGACCGCAAGTGGATTGGAGCTCGTTTGGATTTATGGTGAAATTTAACGTCTGAACCAAATCAATGACCGATTATCGTTATTCAACGATAAACCGTCCAAGGTGAGTAAATCTCACTAACTCTGAACACTTTATATTTTTATAAAGTATTTTTAGAACTGATAATTATTGGTTGAATTGCTGAGTGTTGATTGTTTGGTTGAACTGCTAGTCAATTGATTGAAAATACCGATATAGTTATATATATCGTTAACCGATGTTGATTTTGTTTATCAGAATACCTCATATTGAAATGAAATTGATGTGAATTATATTGTGTAACATCTGTGGATGCAGGGAAACAGGTCGGAGGAATCCAACTGGATTCCTCAACATTTATTTACCGTTTTTCATATACTCTGATATATGATGTGTTATATCATCTGTTGTTGAACATGTGTGTTTGGATGATGATTGAACCTTTTCATTTGGTATTTTTATACCATAAGTGATACTAGAAAGCGAAAAGGGATTTTCAAAGTTTATTTTGAAAATAAATTATTTATATAAAATCAATAGATTTTATATATAAAAGGAAGAGAATTACATGAGAGAAAATGATTATAGAATCAAAGCATTTGTAAAAAAAAAACAAATATTGGTGAAATCAAATATAAGGGAAAATATTGGTGAAATCAAATAGAAGGGAAAATATTGGTGAAATCAAATAGAAGGGAAATATTTGTGAAACGATTACAAATAGAAATAAAAAGGGAAACATTCGTAAAAGTATTTACAAATGGAATTGAAAAGGGAATATTCATGTAGGGAATAAAGAAAAGTTGACAGAAGTACTTATTTGTTGAATAAATAGAAAAGTTAAAAGAAATATTTATTTGTTGAATAAATAGAAAAGTTAAAGGGAATATTTATTTGTTAAATAAATAGAAGCGGAAAGAGAATAGTTATTTGTTGAGTAAACGAATAGAAAAAGAATCTATTCAAGGGAAGTAATTCAAAGGAATTATTCCAAAGGAATCATTCAAAAGAGAAAAGTCAAAGGGATTAATTCAAAAGAGTTAATCAACTAGAGTAAAACAGTTGGAGTTAAACTGTTAGAGTTAAACCGTTGAAGTTAAACTGTCAGAGTTAAACCTTAAAGTTAAACAGTTAGAGTTAGTTAGTTAGAGTTAACCAGTTAGAGTTATTCAGTTAGAGTTATCCAGTTAGAGTTATTCAGTTAGAATTAACCAGTTAGAGTTAATCAGTTAGAGTTAATCGTTTTGAGTCAAATCGAACTAGAGTTATTCAAATATAGTAATCGAATAAGGGTTAATTGAATATTAGTTATTCAATTAGAATTGATCGAATCTAATTATTCGAGATAGAGTTAAAAATAGACAAAGTTATTTAAGGATGAATTTCCATTTAGCACGACTGCTAGCGTAATTCGCAGGGCTGCAGATATCCTACGGCGGTCGGATGTTTCCTGGGGGAATCAGGCGTAACCATTGTGATCGCTGCGATCTAGAGTCAAGCAAATGGCGTTAAATCAAATAGTAATTAATCAATAGAAGTTAATTAAGTCGAGTTAGTCGAGTATTAGTAAATTAAGTAGGGTTAGTCAAAAAGGGAATTAATCGAATATCACCTATTCGAAGTAGAGTTATCGAATATAGTTTATTCGAGAAGAGTAATCGAATATAGTTCGTTCGAAGTGTGTTAAATCGAATATAGTTATTCGAAGGAGAGAATTATCGAATATGGTTTATTCGAAGTGAGATTTTTCGAATATTAGTTATTCGAAGAAAAGGATTATCGAATATTAATTATTCGAACAGGGGAATCGAATATAGTTTATTCGAAAGAGAATTATCGGATAGTGATTATTTGAGAGTGAATCATACATGGAAATTCGATTATATCGAATCAAGGGAAGTAAGGTTTACTTTCCATTTCAAATCAAGTTTTAATTATCTGTTAATAAAGTAGTTGGTTGTTTATTTATCCAAATTAAGATATGGAAATATATTTAAGTTAACATATTTTGAAAGCATGGAATTATAACATTTATAGTTATAATCAAATGATTCAGTAAAGGAAGTGGATTCATAAATAGAATCCGAGAGTTCGCAAGGAAGTTTCTTAAAGAGTAAAGTTTGAACTTTGTCTATTTCGAAGTTAGAAATGTTGTTCAGTTAAGGTCTGAGAGGTAATTATACCCCAACTTGATTGACTTCGTTTTTAACTAAGAAGTGGATAAGGTTCGAGAGTGAAAGGGGTTAGGTGAATTTAGTTAATGAGCGAAATGGTTGGTGTTGGCATAGCGATGTTTATTCAAACATCAGTTTAAACCCAATGAAGGAGATTTGGAAATGTCTTCCAAATGAAAATCAGAAATGTTTTCTGAATATAGAAAATGAGAAATGGAATTGTTTTCCATTGTTAATAACGTGTATTTTCTAAATATAGTAAATAAGAAATATAGGAAAACAAGAATAAGGAAAAGGGTAAATTTATGATAATTTGATGATGAATGATGATTGATCGATAGAATTTCCATCTGGAAATAATATCGTTGTTTGCACACCGACATGTTTTTATTTGATAGTTAAATCACCGACTATCAAAGTTTTGACCATTTTAACGTTGTTAATATGGAGAGACCAGTCGGATTATTATCCAGAGAACCACTCCGTATTGGCATAAGCGTTGCGAATCAAGTATGCTGAATATATTGAAGACGGAGTTATGCAAGGGCTATCCTATTTACAGAATAGTGCTTTCGGTTTGTCCAGTCCCAGGACAAACGTGAATGGACGAATGTCTGACAGAGTATATTCAAAGGATCACGTAAGTTGATCTCTTCAAACGTACTTACGTTTGGTAGCGGAGGAATTCGTTTTTCTTAGCTGTATACCCGTGGTATTTTTGGTGAAATCAATTTGTGATTTGGCGGGTATGATGATGTGGCATTCAAAGTAATGGAGGTGGGATCTGTCAAAAGATACGTTATGACCTCAAGCCTCATCCACCGGGAAATGACAAAAATCGGGCAGGCAGCATGGCTATGTGGGTCGCACCCATTAGGATGTATGATCACCTATCTAGAGAAATTCCTTTTGTTCTTAAATCTATCGATGTTGTCCCTTATCGGGAGACGGTTGCTGATCCCAACCGTTGGTGATATACATTCGATACACTCAAGCGAAATGAGTGGTCGGTCATGTGTGGGCCGGGTTGCAAGATGTTCTTGTTGAACCCAGTGTATTTGCCTCTAGAGATACACGTTCGGAAGGTGGTCCCATACCTTGTCAAGTTGGAATCCAATCTCCAATAAGTGCCTGCGAGTTTGATTGTATATTATATATGTAGAGCGTGAGATGCAAGCGTTCTACTAGATTTTAATTACTTATGATTAGACATTATTATAATATCAGATAATATATGATTTCCAAAGTGTTTTGGGTTATCGTAAGGTAAAAGCCATCCGTATTTATGAGTGGATTGGTCTTACGATTATCTTTTCTTTTGAAAAGGATTTTGAAAAGTTAAACCAAATGATTGGAGTTTACTCACACCAGTCCCATGACTGACCCAGAGTTTTATTTTGTTTTGTTTTCCCTAACTCTTGGGTGCCAATATTTGTACGGGCAGTCAAGTAGTCAGGATTTTACAGATAGACTTGGAGAGCTTGGAGAAGGAGGCTTCAGGACTTATATAGCTACTGTTTATTTCTGCTGTGATGCAAGGGTTGTACTCTGATAATGGTATTGTATGCATATACTGCTTTTGATTTCAAGTTATGTGATATATTATATTTTATTCGTTCCGCTGTGAGATTCGTGTTACTCTGATGTTGTGTTCTTCTTTTTCTTCTTCTATTCTAATTTTCTATCTTATCTATCCTCACCCTCTAAATTCTTTCATTAACTATTCGGTAATTGTCGACCCTTGATGTTCGATATGTGTTGTATATCGGATAATCAAGGTTGTCTTTTTCCCGGGTCGTTACAGGTTATGACTTCATATGCAAGTTGACATAAAGGTTATGAGGGTTCTCATGTTGCCTAATGCAACATTTCAACATAAAGGTTGTAGCTTTTAGCTCACAAGATCAAGATAATGACTTCATAAACTTGCATGACATGATAGCATGTATCATACTCAATGATCAAACCCAAACTTGCAACATGAACATTTAACTTCATAGTTAATATCTAAGAGTAGGGAAAGGGCTTACATTGCTATGAAGGCACAAAAGATATGACAAAGCCCTTATGCAATCAAATAGACCCAAAATGCAAGCTCTAACATAAAAACCCTTGAGCCAAAATGATCAAAACCCTTGCTTTATGATGCAAAGATAGAAACTTGACTTGAATGCAAGCTAATGACACTCATACAAGCTTGAAAACACTTGTATGCATGGAAAATCTCTCATAGAAACCATTTAGAAATTTTATGAAGAGAGTGGAGGCCATGAGAGGTAAAATTTTGCCATAGTTTAGTTGCATGAATGAATAATGAGGATTTAGGATAGGTTAGGGTCTTATTTATAGATTAGGCAAGTGTTTTAGGCCATAGGATTAAACCTAGATTCAATCCAAGCCATCAAAGCATGTCTTGGGGAAGAAGTCAAGTCTAAAAAATGGAGTGGTGTCTTAACCAGGCCTAAAAATGGAGTGGTGTCTTAATTGGGCTGAATTTCAAATCTGTTTTCGGATTTGAATTTTCGTGAAACTTTGCGAGGTCATATCTCAGTCATACGAACTCCGATTTACGAAATTTCGGACTCTATTTCGCGTATTTTTCCGAGATGAACGCAATGGCGCAACCCGTTTATCCTGATTCAGGTTTTATAATTAAATTCTGCCTTGATTTCTTGTTTTAACGTGTTATCGAAATACGGGTTGTTACATTCTCCCCTCCTTTTAGGATTTCGTCCCCGAAATCTCCAAGTTAGGAAGAACATATCCTACCATCCATCATCCATCTACTCAAAACATCATCCACAAGCAACCATTGTCCTTAGATGATTTCTAATGCTGTATGAATATATGCAAAACGTGTGTGTACATGTTCCTTAGCTAATGCTAATGGTCAGGCCTGAATAATCTTTCTAATGCAAAATATGTATAGTGCCATGAATCCAACATGTATGCAAATAGTCCTAGTCATATAGATACTATATGCGTGCAAAATCATTCATTCATATGCAACAATCACATGATAACACATTCAATTTCATCCATAAACAAGTATAAATACTCGTGCATATGCAATATGAAATGTGACCGAGTCGAGCTAGTATCTAATGTGTATTCGCGCATCCATGAGCAACCACTTGCAACCATATCAATCATAACATGTTTCAAATACATGTTTACATCCATAGGGTTCTACCTAGGATTCCCTGAAACAGGGTCAAGAAGATAAACAAGACAAACTCCTTACGGGGTTTGTAACAGAAAATAGGACCAAGAAGATGTCCACAAAAGATAGCCTACAAGTAAGCTCTACAGAAAACAGGGATCAAGGATATACTCCCAAAAAGAGATATCATGCGCGTATCTAGTCTTTGACCATCAAAGTCGTATTTCCTCGAGCTTAATTCCATTGTGCCTTGACCGTCTTTTAACTTCGCGATTTCGTAGCTTCTTATTTCCTGTTTCCATAACATGAGCTGGAACTCATTTCTTCGTCGCCTCTCGTTCCACTTGCACTTATCCTTTTCCTAGAATACTTGACGCAAACATGACTGCGTACTCATGATCTCATGCAAGCTTTCCAAAATTCACTAGTGAATCTTGGATCTCGTTTATATACTATAAGGTATTCCATGTAGAAGAACTTTCTCTTGAAAGTAAACAGATGTTAACCAGGTTATCAAGCGCACTTACTAGGATGATCTCTATAACCCATGCATAAATGAAGTAAACCATTCGTCTTATCGGCGCACACCACTCGATCGGGCTTCAAATTTCCAATAAAGGCATCAAGGGATTCTAAGTAACTAGTCATGACAGAACCTCAAAAAGGTTACACGATACTTCGAGGGCATTACCAAGGCTAGTCAAAAGGTCTAACTACCCTCCTATCAAAACCGAGAGTGGCACCCCCTACTGGATAACCACTTCATCCCTAGAATCCATCCATAGCTTATAAACATAAGCATTATTTCCAAATTCAACACTTGGCATAAACATTCTCAAATCCAAACAGGTCATGTATAAATGGACTGATTCTCCAATAGGACTTTGAGACAAAAATGGGATCCTCTATTACGCTAGTACTTAAGGTGCAGAGACTCAACTACCGAAGCGGACTTAAATGATGCGGGGATCAAAACAAAGTCTTGGCGGGATGATAGAAAAGAATAACTAGATCTTCAACAAGGATGTTATCCCCCTACTCAGGTACTCTAGTGAGGGTATACAATTATCTTCACGATGATCTTGTCCTTGTCCCACAATACTTAACTATCCGTCCCGTTTCACCATACCAAAGATACTTTTTCGTTATGGGTTGAGCCATACCAACAAGTTGCTCATCCTTAAGCTCGTATCCTTTATCCTCTTTCTCACTATCCTTTCTTATAACGCGGCCACTGGTCTCTCGAGAACCACCTCCATCGCATGAAAAGCACTTTCGTAGATAGAAAAGACTAGTCGCAGTTAAAACCACTGTTACTACAGATGGAGGAAAGAAAGGAGAAGAGATTCAATTAAGGAAACAAGGATAGTGCTAATGGCCTTTGGGGAATAGCCTTTTTCTTTTAAAAGAAAATTTTCTAAAAAAATGCTTCTTTGTAAACGGTTTTCAAATAGTTTTCAGAAGGTCTTTAAAAACTTTTGCCCAGTCTGGTAACCTTCTGCTCTGATACCAAATGTAACACCCCGCCTCCGCTAGGGTCACTCGCAAAAGGAATGCACTAGCTTTAGAGGGGCATTATTGGTAAACATGCACAGAAATATCACAAGACAGAACATATAAAATAGCGGAAGTAAAATCAAACTTTCATAACATGAATAAATAAGGTCTAAAGCCTTTTACATCAGAGTACATCAAAACCTGTCTTGCAATAGTAAAGAAGCATAAAGACATTTTCATAAATTATTCCCCAAGTAAAAACAGTAAAGTAGCCATTAGCCAAGAAAAGTCCAAGCCATCCATGATGACCTTCAAGCAGAAGAGGTCTGAACTAAACAACAGTATTTCCTCCCTGTAACCTGGGGGGGAAACGGAAGAAAAGAGGCAAAACAAAACGGGTCAGTCAAAAAGACTGAGTAAGCCCTATCTACTATTAGCATAAAAACTAGTAAAGTTAACTGACATGAGAAACTGAGATGAACATAAGCATGATAACAAGATAGATAAGCTAAATCAAAATAACAGGATGAACTACTGAACTCAGATAAACTAAGGAGTCATGATAAATTACGATGTCAAGATAAAACAAGGTATCACATCGTCAGGTTTCTATCAAGTATAATATCCCCAAGATATCTGTCACGTATAACGCCCCGTGATATCTATCCTGTATTTTAGCTCTGCACCTACCGTACTAGTATCCCCACCGTGTCTTGTGTTAACCAAGAATGACCCTCACTCAAAAGTCGTGTAATGGTCCATGTCAACCTAATATATCGCATATATAGGTTACTCAACTTGTATGTTTTATTCCATGTAAATGTTCAGTTCCTTGCCGTAGACCATACGGGCTTTCCCATGAGATTCTATATTACTTTAACATAGTTCCATGATCCTTAAGATCGGTTTGGACTGTTACCCTAAACCTAGCCAGGGTCTTCCAACATGAATTATCGTTTGTACAACTAGGACTTATGCTACCTAGGGCTACTATGGATTATGCTTACCTATTGCACGTTTTCGTATCCCGGTTTGGGTTCAACCACCTAGGGCCACTAGGGATTACGCTAACCGCCAACCGCGCCCTTTTTCCCACGCATATATCGTGAATCGTTTTTCCATGACTGTATGCACATGTATCACATCGTGCCATCCGAGTCCTGTCACAGGGCAGACCAGGAAATACAGGACACGGTCGGGAGCTTTCAATTTATCTGCCGATGCAGATGCTAAGGTCTGTTTTTTTCCTATACGTGGCTATGGTCCCACGAGACCACTCCCTCAACTAGTGAAAGACAAGACAGGATAAATCCTGTATGAGAACACAACACTGGCCAAACCACATCCAAGCCTTACCACAACCATAATTAGATAGCAATTATGGTCTATTGGGTGTTCTCTGCCTTTCCGTACGTACCCGCTTGACCAAAGATGGTAGGTAGCCTGACGAAATGCTATCTAGGGCACGACCGTGTATCGTCGACTATCCCCTATCCATCCCCGTCTTTAGGTCGCTCGTATAG
The DNA here is from genome assembly GCA_030737875.1 of Allium sativum. Lineage (NCBI taxonomy): Eukaryota > Viridiplantae > Streptophyta > Magnoliopsida > Asparagales > Amaryllidaceae > Allium > Allium sativum. The sequence goes on from CM060924.1 coordinate 790,609,070, forward strand.
CAACCAAGGCATACTCTTGGTTCTTCTAACGCAGACCTTAACCTCTCATGAGCCTAGTATGATGACCTGGCAGCTCACAGAGGGATACCAAGAATATCCTCACGTTCCCCGAAGTCGCTGCTTCGTTACCCAGTTCGCTGGAGCCTTTATCTAAATCAGATAACTTGCTCCTACTCGTGTGCTTAAACGATGACCTACCGTATCAGGTTACTCATCTATCTATGAACTGGTCTAAATTTTCTTGACTAGGAATCATTACTTAGTTATTCTTCAACTAAGGTTTACCACTTAGCCTTATTCCCGTTATCCTTGTTAACTACGGTTATCCACCTAATCCTCAGAACTAGGGTTTACATAATGGATTAAGTGTCACTTAAGTTCATGACTTAACCCGTCTACAAATCCTGTCAAAATTGGCTAAGTATCCAAGTTCAAGGCTTAACCCTACAAACCATGCTCAAGTTGGTTAAGTATATTAAGCAATTCACGACTTAACCTCGTCCAATTATCATTCTAGATTGGTTAAGTATATATTAACTTGACCCTATCAATTTACTTAGTCAAATCGGTCAAGTGTATTCAAGCGATTCGTGACTTAGCCTTATCATGTTTTCACGTTATATTGGTTAAGTATTGGTTAACTTAACCACAATAAATTAACGAGTTAGATTGGATAAGTATAGGTCACTTAACCACATCAATTCATCACGTTTAGATTAGTTAAGTGTTTAACTTAACCCCATTAAACTACCAAGTGGGATTAATTAAGTCTAGGCTAACTTAACCCCATCCGATTTCCATGTTTAGACTAGTTGAGTCTAATCTTAACCCCATTCGTTAACCGTATTTTTCGGTTAAGCGTCATTAAGAAAACTTACTTAACCTTACCAAGTTATCGCGTTGGATTGATTAAGTGTTGGTTAACTTAACCCCATCCACTAGTCATATAAAAATGGTTAAGTGTCATTAGGCAAATCAAGTTACTTAACCTACCCAACCTTGTCATGTTTTGTTAAGTATCATTAGCCTAATCAAATTACTTAACCCATTTGTCCATGTCATATTTGGTTAAGAGTCATTAATCAAATTAACTTAACCCTATCATGTGGCATTAATTACTTAATGCACCTTCACCTCTCACATTAGACTTTGTTGTGGTTACTAGTTAAGCCGGTCGGTTCCGGGTAGCTTTACACCACAACTTGGTCTAACCTCGGGTTCAAGCACAACATGACCAACTTCTCACATTGGGTCCTATTGTTTGCAACTACTAGTTAGGCCGGTCGGTTCCGGGTAGCTTTACGTTGCAAACTCAACCCAACCTCGAGTTGGCCACACTTATATTATCTAAGTGTCATGTCCATCATGTTTCCCAAAACATGTTACAAGTTTTCAAGCATTTGGGTAGACCTAACTTAATAGGTAAATTCCAAAGGGTAGACCTAACTTAATAGGTAAATTCCCAAGCTTATGTTTTTATGCATACTTACATGTCAACTTCCATGTTATATTTCAAGTCATGTTTTCAAGTTGTATTTTCATGTCATTAGAAATTACCCATAACATAACCCAACGCTTTTAAACTCGTCTATACGTTCGCGACAACGTAATGGATTAAAAGAAGAGACTTGGCAAAGGCATGACAAAAATGGATATTAAGCCACAAGTTAATCATGGTGGCAAATGAGGCACAAATGTGTTCATTAACTTGCATGTTACATTCTTAAGCCTCAAAACATGCATAAACCCAAACTTGGCACATAAGCGAATCATGGTGACAAAAGATATGGAATGATGACTAGTAACTCGCATATATCATCATATAAGGGTTATGACTTCATATGCAAGTTGACATAAAGGTTATGAGGGTTCTCATGTTGCCTAATGCAACATTTCAACATAAAGGTTGTAGCTTTTAGCTCACAAGATCAAGATAATGACTTCATAAACTTGCATGACATGATAGCATGTATCATACTCAATGATCAAACCCAAACTTGCAACATGAACATTTAACTTCATAGTTAATATCTAAGAGTAGGGAAAGGGCTTACATTGCTATGAAGGCACAAAAGATATGACAAAGCCCTTATGCAATCAAATAGACCCAAAATGCAAGCTCTAACATTAAAACCCTTGAGCCAAAATGATCAAAACCCTTGCTTTATGATGCAAAGATAGAAACTTGACTTGAATGCAAGCTAATGACACTCATACAAGCTTGAAAACACTTGTATGCATGGAAAATCTATCATAGAAACCATTTAAAAATTTTATGAAGAGAGTGGAGGCCATGAGAGGTAAAATTTTGCCATAGTTTAGTTGCATGAATGAATAATGAGGATTTAGGATAGGTTAGGGTCTTATTTATAGATTAGGCAAGTGTTTTAGGCCATAGGATTAAACCTAGATTTAATCCAAGCCATCAAAGCATGTCTTGGGGATGAAGTCAAGTCTAAAAAATGGAGTGGTGTCTTAACCAGGCCTAAAAATGGAGTGGTGTCTTAATTGGGCTGAATTTCAAATCTGTTTTCGGATTTGAATTTTCGTGAAACTTTGCGAGGCCATATCTCAGTCATACGAACTCCGATTTACGAAATTTCGGACTCTATTTCGCGTATTTTTCCGAGACGAACGCAATGGCGCAACCTGTTTATCCTGATTCAGGTTTTATAATTAAATTATGCCTTGATTTCTTGTTTTAACGTGTTATCGAAATACGGGTTGTTACAATAACGGTTAAGTGTTCTGAATTTACTTAACCCCACCCACTTGTCTAATTAACATGTTATAATGGTTAAGTTTTCTAAATTTACTTAACCCTACCTTCTTGTCTAATTAACAAGTATAACGGTTAAGTGTTCTAAATTTACTTAACCCCGCCTTCTTGTCTAATTAACATGTATAACGGTTAAGTGTTCTAAATTTACTTAACCCCACCCACTTGTCTAATTAACATGTTGTATTGGTTAAGTGTCGCCTATTCATATGTTACTTAACCTTACCATTCTTAGCATGTCTGTTTATTGGCATTAATTAATTTATTAATGCCACAACCTCTCACATTAGAACTGCTGTTTGCGGTTGCTAGATGTGCCGGGCGGTTCTGGGCAGACTTCTACCGCAAACTCATTCTAACCTCGGGTTTTGGACAAAATGCGCTAACCTCTGACATTAGATCTGTGTTGTTGCGGTTACTGGATGTGCCGGGTGGTTCCGGACATTTTACACTGCAACTCAATCTAACCTCGGGTTAGGCATGTTCATCTTTTAGCCAAATTACATGTATACCGTACATGTCCAAGTCTAGATTTTACATGCTAATTATCCCAATTTCACAAAACTAGTCATGTTTCAATTCTCAAGTTATACCCACAAATTCAATTACAAGTTATTGATCAAAATAGGCTACACCCGTTATGCCCGACCAATCGTTATGCCCAACCTAGTTTTAATATTTCAGTTTGCAATTTATGCCCAAAACTTGGTTTACATGCCAATTAACCCAAACTTGCAGTTATAATGATAATAATGCCCCAATAGCAATTATAAGTTATGCCCAACAATTTCACCGAATATGTTATGCCTAATTATTTCACCAAATACATTATGCCCAATATTTAACCAAAATAGGTTATATCCAAATATTCCCCATATTCGAATCGTTCATATTTCGCGATTTCAGCCTAGGTTCGAAGGTAACCCAGTTTCATAAAAGAAAAGGAAATAGGGGAAGAGAGAGAAGGCGCATAAAAATAAGAATAGGCATAAAAATAGGCATGTAACAACAGACCTAATACAAGAAATTTAGATCCAACAGAGATAGATTCTTGAATAAACTGATACAATCATTATCGTATGCATAAGAATAACATCATGAACCAAAAAGGATTATATTCCTGATGTACAAGCATGATTGTATCGATATAATAACTTCTTAGGCATGTAAAATCATAGATTCGATAGAAAGATAGGGATAAATCTGAAAAGATTGTCTTATCATCATGCATGGACTTAGATTCATTTTATTACATGCCAAGATTACAATTAGGTATTTAAATCCTAAAAATAACATGAACTTACATTTTTAGGATTAGAAAAGAGAATTGAATCGTTGTTGTTGCAAAAACACTAATTTGATGTTGATTAAGCTTCAAAGTTGATTGTTGATGAAGAACTTCTAATATGATTTAGGTTTTTGAGGCGGCGGCTAAGAGAATTGAGAGTTTAGCAGCATAGAGTCGTCATAAGGAATTGCTTTGAATTAGGGTTTAGGTTTAGAGGTGTATATATAGATGTCTAGGATTAATTCTAGCCTTTAGATTAATCTAGGATCAATCTAAACCATCCAAGTCACAAAGACACCTCACCAGGCCAATCAGAACAAGCCACATATGCCATAATACACCAAAAATCGTCACTGGACAAAACAGCCCAGATTTGGCCGAGGGGTCGACCCCTACAGGGGGGTCGACACCTATGTCGACCCCCCATAGGGGGAGTCGACCCCTATGGGAAGGAATTTTCCTGCCCAGTTGATTCTCGGAATTTTTTGAATTTCGAACTGCTTTTTGATTTAATTATTATTTATATTTAGTTTCTGTTTAAACTTGAAATCTTTTGAACTCCATAACTTCTTCATACGGAGTCCGATTCATGCAAACTCAGACTCTATCTCAAGCAGAATTCCGAGACGAATGCAATGGCGAAACCCATTTCCCCCAATTTCCAGTTTTTAAAATTAAGTATTCTTTAATTCGTTACTTTAATGTTCACAAAAAATACGGGGTGTTACATTCTCCCATTCTTAAAGGATTTTGTCCTCGAAATCTTCAAGTCAAGAAGAATGTATATCCTACCATCCAATCGTCCATCTACTCAATCATCAAACACAGGCATCCATTGTCCTTAAACAGATTTCTAATGCTTTCATGACTATATGCATAGTGTGTGTATATGTCCTTATCTAATGCAAAATCAGGCGGTCTACTAATTCAGTTGACCTCCTTAATGCAAATCATGATAGTGCCATGAGTCCATTATGTATGCAATTATTCCTAATCGTACTTTATAACTTCTACATGAGTGCACAATCATTCATACAAGTGCAACATCCATATGACAACACATCAAGTTTCAATCCATATACAAATACATATATGCATATGCAATATGAACGTGACTGAGCCGATCTAGTACCTAATGTGTGTGTATATGCATCCACGAGCAACCACTAGCAACCACTTGCAACTATCAATCATAACATGTTTCAAATACATGTTAACATCCATTGGTTTCTACTTAAGGATCAAGGATAGGATCGAAAGGATATTCTTAAAAGATAAAGACTAGCATGCAAATAAACTTTACAGAAAAAGAGAGATCAAGGATATACCCTCAAAAAGGGTATGATGTGCGTATCTAGTCTTAAGTCTTCTAAGTCACACCTTCTTGAGCTTCACTCCATAGCGCTCTGACTGTCTTAACTTCACGATTGCATAGCTTCTTAATTTCTGTTTCTAGAATATGAGTTGGAACTCATTTCACTGTCGCCTCTCGTTCCACCTCTTCTTCTTCTAGTATACTCGGCACTACAACTCCTACTGTGTCATGCTAACATTTCCTCAAAAGGTATTCCAAAATCATATTCACCCTTTCTGTCAGAAGATGATAAGCAATGCTAAAACATAACTGCATACTCATGGCTTCTTCCAAAATTCACAAGAGGGTATTCCATGTAGAAGAACTATCTCTTGAAAATAAACAGATGTTAACCATGTTACCAACTGAATTTATTAAGGTGATTAGAGGTCTCTTCTCTACTTAACTTATCCATCGCGTCAGCTATCTGAGAGTCTTTTCTTTGTGAAGTCCCTATTTAATTCAAGAGCGTAGGTCTTACTCCTAGCGATGCCAACTACTAACTTAACCGAAGGTTTTAAAATCAAAGTTTGATATGTATTCTGAACTTTTCCTTTTCAAAAAAAAAGAGGACTTGAAGTCAACCTTTTCTTCTTAAGGCATCCGCTACGACCTTACCCTTCCTTCTTATATCAAAATGGCGCCTAGCACCGTGCCGCATGCATCCGTGTATACCGTAAACCCTTTACTACCGTAAGGTAAAAGTCAAAACTGGGGCCTTTGTAAGAGCCCTCTTCGATTGTTGGAAAGCGACATCACAACCAATATCCCGAGCAAAGGTTAGATTCTTCTTCGCCAATCTTGTAAGTGGGACTAATACCTTCGCAAAGTCCTTAATGAACTTCCTATATTAGCCGGCTAGTCCTAGAAAACTTCTTAATTCCGTTGCGTTCTTAGGAATCTTCCAATCTTGGATTGCCACCACCTTTTCAGGATCCACTGCTATCCCTTCCTTAGAGACCACGTGTCTTAAGAACCTCACCTCTTTCCTTCAAAAATGACATTTGGAGAACTTAGCTCTGAGTTGATGTGCTCGGAGGGTATCCGAGACATCCCTTAGATACAAAGCATGTTCTTCCTCACTCTTAGAGAAAACCAAAATATCATCTATGCACAAGCGAAGTGAACCATCCGCCTTTGTAGCGAAAAAAGCTGGACCACCCCTATTCAGAAATACTTTGCCTTATGATCCCTTTCCCAAGCAACCCTTTTACTTGTTTATTGATCCCTTCCTTTCCTTTGGAGTCATGTGTCGTACAGGTAATGCAACTAGCTTTGCATTGTCAACTAGATATATGCGGAAGTCTATCTCACGTTTTAGGGGACAAACCCCTAACTTGATTAAAAACATCTGCGTACTCATGGACTATTCTAACGGATCGCAAATCATCGATAGATGTATAAAGTGATTCTAGGTAGCTAAGCCAAACTGATCCATTAGGATCGCACGAAATCTTGAGGGTATTCCCGAGGCAAGTCAAAAGTCTAACTACCCTCCTTTCACAATTACTAGCTAACCAATCCATGCCTAGAATCAACCCATAGCCCATGAAACCAAAAAAAACATAAGCATTACACTTAAACTCAATATTTAGTATATTTATTCTCAAATCCTCACAAACCAAAGATAAATGAGCCGAACCACCAATTGGATTTGAGACAATAATGGGATCTTTTACTGTACAAGCACTAAGGTGTAGAGACTCAACTATGGAAGCAGATATAAACGAATGTGAAGCGCTAAAATCAAAAAGAGTACTAACGGGATGATCAAGAAGAAAAAATAGACCTTTTCAACAGAAACTTTACTACCTTTCTCTCAGGTATGCTGGCGGTGAGAGCATGCACTTACTCTCCTGAAAATCCTGTCCTTTGTTCTTGCCCTTGTCCTTAATTATATGACCCGTTATACCATAATAACGACACTTCCTCTTGTCTTAGATTTTTCTATTCTTTCCTCCTTTGTGAACCAAGTCCATATCCATGAGTTTCTCATCCTTGGGTTATGCTCCTTAGCTAAACTCCCTCATTCTCATCTTTACCATCCTTGTGTGGCTTGTTGAGAAGTCTCTTGAAAGCTTCCTCCATCGCACAGAAAACCCTACAAAGCTTGAAAGAAAATTAGCCACAGGTGAAACTACTGCTGCTATATGGAAGTTGGGCACTTCTTCTCCCTTCGACAGGTGTCGTAGTCTCATCAAGCCTACGGAACCATGTCGCGATGAGGTTACCTCCCAGAAAGCCAAGAGCCCCGGAGACTCGGTAAAGAAGGAAAACAAGGATTCAAATAGAGGATTAAAAGATAGTGCATATGGATTTGGGGAATATGTCTTTAAAACAAAACTTTTCTTTAGAAAATGCTTCTTTTAAAACCGTCTTGAAAATAATTTTTCAAATCTTTTATCTGATCCGGTAACCTTTAGCTCTGATACCAAGTGAAACACCCCACCTCCGTTAAGGTCACTCACAAAGGGAATGCATTAACTTCTGTGGAGCGTTATAAGTAAAAGATGCAGATAAATTACAAGGCAGACAAATAAAGCAGCGAAAAATAAATAAAACTTTACTTCATTGATAAAACAGAAGCTTTTTAAAAACACCAATACCCAATATAGCAAAGTATCTGTCTTGTTTAACAAAATAAAGAAGCATAAAATGACAATGATATTCCCCAATAAAGCATGAGCCAGCCATAGCAGTGGAAAAGAGAGTCCAAAGCAATACATCGACTATCTTCGAGCTTGGAAAGAGAAACGGTCCAAACTAAGCTGAGCTATTCCCTCCCTGACTACCTGGGAGGAAACGGAAGAAAAGAGGCGAAACAAACTAAGTCAGACATAAGTCTGATAAGTCCAGTGACTTTCAGTATGTAAACAGGTAAAAGTAACATGACATGAATAAACTGAATATAAGACATTACCATAATAACAGGGATAACAAGATAACATAAGATTAGCATAAGATATGATAAGGGAAGATAAACTGAATGCGCTTATACTCTTTCTCTGCTTCGCTACTGCCATGTTATTCTGATTTTTATATCTCTGCACCACTAACTAATATCCTAACTAGTGTCTTTTACAGAATGGTTTGTATTCCCTACTAGTGTCCCAACTAGTATCCTGTGTTATATAATAAGGTGATCCCAACCCCGCAAATGTGGTAACCTTCAAGTGTACATCTAGTATAAGGATCTTACCTCATTCAGCCTAATTACCATGGAGATTTTAGATGTATCCTTACTACCTTAATCGATCGGCTCCTACTCGTATCGATCTAGTTTGTGTCGCTCGACCCTCTTCTTGTAGATACATGTGTTAGTCCCACCGTAGGGTGTATCAAGCCCTAAGGTGGCAACCCGACACGATCAAGATGCACAACTTTATATCTATTGATGCCCAGTGGCTAATTCTTCCACTCCGGAATACGTGCACGCCAGTGATCCCGTTGGAACTTGCACTGCTGCACCACCTGCCGCTACTTTGACCGCTTATAATCTGCCCAGTAATCATGCCCCACCCTGCCTAGTTCAGGGTACCATGATAAATCTATGTGGGATATAGCTGAAATGGGTCCCCGTTACTAGGGTTTCCTACTGGTTAAGTTTGTGGGCCTCTATATACAAATATTATCCACCTACACGAGATGTACTTAACCCTCCCACTAATCCAAACATGTTTATTTAACGGTTAAGTTTGTGGGCCTATATATACAAATATACAAATATTACCCACCTACCCAAGGTTTACTTAACCCTCCCACTTATCAAGTCAATATGTATTATTGGTTAAGCTTACCTTAACCTTATCCACTTTGTTCATGTAATATTGGTTAAGTCATGTCCATTCATGTTAACTTAACCCACCCACATATCATGTTGTATTGGTTAAGTGTTTCCTATTAACTTAACTCTGTTCACTCATCATGTTATATTGGTTAAGTGTTTATTATTAACTTAACCCCACTCGTTCATCATGCTATATTGGTTAAGCGTTTCTTATTAACTTAACCCTTCTCATTCATCATGTTGTACTGGTTAAGTGTTTCCTATTAACTTAACCATGTTTATTCATCATATTATATTGGTTAACTTAACCTTGCTCACTTGTCTAATTAACATGTTATAACGGTTAAGTGTTCTAAATTTACTTAAACCCACCCACTTGTCTAATTAATGTTATAATGGTTAAGTTTTCTAAATTTACTTAACCCTACCTTCTTGTCTAATTAACAAGTATAACGGTTAAGTGTTCTAAATTTACTTAACCCCACCTTCTTGTCTAATTAACTTGTATTACGGTTAAGTGTTCTAAATTTACTTAACCCCACCCACTTGTCTAATTAACATGTTGTATTGGTTAAGTGTCGCCTATTCATATGTTACTTAACCTTACCATTCTTAGCATGTCTGTTTATTGGCATTAATTAATTTATTAATGCCACAACCTCTCACATTAGAACTGCTGTTTGCGGTTGCTGGATGTGTCGGGCGGTTCTGGGCATACTTCTACCGCAAACTCATTCTAACCTCGGGTTTTGGACAAAATGTGCTAACCTCTCACATTAGATCTGTGTTGTTGCGGTTACTGGATGTGCCGGGTGGTTCCGGACATTTTACACTGCAACTCAATCTAACCTCGGGTTAGGCATGTTCATCTTTTAGCCAAATTACATATTTACCGTACACGTCCAAGTCTAGATTTTACATGATAATTATCCCAATTTCACAAAACTAGTCATGTTTCAATTCTCAAGTTATACCCACAAATTCAATTACAAGTTATTGATCAAAATAGGCTACACCCAATCTTCCCAAATTTTATAATAATAGTCATGCTCCAAAATCACAATGCTTGGCGTCCCAACCAATAGTTATGCCCAATCTAGTTTTAATATTTCAGTTTGCAGTTTACACCCAAAACTTGGTTTACATGCCAATTAACCCAAACTTGCAGTTATAATGATAATAATGCCCCAATAGAAATTACAAGTTATGCCCAACAATTTCACCGAATATGTTATGCCCAATTATTTCACCAAATACATTATGCCCAATATTTAACCAAAATAGGTTATACCCAAATATTCCCCGTATTCCAATCGTTCGTATTTCGCGATTTCGGCCTTGGTTCGAAGGTAACCCAGGTTCATAAAAGAAAAAGGAAATAGGGGATGAGAGAGAAGGAGCATAAAAATAAGAATAGGCATGTAACCATAGACCTAATATAGAAAATTTAGATCCAACAAAGTTAGATTCTTGAATAAACTGATACAATCATTATCGCAGGCATAAGAATAACATCATGAACCAAAAAGGATTATATGCCTGATGTACAACAAAGGTAGGCATGATTGTATCGATATAATAACTTCTTAGGCATGTAAAATCATGGATATGATAGAAAGATAAGGATAAATCTGAAAAGAATGTCTTACCATCAAGCATGGACTTAGATTCATTTTATTATATGCCAAGATTACAATTAGGTATTTAAATCTGAAAATAACATGAACTTACATTGCTAGGATTAGAAAAGAAAATTGAATCTTTGTTGTTGCAGAAACACTAATTTGATGTTGATTAAGCTTCAAAGTTGGTTGTTGATGAAGAACTTCTAATATGATTTAGGTTTTTGTGGCAGCGGCTAAGAGAATTGAGAGTTCAGCAGCATAGAGTCGTCATAAGGAATTGTTGTGAATTATGGTTTAGGTTTAGATATGTATATATAGATGTCTAGGACTAATTCTAGCCTTTAGATTAATCTAGGATCAATCTAAACCATCCAAGTCACAAAGACACCTCACTAGGCCAATCAGAACAAGCCACATATGCCCTAAGGCACCAAAAATCGTCACTGGACAAAACAGCCCAGATATGGCCGAGGGGGTTGACCCCTACAGGGGTGGTCGATACCCTAGTCGACACCCCTCTTGGGGGGTCGACACCTTTGTCGACCCCTATGGGCGGGAATTTTCCTGCCTAGCTGATTCTCGGGATTTTTTGAATTTCGAACTGCTTTTTGATTTAATTATTATTTACATTTAGTTTTTGTTTAAACTTGAAATCATCTGAACTCCATAACTTCTTTATACGGAGTCCGATTCACGCAAACTCGGACTCTACCTCAAGTAGAATTCCGAGACGAACGTAATGGCGACACATGTTTCCTCTAATTTCCACTTTTTAAAATTAAGTATTCTTTAATTTGTTACTTTAATGTTCACAGAAAATACGGGGTGTTAGAATACCTGTTAAAGTTTTGTTTGACACTGGTGTATCACATTCATATCTAAATATGTGGTGGATACGTTGTCTTTGTAACCATCATATCTTGTTACATCCTTTAGAGTAGCTAATACAATCAGAGGCTACATGACACTTAGGATGAGATGCATAATTTAGAAATTCGATTGCTAGTTTATGTTTATGCTCATGGCTTGTATCTGTTTGATTTTGATGGTTTCGAAATTATTTTGGGGATGAATTGGTTGAGTCATTATGATGCAAAAATATTTTGTCAAAGAAGAGAGGTTTCATTGAAACATCCTAAAAGCAACGATAGGGTTGTTTTCTTAGTAGAAAGAGAAGTTCCGCATGAGTTTCCATTGTTAAGTGTTTTGGAATTAGAGGAAGAGGTAAGTAGTATTCCTGTCATGATGGAATTTGCTGATGTTTTTGAACAAGTAACAGGCTTGACGCCAAAGAGGGCCATCGAGTTCCGCATTCAGTAATGGTAGCAAAAAAAGTGTTTCGGCCACCTAGCCACATGATACCTTCAAAGCATAGAGAGCTGAAAGCACAACTTGTTGATTTAGAAGGAAGAAGTTTTATTCGTCCAAGTAGCTTGCATTGGAGAGCTGCTATTGTGTTTGTGAAGAAGTCCGATGAAATGTTGAAAATGTGTATTGACTATTAGAAGACCAGCGAAAGCACGGAAAGAATAAATATCCTCTGCCACGTATTGATAACTTATTTGATCAGCTAAGTAGAGCAGAGGTGTTTTTTCAGTTGGATTTAGCTACCGGTTTCCATGGAGGATAACGAAAGATGGAATTCCATTGGAATCCTTTTGTATGACATATGGATCATATAAACGAATGGTTATGCAGTTTGGACTAGCGAATGCGCCTTCTTTCTTTGTGAATTTGATGAACCGAGTGTTTTGGGAGCACTTAGACAAATTCGTGTTGGTTTTTATTGATGACATATTAGTGTACTTAAAAGATGCAAAGGAGCACGAGTGACACCTTCAGATTGTTCTTGAGACTTTGCGGAAGCATCGCTTGAAGGCTAAGTTTTCTAAGTTTCAGTTTTAGGAGGAAAAGGTGAAGCATCTTGGTCATGTGGTTTTGGACGAAGGACTTTCGGTAGATCATGCGAAGGTAAATGCTGTCATTTATTGGAAGAGGCCTAAAAGTGTTATGAAAGTCTGAAGCTTTCTTGGATTTGCGGGGTATTATCGAAGGTTTATTAAAGATTTCTCAAGAGTTGCAATGCTGATTAATAGGATAACTCGAAAGAATGTTAAGTTCATATGGTCAGGTAAGTGTGAAGAAGCCTTTTAGAATTTGAAGCGAATGTTGACTAATGCCCCGGTGTTAGTGGTTTCGGATGGAAACTCAAACTTAGTTGTTTATACATATGCTCGCGAACAATTTTAGGAGCTATCCTTATGCAGAAGGAAAGGGTTGTTACTTATGCTTCCCTATAGCTAAGGCCACACGAAGTGCGATACCCAACTCATGACCTTGAGTTAGTTGTTGTAGTCTTCGCCTTGAAAAATTGTAGGCACTACTTATTGGGTGAAAGGTTCAATTTGTATATGGGTCACAAGTCTTTGAGAAACTTGTTTTCTCAAAAGGAATTGAATATGCAATAGTAGATATAGTTAAAGTTTTTTTCCACTTTTGATTTTAGCATCGAATATACTCCAGAGAAAGGAAATAAAGTTGCAAATGCCCTTAGTAGAAATTATCAAGGCATAATGTCGGCAATGTTGAGCGAATGGAAAGACTTGGAAGCTTTAGTTATGTGTAACGTAAGGAGTTGGTCGATAGCAAGTTTTTGCAGAAGCACATCTATGGTGTCATGTTTGGAGGTTCGACACGTTTGATTGAGAAGATTACTTCTAGTAGGAAGAAGATGCTTCGTTAGCCAAAAGGATCATGAAACTCAGAGTTGCAGCGGAAGGCAACAACCCGAAGTGATGTACCTTTGATCGAAATAGTTGATTGAGGAAGAAAGGAAAGCTATCTGTTTTGGATGTTAGTAATTTAAGGGAAAATAGTGCTTAGAGAATGTCATCGTGTAAGTTTACAATACATTCTAGTGGTACCAAGACATAAGGAGTATTTTTTATTGGAAAGGCAAGAAGAAGGATGTAGGCTTGCGGGTAAAGCAGTGCCAGAACTGCCAGCAAGTGAAAGCCAAACATTAGAAGCCTAGTGGTTTGCTTCAGCGGTTAAACATTCCAATTTGAAAACGGGATTCGATATTCATGGATTTGTAGATGGGTTGCCAAGAACGATAAGAGGGAACAAAAGCATATGGGCTTTCATGGACAAACTAACTAAAAGATCCCATTTTATCATCATAAGGTCTAAGAAGACGACACCGATTTTGGATGAGTTATTCCTAAGGACTAAAGTAAGACTTCATGGAATACCTAATAGTGTCGTGAGTGATAGGTATCCACTATTTACTAATGAATTTTGAAAGAGCCCATAAAAGGCATTGGGAACAAAGCTTAAGATAAGTACCGCGTATCATCCACAGATGGATGGTCAAACCGAAAAGGTAAATAAGTACTGGAATATATTTTAAGAGCTCGTGTATTGGATTTTGGAGGTTCATGTGAAGACTATTTGCGCATAGAAGAATTTTGCTATAAAAATAGTTTTCAGACTAGTGTAGGAATGATGTCTTTCGAACCTTTATATAGAAGACCATATAAATCACTATTTTATTGGTTGGAGACAGATGAAAGATTGATTCTTGGTCCCGAATTAGTAAGAGAAGCCACTGAGAAGATTGAGATCATCTGAAAGCAGATAAAGGAAGCTCAGTCCAGATAGAAGAGTTACGATAATAATAGACGTAAGGATTTGGATTTTTCAATTGAAGATAGAGTTTTCATTAAGGTAACACTGATGAATGGCGTGTTTAATTTCGGGAAATCCTGAAAGTTTTCCCCAAGGTATGTTGGACCTTTCCCTATATTGGTAAGCATTAGGAAACTTTCTTATAGAGTAGTGCTACCGGATAACTTTGTAGGAGTCCATAACATGTTTTACATGTCGCACTTACGAAAATATGTGCATTATCCCGATGCTACCACCGAACGAAAGGCATCGGAGAGTTGGTGGTGGAACTAATATACTATAGTAAGAAAGCCAGTGAGAATTATAGGAAGTGAAGAGAGGAAAATGAGGAATAAGATGGTAAACTAGTGAAAGTCCAATGGAGTGCTGACAAAAAGGATTGCACTTGGAAAACCAAAAGCAGAATTAGAGAAACTTATCCATATTTTTCGTTATATGGCCCATATTGCTTAGTAGATAACATTGTTGCTTGATTGCTTGTGCTATAATTATTGGTCCTTTTCTAAATTTTGAGGATGAAATTCCTTAAGGGGAAAGGATGTAACATCCCCAATTTTTGTAAGACATTATTCAATAATTTAATTTTGTGATTAAACTGGAATAATGTGATGTATGAGGTCATGATATTTATGCTTAATAAATTAATTAGAAGGTCGACATTTGTAACCAAATAAACTAAATAAAACATGCATAAGTAAGGGAGACATAAGGAGGGAAAAATTGGAACTTTCGACCTGTGTATAAATTTATCATGTTCTCCAACATTTCATTAACAATCCTCATTTTATAACCTAAAAGAAAACTAAAAGGGAACTAGACAAAGATCGACCAATACAAGTTACGGGAATAAGAAGAAGATAAAGCTAGGAAAACTTAGATCTTGGAGTAATTCATCAACAAATCTCATCATCTCTATCCAAATAAGGTGAATAATATACTTTACCCCTAAGGTTTCGGTTATCTTAGTATATCCAAAAGTTGTGTTAATTGTCGGGTAGATTTCGTATTGTTCTTGATGATTATATGTTGATGTGAATTACCTACGTTTAGTTATGTGCTATACGTTGGTTTTGTATGTCATTGTCATACATGAAAATGAACAAGTTATAGGCGAAACCCTCAGACAGAGATCTCCAAATAATATGAAACTTTTGTATGATGTGTGTTGAATGATTTTGGAGATGGGTTTTGAATTTTAAGAATTGTTATGATGATATGAATTTGTTATGAATTTCCTAAGGGTGCATGATTTAGAGAAAATCATGCGTTTATTCTAATATTATCATTTGTGATGATATGTTCAAGTATTTTGTATTTTATGTAGTATAAAGTACTAGAAAATTATGTATACTTTATTTTGAATATTTTTTGCAAACCAACAGAATTTCTATAAATAACATGGAGTTAGTAAAATGATATAGTTTATAAAGAAATAAAACTTTTTGCCTATTATTACTATCAATGCCATTTCCAATTTCACAAGCATGGTATATGAAGCATTCAGGGTTTCCATCTCTTATTTTTCGGGTTTTGGGAACTGGTCCGGATATTTATAATTATTTTGGTTTTAAAGGATAGCTGCTCCATAGGAGGCTTCTGTCTCATCTCTTTTGGCTAGGCCAAAGGGGTATTTTCTATAAAAAAACTATTTTTATGAAAGAAATAAAGAATTTAAAATAGTATCTTCAAAAGGAACACTGGCTATATTCCTCTAAGTCTTTCACTAGAACTGAGAGGGGCTTCCAACCAAAGCAATGCTTCTGAAACTATGGAAATCTTTAAAGCCGTTGCTTACGGAGGCATTCCTTGGTAAAATCTTTTTTGCTTCAACTACTTCCTTAGGCACTGAAGAGGTAGTTAAGGAAATTTTTCTAAACCAAATATTTTGGGCTCCATCTCTACGGCTGTCGGCAACGACGACAAGGGAACTTTTACTAAATGTTTTACAAATTAAGGAATAGAGGCTTTACTTTTATTAATTATTGTCATTATGGGACTAAAAGTATTATTAGTTGCAATGCCAAAAATGTTTCCTATTCTGAATAACTTGAATAGGCCTTCGATGTCATAATGGGAGTCAAAGTAGTTTGGAGACGATACTAGTGTCATGTCTGATATAGTGTGAGTTGGACTTTTCCTAAAATCTATTGAAATGTTATGTGTTTGGTTGTTGCCATTGTTTAGACATTACATTTGTATGGGGGATAATGGGAGGGTCCCAGGGTTGGCAATCGATACTCACCAGTTTAAATATAATGTTAATTTGGATTGGTTGCTTTGTGTAGTACGGTGGATTTTGGAATGGGCCTTCAGTTTCACATTAGCGGGGGGATGTTCATGATATCACAAAGCGCTAGGAAAGAATCTACAAAAGAATGAGGTTTCAGTTTCACTGCCTTGCAAAGCAGCTCTTTGCGGAAGCACAGAAAAGGAGAAATATTAAGATAGAGGATCTATTGTGTGTTTCATGATAAATATAATGAATGTTGTTGTTGTATATTTTTATGTGCTGTTTGGATAATTGAACTAACCATTGTGGTGCAGGGGTGCAGGGTTAGTATGGTTTCGTATATCCCACTAACAAAAGGGAAACCCATTCCACTATGCGACGTGGTCTTGTTAGATATTGATGGACTCGGGTTATCGATTTATTATTCATACCAGTCTTTTTAACTGACCTGTAATTTTTGTCTTTCCCCTTAAACTCTAGGGTACTCAATTAAGTAGGCTGAAGGCCATGGTATTTCGGGTATCGTTTATGAATAAGCTTCCGGAGGCGACCAAAAGATGATAGTTATTTAGATGTTTCCTTGTGTTACGTTTTGTTCATTTAACAAGTAACCCAGACATGTTTATAAATATGGATCTAAATCTATACCTATTAAGAATCTGATTCATACCTAAACAGTTCTGCTATTACATGTATTCTTCTATACACCTGATCTACTGTTCAGTTCTTATATGCCTATTTCTGATATGCCTATTTCTGCTATCATATGCACATCTATGTTATTATATGCTTATTTTGTTTGATGCTTATTCTATTCTTCTCACTCCCTCATTCCCTTTTTATTTTTATAGCCTAGGCCAATATCGATGAAACATGCATATGAACGAAATTGGGATAATTTGGGAATGATTGGGAACGATAATTCGGAGGCCTAACTTGTACTATAAATCATGATTGGAATTTGGCGGCATAACCTATATTGTGAAGGGCACATCTTATACTATGAATTATGACTTGATATTTAGGCATATAAAATCTATAGGTTTAATTTAAAGATCAAGCAGAACATGTTAATGAAACTATAAGTAACCTATGAAACATATTGGGGGGTTATGCATACCTGTTAACCTGTAATACTTAACCTATTAATTTGTGGAGGTCATATACATATAAACTTGTCAATCTGTGGCTTATTTAATCGGTGGGTGGGGTTAAGTAAACATGTTGAATCCATGGGGTTAAGTAATTCTGTTAAATCTATGGGGGGTCGTACGAACCCATTAAACTTAACCTGTTTGATCTGTTGAGGTTATGGGGGCTGGTTAATCAGTTAGGCATAACCTGTCAAATCCTAGTTAATTGGGGATACAAGCCTAAGGGGTGTCTTGTGTCATCTGTTGTATGGGGCCCATATCAGTTGGTAACCCATTCTGGTATTAAAGGGGGACCCCTCACTAGGGAGGGGTCAAGGCATGCTTACTGAACTGATTATAAGAGGTTCATTTGGTTAAAGATGTTATGATGGCGCATTCCAACAGAGTCATGTGCGTGCATGGGTCCGACTTGCTTGGGAAAATAAGCTGTTATAATACCAATAAATAAGTCTGTGTCCTTTTGTAGGTTGCCACTTTAGGAAGTAATACACCCTACCGTGGGGCCAACACAGGGTACTTACGAGTTAGGAAGCCGATCGATTGGGGCGTAGTAATTTGGGTACATCTAGTCCTGTCTGTTTCTGTGGGGGTACCTGTATTTCTATGTACGGTAACACCCGTTATTTTTGTTTTGGTACCGATTAATTCTGTTTGGGTTAAAACCCGTTACTAGAGTACAACTAAAACTACAATTATTTTTCTGTAGGAATCATTTTGTTTCTGTTAAGTAATTGGAAAACACTTAATGCAGTATACTAGTATTGGTGCAGATAAAAGTATTTGAGAAGCATAATCTACTCTATTTATTCTACTTATTCTGTTCATACCTATTATATGACATTGCTATTTCTTATCCAGTTTATATGCATATCATGGTACTTTTACTTCTTTATATGCTAAAAGTCGTAGGACTCGCCAGCCTTTATGCCTGGCCCATTTTGTTTCCTTTTCTCTTTCTTCCTCCCCCTCAGGTTCTCAGGATGGGAACGCTTATGCATAATTAGGACTCTCTCTTCTGTTTCCGCTTGGATTTGAATCTGCTTCGATGTATCGCTTTGACTACTATCTACTTGTTTATGGCTACTAGTAGGGATTATGATTTTTCATTTCTATAGTTTGATGGTTTTTAGCGCAAGACAAATGTTTTTATTTGTTATATTTTGTTCCAGTATTTCAGTATGATGTTTTAATTGGATTTTGAGACCACAATGTTTTCTGTTGGAAAATAAAGTTTTAAATTTCCGCCGCTATTTTATATATCTGTCTTGTGAGATTCTGTATTGTTTACCTATAACGCTTCACGGAACTTAGTGCATTCTGTTAAAGAGTGACACTAACGGACGTGGGGTGTCACATTTGGTATCAGAGCTTAAGGTTATAAGATCAGATAAAAGGTTTTGAAAATTGTTTTAAAAAGGTTTCAAAATGAAAGTATTTTCAAAAAAAATGTCTGTTTTTGGAAAACATATTCCCGAAAGCCATATAAAATATCTTTCGATTCCTTGTTTGAATCCCTTTTCCATTTCTTTTCATCATGTCTAGGGAACCGAATATTCCCGAGGGCGTTCAGATACCGTCTTGGTTTCGTATATATCTTAAGGTTACAGCACGTGCCGAAGGCCAAGCAAACTCCCTTCCCCTAGTTGCAGCCGTTGTTCCTCCTCCTCCGCGAGCAGATAATTTCTCTAAGATATGCAAGGATTTCTATGCTATGGGAGGAAAGCCATTCCCAAGAACTGAGAACTTTGTGGAAGCACGGAATCGGCTAAATGAGACGAAGAACTTATTTGGGCTTTTCAAGGTTGATGACCATTTGGTTGCATTGCAGCTTAAGGACGAGGCTTCATTCTGGAGGGAAATGACGCAAGCAGGGTGTCTAGTGGAAACTTGGGATGATTTCCGATAGAGTTTTGACAAGAAGTTTCTTTCTTAGGAAGAAGAGAGTATGCAGATGGAGAGGTTTCTGGCACTTAAGCAAGGAAGCATGTCCATCAAAGAGTATGTCAATAAGTTCAGTTGGCGAGGTTTGGTCTGGAGCTGGTGAATACCCCACACAAGAAAGCTTTAATGTTTGCAGGAGGATTGAATCAACCCCTTCAAGCATTGGCATTATCTCACATTCTGATGGGGGCTACTTTTGAGAGACTAGTTGATATGGCATTGATGCACGAAGATGGAAAAGGATGAGAAAAAGGAGGCTAAGACTGATGAGACACAAAACAAGAAAGTGCGGCCCAAGAAAGAACAGCAAAAGACGGGTGACGATAAAGCTCAAGGCAAGAAGAAATGTCATGGTTGTGGTAGCCTGGGTCAATTGGTCAAAGATTGTAGAAAAAGGAAGAATGCTTGCTTCCACTGTGGTGAGGCCGGACACTATTCTAGATAGGACCAAAGGGAAGGATCTTCTGGAGGGCGGGTGCATGATCTCGAGGCCAGTGTACCGGACAGAGGTAGGAAAGTTTCTATTGAAGGTTTGGTTTCTCTTTCCGATCATCCTATTAGGACTCTTTTTTATTCTGTCGCTTCTCACTCTTTTATATCTGATTCTCTGGTTAAGTCTCTATACCTTAGTACTAATATTGTTTCTGATCCCGTTAATGTCTTAAAGCCCATTGGGGGAGCAACTCATCTGTCTATGATATGTCGGGGTTTTAGGATATCTGTGTTGCACATCGAGTTTGAGTGCATGCATATGTGCTTGGTTTTATGGGATATGGTCTGATTCTAGGGATGGATTGGCTATCCATGTATGGTGCCATGCTGGACTGTGAGAGGAGGGTCGCTAGACTTTTGACTTGCCGATGGAGGACTCTCGAGATTTTCTATGACCCAAAGGGGTTTGTTATGCTCAGTTTCCTAGAATCACATGATGCTTCTGTTGATGATTTGCGATTTGTACCTGTTGTCTGTGAGTATCCAGATGTTTTTGAGGAGGTTAGGGGCTTACCTCCAAGGCACGAGATTGATTTCTGGATATACTTGGTGGATAATGTGAAGCCAGTCGCATTGTATGTGCGCCACATGACTCCTAGGGAAAGGAGGGAGCTTAGCAAACAAGTATGGGAGCTACTTGAGAAGGGGTTTATTAGGCAAAGCATATTAGAATAGGGTGGTCCAGTCGTCTTTGCAACTAAGGCGGATGGCTCGCTTAGCTTATGTGTGGATTACAGGGAGTTGAGTAAGCTCACTAAGAAGAATAGGCACCCTCTTCCGAGGATTGATGATTTGTTTGACCAACTTGTTGTTGCAACTGTTTTCTCTCAGTTAGACTTGGCCATGAGGTTTCATCAGTTGAGGGTGGTCGAGGACAGTATAGACAAGACCGCTTTCAGAACTCCAGATGGTTTCTTTGAGTTGCTAGTCATGCCTTTTGGGTTGACGAATGCATCCACGTATTTTGTGGATCTGATGAGTAGGATGTTCCAGGTGTTTCTGAATAAGCTCATTGTGGTCTTTGTGGATGGCATTCTAATATTCTCGAAGAGCGAGGAAGAGCATGACCTACATTTAGGGGAGGTTTTGAGGACTCTCCGAGCGCACCAGCTTAAGGAAAAATTCTCTAAATGTCACTTTTGGAGAGAGGAAGTAAGATTTCTAGGGCATGTGGTCCCTAAGGATGGGATGGTGTTGGATCCCGTGAATGTGGTTGCAGTTCAAGATTGGAAGGTTCTAAAGAATGCAATGGAGGTGAGGAGTTTTCTTGGTTTAGCGGGCTATTATAGGAAGTTTATCAAGGACTTCACAAAGATATCAGCCCCACTCACCAGAATGACGAAGAAGAATCTGACCTTTTCTTATAGCATTGACTGTAAGGATGCTTTTCAGCAGTTAAAGAGGGCTATGACAACAACCCTTGTCTTGACTTTGTCTCATGGTAACAAAGTGTTCACAATGTACACTGATGCATGCGGTACAGGACTTGATGCCGTCTTGATGCAAGAAGGAAGAGTAGTATGTTACGGTGGTAGAAAGTTGAGAGTCCATGAGAAGAACTACCCTACCCATGATTTGGAGTTGGATTCTATAGTATTTGCGCTTAGGACTTGGCGACAATATCTACTTGGAGAGATATTCGAGTTGTATATGGATCATAAATCTCTCAAGTATCTGTTCTCGCAAAGAGATCTCAACTTGAGACAGCTGAGATGGATGGAGTTCCTAGCGTCCTATGATTTTTAGATTGCTTATACCCATGGCAAGGGTAATGTAGTGGCCAATGCATTGAGTAGGCAGAGGATAACTTTGAGTCCTTTATTCGTAGAGAGGCGGAACTTGGAGTACATATCGACCTTCGATTTTAGGCCATCTACAGATCTTACACCTGGTTTGTTGGCATCCTTAGAGGTGCGACCTACTTTTACAGATTAGATAGGATCTTCGCAGCGAGAGGACCCACGGTTGGTAGACATCTTGGATGGGCTCAGTAGAAGGGAGACTTCTAGTCACCTCAGTATATATTCCACAGAAGATAGAGGCTGGTTGCGACGGGATAGAAGGCTTTGTGTTCCCCGAGTTGGGAGTCTGTTGAAGACGATCCTTGAGGAAACCTATCATTCTAGGATGACTATCCATCCGGGCGATGATAAGATGTATAACGATATGAAGAGGGTTTTCTTTTGGGCTGGGATGAAGAAAGATGTAGCAGAGTTGGTCTCACGATGTTTAGTTTGCCAGCAAGTTAAAGCTGAGCAGAGGAAGCCTGGCGGTTTGCTTCATCCTCTGGAGGTCCCACAGTGGAAGTGGGAGAGCACCTCTATGGATTTCATCGATGGTTTTCCTAGATCGAGGAAAGGCAACACCAGTATTTGGGTTATACAAGACGGACTTACTAAGAGCGCTCATTTCATTCCTGTTAAGAGTAAGTGAAAGAGAGCATGGTTGGCATCAGTTTATCTTCGTGAGATAGTCCGTCTACATGGAGTTCCTTCTAGTATTGTGAGTGATCGTGATCCCATCTTCACTAGTGAGTTCTGGAAGAGCCTGCAAGAGGCGTTAGGTATATAGTAATGTTTGAGCACCGCGTATCATCCTCAGACCGACGGGCAGACTGAGAGGGTGAATAGAGTTCTAGAGGATCTTTTGAGGCTGTGTATCTTAGACTTCAGAGGGACTTGGGAAGAGCATCTTCCGTTGTTTGAATTCTCCTACAACAACAGTTATCAGGCTAATATAGTCATGGCACCCTTCGAGGCATTGTATGGAGGAGCTTGTAGATCACCACTTGTTGGTGGGAGTCTACAGACAGGCTTCTACTTGGACCTGAGATGATTAGAGAAACTACAGAAAAGGCTGATCTTATCCGCTGGTGCTTGAAAACCGCTTAGGACAGGCAGAAGTTCTACACAGATAGGAAAAGTATTGATATTGAGTTTGAGGTGGGAGACATGGTTTTAATCAAAGTATCACCTTTGTGTAATGTGGTTCGCTTTGGATCTGTAGGGAAATTGGCGCCAAGTTTCGTAGGGTCATTTCCCATAGGGGAAAGGATAGGTCAAATGGCCTATAGAGTAATGCTACCAGAGAGATGGTGGGTGTTCATTATGTTTTCCACATTCCTCATTTAAGAAAATATCTGCATGATACAACAGAGGTAGTTGAGCCGAGCATGCTTGAGGATGTTGATGTAACGACTCATAAATTTTTGCATTGAAATTAAACCGATTATCTTAATTTAAACAAATTAAAAAAAACTGAAACTCAACATTTGTTTTGTTTAGAGAATGCCACTTTGATTATTTTTTACGCATTATTATTTGGTGGTTTCCGTTGTTCGATTTATTTGAATTTAATTTTTACGTCGTTCAGAAAGTAATTGCAAGTTTTCGGCGCATAGCACGTAAATGCTGATTAGATAACTTTTTTCGTTGACGCATAATAAGTCTGAAATTAGTTCAGCGCACCGTTAGTTGAACATCGTAGAATTCCTTCCCGGTCGAATACCGTCGGTATCCAGAACGTTCATGCGTTTAATTGTTTAAGTTTCCATTCTATATCGGTGTCCTTTCTTCTTGCCCAAGAAATAAAACTGACGCATATGGCATTTTACTTAACGGTTACACCAACAATAAAATCTTTGCAGGGATCATGTGCCTTGCTACACCTTTATTTCCTTTTTAACCAATACAGCCTCCTCTTTCTTCATGCACCTGCCTCATTTCACCTTCCCATATTTCTTCCTCATCATATCTTAAGCTCCATCTAGAAAAAAGAAAAAAAAAAGAAAAAAAAATTCAAACTCCTCTAGCGCCGTTATACTTCACTCTCCCATCTCCACCTCGCCAACAACCAAGCTTGCCAAAGTTTTCCTCGTTGCTGCCAGGTTTTGCTATTTCACTAGTGTTGTGTTTCTTTTTTAGCTCGCTAACTGCATCTTTTCACCGCTTCTCATCTTCAACATCCACTTCGTCAAGTTGTTTGGCTCGGTGAGTTTTCTTAGTTGCTGTATTACATCAAAAAAAAAATATGGATCAAAGAAAATCCTGTAGCATTAACCTTGTTTTTGTGGATACATGTGTTCAAGTTTGCGCGTATGTAATTATTGTGTGCTTATCCTTAAATAGTTCAAGCCTGTCTGCATTTGATAATTTGTAGGAGTATTTGTGTCTTGAAGAAAAGTAATGGTTAAGAAAAAGAAAGCATATCTGAGTTAAAAGTACCGAACCATATAACATTTAAAACTATAGTTGGACTGTTTTCCATGTAAGCACTTACTATTTGATATTTATTATGTAGTTTATTTTTAATATCAGTTACATAAAAATTTCCATAAGTACCGCATCATTTATATTTTTATTTTACTGGCATATGTTTGCATCTGGCATGCATTCCAAAACATTGTACAGTTCTCATGGTTTTAAATTCTACGGAAAAAGATAGGTAACCTTTGAACTGTTGGTGCATTTTGTGCAGTTTATGCCCTGATATTACCCCGCAATATCTTCGCTATATCATGTAGCCGATTTCTACCGCTGTGCTATTTCGAAATAGCCTCTCTGTTTTAAGCCCCGTTATATTCTGATATTCCCGATATGTCACATTATTTATGCTATATTCCGCTATATCTTCTATAAAACAAATGAATTTTAAAATGACATTTATTATATTATAAATTTTATAAAATTAACTTTTTAATATAATTTTTGAACATATATTTTTCTGAACATAAAATACTATAATATTCCACTAAATATAATCAAGCGAAACAAAAGCTTATGTTTATTTGCATATATTTGCTTATGATTTTTTTTAAATTAAGAATGCACTAATTATAATTAAGTTAAATGTTAATTTACCATTTATTTATCATTTTTATACTTGTAAAAGCATTAAATATGAGTTTTATATGTTATTTTAGACTTATCTGCTATATCTTGCTATTTCCTCGATTTATCCCCGCTACAACATTTTGTACCTGCTCCGCATGGGATCCGCTGAGCGCTTTAACTGCATAGGGTGCATTTCACATATTTTGTTGAAAAGGTGAAATAAAACAAGGAACATGCATTAGTTTCAAATTGCATGCCTCCTGTAGCATGCGTTTGGAGCATGCATGAGTCTCATGCTTTAGTTAAAATTGTCTTCCTTGCATTGGTTTGGAAATAACTTTTTTGTTTGTTTGTTTTGTTCCTTTTTTTTTAGAAAAAAAATGTTGCTTAGTCTACATTTTGAGTTTAGACATATTGCATGTGTCCCATGCGTTAGTATTGCCTTTCCGTTCATGTTTAGTGGTCCATTTGTTCCATGCGCGTAAAGCCTTAACATATTTTTTTTTCTTTTCATTTTGTTAAAAAAAAGTTTTCATATGTTAGTTTCACGCATGGCAATTTGGAAAAAATATGCCCCTTTGTGCATGTTTGCAGCATACATTTGTAAAACTTCAGCATGCTTAGCATGCCTTTGTCTCTTATTATACAAAATGGGAACATACGTTGCATACATAGTTGGAACAAAATTGCATGCAAATGTTGTCTCACGCGCTGGAACAAATAGTGCATGTTGTCCCATGCATTTTGTTCCATGCGTTTAAGTATTATTATACATATATCTTTTCTCTACCATATAGCTAATGTAAAAAAATGTACGTTTCTTGTTTGCGTGAATAGACTTGGTTCGTTTGTAGTTGATTTGTTTCGGTTTCGAGTGCGCTCGGATTTCGTCGTCATCTCGTGTTTGTCTATAACGTTATCTTTTGTTCGTACCATGAAAATGAGTTTA